>CM040120.1:415550428-416153692 GCA_022559845.1 Amorphophallus konjac
GTTCTACCTTTGAATGATTTTCTTGTTTGCTTACCTTGGGTACATGATTCACATACTTTGACATTTTGAGCAAACGAAATTTCAGGCATACCAAGAACCATTTTATTCTTCACCAGTTTATGCAACACCCTATAGCTAACATGCCCTAGCCTTCGGTGCCACAGCCAGGTCAGGTCCTCTTTCTTGGCGGTTAGGCACAGGTTGGAGTGGGCTGGATCATCCAAGTCTATTATGTAGACATTGTTTACTCTCTGGCCCATAAACTTGACTGTATCTGAATTTGGTTCAATAATCTTGCAGATCTTGGAGTCAAATATTACTTTATGGCCTTTGTCGCAAAGCTGACTGATGCTCAGCAAGTTATATTCCAGTCCATCTACCAGCAGTACATTTTCAATACTGTTTGAGGAGTTCTTACCTATTTTACCTGTCCCGATGATCTTACCTTTGTTATTTCCTCCAAAGGTCACATAACCTCCATCTTTTGAGCTTAGTTGGGAGAACTTGGTCTTGTCTCCCGTCATGTGTCTTGAGCAACCACTATCTAAGTACCACTTATTGTGCATGGCTGCCAGACATTCCTGCATCATGAATTACACAGAAATTTTTGGACCCCAATGGTACCCGGGTCCAAGATAACTTGTAAAATTGTGAAATTGCTGTAACAATCCTTTGGGAACCCAGATTTTCTTAGAGCAGTTTAATTTTTCGTCTCTGACTTTGTTCAGATTGGGTGGCTTTTGTTCTAATGTTTCTTTAATCTGAATCCACCTTTTTGATTTCCAATTTTCATTTTGTTTCACCTGAGAAAATCTGTGGTTTCTGTTTGCGTGTCTGGTCATGGTCGACATCTGGTGTGTCTGTGGTCGACCATTGCTTTTCCAGAAGCCAGCGCTTGTTCTGGCAGATCCTCTGGTCGACAGAGGAGGGGTCGGTTGTCGACCAGCCTGTCTCCAGACATCTTGTTTTCCAGATTTATGTCCTTTAACTTGATTTAGTACTTGGTTTGTTTGGTTATTTCTGTGAATTTGAGTTTCTTGTCTATTATTTTTAAGCTTATGTTGATTGGCTGTTTTCTCTTTAATGTTTCTCTCTTCCTTGGTGACATTATTCCTTTTGGAGGAGCATTCAGCTACATCCTCTTGTTTGTCTTGATATAGATTGATTAGGGGCCCTTTTCCTTTTGAGTCAGCAATCCCAGTTACGGTTTTTATTTGGAATTCCTTTTTAGCCGTAGGATTGTATCCTAACCCTTCTTTTTGAAAGTTTACTTTTATTCCCAAGACAGCATTTAAGTTTTCTTGACCTTTAGTCATTTTTTCCAAGGTTTCCTGTTTGTTTTTCAGTTCACTCTGGATTCTTTCTATTTCTTTCAGAAGTTGACAGTTTTCCTCCTTGAGTGAGTTGTTTCTTTCTTGAGTTACCTTAGTTTGCTGTTCACTTTCTTGAGTCTTTAATTTTACCTCATCAATTGTGTTTTTCAGTGACTCATTTTCTTCTAACAGCCCTTTGACATTTTCTTCATCTGTCTCGTATTGTTTCAGCTTATTTTTCAAGGTGGTGATTTCTAATTCTAGTTCAGTTTTGTTGGCAAATGGGTTGCTGTCATTATTGACCTGATTAAGCTTTTTCTTCAAACTCTTATTTTCCTTTCTAATTCTTTCATAAGCATCAAGTAAGTCTGAGTAGACTTCTTCCCAATCTGAGCTAGAAAAATCTTGAAACGGAGGGATTACCTCAAGATCATCGCTATCTCCTTTGGCCATCAAACAGATGTTTCCTTCTTCTTCCTCGGAAGTTGTTTCCTCCTTACTGCTTTCCTCCTCCTCGCTCCATGTGCTTATCATTGCTTTTAGTTGCTTGCCTTTCCTCTTGAAGCTTGATTTCTTAGGAGTCTCTGGACATTCAGCCTTTATGTGTCCTAGTTTCCTGCAGTTGTAGCAGACAAGTTTGTTAGATGAAGTTTTATTTTTATCAAACTTAAACTGAGATGACTTTCTTACCATGCCCTTAGGATTCCTGAATCCCTTACCTTCCTTCCGCAGAAACCTTTTGAATTTTCTTGTTAACATGGCTAGCTCACCAGTTTCCTCACCTGTGCTAGATGAGTTATCAGTGTCAGATAGTTCAGAGGTGCCTATTTTAGTTTTTAGGGCGAGCTGGTTCTTTTTCTTGCCCTCATCTTCTTTTCTTTTCAGATTGACCTCATAGGCCATTAGGGATCCCACTAGTTCATCCACAGTCATAGTGGTGAGGTTCTTTGAGTCCTCAATTACTGTGGCCTTGGTATGCCACATAGGAGTGAGGGATCTTAGGATCTTCCTCACTAATTCCTGTTCCTTGTAGGTTTTCCCTAGACTCTTTAAACTATTCGTTAATTGCACTAGTCTAGCATACATTTCAGAAATATTTTCGTCAGTTTTCATTCTAAACATTTCATATTCTGAAACTAGCATATTTGCTTTTGACTCCCTTACCTCTGAAGTACCTTCATAGATTACTACTAGTCGATCCCACATTTCCTTGGCCGTTGCACATTGTGAAACTCGTGAGAACTCCGTGGGGTGTAGTGCGCATTGCATTACGTTCATGGCTCCCCAGTTGATGGTTGATTTTCTGACCTGTTCTCTGGTCCAGGTATCCTCATCTTCGGGCAGCTCGTAGGGTCCTCGGCTTACTACTCTCCACATCTCATGATCTTGTGCTCTCAAGAACACCTGCATACGATTTTTCCAGTATGAGAAATCATTTCCATCGAAATATGGTGGTCTAGTTACTGAGTGTCCCTCAGCCATTAGACTTCTAGAGTTCAGTCCGGCAGGCCTCTCCTGGTTGTTAGACCACATTTTTGGAGAGTCTGGCTCTGATACCACGTGTTGAGTACGGACTGAATAGATCTAGAGGGGGGGTGAATAGATCTATCCCCTTTTTTCAATTAATAAACCAAGGATCAACTAGACCTTAAGCAAACGATGGATTGCAAAGATAAAACTGATAACTATAGCGATAACAAACAATAGGAAGAGCACACACCACAAGCAAAACCACAAGACAGGATTTTTAGGTGGTTCAGTCTCTTCCTGAGACTTACATCCACCCCTTGCTCAACTTGAGCAAGGCTTCACTAATGAGAAATCCTGATCTCAATCAATACACCGCTGATACACAGCTTCTTCCTGCTGACACACAGCTTGTACCCGCTGCCACACAGCTTGACACTAGTTGTAAAGATGAGTAGAAAAACTTGTAACAGAGCTGAACATAAACGTTTGAAGCAGAGTAATTAAGGAGTTCAGCTTGGGACTCAATCACATAGAGAACAAGGCAAGACTCCCTGTAGGACTTCCAGCAGGATGCCTTCAGCTGCCTTGCTGCTGGAACTTGCAACGCCTTGAGCCAGGTCTTCTTTCTGCAGCACCGAAGAACACTTCTGTCTTCTGCTGCTTCTTGATTGCCGGAGAGCCACTCTTCCTTTTCTCTTTCAGAGTATCTTCGTGGGTGTCCTTTTCTTCTGCTCTATGTTCCACACCCCGCTCTTTTTTTTTTCTTCTCCTTTTTGCACCAGTTCTTATTAAGCACGAAGCTGTTTCCCGCGCAAGTGCAAAACCTGTTGGATTACTCGCTAAAAAATAGGGAGAAGATTAAGTAAAATCTAGAAGAGGTTTGACCGGTTCTTAGCACGATTCTCTCCTTGAATCCCGTGCGGAATCTTATCATCTAAACCGCCCAACAACCTGCAGCAACAACCTGCAGGTTTTTCTCAACAGAAACTGAATTCGGTTAGAGTTCGGTTCTGGACGCTGCTTTGCCTGTGGTCGACCATGAGCTTGTCGCTGGTCGACAAAGAACAATGTCCAGACGGCTGGTCCTTCAGTCTGATGCTCTGTCTGTTCCGTGGTCGACAACGAGCAGACCTTTGGTTGACCACTGAAGTCTGTACAGCGGAAAAGTAACTGGTCGACCACCGAAGTCTGTACAGAGGAAAGTCTATACAGAGGAAAGTCTGTACAGAGTTGGATTCGCTTGTATTGCCTCATGGTCGACAGCGGACAGGCCTTTGGTTGACCAACGAAGTCTGTACAGAGGAAAGTCTGTACAGAGGAAAAGTCTGTACAGAGTTGGATTTGCTTGTATTGCTTCGTGGTCGACAACGGTCAGGGCTCTGGTCGACAACCAGAGCGCGTACAGAGAAAACATAGCTTGAACTGTGTTTGGTTGGGTTCGTTGGTCGACAATGACTACCACTCTGGTCGACAAGAAACCTTGACAACTTCCTCTGATTTGTTGACTTCATTAGAACTTCAGTATACCTAAAATTACTTGAACTATCAGATTTGCATTGAATTAGTTAACCACATCTTTTGTCATCATCAAATTATCATGAGTCCATTACTTTATATTGAAGGAGCAATTAAACATATCCTTTGTCATCATCAAAACTAAAGGGATGCACAACAAACTCCACTGCCAAATCACAAGACAACTAGGTCACCGGCTCCTCAATACTCAGCGCGAAATCCTCCGAAATAAACGAATGCGACGCACTGGAATCAAACAAAACTTGAGCCGCACAACCCAAAATCATAATGGTACCTTCCACAGGCTGCGACGCCACTGCCTCTGCCCTGGCCATGTGTGTAATCTGGCCTCGGGACCTCTGCCTACCCCCCACACTCGTTGACCTGGGTAGCGGCGGATACTGCCCCTACTGCTGCTGGGGATACTGTTGCTGTGGAGGATACTCCTGCTGCTGTGGCCTCGAGGGACAGTCACGCGCCATGTGCCCTGGCTAGTCACACCTGAAACAAATCACCGACGCCATACACTGCCTGCCCGGATGCGACTCGCCACATCGGGGACACGGTCCCCGCGATCTACCCACTGATTCTTGACGCTGATAGGGAATCGACTGCTGCACACTGCCCGAAGACACTTGCCTCTGGTCCTTACGCTTCTTACCGAACCCCTTCTTAAGAAACTTCTTGACCTTGGAGCCAAATGATGCAGATCCTGTCGCTGACGCTGCCGGTGCCAACACTCCTAAACCACCCGTAGCGTGCTGAAAGGTGCCCTACTACTGGGTAGCCGACTGCTAGCTACGTCCTGACTGGGACTGCCCCTGGCCAACCTGCCCTCGAGTCTTCTGCATATCCAGCTCCAGTGACGCCGCCACACGGGAAGATGTCTCCAAATCTGAAGCAGCGTTCGCCATCAAGAGGTGCCTCAGATCCTACCTCAAACCCTGGACGAACTGCTCGGTCTTCAACCTCTCATTCTCCATGATATGGGGAGCATAAGGGCCCAACTCAACAAACCGAGCCCTGTACTGCAACACTGACATGTCACCCTGAACCAGCTCCAAAAACTGACGCATCTTCTACGTACCAACATAGGATGGGCAGTAAGTACGCTTGAAGACCCTCACAAAGTCTTGCCACGCAATCTGCTGAAGCGAACGAGACTAAAAGGACGTCTTCCACTCTGAAGACCACCAATCTCGAGCCGTACCATGCAACTGGTTACAGGCCAACATCACCCTATCCTCCTCAAGGCAGTTCATGGAACTGAACACTCTCTCCATCTCATCAAGCCATCTCCTGGCACATCGAGATCTGGCTGTCCATCGTAGTGGGGTGGGTGGAACTGCAAAAAGTCCCTCACTGCACGGCTAGGCCCACCTCTAGATGACGAGCCCTCACCAGCATCACCGCCAAACTACTGAGTCATGAATTGAAACATGCTCTGAAAGAAATCCTCTGCCCCCGGAACTCTCGCTGCATCAGTGGTGTTTGGTGGCACTCTGATCTGCTCTTCCTGCTCCTCTGTCGACTATCCCTGCTGCGAACGAGTCCTCTGCCTCGGCGCCATACTCGCCTACTTCAACAGACATAAGACACGGAAAATGGGGAAATCAATAAAACACACGATGCCCTAAGCCAGCGCCAAATGTACATCATCATTGTGGACTAGTGGACCACTGTAACTATTTATGATTCTTATATATATATCCACAACCGTGCTCTGATACCAACTGTAACGACCCGAGATCCGAATACCGGGAAGGCCCGATATCCCGAATCTCAAACCGCCACCCACGAGCCCGGAGACTCGGAAGGGTTAAAGGGATGGTGTGGAAATACACAAGAATCTAAAATAATTGTAGAACTACACAATTAATAAGTAGGAAATTAATAATTAACATTAAGCAAAATACATGGTCCACAATATAACAGCAGTCTAAAAATATAACAGTAGTCCACAACTAGCACAGTCTAAAGAGAAAAGTACAACTACAGGGGGCATACCCTTGAACTGGCAACAGGCGACTAACCCTGGGCACCTGGACCACGTGGAGCCTCGGAAGTGCTCCCCTGAAGCCTCGTCTCACCTGAAACGCGGAAAACACGCAGGGAATGAGCCTTAAAACAAAAGGCTCAGTAGGGATCATCCGGTCTCCACCTCGCAAACCGAGAAACTACGTGGAAAGTAACTACAAGCTACCACTAGTGGGACGTAGAACGGTGAGCTGCAAGAATAAATAAATGGGAAAGCTCTACTACGCCTAGTACCGAACGCACGGCATGAAAACCGAGACAACTCGTCAAAAACCCAAGAGTCGCTACCAGACAAAGATAGGAGTACCAACCCACTAGAAGCAAGGTCGGATGTTGTTGTGTAGTGGACAGCGGATCTAGAGGGGAGGGGTCAATAGATCTGCCCCTCTTTTCGCAATGTAACCCTCTATATAGCTAGATGAGATAAATTGCAACGGAATATAACTAGCTAAACGAAGGACACAACGATTTGCTTAGCAAGATGATTACTAATATATCGATTCGAACCTAAGCATGCATTTAGAACGAAACAATCACACAAACAAACCACAACACATGAAATTTTAAGGTGGTTCGGACTGAATCCCCAGTCCTACGTCCACCCCTCACCAAATCCGGTGAGGCTTCACTAGTGCCACGCACTGAACCGTAAATCAGAAAGACCACCGATTACCTTCCTACTAACCACCTGGTAGGGATATCAACAACGCAGATCGGACAACCTCCGATTGCCTTCCTACTAACCACCGGTAGGGACGATTCTCAGATTCAATTGTTTGTATGAAATGAAAAAGAGAACAAATATGAAATCACTCAAACAAGATATAGAGTATGCTCAAAGAAAAGAATCTTGTCTGAGTTGCAGAAGCTTGAATCGGATGCTTTGACGGTGTCTTCTTTCTTGTGGGATGATCTTCCTTGAACCTCTTCTAGTTGATGAAGAAGACGATGGATGTAGCTTCAATCTTCCTTTTGATCTTCTTGAGTCGATGAAGAGAATGTAGAAGATGTAGGATGCAGCTTAGATCACCCTTGAGAGCCTTGATTCCTTCTTCTTCCTTGGACGTTGAGATGGCTTCAGATCTGGACTTGAATGCCTTGCAATGGATGAAGAACTTCCTCCCGAAACACTGTTCACGGAGGTGCTACAGTACCTCGAAAATGAGCTCCCTTGATCTCCCTTGAAGCCTTGAAGCCCTTGTGTTTCTAATCCCTCAAGTGAGAGTTTTATAGACCTTGAATGGTCTATAGACAAGCCTCAGACCAGATCCACAATTTATGGGTGATTAGGTGACTTTTGGATTAAACAAATCCATGTTGAATGGCCCTTTTCGAAGTTGGAAACAAAGTCAACATTGAAGGCTCGGGGCTGGCGGTCGACCTGCAGCTCCTGGCGGTCGACCGCTACTGTGAAACCTGCAAACGGGCGGTCCCTGGGATTTCCGGTCGACTGCCACTGGGGACCAGATCCACAATTTGTGGGTGATTAGGTGACTTTTGGATTAAACAAATCCATGTTGAATGGCCCTTTTCGAAGTTCGAAACAAAGTCAACATTGAAGGCTCGGGGCTGGCGGTCGACCTGCAGCTCCTGGCGGTCGACCGCTACTGTGAAACCTGCAAACAGGCGGTCCCTGGGATTTCCGGTCGACCGTCACTGGCTGGCGGTCGACCGCCAGCTGAAACACACATAGACTGGCGATCCCTGGCTGGGGCGGTCGACCGCCAGCTGGGCTGAACCTGGGCTTGCCCGGGTCGGTCCGTTAAGTCTTGAACTCCGTCGTTCAACTCCATTAGCAGCCCGTGCATATTTGTGGCATCGCCCTTGATAGTCTTGAAGATTTTATTATTGAGTCTTCGATCAAATTTTTGTTCCGGGGGCTCCGCCCCCCGGAAACCCCCGCAAGGGGCGCTGCCCCCTTGACCCCCACGACCTGACCGGGCAGGTCGATCCCCGCGACCTGACCGCGTAGGTCGATCCGCGTGCGAGGGCGCAACATTGAGCTTTCACTTGTCCATTCATTTGCATATCTATCATGAACACAACAGCACATATGTCAGTCATATAAGAGTGAAAAACAACAATGACTAATAGTGTTTAGCCATTATCAAAACCAAGAATACCACAGAATGCATATGACCATAGAATGATGTCGAATGACCCAAGTGACCACAGAATGACTCAAATGACTTCAGGGACACAACAGATGCATCCACTGACGGCTTAGACCATGCCTCAGGTGTCTCCCTCCGGCCCAGCAGGAACTGAGACACTGTACAAGTAACCACAGAACAAGTGACTAGCTGGGGTCGCGCTCGTCAGCGCGGGTCCAACTGCCCCCAACCACGTGTGCACACATAGACCATGCGTCCCAGGTCTAGCCCTTTGACTGGTTTTCCCCTCAACCGGACTCTGGCTGCAAGATGTGGGGCCCAACGGAAACCAGTATAAAAATCGTCTCTCGAGGTAGCCTCGCCACCACTCTCTGATGGGACCACTCGCGTGTCGGAAGGCTACGACTAGTGGAGGGTCACTGAAGGAGTAGATTCTCTAGTCAACGGAAAATAACGTCTAAATCGGACAAAGTACAACGGCCGCTCCTCGTACCGACACCGACTCACGGTGACACAAGCCGAGAGCACCACCTCTCGGGGTCCCAGGGCACCCTAACATGTGATCCCCACATGATGCCCAGCATCAGTCAGACCACGGGTCAGCACGCGGATCGAGGTCCACACACCCGGAACTCGAATCGGCAAAACATAGCTTCGATTGGACATAAACCGCTGGCGGTCCACCTTTGGGCCGCCACAAGGGCTAGCAATTCAGCATTAGGCCGCCACAGGGATGTAGCGGTCTCATTATAGACCGCCACCCCCTGGGTTGCGGAGTCGGAAACGGTCCTATATAGGGCCGCCAATGGGCATGAGGTGGTCGTACCTTCTGCCGCCAGACCCCAAAACCTCTAACGGTCAAAATGCCTCGAAGGCCACGCCAACCAACTCGACTGGCGGTCGGCCCTTCGGCCGCCACCTGGGCTCTGGGGGCTCATCGTGTGGCCGCCAGGCCCAACCCACGCAAGGGACGATTGAAACGGTTGCATGGGGATCGCCAAAAGGAAGTGGCGGTCATTGAATGACCGCCAGAGTTCCAGAAAATCGAGAACGGTGGGAAAATCCCAAAATCGCCATTCCACGCCCCATTCACCCCCGGGTGAAGGGGAACCAAAAGGGAAACTTGTTCCCAAGCCCCCAATGCATCTTTTGATGCCCACAAACCACAAAATGGCAGATTAAAATGCTAGATCGGCCACTCAAGCCCCAAAACATGATTTTCCCTTCCCGACTCAAAATAGCCCTCTCTCAACCTCGCCTCGACCTAGAAATCACGGGGAACTTAAATGTCGAGCTAAGGATAGTCACCCTACCTCGGAATCGTCCAAAACATGACGGATCGCCGCCGATCCTCAGAAACTCGCTTGAAACCCTCGTTCTTCCCGAACTTCCCACGAGTCACGCACGCCGCCGCGATCACCTCGCCGCCACGCCATCGCCCACCACCGTCTGCAGCCGGTGGGGCACGCCGCGTCATCGCCAGAAGAGGAGAGAGAAAGAGAGGGGGGCGCCGGTTCTCTCACAAGCGAAGGAGGAAGAAGAAGAAAGAGAAAGGAGAAATAAAATAAAAAGAAATGGGGTTATATAGAAAATCCAGATTTTCTAAAAAATATGAAAAAATAGAAAAATATACCCCCGCGATCCTCAAAACACGCTGATCGCCATGGTACCATCCCTGAGTAGGTGAACGACCCGGTTTATCTGCTACGGGGTTCCGTAGGTCCTATCAGGGAAAAACACGTGAAATCCGCAAAACACCTCCCGGGACTTCCGAAACGCATGGATCCGAACCCGAAAGATGCCCAAAAGATCTAGGGCATTACACACCCCCCTCTAGGTCGGCCATTTAGTGGGCAACAGGAACAGGGAGAGGGAGATGACAGGGTCGATTTAAAAGTGGATGGGAAGGAAGATGATCACCCGTCTCCTATGGGCCTGCTGGCTATGCGACAGATCTTCTATCATAGAAGTAGGAATGACAAGGGAGGAGGGAGACAAGCTCCCAGTTCCCCAAATCCACTTAAACCCACAGGCCTTAGGAGGGCATTTTCAGTATATCAAGTGACCAAACGATTTTTGTAGAATATTCTCTTGAATATTCGCTAGATGCAAACGGCGGCAGAGAACTATGAGGATATAACCATAAAATATATAATTAAATAAAAGGTATATATGATGATATCCTTATATTAAGAATATATATACAAAAATTGATACTTATAAGAATATATATGTAAAAATTCCATAGTCGAATACCATCACCTCCACCCTAAGGTTTGTCGTCCCGGTCGAATTGGCCGTCCAGGCTGAACTGGCCGTCCCGGTCACGGCCCGGGACGGGACGGTATGGCCGGAACGGCCAGCGTATCGGTACGCTCGGCGAGAAGACGTAATTTTTTGATTTTTTTGATTTTATTTTTTTAAAATAAAATTTTAATAATGATTTATTTAAATTATAAAATAATATATATATTTAAAAATAATAGAATGTTGAGTTATTTTTTTTATCATAGATGCTCCTAAATTACATAGGATTAATTACATAGAAATAACATATTACACCTCACAATTAAACATCTTATTTGAAGAGACAAAAGAAGATATCATAATATGTTTTTTTATATGAATATATACATAATAATGACATCATTCAACTCCACTCATAAAGTATAAAATGTCAAAACTCACTCATCTGACTCATCTGTGAGTCTCGAATCCTAATCAGAATCAGATACATGAGACTCATGACCCGTATAATCTAACTCTATCATAGTGGGTGGACGTGAATGTGGGTGAGTCTTAAAATATGTAATCATCTGAACAAATAATGGGTCATGTGCAGCAGTGGAGGGTACATGAAATTCTCTAAAAAAAGCTCTAACTACATCTATGCGTTCAAGTCTATCATCTGCTACTGGTGCGACTTGTGCTGGTGATGCTCGAACTCTCGATGTGAAGGAAGATCCTGATCCACCCAATGCTGGTGGTGGGGGTACCCTAGACGTGGAAGACGATGCCCCAGCTCTGCTACGAGAAACATATCCCTCTCGTAACTGTGTTCGAAAGTAATCTCGGACATCCTCTAGAACTAAAGAGCATGCACGGCAATCCCGTCCCACTCCCGCAAGGTGCTATGCAAATCTATATATGCCGGTAACTCGATGTCCGCAGTATCTACAATGCACATGTCGATCACCCTCAACAGTGTACCCATGCCCCCACGTAGGGTGACGTCGTCCGTCCATGATGACCGGTAAATGTTAAAAAAATTGCATTAGTAACTTCAATGGCAAGTGCAAAACTCAAGATATGAAGTAATTTACAACTAATTCATAGTTACTTATAAATATAAACAAATGATACATACTCCTAATCATATGGGCCCAAACTTGGCCTCATCCCATCTCCAAACAATTTGACATTATACGTGCTCCGCAGATAGGACAAATAGTCTTCATAATGCATGGAACCTGCATACTGCTCCCAGTACATGCGTACGTAGTATTCATATTGTTGGGAGCCTTGTGAGTACACGACCGGCGGTGGCCCAGTTGAGAGCTGACTTTATCCTTCGGTATATTGCAGCACTGAAGCATGGGCATGAGGATATGGATACGATGGGAGGAATGAACTACTGCTATCAGAATCGTCATGATACATCGGTTGCTGCTGCCATGACCGTCCATACTCACTTTCAAATCCCTGAGAGTCATGTGTGCCCATCCTCTCAAAATCAGACAGCATGTCTTGATAGCTGGTACTATCTGGAACAGAACTTCCATAGTAGGGATCCCAATAATCAGCTGCCCGCCTCATCCCTGGCAATGGAGCACCATGGTCCTCATCTTGCGTGGCATGTGTGAAGTGCTGCTCCTCTGTCCATACCACACGTTCGTGGCCCCCATGACCTCTGCCTTGACCACTGCTATACTCTCTGCCACCAGCACTACTATCCCGACAACGACACCATTGACCACCCTGAGAACTGCCACGACTATGGGACGAAGACCCTGTCGGTGTACTATCATCATCGGAGTCATGACTCCCACTGATGCGGGGCTCAATAGATGGCTCGGGAGTGTCGTCATCTGCATTGAGATCTAATGTCTCCAAGTCTACAATGTCCATCGGATTTACTGGTGGTTGCGTGCCCTTTTTGCTCTTGATCAATAATGTGGTCCATGACGATTGCTTCTTTTGTGGAGCAGACGGCGGCTTATCTGCTGCATGTTGTGTTCCTCTGGATGCCTGAGAAGAGGAGGTTTTGTTAGATAAGAAGTTTGAGTAAATTTGTACTGTGTAAATATATACGTAAAAGTATACCTGAGACAACTGAGTGGATGTCTTAGACGCTGAGAGTCATAGTGCAGTTGACTGAGATGGTTGTTTGGATGCTACCGAAGGCTACACAATTGAAACGACAACATATTCAATTAGCAATAGAATATAGCATATAAATCTTCTTGTAGTCCTATAAATTCACTTGTCTAAATGACGTACTCCTCGTAGCCTCTCTAGAAGTGGATATCCTTCTGGGTTCTGTAGATATTGAATGTCGCGGTGCAGCAACCTGAGACTAATGTTCATTTGTAGGATCAATCTGTAATTTATTTCTTACATCATCATACATAGATATATGCCTATGCTCTCTAATCAAATATGTGATTCAATTTGTATATATTATTTCACCTGAGCTAGTGGTGGACGTAGATTTGTTGGAGGTTGCATCAATCGCTCCCATGCTGCATCATCGTACGCATAAGATGTGTCTCCACTCCCAATGATGAGGTCTTCATCCAAATTAACTTTCTCATCACATCCCATTGCTGACTCATCTCCGACCGTCTGCACATCGATGTCATCTCCCTCCCCCACTACTTGCTGCACATCTGCTGCGAGAAAAGTATTAGGTCGTGTTGTCTCGCCTGGTTCTTCGCCCTCCTCGTCAAGTTCTACCTCACCACGATCGGTTGTGGTTCTTGTAACCCATGAAACCATAGGGTCATCATCATCTTGCAAGTACACAGTATCTGTTGGGTCATAATCTCCCTCTCCTCTCCTTGCATCCATCTACACATGCTTAACCTTTAGCTTCATGTTGTAATGAACATAGACCATTTTGTCAAGCCTTCTGTGTGTTAGCCTATTTTTGAGCTTGGTATGTAAGAAGGAGAATGTCGACCAATTCCGCTCGCACCCACTCGAGGAGGATGTTTGTGATAGAACTTTCATTGCAATCTTCCTTAATGTCAGTGCACTTGTGCCGTAATTGAGCCACCACTCAGCTATTATTAAGACAGATGATGAACATTATAATAATTAGATGAAATAAATACTGACCGAGCTATAGAATGTTCATTGTTAAAGTACATTACCTGCGTCAAGTCTGTCACGGCTGGCAACGGCATTAGGTGTCACAAATGAACCAATTGCCTCTCTAAATGTTTTCATCTGTAGCATCGGGAAAAAATAGGTACATAATTATTTTTCATGTCTAAAAGGGTAAAGTATCCAAATATACCTCATTCAACGCATCAGCAGCATCTGTTGGGCTGCGAGACAGTCGGTCTATGACAATGTTGACAAATTCTATCAAAGTATCATCATAAGCAAGACCCCGAGCATATTGAAAGGCCGGGTGTAGGTAGTACGCTGTAATCACAGATATTAAATTTCTTTTTTGTCATGTAACTACAGATACCGACATTAGAGACTGTAAATGTTTACCTGCCATGTGAAGATTACGGCTCATTTGTATGTCACATCTCTCCTCCACAATGTCTAAGATGGTGGATCCATATTTCTTTGAGGTTGCAAGAATCTTCCGCTTTGCAGCTTCGATTTTACTATACACCAACCTCATGGTTGGTACTCTATCCCCATCCACACATCTCAATACTTCATACAGTGGCTCTATCAATGAAACTAATATCTTGACTCTGTCCCAAAAGTTGCTCGTGTTGACAATCCCTTCGACCTCCCCTCCTTCACGTGAAGTGGCAAAAGAGGAACTCAGCCAAGGCTCACCCCTAAACATCTGCTACAACCCATCCTTGTGCTTCAAAAGATTCTACAATGCGATGTAGTTGGTGGCAAATCGTGTGATGCCAGGCCTCAACAGTTCGCCACCACAATGCTCTCTTATCCATACCAATACATGTGTGTAGTTGTAGATGTATTTCGTGACCTTCTGTGCCACATCGACCACAGACTTGACTACACGAAGCTGACCAATCTCTTTCAGCATGAGGTCTACACAGTGTGCTGCACAGGGGGTCCAGAAAATGTGTCATCTGATCCTCATCAGCTCCTCCCCAGTCTTCTTATAGTTCAAGCCATTATCTGTCACCACTCGAACAATGTACTCCTCCGCGATCTTGTTCACCACTTGTTCCATCAATGATAATATATATTGGCAACTGTGGACTTGACCTGACGCATCCACCGACCTGTGAAAGAATACTTATTTGCCAAAATAAATAAGGAAGTTGATCAGGCTACTTTTAGTGGTACCTGACCATCCATCACACATTAGTGTGACTTCATATTTTGACCATTTTTGTTTGAATGAGTCAACATAACTCTTGATCTCAGCAACTTGTTCATCAAGATATATGCCGGCCAACTCTCTCGCCGTAAGTGGTTGCACTTGTAACCCAAAAACTTGTGCTTCTTGAAACATTGGCCTGTAGTAAGGGTTGTTGGCCGGATTAAAAGGCAGTCCCGCGTAGTGCCACCATTTTGCAACGGCCTGTCCGAGTTTTCATTTTGGCCCCTTCTGGCCATATGCATCATCCATCCTCGTTTACTTGCCATGCTCTCAGGATAGTGCACCGGGCACCACATCTTCAATATTGATCGATTGTGTCCTTTTTCTTTGTGAACCTGAGTCACCAGTGAAAAAACTCATGATGCCCCGTGGTTGACGAGAGGTAGATGAACCACCACTGGCCGATACTATGGTCCTTGCTGTCTTGCGGCTTCGCACTCTCGTCTCCTCGGGATGTCTTGCCTCATCTCTACTCTGACGTAGTGCCTCACGAAATTGCGCTTCATATGGATCATTCACCGTGACATACACATTAGGCTGCTCAGTACGCGCTTGCTGTACTTCGTCACTGGGTGTCCACGCGCATTCATCCTCATCGCTGTTGCCTGCTCTTCCGCTGACCGTCGCTTCATCCCTTTTCTTCTTTTTTTCCTTTTGTTGCATCTCAGCTTTCTTCTCCCCCAAGTGCATGGCCATTGCAAGTTTCACATCTCTAGGCACATGGGTACATCCAGCAACCTCAGAGTATCTCACACGTGCTCCTCCTACCAAGTGCCTCTTCAACCGAGACACACCTCCTCCCATGTGTTCTATTTTGCAGTAGTTGCAACGCCAACAACTACGGTTGCCATCCAACATAACTTCACGTGACCATCCAATGTCATTTGGATGTTCCTTAGGAGCCATGAAGTGCTTAAATGTATCCCCTAAATTTAAGAATTATAAATTAAAAGCTAGAATTAAAAATAATCTAGAATTAATTATTAAATTTTTAATTATAAATGTAAATTTTAATGTAAATTATAAATGTTTTGAAAATATCACCAAACAAGATAATGAATAATTATAAATTATAAATATATTAAAAATTCATGTTTTAAATGTTCTACAACTAATTCTTACATAGAATTTTTAACGAAAAAAATTAACAAATGAACATTTTATCTAAAACATGAAAATTAAAATTAATACATCTAAAATAAATTTAAAATTTGAGCCCCTCACCCCCATCCCCCTACCCCGATCGCCCCCCCACCCACCCACCCTCATGACGATGTCCCCCGTGTTACCCCCCCCCCCCCCCCACCCACCCACCCCCACGACGATGTCCCTCCTGTTACCACCCCCCACACACCGCCGCCCACCGCCCACCGTGTAACGACCCAAGATCCGGATACTGGGAAGGCCCGATACCATTCGAATCCTAACCCACCGCCCACGAGCCGGGAGGGCTCGGAAGGGCTAAAAGGAGTGTGGAGGTACAAAGAAATAGGAAATAAGGTAGGACAATACAACAATTAACAGAAATAAATAAACAACTAACTACAACAGAGTCCAGTCCAATAGAAAGTACAGTCTAAAGTAGTAAAACGTACCACATGCCAAGTGAAACACTCGGCCCGGCGAGCTGGCAACTAAGAACCTCAACACTGCACCCTCGAACCTCGAGGAAGAATCGCCTCACCTGAAACGCAGGGGTGAGCCTCCTGTCACTGGCTCAGTAGGGATCCCGCGGAACCCCAACTGAGAACAACGGCAGTAACCGAAAGGAAAGCTACAACTACAACAGGAACAACAAACCGGTGGCCGGTCAAAACTCGGCGCTATAGCTACTCCTACTGTACCGGTCAAACAGAAAGAGAAATCCCAATCTCACAAGCGGGAACCAGACTATACTAACACCACACACCGAGGCAAAACCCACGGCAACCCTACCGTAGAGACCTGTCTCCCAGGACAAGGCCAACCTAGACACGCTGTCCAAGATGCAACCCCGACCACCCGGTCGTGGGGACCGCACAATAAGACGCAACCTCAGTAAAGCTACTAGCACCCTGGCCACTAACTCGAAAATACCGGTCGGTCCAGAAAACCTCATCTCGTAGACGGGAAACGGAACCCGGAAACAGGAGAGTCACGTCTCACGTGACAGGAGTACCTGCCCACCAGAAGCAAGGTCGGATGCGTCCACTGACGTCTTAGACTGCGCCTCAGGTGTCCCCCTCGACACCTGGTGGAACGGGGACACCGTACAAGTAACCACAAAGTAAGTGACTAGCTGGGGTCACGCTCGTTAGTGCTAGTCCTACTGCCCCCAACCACGTGTGCACACACAGACCATACGTCCTAGGTCTGGCCCTCTGACTGGTTTTCCCCTCAATCGGACTCTGGCGTCAAACATGGGGCCCGACGGTAACCAGCCTAAAAACTATCTCTCGGGGTAGCCTCGCCACCACTCCCTGGTGGGACCCCTCTCGTATCGGAAGGTTACGACTAGTGGGGAGTCACTGGTGTGACCACTCTCCAAGGATAAACTCCAAGAAACACGCACACACCCTGCGGGAAAGTCAAGAAGAACCAAGTGGCACCGAGCCACTGGACTCTGGGCAGTCTCCTAGACTCACTAAATCCAACGGTCCTTGAGTCACAAGACTCGGGGTCAAGACCGTCGTACGTAACAGCACAAGGCCGTCAATCTAGCCTAATCCCTAGGTCTAAAATCACTGTAGCACGAATACCGAGGCAGCTCATGAGCCCCCAAGATCATCCCCTCAAAAGGGAACTCAAGAGACCAAGGCCACACACATGGCCCACGCGGAAAGCACAAAAGCATGATTCCCAAGGCAGCTCATAGGTCGCCACACCGATTCCCATCCTTAGGAAAAGCGAGAAACCTCCAGCTCCAAGCTGGACGACTGGACTCGCAGTCCAAGGCCAAACACATGGTCCACTTAGGAATCATCCTCCAGGGAAACTCACGACATGCGGAGAAAACCCACCTCACTCATACCGATACACGGTGACTCGGTCAAGCGTAACACAAAGCCCGGAACAGACACACCTATGGGCATGCTAATTGAGATAACACGGCACCTCCTGACACCCAAAACATGGTCACGGAACACACCGGGTGTCCAGGACACTCACGAGGCCGAAGGTCAACCACTGGGTCACAACCGGGTCGACCGGAGACCAACACACGCGAACTCGACATCGCGAACACGAAGAATTCCCTGGCGGTCCTATCTTGGGCTGCCAGAGAGTCTACCGGTCTAAGCATGGACCGCTAACGCAAACTAGCGGTCCACCCTTAGGCCGCTAAGCTCCAAGGGCGCACAAAAGTCTAGCGGTCCACCCATAGGCTGCTACAAACCTCTGGCGGTCCATCCTTGGCCCGCCAGAAGACGAAACACACTGGGCCTGGCGGTGCTATCCCAGGCCGCCACATAGACTCTAGCGGCCCAACCTTAGTCTGCTAGAAGGCAAGTCACGTTGGCTCTGGCGCACCCTCCTCAGGCCGCCACGGCCCTCCAATGGCCCAACCTTGGCCCGCTAGAATCCCTCTGGCGGCCTTACCTATGGCCGCTAGAGGCACGTGACCCCAATCGGTCAAAAACACAGTCAAAACAGGGTAGCGGTCGAAGGGGAGGCCGCCATAGAAGTTGTTGGTCTATCGTGCAGCCGCCAGCCGACGATAGCCCCTGCCGACAACACAGTAACCTCTGGCGGGCCTACCTTAGGCCGCCAGAGAAATGGCGGTCACTGGAAGGACCGCCAACTCATCCCGAGATCGAAATGGCGGGAAACGCCCCAAAAATCCGATCCATGCCCCGATCACCCCCGGGTGATGGTGAAACAAAGGGGAATCCATCCCCAAGCCCCTAGGCATGCATCTAAGCCCTTAGATCGGTCAAAAATCTCACCAAACGGGAGATCCGGGTCACACTCCAAAAATATGGATTATTCCCAAAAGGCTCAAATAAGTCAGCTCGGCTCACCACGGCCTACAAAACTAGCGGGAAAGGAAGAGCACGAGCTGGGGGTCCATCTCCCTACCTCCATCGAAGAAACGACGCGCCGTGGACGCCGATCCACGAAGAAACGCTGCTAAACCCTCGCCAGCTCGCGATCTCATGAATCGCCTCCACCATCGCGATCCTCGTCCCGTGCCTGTCGCTCCACGCCCCACGAGCCACGTCGCCCCGCCCTCGCCGCCTCCGTCGGCCGCCCGGAGTGAGAGGGGGAGAGGAGAGAACGTGAGAGAAGAGAGAGGGAAAAGGGAGAGAAATGAGAGATGGGGAGAGAGAGGAAAAAGGAGGTTAATATATAGAAAATCCAGAAATTACCAAAAATACAAAAAATAGGGAAAAATCACCTCCCTGATCCTCGGAAGACGCACAATGGAGTGGTAACGTCCCGGAGTCGGAGAACGCAACGGTCCACCCTGTACGGGGTTCCGAAGGTCCGACAGACGGAAAACACGCGTAAAACCCGAAACGCAACCCGGGACCCACAAAGGTGCTCCGAAAATTCCAGACAAAAATACCGGCGTGCTTCTCACAACACCACGGACCCAAGGAAACTCACGGCACACCACCAACGGGTCCAACAATCCGGTAAAATAGTCCGAAGCTCAATCGGACAGAATCTGCAACCAGCGAAAAGTGATCCGAAACCCACGGATCCAGATCCGAAAAACCCGGGGCATTACAGCCCTCCCCTCTCAAAGGAATTTCATCCTCGAAATTTAGGACTAGCACGAAGGCACAGGGGAAGAACACCTTAACCAACTGACAACGCTGTCAGAGCTCCAGCACGAAAAATCTCGATTCTCACGAAAACACCGATCCTGAGGGACATAGCCAGACTATCACCACGAACGACACCTTGCTCCACATGCCGCACACACCGGCCATTAGAGCAGGCACACACCAAAGGACACAGTCTGACATCACCTTAGACAATGCGAGAACCAATCATGGCACCGCTGCCTTAATCTCGCTCACCGAGGAGACACAATCCTCGTCACGAGAAATAGCTACCGATCCACCTTATGGTCAACAGACAAGACACACGTCAGCTTCGCAGCCAGCTGACAGGTCGCACACCCTTCTCAAGGGAACAACCAAAAAAAAGCCTCCACCAACTCACGCAGCCATCTCAACAGACCGCATCCAGATCATCAACTCAACGCCAAGCATCACCTCACACCTGGCAAGTCGAAAGCCAAACATACCACTGTGCCAACTCTGCCAGAGCCCAGAAGACAAACTTCTGCAAAGCCCAGATCCGATCCGGAAAGCACATCACAGAGACGACCACCAAAGGCCTCACTGATACGCAGCTCTCACCAATCTCGATGCCCAACCACCAGCATCTTCTGTCTGTGTAAAGACCATCCACTGGTCGCCAAACAACCGTCAACGGGAAACCTTCCACCGGCCCAACAGGCACGATCTAACTCACGACAGGCCATCCGCTGACTCACACACAGACAATTACCACCTCTCGAGCTGCACTTCGCTCGGACATCGCATCCGATCTCAAGCATCGCACCAACTCGACCCTCTTGGGGGAGCACGATGAAACCAAAAGACAAGATCCTGGTGTCTTCGGTCATCACCTCACCCAACTCAGACTTACAGGGGAACCATCCCACGCTGGTCACCAAACCAGGGATAACCATTGCGACACCAATCGTCCCATCAAGGACCTCCACGCACATGCGTCACTCTTCCGTCATGTCTCATCGAAACCTTCGTTAATTAATCCAAGTGGACACCTGCAAATCCCGATTCCACCCTTATCACAGAGCCACGGGACACCACCGAGACAATTTCATGGCACACGTCTCTAGGGAGGAAAGTGCCATCCAATCTCACAGCAACCTCAGGAAATCTGCCCGTAGCAACCGACGCTACAATTCTGAACCTGTGGGTTGTGGGCCCACCAGGCTTCTGCTGTGCACTCAGATCCAGGCGCACAGCCAAACACAGCAACTCGGGACTCATCATCCCAACATCCACAACTCGGCTGGTCAACCTCAGAAAATAGGGCGAGGAAAGCTCCATTACCTCGCACCCCAAGCACAGATCCACTCCCAAATTTGGCAATCCTCTGCAACACTGCAGGCTCCGAACTGTCACGCATCGAAAATTCCAATGCCAACCAAGAATGCGAACACCGCCCAACCAGCACTCGTCCCTCCGGAACAGCGCCAGCACTCTTACACACCAAAGAGATAGGCACAACTCTCGCGGGCAACCACCTTGCCAAAACACGGATCACGTCTCGCACGGATTCCATGGCACACAGGGGGCCAACCAATCCGAACACACAACGCAAGACGACGAACCTTAGCCAAACATAATCTCTCCAACCAAAGGAGAAACCGACATACCTCCAACCAACGGAAGAACTCCATGCTCGACCTGACCTCGAACCTCGCACATGCTGGGAACAACACCTTCCAGCACCGAGAAAACCATCGCTTCCATCAGGTCAGCGCCTCCGACACACTCGGTGAGTGTCACGTCGGACCACAATCACAGCATCTCTCGATGCACCACTACAGCAATTCCCCAAACTGCAACACACCACGCCGAGAGCTGCAACACGAGCCATAATCGACAACCGTCAATGCTCACCCTCGAGTCCCAAAACTCACCACGGAACCTTCACAACTCAAACCAAATCCAGGGCGAACACAACCCATTCGCACGCAAGAGCGTAGGAGCAAGAACTTACTCGGATAACTCCGCCCAATCCTACCTCAAAATTCGCAAAACAATCAGAACCGACACGTCATTCCTGACACCACAGAGCACAATAAGAACATCAGGCTCGACGAGATAGCAGCTCATCCTCTGCTCACCCGAGCACACTTGTCGATCAGTGCACCCGCTCTGCCACCTCAAACCACAACCTTAACACATCAGGGGCTGGATAAACCTCAAGTTGGAGTGGCCAAACTCAACAATAGCTCCTAGAGCACACTCACGGCCACTTAACCACGAACAATCCTCGCCAGCCACCTGACCTCGCTGCAAACACCTCGAACGCAGCACCGCAGCAACGCACCCGCCGGTAACCTCTACCCAACGTAGCACAATCAGGATCACCACCGATGAGGGAGAAGCTCTCAACCTCGATCCTTAGATCCCACGCCGGCACGAAAGCCGCGAACAACAACCACCTTCACAGTGCCATACAGCGCACTTAAGCTCTCAAACGGGAAATCCAGCAGAAAACAAACACAAAAACCCTAAGCCAGCTGTCGACTATACTGGACTTTATGGACTCTGATCACTGCAATATCTTGAATTCCCATGTACGTCCACAACCACTGCTCTGATACCAGCTGTAACGACCCAAGATCCGGATACCGGGAATGCCCGATACCATTCGAATCCTGACCCGCCGCCCACGAGCCGGGAGGGCTCGGAAGGGCTAAAAGGAGTGTGGAGGTACAAAGAAATAGAAAATAAGACAGGACAATAAAATAATTAACAGAAATAAATAAACAACTAACTGCAATAGAGTCCAGACCAACAGAAAGTACAGTCTAAAGTAGTAAAACGTACCACATGCCAAGTGAAACACTCGGCCCGGTGAGCTGGAAACTAAGAACCTCAGCACTACACCCTCGAACCTCGAGGAAGAACCGTCTCACCTGAAACGCAGGGGTGAGCCTCCTGTCACTGGCTCAGTAAGGATCCTGCGGAACTCCAACTGAGAACAACGGTAGTAACGGAAAAAAAAGCTACAACTACAGCAGGAACAACAAACCGGTGGCCGGTCAAAACTTGGCGCTACAGCTACTCCTACTGTACCGGTCAAACAGAAAGAGAAATGCCGATCTCACAAGCGGGAACCGGACTATACTAACACCACTCACCGAGGCAAAACACACGGCAACCCTACCGTAGAGACCTGTCTCCCAAGACAAGGCCAACCTGGACACGCTGTCCAAGGTGCAACCCCGACCACCCGGTCGCGGGGACCGTACAACAAGATGCAACCTCGGTAAAGCTACTAGCACCCTAGCCACTAACTCGGAAATACCGGTCGGTCCAGAAAACCTCGTCTCGCAGATGGGAAACGGAACCCAGAAATAGGAGAGTCACGTCTCACGTCACAGGAGTACCTGCCCACCAGAAGCAAGGCCGGATGCGTCCACTAACGTCTTAGACCGCGCCTCAGGTGTCCCCCTCAACCCCTGGTGGAACGGGGACACCGTACAAGTAACCACAAAGCAAGTGACTAGCTGGGGTCGAGCTCGTCAGCGCTAGTCCTATTGCCCCCAACCACGTGTGCACACACAGACCATACGTCCTAGGTCTGGCCCTCTGATTGGTTTTCCCCTCAGTCGGACTCTGGCGTCAAACGTGGGGCCCGACGGTAACCAGCCTAAAAATAATCTCTTGGGGTAGCCTCGCCACCACTCCCTAGTGGGACCACTCTCGTGTCGGAAGGCTACGACTAGTGGGGAGTCACTGGTGTGACCACTCTCCAAGGAGAAACTCCGAGAAACATGCACGCACCCTGCGCGAAAGTCAAGAAGAACCAAGTGGCACCGAGCCACTGGACTCTGGACAGTCCCCTAGACTCACTAAATCCAACGGTCCTTGAGTCACAAGACTTGGGGTCAAGACCGTCGTACGTAACAGCACAAGGCCGTCAATCTAGCCTAATTCCTAGGTCTAAAACCACGGTAGCACGAATACTGAGGCAGCTCACGAGCCGCCAAGATCATCCCCTCAAAAGGGAACTCAAGAGACCAAGGCCACACACATGGCCCAGGCGGAAAGCACGGAAGCATGATTCTCAAGGCAGCTCAGAGGCCGCCACGTCGATTCCCATCTTTGGGAATAGCAGGAAACTTCTAGCTCCAAGCTGGACGACTAGACTTGTAGTCCAAGGCCAAACACATGGCCCACTCGGGAATCATCCTCCAGGGAAACTCACGACATGCGGAGGAAACCCACGGCACTCATACCGATACACGGTGACTCGGTCAAGCGTAACACAAAGCCCGGAACACACACCTATGGGCACGCTAATCGAGATAACAAGGCACCTCCTGACACCCAAAATACGGTCACGGAACACACCGGGTGTCCAGGACACTCACGAGGCCGAAGGTCAACCACTAGGTCACAACCAGGTCGATCGGAGACCAACACACGCAAACTCGACATTACGAACGTGAAGAATCCCCTGGCGGTCCTATCTTGGGCCGCCAGAGAGTCTAGCGGTCTAAGCCTGGACCGCTAACGCAAACTAGCGGTCCACCCTTAGGCCGCTAAGCTCCAAGGGCGCACAAAACTCTTGCGATCCACCCATAGGCCGCTACAAACCTCTGGCGGTCCATCCTTGGCCCGCCATAAGACGAAACACACTGGGCCTGGCGGTGCTATCCCAAGCTGCCACACAGACTCTAGCGGCCCAACCTTAGTCCGCTAGAAGGCAAGTCACGTTGGCTCTGGCGCACCCTCCTCAGGCCGCCACGGCCCTCCAGCGGCCCAACCTTGGCCCGCTAGAATCCCTCTGGCGGCCTTACCTATGGCCGCTAGAGGCACGTGACCCCAATCGGTCAAAAACACGGTCAAAACGAGGTAGCGGTCGAAGGGGAGGCCGCCATAGAAGTTGGCGGTCTATCGTGCGGCCGCCAGCCGACGATAGCCCATGCTGACAAAATAGTAACCTCTGACGCGCCTACCTTAGGCCGCCAGAGAAATGGCGGTCACTGGAAGGACCGCCAAATCGTCCCGAGATCGAAACGGCGGGAAACGCCCCAAAAATCCGATCCATGCCCCGATCACCCCCGGGTGATGGGGAAACAAAGGGGAATCCATCCCCAAGCCCCTAGGCATGCATCTAAGCCCTTAGATCGGTCAAAAATCTCACCAAACGGGAGATCCGGGTCACACTCCAAAAATATGGATTATTCCCAAAAGGCTCAAATAAGTCAACTCGGCTCACCACGGCCTACAAAACTAGCGGGAAAGGAAGAGCACGAGCTGGGGGTCCATCTCCCTACCTCCATCGAAGAAACGACGCGCCGTGGACGCCGATCCACGAAGAAACGCTGCTACACCCTCGCCGGCTCGCGATCTCATGAACCACCTCCACCATCGCGATCCTCGTCCCGTGCCTGTCGCTCCACGCCCCACGAGCCACGTCACCCCGCCCTCGCCGCCTCCGTCGGCCGCCCGGAGTGAGAGGGGGAGAGGAGAGAACGTGAGAGAAGAGAGAGGGAAAAGGGAGAGAAATGAGAGATGGGGAGAGAGAGGAAAAAGGAGGTTAATATATAGAAAATCCAGAAATTACCAAAAATACAAAAAATAGGGAAAAATCACCTCCCTGATCCTCAGAAGACGCACAATGCAGTGGTAACGTCCCGGAGTCAGAGAACGCAACGGTCCACCCTGTACGGGGTTCCGAAGGCCCGACAGACGGAAAACACGCGTAAAACCTGAAACGCAACCCGGGACCCACAAAGGTGCTCCGAAAATTCCAAAAAATAATACCGGCGTGCTCCTCACAACACCACGGACCCAAGGAAACTCACGGCACACCACCAACGGGTCCAACAATCCGGTAAAATAGTCCGAAGCTCAATTGGACAGAATCCGCAACCCGCGAAAAGCGATCCGAAACCCACTGTTCCAGATCCGAAAAACCCGGGGCATTACACACCGCCACCCACCATCCCCCCCATCCGATCATCACCGACCACGGTCCCCCCAAATCCACCACTGCTTCCCACCCCCCGGCCACGGTCCCCCCCCCCCCCCCCCCCCCCGTCCGATCACCGCCTGCCACGGTCCCCCCCACCCACCACCGCTCCCCCCTACCACCCCCTCCCCCCTACCACGGTCTGAACGCCCTCCCACTGTAACGACGTAAGATCTAGATACCGGGAATGACCTGATGCCATTCGAATCCTAGCCCGCTGCCCACGAGCCGAAGGGCTCGGAAAGGCTAAAAGGAGTGTGGAGGTACAAAGAAATAGGAAATAAAGTAGGATAATTTAATAATTAACATAAATAAATAAACTAACTACAGAGTCCAGTCCAACAAAAGTATAGTCTAAGGCAGAGAAGCGTACCCAACACTGAGTGAACACTCGGCCCCGCGAGCTGGCAACTAAAAACCTCCGCACAGCACTCTCGAACCTCGAGGAAGAGCCGCCACACCTGAAACGCAGGGGTAAGCCTCCTATCACTGGCTCAGTAGGGGTCCCACAGAACCCCAACCATAAACGACGGCGGTAGCGGAAAGTAGCAACAACAGCAGGAACAGCCAACCCGATGGCCGGTAAAACCTCAGCTCTACAACTACTCCTACTGTACCAGAAAAATATGCCACGATCTCACAGTCGGGGAAACACCAGTCTAACAGAAAGACCTCTGACTACACCGCCAGAAAACATACCACGACAACCCTGTCGTGGAGGCCTGTCTTACAGACAAAGGCCCAACCCAAGACCACGCGGTCTGGGAACAGTCGTGTCATGACCTCGCCGTCATGAACCCTACATTGCCTAGGGAAAAGACCCTCGGTAAAGCTCACCGGAGACCCTAGACCTCTACATTGGGGGAAACACCGAGAAATTACACGCAAAACCACGTCTCGTAGACGGGAAACGGAAGCTCGAGTCACAAGAAACTCACGTCACGTGACGGGAGTACCTGCCCACTAGAAGCAAGGCCGGATGCGTCCACTAATGACTTAGTTCGCAACCTCAGGTGTCTCCCTACGACGCCCCAGATGGAAACTGAGACACCGAACAGTAACCAGGAACACAGAATAAGGACTAGCTTGGGTCGCGCTTGTCAGCGTGGGTCCGATGCCCCCAACCACGTGTGCACACACAGACCATGCGCCCTAGGTCAGATCATCTAGCCGGTTCTTCTCCCAAGCCCAGACTCAGGCTGCGCGAAGGGGCCCTACGGTAACCAGCCTAAAAATCATCTCTCTCGGGTAAGCCGCTCCACCACTCCTTGGTGGGTCAGCACACGCGTGCTATAAGAAGGCTACGACTAGTGGGGAGTCACTAACGTGAACATGGAAAGCCACGCAGGCACCCATCGCGAGTAACGCGAAGTAACAGGTGGCTCGAGGCCACCAGACTCTGAATAGTCCACTAGACCTAATAAACTCAACGGTCCTTGAGTCACGCGACTCGGGTCAAGACCGCTGCACATGACGGCACAGTGCCGTTAATCTAGCCTAATCCCTAGGTCTGAAACCACGGTAGCACGATTCCCAATGTAGTTCACAAGCCGCCGAATCGATCCCCTATCCAAGGGAAAAGCGGGAAACCTCCAGCCCCAGGCTGGGTGACTGGACTCACAGTCCAAGGCCAAACTCATGGCCCACTCGGAAAACACTTACCAGCAAGCCAATGACGTGCGGGAATAGCCCTCCGCACTCACGCCGACTCACGGCAACTCGATCTAGCGAAAACACGAAAGCTCGGAACACAAGGGGTCAGTTTGAAAGTTCAGAACACAAGAGGTCACCCAGACCCTCAAGACCCACGGGCACGCTAATCGAGGTAATGGTACCATCGAGATAACGGTACCTCCAGACACCCCCAAAACATGAACACGGAACCGACGGGGTGTCCGGGACATCCATGAGACCGAAGGTCGACCACTGGGTCACAACCGGGTCGACTGGGGGCCAAAACAACGTAAACGGAACACACTAACACATAAACCTAGGTGGCGGTCCTCCCTGGACCATCACCTCAAGTGGCGGTCTACCCTGGACTGCAAGCCCCATAAAGCGATCCACTCTGGATTGCAACCTGCTCGAAACACCTGAACAAGGGGCGGTCACCTCCTAGACCGCAACCCCCAAGTGGCGGCCCTAACCTGACCACAACCATCGGCTAGCGGTCAGCCACAAGGCTGCTACCACACGGGACCCAGACAAGGAAGTAGTGGCCAACACCTGGACTGTTACCTACAAAAAATGGTCATGCCTGACCGCTACCTCCAGGTAGCGGTCTATCGCGAGACCGCAACCTGGAATCGACTTACTGGGCCAGGAAACGGTCCCCATTGGACCGCCTTCATAGGTAGCGGTCTCTGGTACAATCGCTACCTGCCTCTGAGCCCGGAAACGGTGAACATGGCCGAAAATCCATTCCACGCCCCGTTCACACCCATGTGAAGAGGAAAATAAGGTGAAATCATTCCCCAACCTCTCTAGCACCGAGAGGACTCGTTCAAACCCCAAAAACGTGATCAAAACACGAAATCTGGCTCACACCCCAAAATCACACGTTTTAACTCCGGCGGGAAAATAAACCCTCTCGGCTCGCCTCGGGCCACCAAACTCGCGGGAAATGAAGTACATGGATCAATGATCTATCCCCCTACCTCCACCGAAGATTCCGCGCATCGAGGACGCTGATCCGCCAAGAAAAAGCCGTTTAAACCAAACCCGGCTCGCAATCTCACGAACCACCTCCACCATCGCAATCCTCGTCCCGCCCGCGCCACTCCTCGCCCCACGAGTCTCGCCGCCTCGCCCTCGCCGCCTCCGTCGGCCGCTCGGAGTGAGAGGTGTTGGGTTCGGTGCTATGTATTCAGAGGGGGGGTGAATGAATACCCTTTAAAAATATTCGCTCAAATAGAAATTCTAATGCTCAGAACAGCGGAATAACAGCACTAAGACTAACTAAGAAAAACTAGTTCAGTCATCTGTGAACTTGTAGGCAGAGTACTCCTGAGCAGACATCTAATGAGCGCAGCAATTAGACAATTCAAACAACACACAATACCAGTGTCAAACAGATAGCGTGCGCAGCTAATCAACTCTGTTGAACTGGAAGCAAACACATGAAGCGCCCCTATGTAAGCATCTAGCGGAAGTAATAAAACAGATGAAGAAATCAAACTACTGCACAGAGGTTTTTAGGTGGTTCGGTCCAGCAGACCTACATCCACCCCAAACTCAAACCAGAGTGTGGATTCCGCTGACTCACAGCTTGAACAGCTGGGCATCACAGCTTGCCATACAACCGCTGGGCAACACAGCTTGCCGTCCGAGGAATCCTCCTCGCCCCGCTGAGCAACACAGCTTTCTATCCAGTGGAATCCTCCACTGCAAACCGCTGGGCAATACAGCTTAGCCGTCCAGAGGCAGCACCTCTACAAAACCCGCTGACTAACAGCTTGATAAAAAGGAGTTCAAAAGAAAATGAAAAAAAGACACTACAGCACCGGAAAGCTGTAAAGAAATGAAGCACAAATGTGGCTCTCTACAAGAGCTGACTGGCCTGGATTTGATCCACGGTCCAGTTGAGACAATCTTCAGCAGATCTCTTCTTCTCAACTCTCGATCTCTCTTTCTCTTTCTTTTTCTTCTTCTTCTCTGCTCTCTGTCTCTCTTTCTTTTCTTCACTCTTTTCTTCTTCTCTTCTGCTGGATCGAAGTCTCTGCACTCTGCTCTTCTACCATTGCTGCTTCTGCTTCGATCAACCTTCAACTGAGGACGAATGCTTCAATATATAGCAGCAGCAGGTGGATAAGGGAGCATGGCTTCCACAGTTCCCGCCCAAGTGAATTCGCCAGATCCGAGGCAATTCCATCCACGTGTCAGCATCTGCACACCTCGTCCTCCTGGGATCACGAGCCAGGTCATCAATCTCGGTAAGAATCCCTGTCAGATAGAGCATCGGATAAGTCATCAGTTTAAGTGAAGAAATCTGTACAGACTATCAGAAGACAAAGCTGAAGCAGTGTATAGACTTTTTCCAATGTATAGACTTCATATAAGAAGCCAACGGCTGTACAGACTTAGGCAACCTTCAACTCACTGCGATGTACAGACTCTGAAGAACAGCAGCCAATGCATGGACTTGCTCAGCCTGAGGCACTGTATAGACTTCAACTCAAAGCCAGTGTATGGACTTGATGAGACACTCACGAGTGTATAGACTTAGAGTGAGACATGCAGTGTATAGACTTTACGAAATGCATGCTACAGTGCCGATGTGTAGACTTGGCCAATGATCAGACTTGAATGCTAGGCCAGTGTACAGACTTGCACATCATTCAACAGCCAATGTGAAGACTTCCCGATGCATAGACTTTCAAGATGAAAGGTTGTATAGACTTGAACAAAGAAGCAGCGAATGTATGGACTTCCAATGGAAACGACGGTAAAGCTATCAGTGTATAGACTTCAAGGGAAACGACGGTAAAATTACCGATGTATAGACTTGAAGGAAAACGTAGGTAAAACTTCCAATGTACAGACTTCAAAGATGAACAGTTGGATGTACATACTTGGGAGATCACTGATGGCTGTACAGACTTTGCTTCAATGTATAGACTTGGAAGTTCAACGAAGGATGCACAGTGCAATGTATGGACTTTGCATAAGACGCTGTATGAGACGCTGAAGTCTGTATAGACTTTGCTCAATGCATAAGACGCTAATTGAGACGGTCCACTGTACAGACTTGATGCCATCGTCAAATGCATGCTACAGTCCAATGTATGGACTTAGAAGACTGATGCATGAACCAATAATGTATAGACTTGCATGAGACGCTCATTGAGACGGACGATGTATATACTTGCGTTACTGCAGCAATGTATTGACTTTGCCTTAGACGCTAAATGAGACGGACGTTGTGCAGACTTTAGCCAATGCAATGTATAGACTTAATGTGATGCACAAGGACACAGTCCAGTGTACAGACTTCATGAACAATAGAATGTGCAGACTTTGTGAACAATGCATGAACGAGACGCTGGACTCTGTACAGACTTGAGCGATGTATGGACTTAGCTTCGTGCAAGCTACAGTCCAATGTATGGACTTTGAAGTTCAACTGGTGAGTGTACAGACTTCACCAATGAAACGCTCACTGTACAGACTTGCTAGATGCAACGTGAGACGCTGTATAGACTTCGTCTTCCAGCATATAGACTTGATGAATGCATATGCCAAGACCATTGTATAGACTTGACATATTTAAAGTGCATGCGATGCAGACTATACATACTTTGACATGTGAGACACAAAGAGAATGCACTGAAATCTGTATAGACTTTAACAATGAATGCATGAGTCACAAGACCGACAGACTTAGCCTGTATAGACTTAGCATGAAGCACACATGCGATGTACAGACTTCAAGTCATGCAATGCAATGTACACACTTCAGCTAAGCAAGCTTCAGTGAATGTATGGACTTCATGAATGCATGCTACAGTGCCAATGTACAGACTTGGTGGAAGGCATGCAATGTATAGACTTCAGAACAAATCCAGTGTATAGATTTCCACCATGATGCATGCACTGCAATGCAGATACTGACTGTATAGATTTTGAAGAAATGAGGCGAGTATAGACTTTGAACTCCTGAAGCAATGTTCAGACTTCAATCCAAGAAATGCACTGGCGATGTATAGACTTTGGACCCTTGAAGGATGTATAGACTTCAGTTGAGCACAGTCTAATGTATAGACTTCAATGCCTTCATCAAATGCGATGTACAGGCATGGCGAATGCAATGTATGGACTTGCAGACAGAACACATGCAGTCTCCAGATAATATACCAGTCACAGTCATATGCATTTTCCACAGAGTATATCAGTTATAAACATTCATGTTGCCATCATCAAAACACAATATCAAATGCACTCAGAACATCATTTCATCATCATTCATATTGCTATCATATGCAGAATGCTCAAGGATCTCAAGGATAAATGATGCACAGAAATGCACTCACTTTGTTGCTATCATCAAAACAAAATAACATTGCTATCATCAAATCAACATAGCACATGCTTGTGCCTAAGGGGCACAACATTCTCCCCCTTTTTGATGATGGCAACACAAAGTGACAATGAGTCACACAGAATTTTCTCCCCCTTTGACATGATCAAAAAGAGAAAAACAGTATGAACATGAGTGCAACATGGCAGTATGCATGCAAATTCCTCTAGAGCACATTCTCCCCCTGAAGTATGACTCCCCCTGAATTGGTTCTCCCCTAAATAATTGCTCCCCCTTTGAGAAGGAATATGAACAGATAACAAAGGTAGAGAAGGTAGGAGGGTCACTTGACAACAGCTGAATCATTGGTTCAGAAAGTAAGCCTGATTATAAACAACAGTTAAAGTATAAGAATCAGCAACATACAGTTTTGACAAAAATTCAGGTTTAACAGTGATAAATCTAGAGTAAAACACCTGACCCCTGAAAAAGAGTTTATAGACTCCATTTATAGCAATGAATCTAGGGCACATGGTATTAATAGATAAGTCAGAAATAATACCCTTTTGTGATTAAACAAGGAAATTCAAGAAAGGCAACTTGAATATGTATTGAGAAAAATAATTTTCACTCATTGACTTTTGATTTCAAAGGGTTACAGCAGTTTGATTTTCATTTTGGAATTTTCAGAAACTGAGCTAAGTGAATAGATCAGTGGCATTTATGCTTTTGACATTAGGTGTACACCTTGATTAGAGGCAGGTACCCCCAGTTACTAGGCATAAACTACTAGATCTATTTCAGATCAAGACCTACAAGGAATAGTTTTCCCTTTGACATTAATGGCACACCTTGATCAGAGGCCAGTACCCCCAGTTACTTGGTGAAAACTCCCCCTATAGATATGACCCTATGAACAGAGGTAGTCTGAAGCACTTCATGACTTATGAGTTCTCCTGCTTCATTTGAGGAGATCACAGTTTCTCAGTGCAATCACCCATTGCTCTGTCACTATGTTCAGCTCTTTGCCTTTATGATCTTATTTACTGCTGCCCTTATTTCTTTTAGAGTGATTTTTTAAAAATCAGTACACACTCTTATTCACCTTTTCTAGATATTTCCAGATTAACATATTCAGGTAAAAAAAACCTTTTCCATTCTTACCATAAGACAAAGGTTAAGAGCTATAAAAGTTTTCTTTTTATCTCAAATTCTGAAGGCAGACACATAACTCTTTAATTTATAAAGGTTAAACCTTTAGTTCCTTTCAATTGCAAGAGTGATTCTTATAAAAGAACAATTGTAATAACTGTAACTCAATTTACTAAACCATGAGCAGTACTGTTGTTCAGTGAAGGTTAGGGAAATGATAGCAATTGATAAGCAGTGATAGCAATAGGCATGGAGTTCAATGGCATCTGATGTCAAAGAATATGATAGAGTTGAATGGAGACCATGAGAAGTGAAAGGAATTCAATGTAATAATCAGAACTCTCAGCTCCGCCTGACATCATGATGCAAAAACATGCTATGCAATGATCATTTCTTTTCAGATTTTTAACTTTAATGATATGCATCACAGTGTTCTACATGAAGACTATGCAACAATGATGCACAAGGCAAGTGTGCAATCAATTCAAGTTTATGCGCCCAAGTCGTGAACATTTTTATCCTTTTTCAGATTTTTCAAAAAAATGATGCAGTACACTGATCTACATGAAGACAGGACCCATGGTACTAGGCGGAGGACCTGGTCTCAAAGACCATCTCACACATAGTAAGAACCTCCAGGCAGATTTCCCTGCCTTTTAGTAGCTTACCATTTGATGTACCAGGGTTATGCAAGACAATGCAACATAAAGCAGTCCTACATGCATTGAACAACTTCATTGACAGTCATGCAAATGATGTATGCAGACATAAGACACATGCATTGACTGTGTGTACTAAATGACCCATTTAAAATCAGTGCAAGTTATGCATTTAACAACAAATATGCAATGCATTGACACAAAACACATGCATTGACACAGAGTCTATATAGTGCATTAACTGTATATGCTAAAACCATTCAAATTCAGTTCAGCAATTGGCAAGAGAAGAGCATCAGATATATGCAGAGTAAAACTCAGTAGCTGAGTCTGGAATGCAGACTGATCAGCTAGACAAGAGAAGATCATACATCAAACAAGCAAATCAACATGAAATTCTCATTTTTTTTCTATACTCACAAATTCAAATGACGATTCATACAAATTAGGAAGAAGAGAATTACCATAAGCATGATTGTGCAATTTCACATTTCAGAGAGTTTCAGTTCAATATCAACAAATCAACATGATATGCAATCATTTCAAGTTCACAATTTCATATGATGGAATTTTTAAACTGGATGGTCAGAACAAACCTGAAGAGCAGGATCCTGGGGTCTTCTGTTGAGTGCCTTGGATCATTAACCCCTTTATTCATCAGCTTCCAAGGCACACCTGCGACATTTTAATCAATTTGACCCTGCAGGGACCCAAGCAGCTTTGGGTCCTGCATTTACCCTGACAGGTGTTCTAAACATTCTTTTTGCAGCATTATCATCAAATTCCATTAGAAAATAATCAGACATAGAATGTCCAAAATTTCCACAGTAATAACATGAAACAACATATTGTCTGGTCCTATGATGCATATCAACAGCAGCATGAGACCTATGAAACTTAGCATGAAATGTTCTGTTGTTTACATGGACATTTTGTTTCTTACTAGCAGCATTGGGAGCAGGAAATTTTACAGATTTGAAATTAAATCTACTTCCTTGTACATGCCAACAGTCCTTGACTGTGTGGCCATGCCTCCCATATTCGAAGCACCTTGGGTGCTTACCTTTGGAGCCAAGGTTATTCCTGTCAAACATCTTTTTGTTAACATGAAAATTAACAGGTTTAGAGTTGAATCTCTTTCTCGGATTCTGCCAACATTGAGCAGCAATGTGGCCAAACTTCCCACAACAAAAATAATTTAGATTCTGTCTCCTAGAAACATGATTTCTAGCATGAAATTCTTTAACATTCAGATTACCCTTTTTCTGATCAGACAGAACTTTTCTAGCATGCTTTCTGTCATCTTGTTTCATCACAAAACACTCACTCATAAAGTGTCCATGCTTACCACAATAATGACAAGAACAAGAACCATTAGATTTATTTAAAACATGGCACTTATCAGATGAGTTTTTAGCATGCAGATTGTTCCTTTGAGTTTTTGGGGTTTTCTGATTTTTATTTCGTTTTTGAATTTCCTTAGCAGCATGCATATTTGAAGAAGAAGCTGAAGTGCTAGCTAAACCAGAGCTACGAATAAAAGTGGTGTACAGCTGGTTCTTCTTAGCTTGCTTAATTTCAGAAATGTTATCAATCTCCTCACATTGATCACTTACTACATCTTCCGAGGATATTTTCATTTTGCCTTTATCCTTAGCAACCTTAGATGAAGTACCATTCAGCTCAGTAATTTTACTTTCCAAGGAGATTATAAGATTTTCTGAATCAACTTTCTCCTTTTCACAACTAGCCAGTTTTTCTTTTAATAACACAATTTCATTTTCCAAATCAGCAGTGTGTATTAAAAAACTAGCAATTTCTTCATCACTGCAATTGATACACTCTTTCAATACTGATTTCTCTTTTTCAATCGTCATCCATCTTTCAGAGAAAACAGTGTTAAGAACCATTAACTTTTTATTTTGTTCCTTCAGATGAGCATTTTCTTCAAGCATTTTACTTTCAATTTCTTCAGCTTCAGTTTTCTTTTCTAACAATAATTTGTTTTCCTCTTTCAGGGATTTGATTGATTCCTTTTGCAAATTACCATCATGATCAAACTCATTTATCATGTCTTCTAAAATAGCACATGCCTTACAAGAATCATCTTCTCTAATGTGCTTATTTCTGAGGTTCTCATTTTCAGATTTCAAGTTTTCATTTTCTGCCTTCAACCGAGTGACTTCAAGAATCATGTCTTTTCTCAATTTTTTATTTTCAGATTTTAATTTCTTGGACACTTTGAACAGATCTTCATACATCACTATCAATTCATCAAAAGAAACTCCATCTGATCGGAGCTTACCTGAGATGAGGTTTCCTCATCATCATTTCCCCGATTGGCCATTAAGCATATTGACTTTTCTCCTTCTTCTTCACTGTCCGAGGTGTTCCCTTTGAATTTCGAGAATTTTGGACAGTCAGTCTTCACATGGCCAGCCTTCCTGCATGTGTAGCAAACGTTAGTGTCAACAATCTTGGCAGGGTTAGATCTGTACCTTATTTGCTTTCTGCCATCACCAAGCTTTCCTTCTCCTTTTCTCAGAAATTTCCTGAATTCACTGGTCAGCATTGCAATGTGGTCTACATTAATTTCAGACCCCGAGAAGCTACTTTTCTCGCTTAATGATCCACTGTGACTGGATCTGTTTGCTTTGCTGAAGCCAGCCTTCAGCACGATTGGTTCCATTACAAATAATCTGAAAGCACAGAGAAACTGAAGCACCTAGACCAAATGAGCAAGGCAAGGCACTAAGTCGGAGAAACAAAATAACGAACACAAAAAGCACACTATGAAATGCACCAAACAGAAATGCACTAAACCAGATGATCAAAGTAAAGCAGTAAGATAGTGAAACAAATCAACGAGCAGAAGAAGCCCACTCTGATGTGCACCAAAAGCTAGCAGGAACTGCTGCGGATTGTTAGATCCTATGCACAGCAACCCGCTCTGATACCAAGTGTTGGGTTCGGTGCTATGTATTCAGAGGGGGGGTGAATGAATACCCTTTAAAAATATTCGCTCAAATAGAAATTCTAATGCTCAGAACAGCGGAATAACAGCACTAAGACTAACTAAGAAAAACTAGTTCAGTCATCTGTGAACCTGTAGGCAGAGTACTCCTAAGCAGACATCTAATGAGCGCAGCAATTAGACAATTCAAACAACACACAATACCAGTGTCAAACAGATAGCGTGCGCAGCTAATCAACTCTGTTGAACTGGAAGCAAACACATGAAGCGCCCCTATGCAAGCATCTAGCGGAAGCAATAAAACAGATGAAGAAATCAAACCACTGCACAGAGGTTTTTAGGTGGTTCGGTCCAGCAGACCTACATCCACCCCACACTCAAACCAGAGTGTGGATTCCGCTGACTCACAGCTTGAACAGCTGGGCATCACAGCTTGCCATACAACCGCTGGGCAACACAGCTTGCCGTCCGAGGAATCCTCCTCGCCCCGCTGAGCAACACAGCTTGCTGTCCAGTGGAATCCTCCACTGCAAACCGCTGGGCAATACAGCTTAGCCGTCCAGAGGCAGCACCTCTGCAAAACCCGCTGACTAACAGCTTGATAAAAAGGAGTTCAAAAGAAAATGAAAAACAGACACTACAGCACCGGAAAGCTGTAAAGAAATGAAGCACAAATGTGGCTCTCTACAAGAGCTGACTGGCCTGGATTTGATCCACGGTCCAGTTGAGACAATCTTCAGCTGATCTCTTCTTCTCAACTCTCGATCTCTCTTTCTCTTTCTTTTTCTTCTTCTTCTCTGCTCTCTGTCTCTCTTTCTTTTCTTCACTCTTTTCTTCTTCTCTTCTGCTGGATCGAAGTCTCTGCACTCTGCTCTTCTGCTATTGCTGCTTCTGCTTCGATCAACCTTCAACTGAGGACGAAGGCTTCAATATATAGCAGCAGCAGGTGGATAAGGGCGCGTGGCTTCCACAGTTCCCGCCCAAGTGAATTCGCCAGATCCGAGGCAATTCCATCCACGTGTCAGCATCTGCACACCTCGTCCTCCTGGGATCACGAGCCAGGTCATCAATCTCGGTAAGAATCCCTGTCAGACAGAGCATCGGATAAGTCATCAGTTTAAGTGAAGAACTCTGTACAGACTATCTGAAGACAAAGCTGAAGCAGTGTATAGACTTTTTTCCAATGTATAGACTTCATATAAGAAGCCAACGGCTGTACAGACTTAGGCAACCTTCAACCCACTGCGATGTACAGACTCTGAAGAACAGTAGCTAATGCATGGACTTGCTCAGCCTGAGGCACTGTATAGACTTCAGCTCAAAGCCAGTGTATGGACTTGATGAGACACTCACGAGTGTATAGACTTAGAGTGAGGCATGCAGTGTATAGACTTTACGAAATGCATGCTACAGTGCCGATGTGTAGACTTGGCCAATGATCAGACTTGAATGCTAGGCCAGTGTACAGACTTGCACATCATTCAACAGCCAATGTGAAGACTTCCCGATGTATAGACTTTCAAGATGAAAGGCTGTATAGACTTGAACAAAGAAGCAGCGAATGTATGGACTTCCAATGGAAACGACGGTAAAGCTATCAGTGTATAGACTTCAAGGGAAACGACGGTAAAATTATCGATGTATAGACTTGAAGGAAAACGTAGGTAAAACTTCCAATGTACAGACTTCAAAGATGAACAGTTGGATGTACATACTTGGGAGATCACTGATGGCTGTACAGACTTTGCTTCAATGTATAGACTTGGAAGTTCAACGAAGGATGCACAGTGCAATGTATGGACTTTGCATAAGACGCTGCATGAGACGCTGAAGTCTGTATAGACTTTGCTCAATGCATAAGACGCTAATTGAGATGGTCCATTGTACAGACTTGATGCCATCGTCAAATGCATGCTACAGTCCAATGTATGGACTTAGAAGACTGATGCATGAACCAGTAATGTATAGACTTGCATGAGACGCTCATTGAGACGGACGATGTATATACTTGCGTTACTGCAGCAATGTATTGACTTTGCCTTAGACGCTAAATGAGACGGACGTTGTGCAGACTTTAGCCAATGCAATGTATAGACTTAATGTGATGCACAAGGACACAGTCCAGTGTACAGACTTCATGAACAATAGAATGTGCAGACTTTGTGAACAATGCATGAACGAGACGCTGGACTCTGTACAGACTTGAGCGATGTATGGACTTAGCTTCGTGCAAGCTACAGTCCAATGTATGGACTTTGAAGTTCAACTGGTGAGTGTACAGACTTCACCAATGAAACGCTCACTGTACAGACTTGCTGGATGCAACGTGAGACGCTGTATAGACTTCGTCTTCCAGCGTATAGACTTGATGAATGCATATGCCAAGACCATTGTACAGACTTGACATATTTAAAATTCATGCGATGCAGACTGTACAGACTTTGACATGTGAGACACAAAGAGAATGTACTGAAGTCTGTATAGACTTTAACAATGAATGCATGAGTCACAAGACCGACAGACTTAGCCTGTATAGACTTAGCATGAAGCACACATGCGATGTACAGACTTCAAGTCATGCAATGCAATGTACACACTTCAGCTAAGCAAGCTTCAGTGAATGTATGGACTTCATGAATGCATGCTACAGTGCCAATGTACAGACTTGGTGGAAGGCATGCAATGTATAGACTTCAGAACAAATCCAGTGTATAGACTTCCACCATGATGCATGCAATGCAGATACTGACTGTATAGACTTTGAGCTCCTGAAGCAATGTTCAGACTTCAATCCAAGAAATGCACTGGCGATGTATAGACTTTGGACCCTTGAAGGATGTATAGACTTCAGTTGAGCACAGTCCAATGTATAGACTTGGAAGATTGAACCAATGTATAGACTCAATGCAAGCAGATGGATGTACAGGCATGGCGAATGCAATGTATGGACTTGCAGACAGAACACATGCAGTCTCCAGATAATATACCAATCACAGTCATATGCATTTTCCACAGAGTATATCAGTTATAAACATTCATATCAGTTATAAACATTCATGTTGCTATCATCAAAACACAATATCAAATGCACTCAGAACATCATTTCATCATCATTCATGTTGCTATCATATGCAGAATGCTCAGGGATCTCAAGGATAAAGGATGCACAGAAATGCACTCACTTTGTTGCTATCATCAAAACAAAATAGCATTGCTATCATCAAATCAACATAGCACATACTTGTGCCTAAGGGGCACAACAAGAGGGGGAGAGGAGAGAGCGTGAGAGGAGAGAGAGGGAGAGGGAGAGGAAATGAGAGATGTTGAGAGAGAGAAAAGGGGGGGTTATATATAAAATCTGAAAATTTTAGAAAATATAGAAAATTGGAAAAAAATACTCCCCGCGATCCTCGGAAAACGCACTGGTAATGTCCCAGAGTCGGAGAACGCAACGGTTCGCCCTACACGGGATTCCGAAGGTTCGACAGACAAAAATACGTGTAAAACCGCAAAATTCAATCCGGGACCCACAAAAGCGATCCGAAACCCACGGATCATGATACAAAAAATATCCGAAAAACCCGAGGCATTACACCCCCCGATCCCCCCTTGCTGCCCATCGGCGCCGTGGCTGCCCCCCCCACCCCCATCTCCCTCCTCCCACCCTACCTCAGGCCCCGTCCCCGTACGGCCTCCCACCGCCGCCCACCGACTGGCCCCCCCACCCCCCTCCCCCCACGACCCCCCTGCTACCCACGGCCTCCCACCGGCCACCGTAGCCCCCCTCCGGCCTCCCACCGGAGAGATCTCTCCGGTGGGAGGCTGGAGGGGGGCTGAGGTGGCCGGTGGGCGGGGGTGGCTGCCCCCCCCACCCCCACCCCCACCCCCACCCCCACCCCCATCTCCCTCCTCCCACCCTCCCTCGGCCCCCGTCCCCGTACGGCCTCCCACCGCCGTCCACCGACTGGCCCCCCCCCCCACCCCCACCTCCCCCCTCCCACCCTCTCACGGCTGGCCGGTCACCGTACGGCCTCCCACCGCTGCCTCCGCCCTCCCACGCCCTCCCACGCCCCCCCACCGGCCACCCTCCTCAATCTTTTTTTTAAAATCTAAACATTTCACTTATCTCGTCGGAGTCCTCCGATCGCCGGTCCCCGTCGCCCTGCACCGCCTGTCGCCGCCGTGCATCGCCCTGCAACACAGCTCGCCGCCCTGCACCGCCTGGTTCGCCCAGCGTCGCCCACGGTCCCCTTATATGGCCGGACCGACACGAGCCAGGCGGCCCACACGTACCAAGCCGGTCCCGCAGCGGACCGGTCTGGTACGTGACGGGACGCACGGGACCATGCCATCCAGTGCGTGTCGGTCACGTCCCATGGCCCGTTCATCTCGTCGAGCATCTGAGATGGGCGGTTCAGGCCGTCTCATCCTGATTTGACCGTTGAGCGTCTGAGATGGTCTGGGACGGCCTAAGAGACGGATAATTCGGACCGTCCCATCCCGATTTAATAAATCCTGCTCCATCCAACCATGATAAAATATCCCTCCACAAGACCTGGTCAGTTCACCGGCCACGCCCAGGCCCTCAATTTTTCTTTTTATGGTCACACCAACACTTTAGTGCCTCACCATCACCCTCGTACCATCCCATCCCCCACACAAAAACCTGCTCCGTGTCCCCCTCCCATCCTAACCTATCCCACAACGATTACCGTCGTTCCACCCATCCCACGTTCATCGAAGCCCTCCGATCGAAGTCCATCCTTCATCCGAGTTGTAAGTCCATCCTTCATCCGAGTTGTTCTCGAGGCACATTCTAACTCCGTGTACGGACCCTCGCCGCTTGCGAATGCAGGGATTTGGGTAAGTGGACCCCACGACGTCGAGACAAGAAAAAGGAAACAACTCCCGCCAGACTTCGCGTCTCCGTTCACAGGGGACCGCGGGGTGTCTACATTCTTCCTCCCTCGCCAGCTCAGATTTCGCCCACCCCGCTCTGTTGCTTTTGAAGGTTTCCCCCACGCGCTGGGCTGGACGCACCGCTGCTTCTTCTCTCCCTCTCTTCTGCAGAGCGGGCGGTGAAGAGGAGGTGGGGAGGGGAAGCGATATGGGGGTGGGGAAGGGGGCGGTGGTGGAGGAGCTGATCGAGAGGGCCGGGGGGTGCGCCGTCATCGACGGCGGGTTCGCCACGCAGCTGGAGAGGGAGGGCGCCGACATCGCCGACCCCCTCTGGAGCGCCGTCTGCCTCGTCTCCAACCCCGACCTCATCCGTAAGGTTAGCCTCCCCCCCGGACTTTTCTCCAAGTTTGAAGGTTTTGTTCTGTTGATGGAAGTAGAGAAGACCGACCAGCCTGTGTTTATGGATTCCTTTGCTAATTTTCTGAGATTTACGGGGCAGTTATACGCTTCAAATGCTTGTGTTTTCTTGTTTCTTTGCTTGTGCTCTGGTTCGTAATAAGATCAGAAAATTCCCTAATTCTTTTCTTCGCCCTTTTTGTATCCTTTACCTGGAAGTTGGACTTCTGTTGTTCATTTAACGAGAAAGCATTTGAAAATATTTAGTTGACTGTATGGAAACTGATTCAGCAACGTGCATATGGCGTCTCTCACCTTTTAACACCAACTAGGAAGGGTTGGGTATCGGGGAATTGTTGGTTCAACAAGTGCTTGCACCACAAGGGCGATGTGATCTCAAAGCTTTATAATCATCAACTGTTATCTGTAGATTGTGCTAAACCGTTGTGTCCTTGGCAATGTGCTTATGGGAAGGGTGGATCTTTGACATTTGTGTGGGGTCTGCCACAACTTTCTGAAGCGCTGCCAGCCAAGTAGAAGACCGTAAGGTTGGATGAGCTTCAGTACATGGGCATGACAGAGTGGAGTTGTAACATGCTGGGGCTTGCTACAAAGTCATGTTACCGGGTTTACAGCCTTAGCCCAAATCAGTAACCACATAGTGCAGAAGCTCTACCAGATGGGATCTGCCCATGACAGGCAACTTGTCATGTCATTTATGTGCAGTGATCCCACCGGACGAAAAGACATGAATTCGTTGGCTTTTCACGGAGATTTTAAACCAAGCCCTCTTCCAGGCACATGTATAGCTTTTTTGAGAGACTGGAGTCTTCTACAGAATATGCAAGAACAAAGAACAAGAATTACTATCTTCTGAAATTTATGAAAGCTCATGCCAGGTTTTCCTAAAGAGCATGAGTGTCGATGACTTTCCGTTTCCAAGCCTTCCTTCTTCTTTGAGTATCACATGGCCTTGTCCTTGGTTTATATGAAACCCTTCTACTGTTTGCATTGAATCTTTGGTGTTGCATTTTTCATGTTGATGACCTATCAAACAAGATCTTCCTGTACTTTACAAAGGACAAGAGTATCGGCAATCCACCATGCTTGATTGTTGATCAAAGATTGATGAATGGATGGACATAGATATAGAGAATACATACTTTCCTTTATCTCAGATTAACTATTCCCTGAACAGAATTTTTTATCCTTGTACTGAATCACCTTGATTTTGTGTTTGTAGGTACACTTGCAGTACCTTGAAGCAGGTGCAGATATATTGGTTACATCATCCTACCAGGTTTGATTTCTGACTTGAAGCTAGATATGTTGATGCTTCTTTCAAAAAACTATGTGAAATATGAAACAATAAAACATCTAAACCAATAATGATGCATGTGCTTAGATGACACAGGAACATTGAATTCTCCTGAAAGACCAACATTTCTCTCCTACATATTTTACCCATAGCATAGCAGGTAGGACAAACCACCAATCCTTCTCACAATATGGAAAAGGCTATTCAAGCCCCCCTACGCCACCTGCTTGTCTTATCAGAGAGACATCATCTGGCCTCAACTAATCCCTGCAACCTAAAAATGTGGGAAATCCATCTTCAACACCTTCAATGACCTCCAACGATTAGTTGATATTGTTCGCAAACCATCCAATCATCCTTTTTTCTGCCCTTTGAGTTCTTTTAAAAGGCTATGGATTCTCTCTTCTACTATATTGCCCATAGGGTAGAATGTAACACAATCATCAATCCTTCTTGTCAGTTATAAGATGCATACTCTTACCCAGTTTACAAGCTCTACGATGGAAACCCGGTTAAGAGACCCCTTCCCTACCACACATCTTATCCAAAGTCCGCCATCTATAAGCACGTACAGAAACAATGTCCGGTTAGTTAAGTTTTGTCTCTGTTTTGCTGACACCGTGGAGTTGACATTAGGTATGATGACACAATCTATCGCATGTTGGTAGCCTAAGCTTCACCACATATCCTAGGTAAGTCCACCTTTAGTCTGGCTGCCCTATTGCCATAGAGGAGGGACATCTACAGCCTTGGATCAAAAGAGGTGTTTCTTGATCTAATATACATGGTATCTGTAGGTCCAGCCATCCAAACCAATCTATCTGCATGCCTGCTCTGTATGGAGTTTCCCTTGGGATTGTCCACAGTTTACTCAGTTGAATGGTCTCTTGCTCCAGTAATGCCCTCCTGAAATTTGGGACTTCAAGTCTCCTTGCTGGTGATGAATCAGAGTAATTTGCTATTCTAGCATTCCTGGTACTTGATACCCTGAATAGCTCCAAGAACAGTGTGCAGGGAGATTTCCAAGGTCTTCTCTGAGTTTCCACCTTTGTACTTCTCCCCATGAACATCAAACCTGATCACCTGATCACCTGATCACCCTAACAACATCTTTATGGACAATATATGAGTGTTTCTCTATGTTATCGAAGGCTATGGAGGCAATCGCCTAGGCGAGGAGGCGAGGCAAGGCGAGGTGGCCACAAGTCACCTCACCTCCGCCTCAATTGCTTCAATCCGGCCTTGTGGGCCTGGCCCACCTCCTCACTGTTGGGAATGCGGCCCTCTCTCACGACTCTCGCCTCGCCAATTATAGTAATACCCTTAGGGCACCACTAATCACCAATTACAATAATATCCTTAAATAAAACCCCTGGAGACCCCCCACAAGGGGCACTTCCCCTTTGACCCCCATGACCTAAGCGTGCAGGTCGATCCATGGCGTTGCGATGATGGTCTCACTCGGAGTGCAATCCGACTCTCCAACTAAACCTTTCAACTGGCTCCACTCTTCAACGCTTACGCCTCAGCCTGTTTGGTTTTTTGTTTAAATTTGTTTTGATTTATTGTTAATTTATATAAATTTGTTTGATTTTAGGAATTAATCAATTTAGGAGGTTTATTAATTTTATGTATACATGTTTTTTATATTTAGGCATATATTTATATTTCTGAATTATATATATTATTTTAATAAAATATTGCCTCAAACTCCTCAAACGCCTAGGCCGTCGCCTAGGCATTTGAGGCATGAGGCAACCCCTTGGTCACCTCGGTCGCCTCTCGCCTTTGACTACATAGGTGTTTCTAGTACCCTATTTCCATCTATCTACTCAAATGTACCATTTCTCTTTTGAAAATATCATAAGCATCCAATACCTGAGATAGCATGACAAAAATAAGAATAACCATCAACGAGTCTTCAGTATTTACCTGTTGCTATGTCAAACTTTATTATATGTTTGATCTTTAAAATTGCCATATATTCCTCTTCATAGTTTGTTTTTTTACCTTTATGAGGTTTGGACGAATTGTAACCATCAACAAATCTTACATATTTACTTATTGCTTTACATATCTTCTCACTGTAGTCATGGATCATATCATGGACTCTATCTCTCTCTCTCATGTGCACCTGTGCATGGCCGGGTGGGTGATAGTTGGGGTTTTGTGTAATCTGTAGGTATCTGTGTGTGTGTATGCATGTGCAGCAAGATTCATGCTCACTTTTCCAAAGTGAAAATATATATTTGTTGCAGAATGTTTGTTTTCAGGCTTTTAGATATGTGCCAGAACTTTTGCACTTGCAGCACTCTGAAAGAAAAAAGGTGTTTCATTTTCACTAGATTTCTCAATCCAACTGGTTGAGAATACACGTTGAACTCAAATTTTCGGTTCTGTAGGATCATTCCTGTGCAATTTAGTGGAGATTGCTGATACTAAGCGATGGAACTTGCCTTCTATTAGGATAATTCATTTTACAGTAGCTGGGACCAGGAGGATGATTCTTATACATTGAGCTTTTGGTGTTGGACTACTTAGTTTTACATGAGTCATGAACTGAGGGGATTGTCTCTTTAAATTATTGCTTATTATTATTATTTTTTGATTTGACAGGCAACCATCCCAGGATTTTTGTCTAAAGGGTTGTCAGTTGAGGAAGGAGAATTATTGCTCCAGAAAAGTGTGAAATTGGCTGTTGAAGCCAGGGACAGTTTCTGGAAATTTGTGCAAAGGATCCCTGAACATTGTTACAACCATGCTTTGGTGGCAGCGTCTGTTGGAAGTTATGGGGCTTATCTTGCAGATGGTTCAGAGTACAGGTGTTTGTTCCTCTTATTTATCTCATGACATTTTTGCATTCTCATTATGGAGCCTATGTTTGAGCTTTGTGCTTTCAAAGACTTCTCGTATAAAGTTTTGCTCTATACTCTAGTGGATATTATGGGTCTAGTGTAAGCTTGGAGAAGCTGAAAGATTTCCATAGAAAGAGATTACAAGTCCTTGTTGATGCTGGCCCAGATATGCTTGCGTTTGAGACGATCCCCAACAAAATTGAAGCTCAGGTTTGCTCCTATGACAATTTAATTATCATTTCATTTTAAGAGATTATGACCTAAGTTTAAAAAAATAGAAAAACTATAAACTAATGTAACTAAGATTAGGTCCAAAACAGACCGTGTTGTTATTTCTTTCAATGTTAGGGGAGAGGGAACAATTCTTCGAACACAAAGATATGTCCTTGCACATTTTCCACTTGGCAATGAAATATGGATGTCCTCTGATTTGTGATAGCTTCCTTTTGGATTTAGTGTTTAATGCTTCTATATGACTGTCACTGCATTTTAGTTATTGGTTCATTTTGTTGAATGATTACTTTGATCTCAATTAGAGAGGTTTTAATTTTCCTTTGTTGGAGATCCCAACTCCCAAGTCCTTATTGGCAATTATTTGATCGAAAGATTATCAACTAATTATGAAGGACAAAACAATGTTGTTCTGTATATATTTCTTTTCTTTTTAAGTTTCATGTATATTTCTTGTGTCCTTTATGTAAGTAAAGGATCATATTGCTGCTTGATGATGTTTTTTATTGCTTTAACCATTATAAAAAGAAAAACACTCAATGGACTCTTTGTTTATTACAATAAACCATTATAAAAAATGCAACATTTTGTCTCTTTGTTTATTGCAACATTATCATTTGTCAGATGCCTGATGTAATAAATTAAAAGATGTGAATGGCATTGTCTTTCTCCTATTTGTGGCTTAGTAATGTTTATACATTTGTGGCTTAAATCAAAATTTCAATTTTAAAGTGGCCAGTTGTCATTGTCATTTTCAGTCTGTTCGTAAATTCTTAATGTTCATCCATAAACAACTCACTGGCAGGCTTTGGTTGAGCTACTTGATGAACAAAATATTCAGATCCCTTCATGGATTTGCTTTAGCTCTGTGGATGGTGAGAATGTGTCATCTGGTGAGAGTTTTGAGGACTGCCTTGACATACTAAACAAGAGCAAGAAAGTAACTGCTGTTGGCATCAACTGTTCACCCCCTCAATTTATTGAGGACCTCATCTGCAAATTTAGGAAGGTATGAGATTGTCAAGATTTTGGGCATTGACTGGCTAAACATAGGAAGCTTATGCCTCTTCTATCATAACGTGGGTATAATTTCCAACAAGGCCTTGACAATTATTTTCATATTGCAGTTAACTAACAAACCAATAGCTGTGTACCCAAACAGTGGAGAGATATGGGATGGAAAAGCTAAGAGGTGGTGGGTGAGTTCCTATTTTTGTTGTTTTTGTTTGTCTCCTTCAATTTGTTCTTATATTGCCACCATGGCTTGTTCTATTCTCAATTGCTAGAGAATGAGATGTGTGAGTTACTGCCAGACTTTTTTGTGCAATCACGGTACATGGGTCACACGCTTGTCTATACACATTGATAAATATCTGGTAAAACATTATTAGTCTCTCTTAACTGTTGGACACTTTTTTTCATAATAGAGACTAAACTCCGGTGCATGCATAATGATCTGTTTCAGGAGACTAAACTCTTATACATGCATAATGATCTATGTCTCAAGACCAATCTATTTTTCTCATTTTTCTTGCTATCCTGGTACTTCTGATATTAGCCTTTTTTCATAGTCCTATAATTCACCTTTTCTGACACCTGTTCCATTTTAACCGTATTGGCTCATTATATGAAATTCCAGAATCCAGATGTTCCAGCAAGGAACCTTTTCATTGCATAAGCTTCGTTGTTGCTTTTTACATTATGATCTCATCTTTGGGTTTCCATTTTCAGGTTCTCAGCCCAAGTACAATGACCAATATCATAGTATACTGTTTAACATCCTTTGCTTTTTCACTTTCAAGAAAAGAGAAGGGGGAAAAAAACTTGTCTTGATTCTGTTATTGTGCAGTATCCAGTGTCCTCCATATCAACTCTGGAAGAGGGGACATTAGCTAATTGCAATGTTTTAAAAACCCGGACAGACCCGGCCGGCTTGACCGGTTGACCCACGACCCAGTCTCAATACCGGATTGATAACCTGTTGTTGACACCCGCTTATTTTCTCGAATTAATCGGGATTTAAGCACAGGGAAATATTCCCTAAATAGAGCAAAATGGCATATCGCCAAAGGCGCTCTGCCAGCCGAATGGAGCCCAGAAACCGGGACATTCCGCCGTGACAAATGGCACAACATAACAAGCGGGGATCATCCCCGAGTAAATGACATCATGCCAACCAGTTTCCCGACGGTTGGATCGGATTCGAGGTTCGGGGAACGACACTCTGTAAAGATTCGGGGACCACTCCCGAATACTCAGCAAGCGGTATCACACCGCCAGCACCTCAACAACCGGGCTAATCCGGGACTCAGAACAGCATGCCGTACCACACGGCTCTTCACCAAGAAGCGGGGGTCATCCCCGACTACCAGACAGACGTCATCATCATGCCGACACCCCAGTTGCCGGGCCAACCGGGACTTACAGCCACCCATTGTGTCACGTGGCGCATGACAGAAAGGTAGGGAACAACTCCCGACACACCTTCAGCAAACAACTTGATACTGGCGACCCCAACATTCAAATTACACCTGGGTCTACCGCATTAAAGGCGGAGCTCGGACAGACACCGAGCTCGGCCGTTCCGGGTCCAAATTCAAGTAAGCTCTCTCTTCTTCACCCAGTCCGCCCTATCGTCGTAAACCCCAGTCCACCTAACCCCTGTAAACCCTGGCTCACCTAACTCACCCAAACCCCTGAACCCAGCTAATCATTCCAGCCCGTCTAAATCCCGGGCCCACTCAGCTATGGCCCGTCTAAACCCTCTATCCCAGCCCGTCGAAACCGAGTGAAGAAAAGTAAAGTCCAGCCATCATAGCCCCCAGGTAGGACATGTACCTCTTTGTCTCTCTCAAACCAGCCCACCTTAACCTCTAGTGGGACCCACATGACCTTTCTCTCTCCTCCAGGTCAAACCCAGCCGTTCTAGTCCGCCTAAACCCCCTAGGGGGGAGGTTTACTAAGACCAAGAAACCCTCAGTCACTCTAGCCCGCGTAAACCCCCTTTACGCGGACTAGCCCGCCAGTCCAGAATGCGGTCACCCTCAGGACCGCGTTCAGTGTAGAACGCGGTCACCCTGATGACCGCTTTCAGGACCATCACCCCGGTCCGGGTAAACCCCCTTTACCTGGACCAGATAGGGTTTTCTTGAACGGGTAAAGCCTCTTTTTCCTAGCAAAATAATAAAAAATCCTTTCCCTCTGCCCAGTCCGCGTAAAGGTGGGGCTTTACGTGGACCAGACCAGGTTGATACCGCCCAACCTGGTCCGCGTAAACTCCACTTTTTTTTAAAAAATATTTTTTTCCAACCCCTAACCTGGCCCGCATAAAGGGGTGCTTTACACGGACCAGGCTGACCCCCTCAACTTGGTCCGCATAAACCTCCCTCCCCCTCTCACAAAAAATAAAAAAGGGGAAAAACCTCAACCTAGTCCACGTAAAGGGGGGGCTTTACATGAACCAGGTGGCCCCTGCCACCCAAGCCCGGGTAAACCCCCCTGGCCCTTCGACTTCCTCTATAAAATTCCCCTTAGGAATACCAAGGGGCATGGATCCATGGATGCATCAATTGATCATCCAGCAGTGCACAACGGACACCGGACTCAGCATACAAGGAGCATTTAGCACGTGGAGCTCGGCTCGGAGGCTTTTGGTTGGTTGGCTTATTTGGCTAACACACGTAGAGGGTATGCCGCATGATCATCCCTCATACGGCATTTAGCCAAGGCACAAGCCTCCACATCGGACGAGAGCATGTTCACAAGTCTTGATGCAAGATGGAGTATCAAGTCTCGACCTTGATGAACATGCCTTGTCCGGATGTCGCTTTACGATCATGCCCTTCTTAGATGTTGCTTTGATGAAAGCATCCTGCCCGGTCCCTACCTCGATGATCGTGCCATGCCCGGATCAAAGAAAGCACCTTGTCCGGTCCCTGCCTCAATGATCGTGCACTGTCCGGATGTTGCTTTGATGAAAGCACCCTGCCCCGTCCCTGCCTTGATGATCGTGCACTGTCTGGATGTTGTTTTGATGAAAGCACCCAGTCCAGTCCTTGCCTCAATGATCCTGCGTCGCCCAAATGTCATCTCGATAAGTGCTCCCTGAATGCGGTTACTCAAACAACGGGCATACTTCACGAGTCCTAATGCAAGATGAAGTGTTAGGCCCCTGCCTCTATGAACGTGCCCCGAACACGACCACCAGGGTCTCATGGCGCCCGACTCCTTCAGTCACAACGGTGCCCCCGACATCCGACTGCCTGTCTCAGACGTGCCCGACCGCCAGGGTCTCACGGCGCCCGGCTCCTTCAGTCACATCGGTGCCCCTGGCACCCGACTATCAGTCTCGGACGCGCTCGACCGCCAGGGTCTTCCTACGCCCAACTCCCTCAGTCACAACGATGCCCCCGACACTCGACTGCCAGTCTCAGACGTGCCCGACCGCCAGGGTCTCACGACGCCCAACTCCCTCAGTCACAACGGTGCCCCCGGCACCCGACTACCAGTCACAGCGCCCGATCACCAGGGTCTCGCGGTGCCCAATTTTTTCAGTCACAACGGTGTCCCCGGCACCCGACTGCCAGTTTTAAACCCGCTCGACCGCCAGGGTGTCACGGCGCCACACTCCCTCAGTTACAACGGTGCCCCCGGCACCTGACTGTTAGTTCCAACGGCGCCCGCCCAGCTTTTGTCTCAGCGGCACCCACCGGTTCCCAGCCTTATTGACTACACCAACTTCAGTGGGGCCCGACTGTCATGGTCTCAACGACGCCCAGATACCCCAGTCACAACGACGCCCTCAACACCTGACTGCCCAGATAGTCCAGTCACAATGGTGCCAACGGCACCCGACTGCCCAGCTACTTTAGTCACAACGGTGCCCACGGCACTCGACTGCTCAGTCCAGACGGCGCCCAACTACTTCAGCCCCAACGGTGGCGGGTTTCATGACACCTGGTTGCTCCAGCAACAGTGTCCAGGGCACCCAACTGTCTCAGTTTCAATGACGCCCGGTCACCCCAATCACAGCGGTGCTTATGGCATCCGACTACTCCAATCACAACTGTGCTAACAGCACCCAGTTACTCCAATCACAGTGATGCTTATTGTCTCGACTACCCCAGTCATAACGGTGTCCACGGCACCTGGCTGTTCCAATCTCAACGACACCTAGCTGCTCCAGTCATGGTGGTACTCGCGCCATCCGGCCACTCCAGTCTCAACAGTGCCTGGCCGCCCCAGTCTCAATGGCGCCTGATCGCTCCTGTCACAATGACGTCCACACCATCCGGTCGCCCCGATCTCAACAGCACCCGACCGCTCCAGCACAGCGATGCCCGCGGCACCCCAACTTCACTGATCTCGACGGCGTCCCATATTGGGAATACATCGTGACACCCCTCGGGCGGTCACGAGTCCTCCGACGGACACTATGTACAAAGGCGGAAATACCCGCATAACAACGCAATGACCCGGGGGATCGTCATAAATGACGGAATTGTCCCGTGACTTGCACCCACTTGTAATCGCGCTTTCACGCCCCCATATAATGCCTTTCATGGCATATAGTGATGTAATCCAGTCAAGGAATTGATTCCCATCCTCGCCAGTTGTCAGTCTCTGCACCGTCCAATAAACTGCCATCCATCTTCCAGCCCGATCCCGGCTCCGCTAATAGGATGGACCCTACATTTGAGCCTGCACCTGCTTGCTCTTTGTCGAGCCAGTGTCCACTGCTCCTCCGTTTGAGCCAATACCTCGTTCTTGTAAAACTAGAGTTCATACCCTCCCCAGTGTCCATGCTGAGACCAGTCTCTCTGCCTCCAATCATCTCTGTTGTGTTGCTGTTGCTCTGTCATTGTTGCACGGACCAAGCCCTCTCGACGTCGTGGCTCCCAGGGTCCTTGACTCTCTTCTTTCGGTAGTAGAAACAAAGGTGTTCGGGCTCCGCCCGATGTAAAATAAATACCGATTGCTTGCGGTCGGTGGAGAAAGACGTCCAGTACACGAGCCCCCACAATCGCCTCCACTTGTACCAGCGGAACCTTTTTCTCTTCACGTGCCGCCTGAAATTCGTGCCCACGTGCCGTGTCTTGGCGGCACTTCCCCGGTCAAAACTTGGTTCTGGAGGTGATTGTCGAGAAATCGACTGGTACACCCGCATTCCACCCAGTCGTCTTTGTCCCGGTCGTCCAGAACGATTAATCAGACGCTACTCTTTCCTATGCGTTTATATAGTTCTTTGTACTTTCCTGTCAATACCCCCGGAATTCCCGCGTACCAAGTCGACCTATCTCGGCCTTCCGAAAGGCGAGTGTATGTCACGTCGCGGAGAATTCAGAAATTCTCATGTGTGACGAACAAATTGGCACGCCTGGTGGGCCGTCTCCTACCTTTCTTCTTTTTGCCGAAGAAGAGTCACACTTGCCAAGCATACGCCGTGGTGCCCTCCCCTTTTCTTATCGGAGAGGAAGGGGAGGGCCCCCGTCCAAATTGCAATCCGCTACCGTTCATCATCGAGCGACCAACCTGCACCAACAACAACAACAACAACAAACCGGTGGCGACAGTGACCTACGGCCCAATCATCATTGCTTTCCACGCCAAGCACGGACATCTGGTGACGCTAATCGTGTTCGACAACTCTGCCTTTCCCTTCGGCTCGCCCTCATCCTCCGGCGCCATTGCCGTGGTCGACGAGCAGCCCAGTCCAGCGAACGCCTATGCAGGCACCCGGTCCCTTGCTCCTACAGCAACAACGACCCACGCGGCCATTGATCCCTGGGTCCCGAGCTCCACCAACACCTGATACGGGCCTCCGGCCTCGGGTTTCCAGTACAATGTCACCACTAACCCATTCAAGCATCAAGCATTGGGTCCCCAGCCATGTCGATTCCCAACACGGACAACAAGCTCCGGGTCTTCGGCACTTTAATATCCGATACGGGTACTAAACCCTGGGTCTCTGCCACGCTAGCTTTTAGCACAAGCTTCCAGCCTCGGATACCCGATGCAACATCAACAGCGGCCTGTGGGGGGGCATCGCGCCTAGGGATTTGGCCACATCAACTCCTAACACGGGCACCAGGTCTCGGGACGTGGCCACCTCAACACCCGTAACGGGCTTCCAGCCCTGGGTCTCAGCTCCATCAACACCCGTGACGGGCTCCCAGCTCTTGGTCTCAGCTCCAGCAACACCCATGACGGGCGTCTAGTCCCGGAATCCAGCTCCATCAATACCCAAGACGGGCGTTCAGCGTCGGGTTCCAGCTCCAGCAACACCCAAGACGAACGTCTAGCCCCGGGATCCAGCTCCATCAACACCCAAGACGGGCGTTTAGCCCCGGGTTCCAGCTTTACCAGCACTTGAGACGGGCGTTCAGCCCCGGGTTCCAGCTCCAACAACACCCAAGACGAGCGTTCAGCCCAGGTTTCCAGCCTCAACAACACCCAAAACGGGCATCTAGCCCCGGGTCCCAGCTCTCTCAACCCCCAGGACGGGCTTCCAGCCCAGGGTCTCAACATCATCAGCACCCGAGACGAGCTTCCAGCCCCGGGTCCCAGCTTCATTAGCACGCGAGACGGACTTCCGACCTCAGGTTCCAATTTCATCAACGCCCAAGACCGGCATCCAGTCTTGGGTCCCAGCACCATCAACACTCAAGACGGGTTTTTAGCCTTGGGGCCCAGCTTCGTCAACACCTAATATGGGTTTCCAGCCCTGGGTCCCAGCTTCATCAGCTCCCAGTACGACCTTTCAGCCTTAGTTCACAACATGGGTCTCAAATCCCGGGTTCCGACAACTCCAATGGCCTGAGTGAACGTCAAGCTCCAGGTCACTACTCTTTTGGCCTAGCACGGGTACCGAACTCTCGGGTTCCGGCTACACCAACATTCACCAGAAACATCATGCTTCAGACAGCCTCGGACCGGGTTCGCTCGGTCCACCACATTGGTGTTGAGTTGACCTCGGTCCCGCCAAAAAAAAAGTGTCATAGCGGCTGCATAAATGGGTGACCCACCGCCGCCACCCCTGCCTCTGGAAGACAAGGCAAGACTTAAAGAAGCCAGCACGCCAATATCACATCGGGGGCAATAGCCCCGGACCAGTATCCAGCCTTCCAATCCCAAGCGAGGGGGCAACTTCAAGGAGCGTCGGTCCGCCCTCAAATGAATATGGGTCATTAGAAAAGAGGCCCAGCCCATTTGGAGGGCACGAGTCAAGAGACCCCTCCACTCACTAGAATGGCGCCAAGCCCAAGATCTCGCAGAGCGGTCGTTGGCTCAAGTTCTTGCTACTCAGTGAAGGACCAGTCAAGGTGGACTTCAGTCCTTGACAGACTGGGGGCACCGGTTCACCCTTAGAAGCACCCCTAAGGGGGGAAAGGGTAATGCGGATCATCACTAACACTGTAAAGGTGTTCCCATGCTATCTCACCGATATCAACCAGTAACTTGGGAGCCCACTCTACCAATGTCAATTGACGATTTAGGGTGAATCCCGTCGACACTCGCCCAATAGCTCGAGAGAAACTCCACTGGCGTCAGTCGACGACTCCGAGGAATTCCCTCCAACACTAACCAGTGACACCAGCAAAGCTCCATTGGGTCCCCACCGGTGGCTACCAGCCAACCCTGTCAGGAGGTCTATCCCTTCGAAATGTGTCATATCCCGATGGGCAGTAACACCCAAATGGATGCTCAGTCTAAGCTCGGCTTTGAGGGCCATTAAGGTCGAGCCACCCAGATCCCAGTTGAAGTCCCAGCCGTTTACAGCAAAGACCAGCCAGTCTCTAGATTCACCCTAAAGCTCCGTACTACTCGGTTAAAGGGTCAATCCACGACAGCTTCTACAACAACCAGAAGCCGCTGACGGTGCAACTTACAGGCAATGTCCCCTGACAGCGACAAGCTATGGACGATAGCCGTAAGGCTCACATGTATAAAAAAAGGCTAAAAATAGAGATGCCCTGGCGGACCCAGTCGTTCTCTTCATAAGGAGATGACTGGGGGCAAAAAGGCCACAAACCCAGCTGAGGTGAAAACTCGCAAGGACGTCTCAGGCAAAATCGGATAACCCTTTGGTGTGAAAATCCGCAAGGGCGCACCAGAAAAAGTAAAAGAGGGCCAGCTCCGGCGAAAACCCGAAAGGGCGGTGGAGTTGGTAAGGAGAAAAAAAAATCTCTCTTCCTCACTAGAAACAGCCAACCATCTCTCTCTAAATCCCTGACCAGTCCACCCTAACAGTGGGTCAACATACCTTCTTCTGGCCATCATACCACGGCAGTCGGCCTACACCTAGTCCCTGACCAATACACCACCACAGTCGGTCATCTCCCAACACTCAGGTCAATACACCACCATGGTCAACCTACCTATTTCCTCCTGGCCTTACACAGTTACACCAACCCGGTCAGCCTCTCCCCCCTTGACCAATACGCCTCTACGGCCGGTCAGCCTTTACCCTGGCCATACACCTCTATGGTTGGTTTGCACCTACCCTTGACCAAAACACCTCCACGGTCGGTCAAACACCTGATCCCTGGCCAAAACACCACAATAGCACATCACCCAGTCCCTGACCAATACACCTTCCCGGTCGGTTAAATCCCTGACCTTTGACCAATACACCTCTTCGGTCGGCTTACGTCAATTCTCGTCCTATATGTCATCACAACGCAGAACCTCGGCCGTTGAACCACCAAGGCCGGCTCACTCAAGCTCCAGTTGCAAGGTACCCAGATCAGTTGACCTGAAGGTCTACACTGAAGCTTTAGATAGTTGGCAACAGGTTGACCCACAGTAGGCAACTCCAGCATCAACATAAGGGATCAATGACAATGATCTCACCAACAGCGTCCTTCGATAGCAATAAGTTAAGGACACCCAGCGCCAGTCACCAGACAGTCGCGAGGCTCCCAGGTAAACAAAAAAAAATGGGGTTAAAAATAGAGATATCCCGGCAGACTTAGTCGTCCTCTTCCTCAAGGAGGCGGCTAGGGGCAAAAAGGCCAGTAATCTGGCTGAGGTGAAAATTGGCAAGGGCGTCTCAGGCAAAATCAGGTAACCCCTCGGTGTGAAAACCCGCAAGGGTGCACCGGAAAAAGTTAAAGAGGGCTAGTTCTGGCGAAAACTTGAAAGGGTGGTAGGGCTGGTAAAGAGAACACAAAAAAAAATATCTCTCCTCCCCTGCTCGGGGCAACCACAGTCGGCCTATACCAGTCCCCTAGGCCACACCCCTCCCTGGTTGGCCTATACCAGTCCCTGACTACTAACCTCTCCAGTTCATTAATCTTACACTTCCCAGATAGCCATACATTACCCTGGTTGGCTCACTTCCTCCGGCCTCACACTACCAAGGTCGGCCCGCATACGCCAGTGACTCATACATCATCCCAGCCATTCGTTCCGGCAAACCTCACTCTACACACCACTTGGTTGGTCTCTAAACCACATCAACCTTGAATTCATCTATCATGAAGATCCATCAGCCCAGAACTCCCAGTCACCACCCATCATGGTTAAGCCACGATGATCCCAGTCATGATTCAGCAATACGCCACAAAGGCTCACCAGTTCGCAGATCCCTGTCATGACTCCAGTAATAAGGCTCACCAGTTCCCAGATCCCTATCATGACTCTAGTAATATGCCACCAAGGCTTGCCAGTTCCTATACCAATTATCCAGTAACAAGCCAAAGCCACAGTCAAAGTTACAGCGGCAATAAGCCATCAACAACACAACCACAAGTCACGTCCCCTGACAACAACAAGCTATGGACGACGGCCACAAGGCTCACAGGTAAACAAAAACAAACAAACAACAAAAATGGGGTTAAAAATAGAGAAACCCCGGCAGCCTCGTCAGCTCCTTCCACGGGACTACTGAGGGCAAAAAATGTCACTAACCCAGTTGAGGTGAAAACCCGCAAGGGCGCCTTAGGTAAAATCGGGTAACCCTTCGGTGTAAAAACTCGTGAGGGCGTACTGGAAAAAGTAAAAGGGGGTCAGCTCTAGCGAAAACCCGCAAGGGCGATAGAGTTGGTAAAGAGAATAAAAAAAACATTCTTCCTCTCTACTCCTCACTGACAAAAGCCGTCAATCGCGATATCCCGCCGACGGCGAGTTCAATATTATTCCACAACAATGGTGGCCAATACATCATCGAGGATCGGTCATTACCAGTTCCAGTTTCCAGTATTCGGCTACACACCTCAACGGTCAACTGACCCAGTCCCAGTCCTCCGGCTACTACACCTCTGCGGTTAGTCGGCCAGTCCCAGCATTCGGTTATACACCTCAGCAGTTAGCCGACCAGTCCCAGTCTTCGGCTACAACACCTTAGCGGTTAGTCGGCCAGTCCCAGCATTTGGCTACACACTTCAGCAGTCAGCCGACCAGTCCCAGATATCCGGCTACTACACCTTCACGATCAGTCGGCCCAGCTCCAGTTATTCGGCTACACACCTCAGTGGTCAGCCGACCAGTTCCAGTCTTTTGGCTACATACCTCAGTGGTCAGCCGACCCAACTCTAGTCATTCGGCTACACACCTCAGCGGTCAGTCGATCAGTCCCAGATATCCGACTACTACACCTTCACGGTTAGTCGGCCCAGCTCCAGTTATTCGGCTACACACCTCAGCGGTCAGCCGACCAGTTCCAATCTTTCGGCTACATACCTCAGTGGTCAGCCGACCCAGCTCCAGCATTCGGCTACTACACCTCAGCGGTCAGCCGACTAGTCTCAGTTCCCCGGCTACAACACCTTAGGGGTCAGTCGGCCAGCTTCAGTTCCAGCTCCAGTCCCAGTTCTCCGGCTACAACACCTTAGTGGTCAGTCGGTCAGCTCCAGCTCCAGCTCCACTCCAGTCCCAGTCTACGGCTACAACACCTTAGCGGTCAGCCGGCCAACTTCAGCTCCAGCTCCAGTTCCAGCCCTCCAGCTATAACACCTTAGCGGTCAGTCGGCCAGCTCCAACTCCAGTCTCAGTCTCTGGTTACAACACCTTAGCGGTCAGCCGACCAGCTCCAGCATTGTTGGCCACGGAATTTATATAAAAACAACATATAAAAGCATGTTCTTTTTGAAAAGAAACATTCCCCCCATATGTGGAGGTTCACTCCGTGGGTGTGCATAGTATCAGGCGATTCGGGTTTGGGTGCTAGACCTCTCCCCACTGACCGTGGTCAGTGTTGATTTATATCGGCCTAACGTCCGAACACCTTTGTTTAACTGCCAAAGAAATCTTAAAGTCTCCTCCATCGGTTCGGATGCTGAGGGCATGCTCACTTGGGTGACTCTCGATGACCACTCTTTTATCACCAACACATTGACTAGGCTAGGGTTTCGTCATAAGGTTCGGGCAAAACCCTTGAGTTTAGGAGTATGAATGCAATTTTACAAGGGCCATAGGCATTTTTGAAGTGGAGGTATGTTTTCTGGACCCCTAGGGTATTTTGATAATTTTACCTTCCTAGGGATATTTTGATAATTTTTCCAGGCCAGGGGTATTCCTGAGACTTCTGGGCTGGAACGAGAGTAGGATAGGATTATTGACTTTCCAAGACGCTGAGGCCATTTGTGGAGGGTTTTAGGGGTTAATAGGCCACTCCTAGGTCACAAGGGTATTTTAGTAATTTTACCAAAACCTAAATAGACCTAAGTTTGAAGCGGCACGCAAGTGTCTGACTGTGCGGACAAGGCCCTCGAGTCGAATGAGTGACGAAGACTTCATAGAAGGGGCACATCTGTCAATTTTGCCAGAGGAAGGGTATAGGTGCAATTCCTACAAGTCGGGGGGGGGGGTTTCTTATAATTTTCTCCGATTGACATACAAAGAAAAACTTGTAGAGTACACCAAGTACATTCATAGCCCAAGTGGGTACGAGGGTTGTCGGCGAGTTGTCGACTGTACATTACAAAGATCCGCACTAACGTGGGAAGTAGGGACGTAGTCCCAATTACAAGAAATTGTAGGGTAGAACTGCAAATAACAAGACTTTTTGTTTCTCACGATCCCGGGGAGGACATTTTCGTAATTCCCCCATTATAGGGCGGAACTACTTGATTTAGTTATCCCGGGATGTGGAAACTTACAAATATGGCCCGCCCAGGGGCATAATTACAAAAATACCTCTTAGGGGCATATACACAAGACCCGGGGACTTACCCCTCACAGGCCAAGACAAACGAACAAAGTCCTTCGTAGATGCTCTCGTGTGTTGATTCGTAGCTGAGTGCTAGATGATTCGTAGCTGAGTGAGTCCTTCTGGACCCTTGCGGGTCTATTTATAGAAGTAGAGGACTACCCGGGGGTGTTTGAATCCGTACGGGTTAAATGGGATGAAAATGACCCCGAGAGGGTCCTTTTTCCTCCCCCCCTTTTTTTGTGCATGGGAGAGAGAATGGGCCAGGGTTGGAGGTCCCCGGACCCGCCCTGGGTCGAATGACCTCGGGCAGGCCCGCGCGGGACCTGCCCGGTTGAGCGCAGACCTCCCTGGGGTCGGGCGACCCCGGGCGGGTCCCCCCGACCCTGGACTGGTCCTCCATCTCCCTGCTAGCCCATTTTTGCCCATTTCTTAAGTGAGAGAGGGGGTAAACATTACCTTAAAGTCACCATTGGCCAAGGAGGTGACCGGAACCCCGGGGGGGGGGGGGGGGGAGAGAAGTGGGGTGACCACACTCCATCTGCTATTTCGCTGGGCTACTATCCAGGAGAGGTCGGGAGGCTGCACTTGCTGGGCTGCTGTCCACCTCGAAGAGGTCAGGTTCTGCTGCACCTGCCCGGACAGGTCTTCTGCTGTTGCTAACCCTGGGGAGGTGGTTTGCTGGAGGTGTTGATCACCCTGGGGAGGTCTGCTGCACCTGCTGGGCTGCTGTTGGAGGTTTCACCGGGTGAGTTGCACCCCGGGGAGGTCTGGGCCACCCCGGGCAAGTCCCAGCTGTGCTATTTCACCCCGGGGAGGTGTCCCTGCTGTGCTGGTTGCCATCCTTGGCAGATGAGGTCACCTGGGCTCACCCTGAGGTCCTAGTCCACCCCGGGGAGGTCCTTGCTACTGTTGTCACCTCGGGCAGGTCTTCATCACCCCGGACAAGTTGCTGTTCTCACCCCGGGGACCCTGCTACTACTGTTTCAACCCAGGCAGGTTTCATCTGCTGTCCACCTCATTAAGTGATAGTTCACCTTACATATAGGTAGGCAAAAATTGTTGCCAACAAATATCAGCTCCAGTTCTAGTCCCTCGGCTACAACACCCCCATCGGTCAATCAGTCAGCTCCAGATTTCTTGGCTACTACATCTCAATAGTTAGACAACCAGTCCCGGTCTTTCAGTTGCATACCTCAATAGTCGGCTGACATTGACTACATTTCCGGCTAACAACACTTTGGCGATCAGTCGGCCAGCAACTAGTCTTTGGCTAACATACCTCAAGATCAATCAGCAACTCCAGCAACACAGGTCAACACACCCTCACGGGTCGGCCTCCAGCTTCCAGTCTCCAGCAACATAGGCCAACACACCCTCATGGGTCGGCCTCCAGCTTCCAGTCTCCAGCAACATAGGCCAACACACCCTCACGGGTCGGCCTCCAGCCTCCAGTCCCAATAACATAGGCCAACATACCCTCACGGGTAGGCCTCCAGCCTTCATTCTTCAACAACATAAGCCAAAACACCCTCACGGGTCGGCCTGCAACTGTCAAAAAATGACATGGGGAATTCCCAACGGCCATTCAAATGTATGAACATGACATGGGGAATTCCCAACTGTCAAAGAATGACAGCTTCATTATTGGAACAAATTTCCTATTTTTTAGGATTTGTTTGCCATTCAAAAAATGGCCAAGTCATTCTTTCTATGAACTTCTCACTCTGCAGCTCTCTGGCTCTGTTTGTCTGGAGCCTTGAAACTTTTCTTAGCGTCCTACTCCTGGATCCCCTCCTGGGCTTGGGGTTTTTGTTTTGGGTGGGGGGTGAGGGGTGCTTTTAGATTTCTCAGAGCCTGAAATCTAAACATTCATGTGTCAATCTTTGATTTCCCAGGACCAAAGCATGTTGATGTGGCAGGCTATGACTTGTATTTGAACTACATTCTTGCTGATGTGGCAGACCTCTCTAGACTAGCTCAAATTCACTCGATACTTTGCTGACAAGAATTCACAAGTCTATCTATGAAGTCCACATCTCTCTCTCTCTCTCTCTCTCTGGATGCTTGTTTGAACCCTTGACCTCCTCTTGTCTGGGTTCGGATCCCCATCCATGTTTGAGGGGGGGAGTGGATGGCAGTCTTGTTGATGTGAGAACTTTCTTGAATAGGTCACACCCATCATACATGGTGCTGACAAGAAAGCCACAAACTCTCTATGGAAGTTTCACTCTCCATCTCTCTGGATCTATTTGTTTGAAGCCTTGAACCTCCTGTTGACCTTCTGGACCTGGATATCCTTTTATGGTTGGGGCATAGGGGATTACACAGGCTTCTCATAGAGACTTCAACAGTGTACTTGTGTCGATCTTTGATTGTCCAAGACCAGAGCATGTTGTTGAGGCAAGCTTTGGTGTGTCTGAATGATCACTTGTTCATGCGGCTGACCTTCCTCAAATAGATCACCCCCATTGTCATGTTTCTATATGTAGAGGGATATTATGGCCTGGTCACATAGCAGCTCAGTTGTCTGTCAAAGACCGGACAGCTAGAATGAAAAGATTTTTTTTTTCAAGTCCATGCTTTTGCATGCCTGGGGAGGCTGACACATGAACAGCATCCCCCTGTCCAATTGTGCACTCGCAATCCCTCGTCAGTTCTGCAGCTTGCCAGCACTGCTGTCAGGCTGACAGGAGAATGACAGAGGTGTGAGAAGTGTCTCTTGCGAAACCACAGGTTTTGGGATTTAACTCAGCACACTGGATGAGGTGATAATTACTCACAAGTGTGCCGAACAGAGAGTTACATGGTTACGGGGAGATATCAATTTCTATCAAAAGAAAAGGAGAGAGGAACAAAAAGATACATTTCATACGTAATCTGTACAGCAGAAATGAAACTGCCTCCAGGAGATTTGCTAAGGGTGCCACTGTCAAGTGATATTAGTTACATAACGATACTGCAGATGGCTCACTTTGTTCACTCCCCCTCAACTTGGCGTGGAGGCATTCTGAGGCCAACCTTGCTCCTGAAATAATCGAAAAAGTCACGAGCTAGTGGTTTGGTAAACAGGTCTGCAAGCTGACAGCTGGAGGAAACATGCCTGGTTACCAATGCCCCTTGAGCCACCTTCTCACGCACGAGGTGATAGTCCAATTCGATGTGCTTCGTTCGTGCATGGAAGACAGGATTAATAGTTATGAAAAGAGCACTAAAATTATTACATAAAAGTTGGGGCTGTCGGTGGAGGAGCATGCCATGATCTTGCTGCAAAAATTGAAGCCAGACATGCTCAGCCACGGCAGATGCCATGGAATGATATTATGCTTATGCACTCGAATGCGCCTGTTGTTCTGAGCATACCAGGTGAGGCAATTACTGCCTAAAACGAACAATAACCTGAGTGAAACAGCGTGATTCCGGACATCTGCCCCAATCTGAATCGGAGTATGCATATAGATCCATAGAGGATTGGGAGTAAAGTGGGAGTCCATAGTGTATGGCGTCTTAAACGTACCGAAAGATCCTCTTTAAGAGTTGAAAGTGTCTTATAGTGGGAGCATGCATGAACTGGGAAATGTAATTTACTGTGTGAAATCTTGCGAGTGAAGGTCAAATATTGTAGGGCACCGGCCAGTCCTTCATAAGTGAGGATCCTCGTAGAGTTCACTGGAGAGAGTACCATGACGAGTTGCCATCAAGGTGGAGATGCTGTTGCATGACTCCAGATTTGCTCGTTGATGAATGGCCTGTGCATACTAAGTTTGAGAGAGCAGAAGCCCGTGGCTGTTGTGTTGAACATCGATGCCCATAAAGGATTTGGGTTCACCAAGATCCTTCAAGAATAGTAAAGTGAGATAAGGCTGACACATCATCACCTGTTAAAATTATATCTTCTACATAACGCAAAAGAATGATGATTTGTTGGCTAATATGGCACACAAACATAGAGGGGTCAGCTGTGCTGCAAGTGAAACCCAGAGATAAAGGAAACTGACTAAATTTATTAAACCACAGTTGTGGTGCGTGCTTGAGGCCATATAAGGCTTTCTTCAATTTCCAGACATGAGATGGATGCTGCAGATCTTCGAACCCAGGGGGCTGGAGCACATAGATAGGTTCGTCAAGAATACCATGCAAAAAGATGCTTTTCACATCTAGTTGATGAATATACCATTTGTTCATGAGTGCCAGAGAAAGAACTAGACGGATGGTACCCGGTTTAATAACAGGAGAAAATGTTTTTGTCAAATCAATTCCAGCAATCTAATTAAACCCTTTGGCAACATACCAAGCTTTCACTTGTTCAAAAGACCTATCAACTTTGAGTTTTGTTCTCCATATCCACTTTGTATCTAAGATACACATGTCTAGCAATCAAGGAACAAAGGTGAATGTTTGTTGTCAAACAAGGGCATCAACCTCATCTTGCATGGCACTCCACCACTAGGGGTCGCGCAGAGCCGTCTTAGTTGTCTTTTGTTCTTTTGGAACGGCACCAGAGTGGAGCAAAACAAGGATGATGTATGGAAATGCCAGACTTGGCATGGTTTGCATTGGATGTTGATTAGTAGTTCGCAGTGGATTGGAGGCAGGTGGAGGTGAAGGAGAGATGGAGAATGGGGATGGTGTAGAAGAACCAAAGGGGTTGCTGGTGGTGCTGTTAGGTGGCATGAGGGCAACAGGGATTGGCAAGGACGGTTCGGGTGGACAGGTTGGAAGGGGTTCAGGTGGGATGGGTGGAAGAGCAGGAGGTGGCATAGGTGGTGCAGGTGGTGGGCAAGTGGGAACAGGTGCAGGGGGGTCATCCTGACCCATGGGGGGGGGGGACCGGTGGGGAAGGTTGTGGGCCAGGGTGATAGGAGAAGGTGGTGATAAGCAGGTCGAAAGGGGGTGCGAGAGGGGTTAGAGGGTCCATCATCTCGTAGAGGGAAGTGATACTCATTGAATAGCCAATGGTGGGAAATATGTATCCGACCTGATGGAAGGTGGAGACATTTATGTCCCTTGTGGCGATCGCTGTATCCCAGGAAGATTCAGGGTGTCGATTTTGGTAAGAATTTTTAGGAATTCCTGTTCAGGGGGAAACAACGGCAGCCAAAACTGCGAAGACTGGCGTCATTTGGGTGGTTTCCATGAAGGAGGGAATGTGGGGTTTTGAATCCTTGTGCTGAGGTAGGGAGCCTGTCCAACAAGTAGACCATTGTGGAGAAGGCCTTTACACAATATTTGAGAGGGACTTGACTATGAAATATCATAGTGAGTCTAAGCTCTCAGATGGAATGGTGCTTGCACTTGGCATCCCCATTTCGTTGTGGGGTATGGGGGTCGGACAATTGTAGGTATATGCCATTCGTAGCAAGATGAGCAAGAAACCAATTGTTAACAAATTCCCCTCCATCACGTTGGAAGATTTTAATGTGCTGTCCAAATTGTCTGAGCACAAACTTCTCAAACAATAAATATTGAGCAAGAAAATCAGATTTTGCTTTGGGTGGTATGAACCAAGTGTAGCAAGTGTACTGATCTACTAGACAAGCATAACACTTGAAGCCATTGACAGAGGGAATAGGAGCTGGTCCCCATAAATCACAATGCACTTTATAAAAGGAGCATCAGAAGTTTTATTGCTAGCATAAAATGGAAGCTGAAAACCTTTACCCAATGGGCAGCTACCACAAGACAGAAAATCCAAATGACCTTTTGCAGAGATGAGGCCTTTATTATGCAAAATCTGAAGAAGGCGGTCATGAGGATGATCAAGCTGCTGGTGCCAGACATTAATATCTGCTGCAGAGATCCTCAGAGCAGAGAATGCCTCCACATTCTGTTGGAGTGTGTGTATCACCCGTCCTCTTCCCCACTGCCAGTATCTACTGTGTGCTCTTGTCCTTGATAGTAAAACCATCAGCATCAAATATACATGTACATGAAAGATCCTGGGTTGGTTGACTGATGGAGAGCAAATTTGTAGTACGTTTGGGAACAACCAAAACATTTCTAAGGGGAAGGGCAGCTCCCTTATTATTTCTAATGTTTGTCTCCTAGGTGTGAGAGAGATAGCCTGTCTACATTGCCAACAATAACCTGAAGAGAACCAGCGTACGTATGAGTGTTGTGGAGTATAACCGCGTTTTTGGTCATGTGTACTCCTGCGCCGGTGTCGTTGCAAACTGGTCATCCAGAGTAAGGGCAGATAGTGCTGGACATAGATCTTCATTTTGAAGGCATGATTCAATCTCTGGGGACAGTTGGAAGCAAGATGACTTGAGAAGTCTTGTTAGTAGATGTGTGTTCATTGGAGTTGTTCCCAGAGCGCGAGTTACCAATCTAGGAGTGGGGTGTGAAGCGTCTACCTTTCGACCAGAATGAGCTCTTTTGATTAGACGAGCTGCCGCGAGCGTGTCGTTGGTTAGAGGACCCTAATGAGCCTTGTTGGAAGCATTTGGATTTGGTGTTTCCCTTTGTCCTGTGAAGGCTGGAGTGCTGGTGGGCTGAAGCTTTGACATGTGGGTGTCATAGTCGATCTCATCTGAGGAAGAATAGCTTGATATGGTTGAATAGGTGGTCACATGGTGATGAAGGGGAGATATTCTACATCAAGTCTATTGAGGAGATACCTATGTAGTCAGAGACGTGAGACGACCGAAGTGACCAAGGTTTGGGGTATTTGAGGCGAAATTTTATTAAATGAATATTTATAATTCAAAAATTAATCTATATGTCTAAATATCACAAAAATGCATACATAAAATCAATAAACATCTTAAATTCATTCATTCCTAAAATCAAACAAATTTGAATAAGATTAGCAATAAATCTAAACAATTTTAAACAAAATTTTTAATTTACTGTTTTAGCTCCTTGCTACCCGGAGTAGTTCAAAACGAATGCTATAGTGTTCGCCTGTAGCATAATGGCGAGAGAGAGAGAGAGAGAGAGAGAGAGAGGAGGGGCTCGGCCCCTCTATCTTTGTCTGTGATTATGTGTGTGAAATAGAGAAAGAGTGATGTCTCTGTGTATGTGAGAGAGAGACAGAGTGTGGAACAGAGAGAGTAATACATAGAGAGGGTGAGACAAATACTGAGAGAGAGAGAGAGAGGGGGGGCTTGGCCCCTCTTTTTGTATGTGTGAGAGATAGAGAGAGAGTGAGACGGAGAGTTAGAGAGGGGCTCGACCCCTGTGTGTGTGAGGGAGAGATAGAGACGCAGGAGGGGGAGACGAGAGGGCTAGATCGGGAGAGAGAAGAGAAAGGGAGGAGAAGAGAGAGAGTGAGATAGAGTGAGAGGGGCTTGGCCCCTCTGACTATGCGTGTGTTTCTGTGTGTGTGTGTGTGAGAGAGAGAGAGAGAGAGAGAGATGCAGGAGGGGGAGACAGGAGCGCTCGATCGGGAGAGAGAAGAGAAAGGAAGGAACTATGAGAGGGGGGAGGCATGGGAGAGAGATAGAGTAAGAGAGAGACTTTTTTAAAAAAGGGCCGAGTGTATGTTTGTGTGTGTGTGAGAGAGGGAGAGGGAGACAAGAGAGAAAGAGGGTGCGTGCAAGAGAGAGAGGGGTGAGGGGGGTTGCCACCGCCTTTGAGAGAGAGAGAGGGGGGTGTCGTCATCCGCTCACGTCGTTGCTCAACGCCACTCATCGAAGGCCGATCGCCATAGGGGGGTGCACGTGAGAGGGGGTGCAACCAGGACTCTAGGGTTTTGGGGGAGGAGTGGAGGGAAAATGAAAATGATGGGAGGGTGAGAGTTGAAAGGGAGAAGACGGGGTTTTAAACCCCGAATCCGACGTAATGGGCAAAGCGGGTCTTATACGGGTTCCAGGCAACTGATACGCCGATCCGATCGCATGCGGGCTGGTCTGATGCGGCCGAGGTGGGCCGAGCATGCCTAGGCGCTGGAGGCAGCCCAAAGGCGAATGAGGCGCTTGCCTCAGCGAAATGGGCTGACGCGAAGGGGGATGTCGCCGCCTCGCCCAGCCTCGCCTTGCATCAACGCCTAGGCGAGCGCCTCAAGCGCTTTTAACTACATAGGGACATACATTGCCTTTTCCTCGTCGTTGAGTGGTCGTATGATCATGGCAAGATCGTCATAGAGGCTTTTGAATTCATGTACATCGTCGTGGATTGACTGACCAGCTTCCTTGGTGAAAGTGGTGAGTCGACGCTATAGGTGGAGGCATTGCTCGGATGAGCCATGAGCATAGGTGGTCTGCAGGGTACTTCAGACCTTTGGGTAGTGTTGAGGTCCCAAACGAGGCCGAATGCTTCAGTAGTGAGGCGACTGCAGATCCATGCATGCACCAGAAGATCAGTGTTCCACGAAGCTGTACTTCAAGTTTGGTGCTTCCTACTTGCCAGATCCTTCTGCATTTGGGGGGGAGATCGTAGGAGGAGCTGATGTTTCACCATTGATGAGACCGACAAGGTTCTAGCTTTTGATGAGATTCCTCATCTGCATTGGCCAGTGAATATAGTTGCTATAATCCATGGTGAGGGAAACAAAGTTGCTGATGTTGATAGTGGCCGGGTATGGGTAGGGATCGGTGGAGGGAGAAGGGGCCATGGCAGCAATAACAGACAATCGTGGCAGTGAGCCAGGAAGCTCTTGTACCATGTGAAATCACAAGTTTTGGGATGAAACACAGTGCACTGGCTGAAAAGATAATTACTCATTTATATATGTAAGTGTGTCAAACAGAGAGTTATATGGTTGCGGGGAAATAAGAATCTCCACCAAAAGAGAAGGAACAAAAAGATGCATCGAATAGATAATGTGTACAGCCGAAATGAAACTCCCTCCAGGATATTCGCTAAGGGTGCCGCTGTTAAGAGATATTAGTTAGTACTGAGTGTTGGACAGTACGAAAGGAACACATTCACAAAATGTGTGTAGCAGAGATGAGGATGTTGAGATAGATGTGTGGCAAGACTAAGAAAGACAAGATTAGGAATGAGCGCATTCGTAAGGACTTGGGGATAGTCTCAATTGATAGTAAAATGAGAGAAAATAGACTCAGGTGGTTTGGACATATGTTTCGTCACCCTAACTTAACGTCGGTTAAAAGATATGACCGAATCTTAGTAGATGCTAGTAAAAGAACTCGGGGAAAGCCTAAAATGAGATGGTGCGATGTTATTAAGAAGGACATTAGTTTTTTGGGTTTAAATATGAATATAGCACTTGATAGAAATATTTGGCAGAACAAGATTCATGTAGTCGACCTCAAATAATTGCGATAAGGCTCTGATGATGATGATGAATGGCACTGTAGATGACTTGTTTCATTCATATCTATCTATCTAGGGGACGCAATATAGTGCACTGCCAATGCAGGTGCACTGACAGCACTTGTATCATGGCTTCCCGATTTTGATTGGGCAGCTGCTTAAAGAGAAAGGAAAAAGAAAGAAAAGGAAATGGTGTTCTTCATGGAACACGGGGTGCCCTTCCTGCTTGCTGCAGCAATTATGGGGCATTGGGTCGCAGTGACCTTAACCAACGGCAGCCGGCCTGACCTCCCACATCGCCTGCAAACTAGTTCTAAACAAAGTCTTGCTTGTGTCGCCTGAATTTCTTACGACCCGACCTATGTATTAAGGATCCCAAGTGTGGGTTTTGCAATGTTAAATCAAATTCTTCACTACATTTGTGTGTCCGCTCTTCAAATGCTGTATTAACATTGTGTTGGATTTTGGGTTTTGTTCAGCCATCAGAATGTTTTGGTGACGACAAATTTGAGGCCTTCGCTAAGAGGTGGCATGAATGCGGTGCTAGTCTGATCGGTGGATGTTGTAGAACCACTCCTTCCACCATTCAGGCGATTTCGAAGGTTCTGAAGAATAGGCCCCGACATTAACTTTCTCGCGAAAAGATGAAAGAATAGTTTTACTTTTCTTTTTCACTTGAACCACCAGAATGGCCAGTCTAATATGTTCTTATCATTAAATTAAATGACGGTTGCTGTTTTTATTAGCTGTAGAATAAATTGGCTAATGCGGAATGAAGAAAGGTTTTGTTCTTTTAATTTCTTGTCCACCTTTCTATGTTTTGTTCAAAGTCGGTGATTGTCCTCCGTTTCAAAAGGGAGCACCGTCTCTCTGGGCCGCCTCTGAATCTGTCTTGTAAAAGTTCATCCTACCGTCTAGACATGTCAATGTATCAATATTATAGTCGCACTTTTTGTCACTTTTTTTGCCACCCTAGTCTCGGCCATCTATTTTGTGATAGGATAGTCAAGTCGAAAAATTGAAGGCACAATGCATTTTTTCTTACAATTTGATTTTTAGATTGGATGGACAAAGGAGAGTGAGAGGTGGTAAAATGTGTGTGTGTGTGTGTGAGAGAGAGAGAGAGAGAGAGAGAGAGAGATTTCCTAATTGGATCAAGATAAATGTTCCATGTAGCGCAACTGTTGCCTATATGCTTATTATGTGCTTAGGAAGTAGAACTCTTAAAACAATTTAGTTTGATGCAAAGGCCATGTACGTTAAAGTTATGCATGTTAATGTTAATGGCCTTAGTTTCACTATAGTCTTTTAGATAATATTATATATGAGAAGTCTTTCTAAAATCGGTCCAATTTACTAGTTAACCTTTGAGCTGTCACTTTATGTAATCCTTGCCGATTATGGGATACAATAAAAATGCATAACATGGGTCTAATAATATAACACTACTCTGAAAGCCCCACTTTATAGCAGGTTAGTCAGTGTTAATCCGGAGTTTGTTCTTTGATAGGTGGGACAACTTAATCAAGTTAAAAATAAAGTTAACTTGGATTTAATCTGGGTTTTGAAATCCACCCTCTCCCCTGTGCATGTCCCCCCTTTTTTCTCGTCACCCTCTTGCCTCTCTCTCTAAACATCGTACCCCTTATCCTCGACGGCGCGGAGACGACAAACCGTTGTCGGCATCTCTTCCTCCCAATCTCTCTTGATTGACCTCACTCTTCCTTCCCTTTTCTCCCCCTCCTCAACGATGAGACGAATACCCAAGAAGGTTGCGGTGGAGAACCTCCAGGGGGCGATAGCTCTCACACTGTCTGAACATCCCACCCCCTATCCTTGATGTCGTCGGAGATGACGAACCCTTGTCGGCCTCCCTTCCTTCCTTCCTCCCTCTCTCTCTCTCTCTCTCTCTTGACCTCTCTATCTCTTCCCTGTCCTCACCCTCCTAGATGGCGACGGAGATGAATGTCCAAGAAGGTCGCGGTGGAGAACCTCGGAAGGTGATGGCTCTCATCACTTGAACACCCCACCCCCTATCCTCGACAACACTGGAGATGACAAACCCTCGTCGGCCTCTCTCTCTCTCATCGATAGACACCCCACCCCCTATCCACCTCCGGTGAACCCCCCTCCCCCTCCTATAGTAGACACCCCCTTCTTTGGTGAGCAATTGTCCTCGTCTCTCTTGGCCTCGCCTTCCCGCTCCATCAACACAAAAAATATTTTCTTGAAAGAAAGAGAGAAAAAAAAGAAAAGAACAGGTAACAAAAAACAAAAAAAATTCTTGAAAACAAGAGAGGAAAAAGCATAAACAATAAAAATAAGAGAAACAAAATCAATGTTCACCATCACAGGTAAATAAGTGAAAAGAGAGGGGCATTATTGATAATTCGGCGGCCTTTATTACTAAGTTAACTCAAAACTTATCAACACACACTGGATTAAAGATAAGTCAACCCACATCTTTACTTCTGAGTTAACTCTCTGCTTATCGAAGCAAAATTAATTAACTCTAGAACAAGTTAATCAGGTTGATTTATTCACCTCTTGATCTAACCCTCTCCCAAAGTGTAACTAAAAGATAATCACAAGAATAGTGTAGCCACGCAAACATCAGGTTATGGCTGCAATCCAACGCTGTTTTTGAGCACGTACGGTAGCATACCTTCACATACAGCGTGTTCACTCGTTGACTAACCGGACATTATTATGTGTTCCTTCGCTAACATGGATCACGGGTTTGGATCTCCCGCTCCTCAACACTGAGATTAATTAACTTACGTTTTGTGGGGGGGGCCCCCCCCCCCCCCCCCCCCCCCCCCCTGCGATGATTAAAGCGTAGCTGCTTGTGTGGAGGAAAACAAAGACTCGCTGGTGGCGAAACAGCCTCGTTCGGGGTGTGGAAGAACATAGGACGGCAGGGTGATCGATATATGGGAGATTTTCCGCTCCCTATGTTATATATTACGCGCTCCAAATTGACTTGTGCTCTAAACACGATTTAGAATTTTAGGAATTCAAAATAATCTTTCTTTGGCTATTGATCAAAGTGATTTGTCTGATTCTCAATTTTTGTTATTCATTTGTCTCGACGATACGTAGAGATCAAGGCACCTGACATCACCCATTTGTTGGAGTTGGCTTACAAGATGTCAATTAGCTATCCACACCATGTTTCATATTTGTCAATGTTTTATAAGGATTCTCACATAGAATATTTTTCATAGTATAATATTTTAGTTAATTCTCAAGCATAAAAGAACGGATAATCGGATTACAAGATATGGAAATAATTACTTTCCTTATCGCTGACAAAATAAAAAAGATCAAGGCTTGTCAACTCATTTAATTTAGAGTTTAAATGAAGGAATTAAGTCTATTTCAAATTCAATCCAAAGCAAGAATCAGATCCGAAATCTAACCTACTTATAACGAGTAATGCTTTTTATAACGAGTAATGTTTTGTGCACCGAATCCGGTGCACAAAGTCACGTCACATTGTAACGCCCATTCTCATTGGCTCCTTAAAAAGGTAAAGAGACCCTTTCTGCGTAGAAAAGTACGTCCCCGTTAGATCCGTACAACGCGCTTTTTCGCATATTGAAGATCGAGCCCGTTCGATAGAAAAATACAGGACTGAAATATTTTATAGCACTGAAATATTTTATATACGAATAAAATATTTTGTTATAGGAATGAAATATTTTGTTTGACTTCAGAAATAAGTCAATAAAATATTTTATACAAATGAAACATTTTGTTACATGAACGTAATATTTGTTACAATGATAAAATACTACAAAAATGAAACATTTTGTTATAAGAACGAAACCTAATAAAATATTTTAATTTTATACCAAAATATTTTATTTCTGTAACAAAATATTTCAATGTTACAAAATATTTCAGTCCTATATTTTTTCATCGAACGGACTCAGTCATTAATGCGCGAAAAAACGTGCCGCACGAGTCGGACAGAGACGTACTTTTCTATGCATAAAGGGTCTTTTCACCTTTTTGAGGGACAATGAAATTAGGCATTATAATGTGACGTGACTTTATGCACCTGACTCGATGCACAGAGCATTACTCACATATAATATGTCTATTCAAGAAATTCATCGGATCTATTTTGATTGCGAGTGTATTTATTTCAGGTTAAATGTATTTAAAGCCCAACTTTCAGACCTAATTACCACTTTTATATTACTTAACGAGCATGTTATTATCAATAATTGGGACCTCCTCCCTGTGATTCAAGTGCACCACACGCTGAGTGGGGCTGTGCACCCGTGGGCCATTAAGTCATTCCTGGCCATGATAGTTGAATCATTTTCAAGCCTAGATTTTTTTTTTTTGAGTGCTAGGTACTCATTTGTCTTTTTAAAATGAGAGGAGAAATCCGAGAGCTCCCTCGTGGAGATGAGGTGATAAGAGCATTACGACAAACCGTGAGCTCTAAGTCTAGCTAGAGATTAGAAGATTATTTCTCTCCTTTAGTCTGCTCTCTCGAGTTTGATCTCAACCTTGTTTGGATCTGAAAAACTTTCAATGGAAGGTGATCGTCGTTGATTACAACGGTAATCTCTAAAATTTATTGATCCGATCGTATCAATCACAAACTAATATGATTCGATACGTGTGACATAAGATATCGTACTAATTTATTAAATCTAGATAATCTTGTCACCTTCAAATGTCCATTTCTTCCCCTTAAAATTCTAAACTACTTTCTTGTTCTCTATTTTTTGAACACATCACATCAGTAACCAGCTGCCAATTTTTTCACGCCCTTCAGCATGTGCATGCTGCTCGTCTTCCAAAGCCACTATTAAGTCCTTCCATTTTCCACTCGAGGTAACCCCCGCCCCCCACTCACCCACCCACCCACATGGATCAAGTAGGCTCTCCTGTCATACAACAGGCCACTCCATGGCGTTGGTACCGTCCTTCGTTCACTTTCCTTTCCACCATCAGCATTCCCACATGCAACGGGGGTGGGCTGCAACGCTCGCTGCATGCTGGTTTCTCCTGCAAAACGCCCACGGTGGTTGATGATTAGTTGGGGTGTTTAATTAAAGGAGACCATGCTTGCATGCACCCGTACATAGTGATCAGATGGAAGTGCTTGTCTGGTGCATTAAATACAGTATAGCGAGGAGCATCCACCACATCCAACATGCTGGAAATCGATTTGCTGAAAATAAAAATAATGAATAAAAAATAATTAGATTTGAATAAATAAATATGAAACATAATCTGTCGGCTCAAACACATAGTCGTTAGAACTAAAATTTTTATTGTCACTTAAACGTGCGGATCACGCAACAACGATCTTTTAGAAACACGATAACTCTCGGATAAGTGATCCCCTCTCGTAGACACGTCCTCTAAGAGAGGTTTGATGAATCTAGACCTCACTTTCACTATAAGAAAAAGTGGAATTAGGCCCCTAATTCGTCGTAAATCTGAATTAGAGATGGATTAGGGATGATTATTATCCGTCCCTAAATTTTCTTCCTTAATTGTACATGGAGTACATGTCCGTCCTAAATCCGTCCCTAATTAGAGACGGAATAACATCCAGTCTCTAATTCGTCTTAAAAATAGAGATTTTTTTAAATAAAATAAATTATTTAGGGATGGATATAAATTTTCGCACCAAACTCCGTCCCTAATTTAGGGATGGCATAATTTTCATCGTTGTTTTCGTCTCAAACATTACGAAATTTCATAAAATAAAAAATTAAAATAAAATTATTTAGGGATGGATATAAAATTTCCCGAATTTAGGAATGGAACTATATATCCATCACTATTTTAGTCTCAACAATCAGTAAATTTTTTAAAATAAAAAATAAAAAATTCTGTAGAGATGAAAATTAAATTCCATTCTTAAATCTGTCCCTAATTTAGGAACATATAAATATTTCCGTCGCTATTTCTGTCTCAATAATTAGCAAACTTCTTGAAACAAAGCCTAAATTTAAGGACGAAAACATAATTTCGTCGATAAATCCATCTCTAATTTTTGGGACAAATTCATTATCCGTCTCGAAATCCGTCCCTGAGTTAGTGACAGGATAAAAATCCATCCCTAAATCTATCCTTGAATATAGCCGATATATTTTACGGCTATGTCATTGTTGTACCCATGCATTTTCCCAGCGAAATATCAAGGAATAAGGGCTCATGAAATTCCCCAGACACCTTTAGGGCATTGTTCACCCAGTCCTTTCTACGGCACCCTGGGCCCAATCATGGGTCCTAACCAGCTCGCTGTGACCAACGGCATCTTCAACAATTGATTGGGGCCACCCCCGATCACCCAACTTGCGGGTTTACCTCCCTTCAACCAAGCCACCTGGGCCAACCCGGGGGCGCCCCAATCGCAATCCACAACACGTGGCACCCAGCAACGAGGCCGGGATTTACCCCCAAGACGCCTCCCTCTAGCCTTCTAAAGTCAAGGGAAGACTTATCTTAGTCAACTGTAGGCTTTGGAGACCCATAGCATTCATATGCCATACACGAGTGTTGGGAATTTTTCCGAACATTGTGGGCGTGCATATTCCAGCCATCTTATAGCAAGACGGGGGCCAACCCACGACTCCAGCACCCTAGCCGTGTTCCACGGCAACCCTACAGCAAGTCGGGGCCACCCCCGACCCCCAGACAAGCGGCGATGAGCCGTTCACTTTCAACTCTCGGGCCAACCCAGGGCTGCCCTGTCAACCCGCCTCACAACGCGGCATACGTCAGGAGGCTGGGCCCAAGCACCCAAGACGCCCTCTCTCAGCTCCTGCAAGCTCTCACCCTCAGCCTGGGGCCAAATCCAAGGCCCGCCAGTCAGTTATCCGAACCGTTTGACAATCCGAGGTGTGTCGGGAATTTTCCCGAACACCTTGCGAGCGGCTGCGACAACACCAAATGATTGACCCCCACGGGCCAATCCCAGCATTTCGACTATGGGAGGTCACCCGGGCCAACCCCACGCGACGGCCACCCCACCCGGGGGAGTTCACCCCGGGTGCGACCGCGCCCCAAGAGGGGACGAACTCCCCTTGGGGGCCGCGCCCTCTACCCTGCCTCGTGGGCCTTGCCACCATCCCGTCCCAACCCCAGTTCGGTGCAAAAATGGTTTGCGTATCAGCTCAGGAGTGTGCGTGGACAAGAAGATTCGAGATTGTGCGAAGTCCGGGTCAACATACTCGTTCTACGCGCACGCAACTAGCTCTAGCCACCGTATCCTTTTTGTCTTCTTGCGGTCACCCAGAGTCAATGTGGGCTGAAAAATAGACAAAATAGGGTTTTTTATAGACCATTAGGAAAAAACCCTAGGTCCACCCCGCGTAAACCCCCCAGGGGGGGTTTACGCGGACCAGGCTGACCCCCTCAGCCCGGTCCGCATAAGCCCCCATCAAAATAAAAAAAAAACTTTTTACCTTGGGGAAAGAACCCCCATCCCAGTCCCCATAAACCCCCCCTGGGGGGGGGGGGGTTTACGCGGACCAGGCTTAAACCCCCCTCCCCCACTCAGAAACAAAAAAAAAGTATTTTGAAAGGGTTTACGCAGACCAGATTGCACCCCCCATCCCGGTTCGCGTAAATCCCCCCTGACCCTTCAACTTCCCCTATAAAATCCCCTTAGAAGCTCAAGGGTCAAATAAGATACACGCTAACTAGCACTTGGACATCTGCAGGCACCCCAGTGTAGATAAACTATCTACCCCGCCCCCAAACTATGCAAACAACATAATAAGCACGAACAACCATAAAAGTATGAACAAAGGGGCGATAAGAGATAGAAGAACTGACCGTGATCGCTGTAGACACGCCAAAATCGATATTATGTTGAGTAAATTTCATGTCACGACGTAATGTCCCAAAGTGGACTTCATTATTGGCTCAATATGAAAGATTTTCCATTTTTTTGGATTTATTTGAAATGGGCGACCTTTCTCTCGACGCCATTTGAATGAACGACCTTATGGAGTGTCGCCATTTACCTCCACTATAGGTCGACATGGTACTCCGGTAGGTCGACTTATAAGAATGAACGACCACTCGCGCGGGCGCCATTTCTGGGTTTTTCGATTTCCATTAGAGTTTAATTCTTAAGAATTAACGCCCTTTTGAGCGGGCGCTCATTAATGAACGCCTTTTCAAACATGCACTATTTCTTATTTTTAATTATGGAAACCCCGTTAATTTCTAAGAATGAGCGACAGTTGATCGGTCGCCCTTTTAATTGATGCCAGTGGCGCGGTCGCTATTTCCATTCTGTATCCTCTTCGTCTGTAACCTTCTCTACATGGTGTCCTTATCGATCTTATCCCCATATCCTTCTCTAGAAGGAGATCCACGTCCTGTGATCGATTTCCTTATTTTAATCCCATTAAAACTAAGATCTTTACCCCTATAAATACCCCCTGTTTAACACCGCGGGGCTTCCTTCCAACTTCGACAGTTGCTTTCCTTTTCCTTGAAGCAAAACAGAGAGAGAGAGAGAGAGAGAGAGAGAGAGAGAGAGAGAGAGAGAGAGAGAGAGAGAGAGAGAGAGAGAGAGAGAGAGAGAGAGAGAGAGCTACAAAGAAAAAAGAGAGTTTGTTTATTGGTTTTCTAACGTTGTAGGTTGTAATACCCAAAAATTATTTATATTTATTTTCTGAGATTTTATGTAGACTAATGAAATTAATTAATGAATTTAAATAGATTTTTTTTTGGGTTGAATGAGTTATTATGGAAGCAAAAATGATAACCAATTGACTTGGCCCATTTAAATAAGCCCAAGAGACCTAAAACCAAACCCATAAGGTTTGGCCCATATTCTAGAAGCTTAAATTAGGGTATTTACGAAATTTAGGGGGGATAATTACTCCTTAAATAGATAAATAAACGGATAAATAATAGGAAGAGTTTGAATTTATTCAAATTCAGCGTCAATAGGTAAAAATGGTCTATCGGGCAACCGCATGGAGACTAAAAACGGTCTAGACTGGACCGCTAAGCGCTGCATATTCCGTGAATGGAAGAAGACATGAAAAGATGGAAACTTTAGCATCCAAATCGCCTAGGATTGAGACTATCTCTTAGATAGATGAGTCTAGAAGGCTTAAGGATCGAATTGGAACCCTAGTTAGGACTCTATGTTCGTTCCAATCCATGGAAACCCTAGTGAAACCTATAAATAGACAGAAAATCAACCTGCGCGACCCTTACTTTTGGCTCATGTGGAACTAAGGTAAGGAGGACGAATTAGAGGTATGTTCTTTAGAATATTTTGTTCATCATACTAAGGTCTAACTACCCTCCAAATTTCGTCTTAGGAGATCAAGTCACCAGGAAGACTGAGGCGTTCAAAGTTGCTGGTTTGGTACAAGAGTCTTAGGAAATTGGGCGACCGGTCCAGATTGATCAGCAAAATAAGAACCCTAAACGAGATGAATAGATAGGGGTTCTTTAGAGTTATTTGACCCTTTTAATACCATCTTTTTACCCTCAAAATTTCATGGTCATAGGTGAAGAGGATCAAGAGTGAGAAGCCCACGAAGTTGTCATTCCAGTTCAGGACGAATAGAAAATAGGGTCAAACTCCAATCTTAAATTCGACGATTAAAGCCTAGTCTAGAGGTAGGTTATCTCATGAACTGCTTAAACTTGATGTTAGAAATAAAATCCCTTTGATTTCAATCATTTTCATGTACTGTGCATATAGAATTTTATGTTTTATTGGGACTGTGCATTTAGTGTAATCTCCATGCATGAATTTTAGCCCTAATTAAGTTAAAAGAAAATCTCTTGTTCATTATACACAAACCCATGTATATTCTTGACCTATTCTCATTCTATCATGTTTTACAGTATGTTCTCGTTGATTCTCATGCATAACATGCCCTAGATTAGAGTTTATTTTACTATTTTCTCAGTTTTCTGTCAAACAGACAGAAACAGTCTACAGGTGACCGCTAGAGATAGCTAAGCGGCCCCTCGATAGACCACTAGACTCCTGAAAACGGTCCGCACTAGACCGCTTTTTGGTTATAAGAACTAGCCCGAGCCTAATTGAATTTTGCCTAAGTATAACTCAATAACTATGGTATTTTTCACTCAAAATTATGTTTATTTCCTGTGAAACACCCTATTTTAGTATGAGTATGATTTTAAACATTATTTTCATTACCACGTAATTTCATGCCTAAATGTTATAGTTTTGAAATTAAATATTTCCTCTTATGGTTATGAAACGTGATTCATGGTGGTATGAGAATGTTGTTTTCATCGCTATTTTCACACGATCCACTCTTATCTCTTGAGTCATTTTCTTAAGTACATGGCATATACTCCGGTATGTGATCATTAGTTACACTTTGCACTTATAAGTACACTCTCTTGGACTTATGAATATCTCCGCCAGATATTCCTTCTGTCGGACTAGGGGATTATGTTTCAAGGCCTTCGTAAGACTCCGTGAGTATGGGATTCCCACTAGGACGCCGAGCTAGTTGTACCATCAAAGCCAATTATCTAGAAATCACTTTACCAGTGTTTTATGAGTTCTGGACCTTAGCTGCCCTTTGGACGACCCCCAGATTCTGTTAGCGGCCATTCACCAGACCGCTAAAAGATACCAAGCGGCCATTCACTAGATCACTAAAGCTCCAGAAAATTTTCCTGCGTCGACACTTCTTTTTTATGCGTCGACTCTATTCATGAAACGGTCTAGACTCTGACCGCTTTCTTCATTAAACGGTCCAGTAAACGACCGCTTTATCTCTGAACCTGTCTAACCCGAGGTTTGACCTTTGGGGTTGGTTTTCTTGAGTTCCTTGATGGTTTTCGGATTATCTGGAGTCTCAACACATACTTAATAAGTCAATATTAAGATATGAAACTTAATGAATGTACCATTATGCTGTCGAAATGCTGCTGGAGTAAAATATTCTTTTAATCCTTCTTTGATATTTCATGTCAATTTTGGTACGTTCTATACCTTTGTTACTTGGTCATGAAACTTATTATTTGGAATTGAATTATTGACCAAAATTATTGTTATATCTCGTGGAAGTAATTGGATTTATAACTTGAAGATGCAAGATCGGGCACGGATTGTGTCCAAGGGCTCCATGCTTGTAGCAACCCTGATAAAATAAAAAGGAATAAATAAATCAAAATAGATTAGAAGATTTAATAAAATAAACGAAAGAGCTTGGAAGAAAAAGAATTAAACCCTGATGAAAATAACGCCTCAGATAAAGGCGCTACTTTACAAGAAACGCCCTCACCTAAGGCGTGAATTAAAGAAAGGACGCCCAAATAATAAGGCGTCAAATTTCAAACGACCAAAATAAAAATAAAAAGGGAAAGATAGCGTAACGCCATTTGAGTGGATGCGTTTCAACAAGTAACGACGCTTGACAAGGCGTCAATTTAAATTCGACGCCCTTACTTAGGATGCTAATTCAGTTTGAGTTCCGTTCGACCCAGGAGTCTATTCAGGGTAAGTTGATAACTATGAGAAAGAGTTCGAATGTAGTAAAAATTCCATCTTAGAAGTATTACTTCCAATCAAACACTACCTTCGTTAGGATTTCCAAAGTCCCTATAAGTAACCCCCGTCGAACCCTAAAAGATTTATTTGGACGACCTACTGCTGTTACGGTATGTGAAGAACATTGAGTTCTTCTTGTATCTTTCCCTCTGTCTTTTTGATTTCATGAAGGATATTAATCTTTCATCTTCTTCCTCTAATACAGGTTAAGCGATCAATTGCGTACGTAAAGAACAAGGTAATGTTCTTCAATCTTTTCCCTAACTTCGGATATATTCTCATCATCCTTCCTTTTTCTTCCCCTACAGGTTGATCGAAGATCATCATCTTCATCATCCTCATCAAACGTCTTCTGTATTACCATCTTCTGTCTTGCTGCTGACTATTAGAAGCTTCAGAGCATCAATTTCTAACCAAGCCTTCGTCCGTTCATCAGATAATTCTCATAAGGTAGGTTTTCTCAAGCACTGTAGCCCAAATCACCATAATAACTATGTTAAACCATATATATGAGTTCATGCATATAGTTTTCACGAGTTTTAAAAGTTTCTATTGTTGGAAAGAAACGCCCTTTCCAAGGGCGCTAATTGTATACGCGACCCAGACAAGGGCGCTACCTTGAAAGAAACGACCATGACAAGGTCGTCAATTCCAGATTTGACGCCCGGTACACGGACGTCAAATTTCTCAATTGTTAATTACCCATGTTAATTATCCAATATTCACTTAAACATGATTCTAAATCAGTGCACAATCATATTTACTTGAATCCCGATAAATTTCCTATCATGACCATGTCTCTTGTTTCTGAAAATTATATACTTGAAATCTGAAAATTCTTGAATTCACGACCCTGTATAGGTCGTCTCTCACTTGACTAACGCCCCTGTTCAGGGCGTGAATTGAAAAGTAACGCCCCTGTCCAGGGCGTATTTTTGATAAATTTCTGAATATATATATATTACAAAAATAGAAGTAAAGAATGAACGCCCACTGTATACGTCGTCAACTTGTAAATAAACGGCCCTTACCAGGGCACGTTTTTGGTAAAATACTGAAATATTAAAATTTTGAAAAAATGTAAAATAGATAAACGCCCTTACTGAAGGCGTTAATTACTTGAGTAGTGACTTTACTTAAGTCGTTATTTTCCTGTAAAAATGTTTTACCTGTTTCTGACAACCGATGGTTTCAGTATATCTATATATATGTATATCGGCACTATATCTCCACTCCGTGAGTATAGTCCCACGTTTCATGATGTTTTATCGATCACCCTTAATTCTCATTGACATACAAGCTCTCCATTAGACATTCCGTTCCTTTGGACTAGCGAGTTAGTCATAGAGACCTCCGTAAGACTCCTCGAGCCTTGGATTCCCTCAAGGCCGACTGAGCTGGTTGTACCCTAAAAACCCATTACACTATTGAATGCCATGTCACTCTAAAAAAACATGGTATACCGGCCCTTATGATATGCAAAGAGCATATCATGAGAATTCTTAATGGGATGATGATATCATGCCATTTGTTGATGTTCTTGTGGACCTCAATTCTATAATAAGAATGAGGGTATCTTGCCTTTGATACACTGTTCATGTGGACCTCAATTCTATATAAAGAATGTCCATACTTGTCATGGTACCCAAGTTAAGGGAACCTAATTCCACCTAATTTCATCGTTCATCGTGATTGTACCACTGTTATCATCTATCTATGTCCAATGTTATATTTTTTGACTCCATTCTCTCAAAGTTATCCTACGTGTCTACAAGCTTAAATTGTTGAAATTCCATATTGGCTATATATATATATACAAGAGTGGATGTCAAAAATATATGATAAATGCCTGCGCATATAGGGCCCGATCTGGTCCTGGGAGGAGCACCCGAAAGTACTTGTGCCCATGGGAGTTGAATGATAAGGTATCTGGCATTATACCAAGTGCATGACTAGCTTGATTGGACATTCCACACAAATCTTGTACTCGACTCGTGCTTGACATGACATGAATTGCGTGACCCGAGAAAGGGTAATTACTTGCTTTCTTGATACATGATAGCCAAAGTTCTTGACATGACTTGCTAAAAAGTACTTGCTTGAATATCTGTTATCTTTTCTTGAAAGCTCATGACTAGTTCATCTTGCTGTCTTATTGATAAATTCTCTCTCTATCTTGTCATTTATGTGAGCATGCATAGCTATAGTACATTCATGAAAAATGTAATTACTTAAACCCCTTGCTAAGCGCTTGAGATACAATTTCCTACTGAGCGTTCGCTCACTCCGTGTGTTCCCTACTTTTCAGGTAATTCCGACGACGAGGGAAGTCAATCGGATGGGAATGGTCAAGAGTGAAAGTGATAGAACTTTTCCAAGTGTCATCTAGTCTTTTCCCTATTTTTTTGAGTCAACTATGTACTTTTCCTTTTTAATTGAATAGAGTATTAGATTTGTAATAGTCTATCCATTATGAAATAAAGGATTGTGTTATCTTTCTATTTTGCGCATCTCTGTTTTGGTGTCGAATACACTACTACTCTGATTGACATGATTGATATAAACTCGTCGCGCACATTCGAGTATCTTCCGCGCTCGGGGCGTGACAGTTTTTGTGGTATCAGAGCCTAGGGTATTCAATTCCTAGGAAAACCCAAGTCCAAGGATATGTTCAAACCTTTAACTAGTGAGATTGGGTAGAACCAAGGGTTAAAGTTAACATAGAATGCTAGTCTTTAAGATATAAATCACGTATTAATCTAGTTATTATAATTGTAGGATAATGGCTGCTGAACGTGCTCAATGGCGCAACATGCAGCGTACACTGCAAGACATGACTCAAGTGCTGCAACAAGTAACACAAGGAGGTGGACAACGAGTAGGAAGTCTCCACCAGACTTTCAAGAACATGAACCCGCCCAAGTTCACGGGTTCTACTAATCCAGATGACGCTGAACACTGGATTAGGGAAACAGAACGAATATTCCGTGTTATGCAATGCACGGATCAAGATAAGGTCTTATTAGCTACTTTTCAGTTAGAAAGGGATGCTAGATGCTGGTGGGAATCAATAGAGGCTACTATAAATCAAGATCAGGTTTCGTGGGAGGAATTCGTTGAACACTTCAACGCAAAATATTTCTCGGACCGAGTTCAGGAAAAGAAGGCTGCAGAATTTGCTGCATTAAAGCAACGATCTTTGTCAGTGGCCGAGTATGAGGCCCAATTCTCTAGATTGTCTCGGTATGCCAAGCATCTAGTTAGCACCGAGAAAATGAAAGCTAGGAGGTTTCTTAATGGGCTCAGGCCCCAAGCTATTACTCAACTGGCGCCGATGGACATTCAAGTCTACTCGGAGATAGTACGTCGAGCTCAACTATTAGAAGATGCCACGGAACTGTCTGATAGGATTCGTGGAAAGGATAAGAAGGAACAAGTTACAGGATCGGGTTCCTTTAAACCCAACTTCAAGAAAAGGCCTAGCAATGGAGGAACATCCTCACAAGACCAAAAGTTCAAGAAGACCAAGCCCTTCTCTATCACCACTACCTCTCCAAATACAGTGTGCAAACATTGTGATAAAGCAGGTCATAGAGCAGAAGAATGCTGGAGGAAACTAGGAGCATGTCTCCGTTGTGGGAGTCGTGAGCATCGGATTCCCGATTGCCCATTACTTAACGAGCAAGCCGTTGACGGAAAGCGCCCAGTAACCAAGAATGCTCGTCTTCATGAAATCAAGGAGACCGAGCAAGAAGAAGAAGGCGGCTTAGTGGAAGGTACATTGAAAGTTTGTTCCAGGAATGCATATGTCTTAATTGATACTGGTGCATCGCATTCTATTGTTTCTAAGAAGTTTGCTGACCCATTACCCCTAGAACCGGAATGGATAAAGTTAGTTTTGTCTACTCCTCTAGATGATGAGACTGATATTACACATCATTACCAAAACTACGAAGTATTGGTTCAGGGTAGAAATCTCCCTATTGATCTCATATGTTTAGATCTGAAAGAGTATGATGTTATACTAGGGGCAGATTGGTTATCCAAGTATCAGGCAACAGTTGATTGCCGCAATAGTAAGGTTACATTCAAGGAATTTCCAGAACTAATCTTGACTAACCCCAAGGGTCGGAGCAGATCCCCTCTTATTTCAGCTCTCCGAGCTAGCAAGCTCATCAGGAAAGGATGTGCATCTTTCCTTGCCTTTGTCACAGTTAAAGAAGCTAAGGAAGCTAAGCTAGAAGACATTCCAGTGATACAAGAATTTCCGGACGTGTTTCCAGAAGATTTGCCGGGATTACCCCCGCAAAGAGAAGTGGCCTTCACCATTGACTTAGTCCCTGGTGCTGGTCCGATTTCAAAGGCACCTTATAGGATGTCACCTGCTGAACTCAAGGAGTTAAAGGAGCAATTGAGGGAACTCATTAAGAAAGGATTCATTAGACCAAGTACTTCCCCGTGGGGAGCGCCTGTATTATTTGTAAAGAAGAAAGACGGATCCATGAGGTTATGCATCGACTATCGACAGTTGAATCATCTCACTATCAAGAACAAGTATCCACTGCCGAGAATCGATGAATTGTTTGATCAAATTTCAGGATCCATGTACTTTTCCAAAATTGATCTTAGGTCCGGATATCACCAACTAAGAATCAAGGACGAGGATATTCATAAAACCGCATTCAGAAGCAGGTATGGCCATTATGAATTTGTTGTTATGCCTTTCGGACTAACGAATGCCCCTGCTGCCTTTATGCAGTTAATGAATAGTATATTCAGGCCTTATTTGGATCAATTCGTGGTGGTCTTTATTGATGATATATTGATTTATTCCAAGACCAAGGAAGAGCATGAGGAACATTTGAGGATTGCATTACAAATATTGAGGACACACCAATTATATGAAAAACTTAGCAAGTGTGAATTCTGGCTTGAAGAAGTGACTTTTCTCGGACATGTTATATCAAAGGATGGCTTATCTGTAGACCCATCAAAGGTTGAAGCTGTAAGGAACTGGGAAAGACCGACCAATGCTAGCGAGATCTGAAGTTTCTTAGGTCTTGCCGGCTATTACAGGCGATTCATCAAGGATTTCTCAAAAATCGCCGTGCCGCTTACGAGGTTAACTCGCAAGGAGATCCGTTATGAATGGGATGAGGAATGTGAAAGAAGCTTCCAAACTCTCAAGGATCATCTTACTACAGCTCCTATCTTAGCATTGCCAATTGAAGGAGAAAAGTTCGAGGTATACACTGATGCTTCTGGCATTGGCCTCGGGTGTGTTCTAATGCAACAAGGGAAGGTTATAGCCTACTCTTCTCGTCAATTAAAGAAGCATGAAGAGAACTACCCCGTCCATGACTTAGAATTGGCCGCGGTAGTATTTGCACTTAAGATATGGAGACATTATCTTTATGGAGTACAGTTTACTGTATACTCCGATCACAAGAGTCTCAAATATCTTTTCTCACAGAAGGAGTTAAATATGAGGCAAAGACGATGGCTGGAATATCTCAAGGACTTCGACTTCAATATACAATATCATCCCGGAAAGGGTAATCATGTAGCATATGCCTTAGTCGAAAGCCGAGAGCACTATTAGCCAATTGTCTGATTCAAGAATGGAAATTGCTGGAACAATTCTCTGAACTCAATATAAGCATGGACACGGACCCTAGATGTGTCACATTATCTCATGTAAGCATACAGTCAGATTTATTGTCTGAAATACAAGCACTTCAAAATGATGATCCTGCATTAGTAGAAATCAAGGGCAGATTAGAAGGACAATCGGATTTCCAATTAGCTTCTGATGAAAGATTAATGTTCAAGAATAGAACTTGTATACCGGACTGCCCAGAATTGAAGAAGAAGGTCTTAGATGAAGCTCATAGGTCAAGGTATACGATTCATCCTGGATCTACCAAAATGTACCAAGATGTAAAAAGAAATTTTTGGTGGCCCAACATGAAAAGAGAAATAGCGGACTACGTATCACGCTGTCTCACGTGCCAATAAGTCAAGGCGGAACACCAAAAGCCTGCTGGAAAACTACATCCTCTAGATATCCCTAAATGGAAGTGGGAGGATATTGGTATGGATTTCATCATGGGTTTATCTAAATCAAAAAGAGGACATGATGGAATATGGGTTATCATTGACCGATTGACTAAATCAGTGCATTTCTTGCCAATCAAGAGTCGATGGTCAGTTGATGTCTTAGCTGCACTATACATCAAGGAAATAGTCAGATTACATGGTATTCCTGTTTCAATCGTGTCTGACAGAGATCCCCGTTTTACTTCTCATTTTTGGAAAGGACTACAACATTCGTTGGGAACGAGACTTAACTTTAGCACAGCCTTTCATCCTCAAACGGATGGTCAGACCGAGAGAACCAATCAAGTAGTCGAAGATATGCTAAGAGCATGCATTACTGATTTTGATGGAAACTGGCATGATCACTTGCCTCTGGTCGAATTTGCATACAATAATAGCTACCAGGCAAGTATACAACTGGCACCTTTTGAAGCCTTATACGGAAGGAGTTGTCGATCACCCTTATGCTGGGACGAAGTTGGAGAGAAACAACTGTTAGGTCCAGAAATGGTAAGGGACACTACCGAGAAGATACAATTGATCAAAGAAAGACTGCAAGTTGCTCAGTCTAGACAAAAGGCTTATGCTGACACAAGAAGGAGAGATCTTGAATTCCAAGTTGGAGATCATGTATTTCTCAAGATATCGCCTGGACGTGGAATACCAAGATTTGGTGTTAATGGCAAGCTTACACCAAGATTTATCGGACCTTTTGAGATACTAGAAAGAGTTGGCGAGGTTGCTTATCGCATCGCATTGCCACCTCAACTGTCCGAAGTACATGATGTATTCCACATATCTATGTTGAAGAAGTATGTGCATGATCCATCACATATTATTGAGCATGGAGATCTAGTGATCCAGAAAGATCTCACATATGAGCAGAAGCCCATACGAATACTAGATCGAGAAGTACGAACCCTAAGGAATAAGGCTATTCCCATGCTAAAAGTACAATGGAATAAGAATTCAGAACATGAAGCTACATGGGAGATCGAGGAATCTATGAGGAAGCGATTTCCAGAGTTATTTTAGAAGGTATGAACTCTACACTCTCCATATGTAAATATATGCTAGGAATTTGGGGACCAAATTCTTTTTAAGTGGGGGAGGGTGTAGCAACCCTGATAAAATAAAAAGAAATAAATAAATCAAAATAGATTAGAAGATTTAATAAAATAAACGAAAGAGCTTGGAAGAAAAAGAATTAAACCCTGATGAAAATAACGCCTCAGATAAAGGCGCTACTTTACAAGAAACGCCCTCACCTAAGGCGTGAATTAAAGAAAGGACGCCCAAATAATAAGGCGTCAAATTTCAAACGACCAAAATAAAAATAAAAAGGGTAAGATAGCGTAACGCCCTTTGAGTGGACGTGTTTCAACAAGTAACGACGCTTGACAAGGTGTCAATTTAAATTCGACGCCCTTACTTAGGACGCTAATTCAGTTTGAGTTCCGTTCGACCCAGGAGTCTATCCAGGGTAAGTTGATAACTATGAGAAAGAGTTCGAATGTAGTAATAATTCTATCTTGGAAGTATTACTTCCAATCAAACACTACCTTTGTTAGGATTTCCAAAGTCCCTATAAGTAACCCCCGTCGAACCCTAAAAGATATATTTGGACGACCTACTGCTGTTACGGTATGTGAAGAATAGTGAGTTCTTCTTGTATCTTTCCCTCTATCTTTTTGATTTCATGAAGGATATTAATCTTTCATCTTCTTCCTCTAATACAGGTTAAGCGATCAATTGCGTACGTAAAGAACAAGGTAATGTTCTTCAATCTTTTTCCTAACTTCGGATATATTCTCATCATCCTTCCTTTTTCTTCCCCTACAGGTTGATCGAAGATCATCATCTTCATCATCCTCATCAAACGTCTTCTGTATTACCATCTTCTGTCTTGCTGTTGACTGTTAGAAGCTTCAGAGCATCAGTTTCTAACCAAGCCTTCGTCTGTTCATCAGATAATTCTCATAAGGTAGGTTTTCTCAAGCACTGTAGCCCAAATCACCATAATAACTATGTTAAACCATATATATGAGTTCATGCATATAGTTTTCACGAGTTTTAAAAGTTTCTATTGTTGGAAAGAAACGCCCTTTCCAAGGGTGCTAATTGTATACGCGACCCAGACAAGGGCGCTACCTTGAAAGAAACGACCATGACAAGGTCGTCAATTCCAGATTTGACGCCCGGTACACGGACGTCAAATTTCTCAATTGTTAATTACCCATGTTAATTATCCAATATTCACTTAAACATGATTCTAAATCAGTGCACAATCATATTTACTTGAATCCCGATAAATTTCCTGTCATGACCATGTCTCTTGTTTCTGGAAATTATATACTTGAAATCTGAAAATTCTTGAATTCACGACCCTGTATAGGTCGTCTCTCACTTGACTAACGCCCCTGTTCAGGGCGTGAATTGAAAAGTAACGCCCCTGTCCAGGGTGTGTTTTTGATAAATTTCTGAATATATATATATTACAAAAATAGAAGTAAAGAATGAACGCCCACTGTATACGTCGTCAACTTGTAAATAAACGCCCCTTACCAGGGCGCGTTTTTGGTAAAATACTGAAATATTGAAATTTTGAAAAAATGTAAAATAGATAAACACCCTTACTGAAGGCGTTAATTACTTGAGTAGTGACTTTACTTAAGTCGTTATTTTCCTGTAAAAATATTTTACCTGTTTCTGACAACCGATGGTTTCAGTATATCTATATATATGTATATCGGCACTATATCTCCACTCCGTGAGTATAGTCCCACGTTTCATGATGTTTTATCGATCACCCTCAATTCTCATTGACATACAAGCTCTCCATTGGACATTCCGTTCCTTTGGACTAGCGAGTTAGTCATAGAGACCTCCGTAAGACTCCTCGAGCCTTGGATTCCCTCAAGGTCGACTGAGCTGGTTGTACCCTAAAAACTCATTACACTATTGAATGCCATGTCACTCTAAAGAAACATGGTATACCGGCCCTTATGATATGCAAAGAGCATATCATGAGAATTCTTAATGGGATGATGATATCATGCCATTTGTTGATGTTCTTGTGGACCTCAATTCTATAATAAGAATGAGGGTATCTTGCCTTTGATACACTGTTCATGTGGACCTCAATTCTATATAAAGAATGTCCATACTTGTCATGGTACCCGAGTTAAGGGAACCTAATTTCACCTAGTTTCATCGTTCATCGTGATTGTACCGTTGTTATCATCTATCTATGTCCAATGTTATATTTTTTGACTCCATTCTCTCAAAGTTATCCTACGTGTCTACAAGCTTAAATGGTTGAAATTCCATATTGGCTATATATATATATACAAGAGTGGATGTCAAAAATACATGATAAATGCCTACGCATATAGGGCCCGATCTGGTCCTGGGAGGAGCACCCGAAAGTACTTGTGCCCATGGGAGTTGAATGATAAGGTATCTGGCATTATACCGAGTGCATGACTAGCTTGATTGGACATTCCACACAAATCTTGTACTCGACTCGTGCTTGACATGACATGAATTGCGTGACCCGAGAAAGGGTAATTACTTGCTTGCTTGATACATGATAGCCAAAGTTCTTGACATGACTTGCTAAAAAGTACTTGCTTGAATATCTGTTATCTTTTCTTGAAAGCTCATGACTAGTTCATCTTGCTGTCTTATTGATAAATTCTCTCTCTATCTTGTCGTTTATGCGAGCATGCATAGCTGTAGTACATTCATGAAAAATGTAATTACTTAAACCTCTTGCTAAGCGCTTGAGATACAATTTGCTACTGAGCGTTCGCTCACTCCGTGTGTTCCCTACTTTTCAGGTAATTCCGACGACGAGGGAAGTCAATCGGATGGGAATGGTCAAGAGTGAAAGTGATAGAACTTTTCCAAGTGTCATCTAGTCTTTTTCCTATTTTTTTTAGTCAACTATGTACTTTTCCTTTTTAAATGAATAGAGTATTGGATTTGTAATAGTCTATCCATTATGAAATAAAGGATTGGGTTATCTTTCTATTTTGCGCATCTCTGTTTTGGTGTCGAATACACTACTACTCTGATTGACATGATTGATATAAACTCGTCGCGCACATCCGAGTATCTTCCGCGCTCGGGGCATGACAATGATAGCCCCCACGGCCGATGGTCGGAAACTTGGTATAAACCATGGGGTACGATGATACTGGCATCGCATTATTGATGTGACACAACCTAGGACTTAACAAGCAAGCACATTTGGCAATCAAGACGGACCGATAATGGCGGCCGCTCACCCGTCACTCACCCAAGACCCGGGGTAACTTGGAAATGCCAAGTGGAGGTTGTGTGGGCTGGGTCCTTACTGGTAGAGGGCCAGCAAGGCCAAGGTTTGTTTCCCCAAGGGTATGGCTGCCCAATTCAAGGGAGCCGACGAAGTGCCAAGGGCACGGGTTACACTCCTCACCCCACAGTGATCTCTTAAAGCGATGGTGCTTAAAGATCGGACTCTCACTTCCCAAAAAGTGGAGTTTATGAACTAATATTAGGGAGAACAAGCACTAAATGGAGCTAGGAGTGGAGCACCTACTCGACCGGTTTGAAGAAACCGGTCCCGTTCGGAGACGTGGGCGAGCGGGGAAGCGTGGGTTCCCCACATGCCGCGCCGGGGTAGCTTGACCTGCTCAAATTGTTACAACACTACACCCCATGCAAGGGGGGGAATCGTGGGGAAGGGAAGACGATGATTACATCCAAACACTACCTCCTCACAGGGAGGGGCCTTCAGTCGGCCATGCGGGGAGGGAAATTCGAGCTAGAAGTGATGAAAGGAAGCCGATGCCGAATCTATCCACGTTCTGGAATCAGGGACCAGCAGTCGAAGATCGCATCTCTGTGACCTCTCCTGATTTTTGCGGATGATGGGACCAGTGGGGAAATCTTCGTAACTGGATCAGGATGACTTCAGAATTTTTTGATTTCTTCTGGCGCCGATGCTGGTCTGGGTGGAGGCTCGAACAGGGTAGCAGATTCTCGGACTGACAGCTTCAGGTTTCCAACAGCAGGAAGAAGAGGATGTCCTGACAGCTCCCAGACTCAGAATGAAGAATCGCCGGAGTTTTTGGAGCCGTGGACAAGTCCTCTTCGTAGCAGAACTGGCGGAGAAGCCAAACGATGCCGGAGAAGACCAGTGGACTCTGAACAATAGTGACAGGTCGGTGCAGACTGTGGGAAGCAGAACCACGTACCCGAGGGAGAAAATTGATAACTCTGGCCCACAGACGTCGATCGAAGTTCCGCTTCTTGATTCTGAAAGTAGACAGGACGAGGAACAACGTTACAGAAGAACTCTTGGCATGATTCTTCCGAGGTTCGTCGTGGTAAAGCTTCTACTCCTGTTCAGGTGCTCAGCAGGGGCAGCTCTGCGCAGTTATGGGAGAACGGATCTCCCGGGCAGCACAAAGCTCGGATGGAGATGAAACCACCGCCGTTATGAAGAAGACTGGTAGAAGCTTCCGTGGATACCTCTTGGGCCTTCAGATTCGCTGGGATGTGGTCGGGGTCACCTCTACAAACTGCTACTCTTCTACTGCCTGCGAACTAAAAATTGGAGGTTGAAGATGATGGGGGGAAATGGGGTATATGGGAGGGGAAATGGAGGTGGATGAGTGTAGGGAGAACCCTGGCTGTGAGGGGGTCTAGGAGGGGGTGTTCGAAGGTGTGGGAGGGGAAGAATAGGGTCTGGAAGGGGGTCTAACGGGTGGTGGGAGGAGGAGCTATGAATTTGGGCTTGGAGGGAGAAGGGGGAAGGTGAGGGGGGCACAAGTGGGTGGAGGGAATGTGAGTTTGAATTTCCTTTAATGTGGGGAGATCAATGATGGTCTTGGGGATGGGAAGAGGTGCCTTGGGAAGTGTGGATGTCAAAAAAAAATGATGATGATGATCATATAGCATGCACATCTTAGCACTCAAGAGTAAGTCAAAGATGGGAAGGCTGAATAAACCCTATGCTTCCTCCAAGAAGGATGAATATCTACCCGGTGCTCCGCCGCCCAACAAAGAAGCCCCTCATGCTGAAGAGATGGCCCCCGCTCTCCAGTCGGCATTGCCGAAGGCCGAATCAAAAGAAACTCAAGAATTCGCACACATGTTCGGCACGCGCCGGAGATCACTCAAAGCTCAGAATCGGGATTTAGAGGCCCCGAAATAAACACCCCGGAGGCGGTGCATTATAGCCAAAGCAGCACGGGAGGACAAGCGTCTGTCTGAATAGCCGCGAAGCCAAGATGAATTCTAAACCGGCGTAGCCTGCACTTAAATCGGCGCGCCCACTTTCTTATGCTTAATCCGGCGCGCCCCTTGCTTATGCTTATTCCGGCGCGCCCCTTGCTGATGCTAGTCCAGCATGCCCCTTTCTATGTTGTTAATCCGGCGCGCTTGACACCACGCCGGTTTAACTCAAATAACATCCCATCTGCCAGACGATACCCTGTTTTCACATTAGCCTAGTGCCTAGAGGGCATTCAATGCTCTGAAGCTCTGTCTCCATGGGCATTCAATGCTCTGAAGCTGTGTTTCCACATCCGATCGACAGCACAGTGGCGAAGGCATGCATCGACGGTGGCAGCAGTAGCAACAGATCGCCCGACAAATTTATGAATATCCCATCCTCGGATGAACGACAGCGTACGGCGCGAACCAGCATCGTCCAGCGCATCGAGTCAACTCCCGACTTCGTTGCGGACGAGGTGGAAGTGGCAAGAGTGCTCCCAGGCAAGCCATTATATAAAAGGGAGCTCGAAGGCAGAGAGAAGCAGAGGTTGAAAAAGGAAGAGGGGAGGTGGCTGCTCGAACCCCCTCGGCTGTATGCAGTGAAGAGAAGAAGAAAAAGAAAGAGGAGAAGGCCACCCGAAGAGAAGGAAGCTCCACCCACCCACGCTAGAGAGGTGAAGAAAGAAAGAGAGAGGAGAGTGAGAGTGAGAGGTGAGCTCGGAGGGGGAGGAGCTTGTGCTCCGTTCCCCCTCCCCCATCGATGTATTCCCTCCTTTCCCTCTACTGTATTCTCCCCTTTTCTCGCTTTAGGGTAGATTCCCAGCTGTATTTCCCTTCGCAAATGAATAAAAAGAGAAGTTCTTTTCGCAACATATGGTGTTTTTCTGCTTCCCTCTCTTTCCCTCTGCCTTCTCCTCATCCAGGCCCTTCGAAGCTTGCTTCTCCATAGCATGGCCTTCGAAGGAGTTCGTCAGGGGATGAACATTCATGGCCTCTCATGGCACACATTCGTCCCGCTTATGAAACCATCACCCGTGAGCTGTGGGAGTTCTTGAAGGCTAGTCCTCGAGCTTCATACACTCACTTATGGATTGTTGGACCGCCGTAAGGTCTACATTTTGAGGTTCACCCCGGAGCAATCCGTTTGGTGTTCCCCATGTTTCTCTGGCAAGCCTCAGTCTGGGGGAGGTGCTGCCCATTTTTCGCCAGGAACGAACGAAGAAGCTATTCTCTGAGGGCCAGAACATCATATGTTGGCAGCCTCCGAACCAAACCAAACAACCCTGCATAATGAACACTTCTAATAAAACATTCATATTTTCATGCTAATCCACCTTAATAAACAACTAAAACACTTGAACTCTCTTTCCACAAGCTTAATCCATCAATAAGATGAATAAATCAATCAACAGATTAACCTGCAAGTTGAAGAAACAAGAACAGAGCAAAAAGAATCAAACAGAGTGAAATAAAACCTCGCAGGAGCTAAACCCGACGCCCCCTAATCCGGCGTGGGCTAATTCGGCGCGCTACCCCCCCGCGCCAGATTAGCTCCACACTCAAATCCACTTCGGAATTCCTGAGCTCAAATCGGCGCGCCCCCTTGTAATGCCCATAGCCGGCGCGCCCCCTTTGTGATTCCCACAACCGGCGTGCCCCTCTCTTCTCCCTTATCCGACGCGCCCCCCCTTCTTGCACCCATTAAACTGGCGCGCCCATCCCTTGACCTCTTCCTAAACCGGCATGCCTGAAAGGGAGAAATGATTAATTAAATGAGAGAAAAGACTTAAGGCTAATGAATAAAACTAATAAAAAAGGTTTCCCCCTTCCATAATCAAATTTTTGTTCCGGGGGCGCTGCCCCCTTGACCCCCGCGACCTGACCAGGGCAGGTCGAACCCCGCAACCTGACCGCGCAGGTCGATCCGCGTGCGAGGGCGAACGATGGCGAGTTCGGGCTCCACACTTAACAATTCACACCCCCAGACTGGGTGCAAAGAGAAAATCAATGATGCCTTGTGGTATCGGACGTGGACCTCGGAGCCTCCGACATGGTCATGATCCGAACACATCTCGGGCCAATAGTTCGTTAACTCGACCCGCTTCTCCCGGGATCTAATCTCGCAACCCCACATTAAACTTGTTGTGTCTACGGTAGACATTTGCACGGTTTTATCATCGTCTTTGATACTTCAAACGTGGACTCGCATCTGAACAATGAATGGTCCGACCGTGACCGACACGCACGTATACCTTGGAACCTTCGTTTCCCAAGACTATGCGTGAAGAGGAAAGTAATGGCGCCCCGTGGCATCAGACGTGGTCCTCGGAAACCCCGTTATGGCCATAGTCCGCAACCACCTCGGGCCAATAGATCATCAGCTTGACCCATCTTCATCGGGATCTAATCCCGCACTCACATTGAACTTGCCATACCTACGACAGACATCCGTATGTCTTTGTCATCGTCTTCGGCGCTTCAAATGCGGACTCTCGTCCGAACGACGAATGGTCCATTAGCGACCGACATATATATCAGGATCTAATCCCGCGCTTGCATTAAACTTGTCGTACTCACGGAAGACATTTGCACGGATTCGCTCCCGTCACCGTCTTGTTTTCTATACGGACCTTTGTCCGAACATAAAAATGGTCCGTGTATGACCAACAAAATCTGGATGGAATGAGACGGCTCTCGCCTTCCCCAAACCCTACGTGTGGGAATATCAATAAGACCTTCGTGAGTCACGCATGGACATCGGGTTCGCCCCAACCATGGTCATCGCCTGACCCACATCCTAGGCCTATAGCCGGCTATCTCTGCACACATCTTTGTTTTGGAATATAGTCTCGGGACACTTTCCCGCTGCCCTTCGGCACCGGAAATATTAATGATTCTCAGGTTCTATCCCTTTAAACAATAAATTTCCCGTACCCTGGCATACATATGCTCCAGCTTTCCTCGTGATGATCACGATTCTCTGAAGTCGGACGCTCTTCCGAATATCAAAATGGTCCCTTGAGTGACCGACATATTTCGAATGCTTGTTTCCCTAGACATAGGGCTTTTCGACTGATTCGAGACCGCTATCGGCTTGTTTCTCTCGATATATTTTCCTGGCCATGAGGCCCCTTTTCCCGGCGATTAATCAAGGGTGTTCCCCTCTCCGAGGGGATGTAAATGACGCCGTGACCTTTATGGCGCGGCGGGTCCCGACACGAACCACACAATTGTCTGACTGAGTCAGATCGAGCGCACCATGGGCTCTTCGGAGCCCGAATAAATTGTCACTTTGTGACTGGCACGCCCACACACTTAATAAACGCCAATAAACAAATAAACAACGATAATAATAAAAAGTGCGTCCACAAGTCTGGCACGCCCGGTGGGACTGGAACCACCCTTCATCTCTTCGCCGGGATTCGGGGCCTCATGGCCTCCTAATAAGCAATGTTTGTCTGCTTTGATGAATTGCAGGTGTTGTCTTCGCCAGCCCTGTGGGGGGGAAAGCCGGACCAGGCATAATTATCTTTAGGGCCTCCAGGACGCTACTCCGAGGCATATGCAGCTTTCAGGAATCATGAAGGCCGCTAAAAAAAAAGAGAGAAGAGAAAAAGAAGAGAGGGAGGGGAAATCAAATCCCCCTTTCCAAAAAAAAAAAGAAGAAAAGAAGAATAGAAGAATAGAAGAAAAAAATGAAATGATAAGAAGAAAGAAGAAAGGAAGGAAAAGGGAAGAGAAAGAATCAACGAGAGAGGGTTGTGCGGTCATATCTGCCGGGACCCATGCTGAACGAAGATTACCACTATGGGATTGATGCGGTGGAGCGAACCACTCATCCCCTCCCTGAGGGGGTGAGCGCTCTCCTGCACACCCACCTTGGTCTATTACATAAAAAAGAGAAGAAGAAGAGAAGAAAAGAAAGGACAAAATTTTGGCAAGCGTGGCCGACCAAGAGAACGAGAAGAAGGCCGACATCCCGCCCGACTCTAGGAGGGTCGAAGTCTGCGGTACAATGCCCTGGCCCGTTCCACCTTCCTGCTGCCCCTATCCGGTATAAAACGGCCCCTCCAGTGGCTGCTAGAAGATCCAATAAGCCGCAACTGTAGCTTAATGAATTCTTGCCCCCTGTGGGGAATGCTTTAACCCGCCATGGGGTATAAGAAGCAAAGACTCTACCCCGCTCTAGGGGCACAAGAAGCAAAGACTATACCTCGCCATGGCGACATAAGAAACAAGAAATACACCCCGGCATGGGGGCATACAAAGAAAGAGACAAACTCCGCCTGGGGTGCACAAGAAGCAGAATACACCCCGGCTTGGGGGCACATGAAGAGAATCCACCCGACTCGGGGGCGCGTAAAGCAAAAGTCATACCCCGACTTAAGGGCATAAGAAGCAAAGGAATACACCCCGACCTGGGGGCACATGAAGAGAATCCACCCCGACTCGGGGGCACATAAAGCAAAGGTTACACCCCGACTTAGGGGAATACAAAGAGAAATATACCCCACTCTGGGGTCGAAGAAGTAGAAGAATCTACCCCGGCCTGGGGGCACGATAAGCAACACAGTTATACCCTGATCTAGGGGCACGTGAAGAAAAGACCCACCCTGCCTTGGGTGCACAAGAAGCAAAACACACACCTCTCGGGAGCACGTGAAATAAAGCTACCCTCCCCCCTTCAGGGGCATAGAAGCCATAAAAGATACACCCCGCTCAGGGGCACATGAAGAGAATCCACCCTGACTCGGGGGCACATAAGGCAAAAGTTACACCCCGGCTTTGGGGGCACGTGAAAAGAATCTACACCGACCTGGGGGCATAAGAAGAAACAGAGTTGCACCCCGGCTCAGGGGTATTCGAGGAAGAAATATACCCCGATATGGGGGCACATAAAGCATGCATCCGCCCTGCCATGGGGGCAAAAGAAGCAAAAGACATACCCCGCCATGGGGGCATAAGAAGAAAAGAATTCACCCCGGCCTGGAGACACACAAAGAGAGAAACTCACCCTGGCTTAGGGGTATATGAAGAAGGAACGTACCCCGACCTGGGGGCATAAGAAACAAAAGCACACCCCATGCTGGGGGCATATGGAGAGGAATGCACCTCGCCCTGAGGGGCGCAAAAAGTATAAGGACACACCCTGGCTTAGGGGCATTTGAAGAAGAAACATACCCCGCCAGGGGGCATAGAAGTCATGAAGAATACGCCCCGGCTTAAGGGCATTTGAAGAAGTCACATCCCGCCTCGGGAGCATGAGAAGCAGCAAGAATACACCCCGGCCCAGGGGCATATGAAGAAGAAACATACCCCGCCTGGGGGCATAGAAGCCGTGAAGAGTATACCCCGGCTTGGGGGCATTTGAAGAGAGCTACACCCCGTACCAGGGGCATATGAAGAAGAAACATACCTCGCCTCGAGGGCCTAGGAGCTATAAAGAACACGCCCCGGCTCAGGGGCATATGAAGAGAAGAACTCACCCTGGCTTAGGGGTATTTGAAGAAGAAACATACCCCACCTGGGGGCATAGAAGCCGTGAAGAGTATACCCCGGCTTGGGGGCATTTAAAGAGAGATACATCCCACCTTAGGAGCATAAGAAGAAAAGAGTCCACCCCATCTTACGGGTATTTGAAGAAGAACATGCCCCACCTGGGGGCACAGAAGCCATGAAAAAATACACCCCGCCTGGGGGCACAGAAGCGAAGAGGCAAAACACACCCCCTCAGGGGGGATGCATACCAAATGAAGCTACACCCCAACCTGGGGGCACATTAAGAGAAATACACTCCAGTGTGGAAGCATTAATGAGAAAAGAAGAGCAGAATAAAGAAAAAGATACGCATGAGGTAGACGTGGTCTTCGAGCCCGCCTCATCACGCAAAAGAAGAAAAGAAAAGGAAGAAGAGACACATAAGACAGACGTGGCCCCTGAACGCCTCTTCACATAAAAGAAGAAGAGCAGAACCAAAAGAAGACACATGAGGCAGACGTGATCTTCGAGCCTGCCTCATCACACAAAAGAAGAGAAGAAAGAAAGAATGCACATGAGGCGAACACGGTCTCTGCACCTGCCTCTCTACAAAAGGAGAAAAAAAGAAGAGAAAGAGTTACGAGGCGAACATGGTCTCTGCACCTGCCTCTCTACAAAAGAAGAAGAGAAGAAAAAAGAGAAAGGATCATGAGACGAGCGTGGCCTTTGCACCCGCCTCCCCACATAAAAGAAGAAGAAAAGAAGAAAAAGAACAGCCGCGAGGCAAACATGGCCTCTGCACCTGCCTCTTCATGCAAAGAAAAGAAGAAAAGAAAGAGCAGTCATGAGGCGAACATGGTCTTTGCACCTGCCTCTCCATAAAAAAAAGAGAAGGACACACGAGGTAGACGTGGTCTTCGAGCCCACCTCTCCACAAAAAAGGAGAAGAAAAGAAAGAAAGAGACATGGGGCAGACGTGGTCTTCGAGCCCGCCTCATCACACAAAAGAAGAGAATAAAAGGAAGAAAAGACACATGAGGTAAACATGGTCCTTGAACTTGCCTCTCCATAAAAGAAGAAGAGAAGAAGAGAAAGAACAATCACGAGGCAAACATGATCTTTGCACCCGCCTCCTCACACAAAAGAAGAAGAGAAGGAAAGAAAGAAAGAGTCCTGAGGCAGACGCGGTCTTTGCACCCGCCTCCCCACACAAAAGAAGAAGAGAGGAAGAGAAAGAAGAGTCATGAGGTAAACTTTTACCTCCGACCTCCAGCCACCCAACAAATAGAAACCAATCAGCATTCCACCGACGGGGCATTAAACCAGAAAATATTCAGCCATCGGGGCTTCAATCCGACAGATATTCAACCATCGGGGCTTCAAGCCGACAGATATTCAGCCATCGGGGCTTCAATCCGACAGATATTCAGCCATCGGGGCTTCAATCTGACAAATATTCAGCCATCGGGGCTTCAAGCCGACAGATATTCAGCCATCGGGGCTTCAAGCCGATAGATATTCAGCCATCGGGGCTTTAATCCGATAGATGCTCAGCCAATCGGGGCTTTAATCCGATAGATGCTCAGCCGATCGGGGCTTTAATCCGATAGATGTTCAGCTGATCGGGGCCCTAATACGAAAGATGCTTAGCCAATCGGGGCTTTAATCAGATAGATGCTCAGCCAATCGGGGCTTTAATCCGATAGATGCTCAGCCAATCGGGGCGTTAATCCGATAGATGCTCAACCGATCGGGGCTTTAATCCGATAGATGTCCAGCCATCGGGGCTTTAATCCGATAGATGTCCAGCCATCGGGGCTTCAACCCGACAGACGTTCAGCCGTCGGGGCTCCAATCCGACGGATGTCGACAGCCGGCGACTGAGCCAACAGATGATCAGCCGTCGACACGCAGGCTGACAGATGCACAGCCACTGGCAGCCACGTCGACAGATGACCAATCCCTATGTGTAAAACTTCCCCTCTTCCCTACTACAGCATTGATTTTGTACCCAAAAGAAAAAGAGAAGAGAAGAAGAAAATAAAAAGGAGAAGAAGAGGAAAAGAAAAAAGAGAGAGAAAGAAAGAGAATGAAGGGAAAACGATAATAATATATATATGTATATGCATATGTCTCCCGTCCGCACGCCCCTACGTATCGACGGGCATCCGCACAGGCAAAGACGACTCCACCCCTGTGTTGGCGTTAGTCCCTTGCCAACGGATAAGTCCCTTTCTGGTGCAGGGCTTCGTGCCCTAGCCTCTCGCTCTCACGCAATATTGTCATTACGGACCCTACGTCCGAATCGGCAGGAAAAAAAAAACCCCCCGTTGCGTTGGCATTACCTTCTTGCCAACGAATGAACCTTATCTCTCGGCGCAAGGCTTCATGCCCTAGCCACCTCCTCTCATGCAAAATCGCCATTGTGGGCCTTACGCCCGAATCGGAAACTCTCTATCCTTGCGCTGGCATTAGTCCCTTGCTAACGAACAAGTCCCTTTCCGGTGCAGGGCCTTGTGCCTTATCCACCCGCTCTCACACAATATTGCCATTACGGACCTTACGTCCGAATCGGCAGAGAAAAAAAAACCGTTGCGTTGGCATTATCTTCTTGCCAACGAATGAATCTTATCTTTCAACGCAAAGCTTCGGACCCTAGCCAAAAATTACATATTATCCGCTTGTCAAAAAAAAAAGGGAGAAAGGGGCTTAAAATAGAGGTGCCCCGCCGGACTTGCCCCTACACGGGGATGTTGACACCCGTTTTATACCCAATAAGTCGGGTCATCTCCTTATTCATTCCTTATGATGCTCCGAGTTGTTCATTCTTTGACGAGTCTCTTGATCAGTTGAAGCCTGTTTCTTGGGTCTTAATTCCTGGATTAAGATGTGGCTCCTGGTGGCATTTCGTTGGTAAAGCTTGGTAATCCTCTTCATTATATTTTTTGAACCTCAATGATAATAACGGTCCCAGTCCGGCGCGTTTCTTACTTCTGACGCATGGGTCCTGGACCGTTACTCTTTGAAGAGTCCTAAAGGCTAAGGCCTCGTGGTCAGTGCTTATCCTTTTAATTCTACGTTGATAATAACGGTCTGTCGTGCAGCCGTTGTTTCTCTGTGACGCCCTATGCCTTGGCCGTTGCTTCCTTGAAGAGTCCAACTTGTTGGGTCTTCTTCCTGTTGATCTTATCTCTTTGGGATAGGGTTGAAAGTAACGGATGATCCTTGGTGCGTTACTTCCAAGTGGCGGTCTATCGTGCAGCCGTTACTTCCTTCCGAGAGTCCTGGCAGTTCAGGCCTTTTCTCTGCTACTCCGTGGTTGAGATAAGAATTTGGATTAACGTTATCTCTTTCAAATCCGATCCTCAGGACCTCCCGTTTGATTCTATGGACTCTTGGTGATATTATCTTTGAGGATTTGCTAAGATTTATCCTTCTTTCCTGCTGAATTATCCTCTACTCGACCTAAGGGTTTGAGGGTCTATAAATAGAACCCTTGAATTCATGGCAAAAAAGGGGGGGAGATTTGAATTCACGACGAAGTGCTGCCGAACTCAGGAGCCATCTTCATCCAGGAGGAGCTGTTTCTCACGTCCATCCATCTTCCAATCAAGGGAGTCCTTTAGTTTTATCTTTCAAGTTTATCATTGCATGCTTGAGTTCTTCCTTGGTTTTTCCTCAAACAAAGCATTGTCCCTCCTCCTCCTCCACGTTTTTCACTGTTCTTTAAGCATATAAACATCCTTCCAAACTTTTAAAACACCCAGAGGGGTTAAAAAACTAAAAACTCCCCGGTAATTCCCTCTCCTTTTGATGTTCTTAAACTCATTAAGAATTGATGCTATACTTGTGAAAAGGGCTAATTGAGGTTGTCTTGTCTTGTCTTTCTACATCTTTGGCAGGTTTACAGGTTCATTAGCACGAGGCCCAAGTCTTCTAGCCGGCTGGAAGAGTTGGAGTTAAAAGGATTCAAGCTTTACTACTGCAGGTTACCTGACGGTCTGGTGCAGGCGCGTCACTATCTTCTGGCGGTCTATCGTGCGGCCGTCGCTTCCAAGCGACGCACAGGGTTCTGGCCGTTACTTCCAAGTTGATCTGCAGGCTTTCCTTGGTTTTCTCTCCCGTGGGCGGGTGCTTCATCCACCTATTTCCAAGGTATATTCAGGTCTTTTGACTTGTGTTTACTTTGGTGGCGATCACATCTTTCCTTGGTATTGGGCATTAGCTGTCTTCTTCATCATATCATCTTTACTTTCCTTGCTTGCTCCACCTTCACGGTGTGTTTTTATTTACTCCTTGCTCCACGCCCCGGCGTGTGTTTTCCTTTTTCCTTAGCGTAATTTGACTGAGATAGCATGCCCATGCTAGAGCTAGCTATGATTGCCTAGGTTCATGTTCACATGTTCATAGGTCGTGAGTAGATCTTTGATTGCTTGTTTGTCATCTTGCCATGTTACTTTGCAAACCTCAAAAGTAAGATAAAAGGTAGGCAAATAAATATCAACAGATAATTTTTTTGGCGATCACGGTGGGACAGCTTGTGCCAATCGTGCTCTTGATTCTTGTTCAAAACCTGCCATCATCTGCTTGTTGAGTTGCCCTTTGTTTCCCCTTTGATTAATGCATATTCTGGATTTCTGAGTTCTATGACGGCCAGGTGTCCCCGCGTCACAGTTCTCTGACGCAGGGGCATTAGACCGCCGCTTTGGTTCTGCTGTGTGAGCATCCACGGGCTTTCCGGTTACTTCTGCGTGGTTTTGGTTCTCTGGCTCATCTGACGGTCTCATCCCCCTGCGTTATATATTATCTGGCGGTCTGGCCTTCGACCGTTATTTCTCTCTGACGCAGGGGCCTTCGACCGTTACTCTCCTGGCAGGTACGCATCCGAGGTGCATTTATTTTCGCAATTTTTTGCTGTGATTTATTGCTTGGGTGACACTTGACCTTCCTCTTGCTTTGCTCATATCTGTATATCATGGTGTGCACTATTGATTGCTAGATTGTCAGGCTAGACTTTGCATGCACTCCGGTGCACATAGGGTCATTCATCTCTTCATACATTAGATTGCATTTTTCTACCTTGTTGTGAGGACCTCTCGTCTCCATACTCCTTGGGGCCGACTAGGAAATCACAGCAGGGACCTCCATAAGTCCCCGCGAGCCGTGGATTCCCACACGGACGCCGGGCTGGTTGTACCTTTCCCACCCCGTGTCTAGGATTGCATAAGTGATTGAGTGGTTACACTTAGAGTCAAGCCAAGTCCCATATCCATCTCCTATTAGGAACCCATTGTTGAGAGTACATATCGATCAATTCACTAAAGTTCCAAAGGAGAAAACATAAGAATCTTGTCACATCATTCTAAACAACTTGCTTGATTTTTGAGTGTCTTCATCTTTTATCACTTACATCTTGTTAAAATCACCCAAGTTTGGTTGCTTATTGTGTGTTTTGTGTTGGTTGTTTTTGCATTTTGTCAAGGTTGTCCGTTGCATGTGGAGTTGTTTTCGTCCGCCTGAATCGTCTTCTCCAGTCGCTTCTTCCTTCACGTTCTATTCCAATCCCCTCTTCGAATCCACCATGGCATCCTTCAATCCTCCGCGCTCCCAAGAGGACTCTCTTCCTCAAGGGCTCCTTGAGAACCCCCCTAGGGTTGCCACCTTTCCCTCCGGAGAAGGGACCGCCCCTCTCCCGTCCTCCACATCTGCGGGAGGTAGTCAAGGTACCCCTTCTCTTTCTACTCCTTCCGCGGGCTCCGTCCTTCACATGATGGCCCAATTGGACCCGACTCAACTTCAAGTCCTATATCAAGCTATGCAAGGGTCCAACGCTTCTCCCCCCGCCGCTGTTCAAGGTCAATCTAATCCTTCCATTATCGGGCCGTCCGTTCAGCCCACTCCGATTGACCTCACTCCGGTCCAACCCCGGACCATCACTTTCACTGGCATGGAGATGGGCCAATCTTCCAATTCAGCCCATCAGTCTTTTGATGAAGGGAAATCGCCTATCCCTTCTTTTGTCCAGGCGGATCATCACAATCCTGGTTCGGTGGCTTCACAGCTTCTCATGAACCCTTCTGATTTCTTACACCCTCAGCAAGGGGTGGCCCAAACTCACTCCCATCCGGGTATATCTCAGGCTCAATATCCTTCTTACGGGCCCCCTATTTCCACCGTCTATCCTTCTACTCATGCCTATGGGCCTCCCCCGTCTGCCACCATCATTCCATCCGCTCCTCAACAATCGGCGTCCTTCACTACCCCTGCTCCCTCCCAAGAGCAGGACTTGCTTAACAAGTGGGCCGCCATGCAGCAACAACTTGATTTCCTCCAGAAAAGGGTTGGCCCACAATCCTTGGCCGATATTCCTATTCCGAGCTTCCAGAACATTCGGTTCCCTCCGCAATCAGAGCTCCCCAACTACCGCAAGTATGATGGGAACAGCAATCCCTTTATCCATGTGAGGGATTTTCTATATGAATCGGCGCAGTTCCAATATGATGATCGCCTCATGGCATACTTATTCCGCCGATCCTTAGATGGAGTTGCTCTGGAATGGTTCTATTCTCTGCCACTGGAAGAGGCCGAGAGTTTTAAGGTAGTTAAGGACAAATTCATTCAGCGATTTCAAGACAGGGTCGGACCAGAATATTCATTTACAGACCTAGTAGCCGAAAAAATGAAACCAGAGGAAGACTTCGCCACCTATGCAGACAGGTGGAGGCAGATGGCCGCCAGAGTGCCTGGCCACATTCCGAAGGAAGAGAAGGTCAAACTGCTAATTTCCAATGCCACTCCGACCTTCCGCAACATCCTGGCAATGAATGATATAGCTAACATGCATCAACTCTACAGCCGGGCGCGCTTCATACAGACTCAATTCAAGGACTCCCCCATCCATTCTCTCTTCGAAAGCCAAAAGCCCAAGTACCACAAGAAACCACAAGGGCCAGTTACCGAGGGAGTCCAAACAAACGAGCAAGTGCAAGCCGTTACTTTTCCATTTCAGGCCGCACCCTTCCGCTACAACCAAAACCCCCGCAATCCACAAAACACCGCTCCACAAAACTTCCAGGCCACTCCACAAAACCCTCCCCCCGCCTTCACCATTCCTCAAAACACCTTCACCATTCCGCAACAACCACCGCCACCATCGCAATACCATAACGTCCCTCCACCCAATGGCTACAACAACAACAACCCTAATAGCAAGCGTCCGGCTCCCCGGAGAGCCCAGTATCCTCCATTGCCAGAGACACTTACAGATATTTTCTCGGCACTCATGTTAGTAAATGCAATCCAACTTCCTCCGGAACGGCCTGTTTGGAACCCGGCAGTTGATCAGACTAAATATTGCATGTTCCATAGGCAGCCAGGCCATACCATAGAAGGATGTTTTCAGTTCCGGGATCTGGTATATGACCTTCATGAAGGGCAGAGAATTGACTGGGCCGAAATGCATAGGGCCATTGTAGAGATTAAAGAGAAGAGAAGGCAGCCGCAGGGGCAGCAAGTGCAGCAGCATCAAGCACCGCAGCCGCAGCAGCCGCCACAACAGCAGCAACCACAGCAAGTACAAGACCTAGGCATCCACCAGAACCCGATGCCAAGTCATCCACCTGCTCCTCAGCAGCAGCCGCCGGCACCAGCACAAGTAAACGTGGTTCAACCACCGGCCCCCAATGCCGGGTGGTCCTTTGATGAGGATGGCGCCACACCGCAAGTAATGGCCTTCCACCACAACCTCCGCAACCATTCCTTCATCCTCCCCACACAACCGACACCCTCTCCGCTCGTCCTACCATCCACACCCGCTCCAGCAAACCCTCTACCGCTCTCCATCCCATCGTTCCCTCCAACACTTACTCCCCTCACCATCATCACACCACCACCTAATCCTTCGCCCACTCTCAAGCATCCACTAGCCTTCCCTCCACCCGCATCAACATCCATCACCACCGTACCTTCCACCAACCCCTCACCTATCATCCGCTCACCCCCCATTAACCTCACCAACCCTACGCTCCACCAAATCACCTTCCCCGCACCACCTGTCCCACTCGTCCACCCTACAGGGCCCGTCATACTCTCTTCGGATACTGCGGCAAACTGTGCCTTAAGGAGCGGGAAGATGTTCCATCGGAGTTACGTTACTACTTCTAATCTCCAGTCCTCTCAGCCGGTGGCCGAGCAAGAGGAAGCTGAACCACTACCGGGTACTCAATATGACTTGTTACATCATCTGGATCGAGTACCCGCTAAGATATCTGTACTGGAGCTAATCAAAAGGTCTACCCTTCATCAGGATGCACTAAGGGACTTCTTACAGAAGGTAATGGTTAGCGAAGACATGGCAGTCGACAGCTTACCAACGGCACTAGCAACTATCTCCAAAGGGCCGGCAATTACATTCACAGAAACCGAGCTTGCACCTCTGGGGGCTCGGCAAATGCCGCTCTGCATAACAATTACCCTGAACAAAGTCAACATTGAAGCAGCACTGGTTGACACGGGGTCTCAATTAATGTTTGCCCACTTAGCACCCTCCGGGTATGCAACATATCTGAAGAGTTACTACGGCCTACTCCCACCACTATAGCAGCATATGACAACTCAAGGCGAGCATGTCACGGCATAATCACCATTCAGGCAGAGCTCGGGCCCCTTACTATGGCCGTGGAATTCTATGTTCTCGATATCGACCCTATGTTCAAGGCTATCTTGGATCGTCCCTGGATTGACACGCTTGGCGCCGTACCCTTCACCGTACATCAGTGCGTTAAATTCCCCTTCCAAGGGACGGTCGTCAAGGTCAAGAGCTTGTCCACAGTACATACAGTCAAGGCCATCTCAGATCAAGTTCTTCCCACACTCTGGCCGAGCAGCCGACCCGTACTGTCAGTACTTAATTTTAACTTTCCTTGGGCTTACACATCTCCCAAGCCCATCACTACCCCAGTCAATGTCAAAATGAAGCCGCAGATCCGAGATTCAAAGGGGTGGAATATTATATTGAAACTGGGCTATCAACCGGGGAGAGGCCTCGGAGCGCAACTGCAAGGAATGACTAAGCCTATACCCAAGGGAAAGAAAATGGGCAGAAGAGGCCTCGGTTACAAGGAAACGGCATTATCTATGATGGGTGATTCTGGGCCACTCACCTGGGATTATCGCGAGCACTTTGTCAAAGGGCCTCTCCAGCCTGGCACATTAGCTCCAAAGTCGGTTCAGCCAAAAAGGGATGTAGTTTGTCCGATTGCAGGTCCGCCTTCCTTGCCAAGAGGGTCAGATGATGACATGCTCGACTACAGCCAGGCCCTGCAGAGGCTCTTTTATGAGGAAGAGCGCCAGAAGCAACAAGAGGTTCGGCTCGTACAGTGGAGGCCGAAGAAGCAGCCCGCGGTTAAATTGCAGAAGGTGGAGAGCTCTCCAGTTATCTTCTCTTGGTCTCCCTTACGCTTCCAATCCATCTTACAGCAAAGGGAGTTCATACACCGCCTTCCTCCTATCATGATAAATCCATCCGTCATTGATCCACCAGAGATTCTATTCATTCCGTGTGCTTGCGGGAAATGCCCGCGCATTGATCTATCCACTCTATTTACTCCTCCTTCTCCCAATGCTCAACTCCACGAGATGTGGTTCTCTTCTTCTGATCCCTTCTTTGATTGCATCTTCCCCGAGCTGTTCCCTATGCAGCTCCCACCTCCTCCATCTTGCTGTGTAGTCTCCGCTGATCTCCAAAAAAAAAAAAAACGTCAAATTTGAAACGGAGATTTCAGTGGAAGATTACGCTATCCTGTCTCCATCCTCCTCCTCCCAAGGGCACGAGTCCCCTGCTCCTCCCCTTCCACTAGGCCTTTTCTCCCCTAGGATAGGGTTAGGGTCTAGTGAGTCTAAGGAAGTAGAGTCAGTTAGGTCTAGAGAAGTCGGGTCTTGTTCTAGGTCGTCCAATCCTTCCCATCCTGAGCCGCGCCCGCTCGCGCGTCCTTCCCGATCTATTCCTGATAGGTTCTTGCAAGATCTAGCTCAGCGGTGTCATGCTCTTTTGAAGTGCCCGGAATTCGTCGCCACAGCAATTGTGATTAAAGACGAAGAGGAAATAGAAGGGGGATGGAGTGACGACGGATTAGGCGTCTATGAAGTTTTGGATGAGAAGGATCCAATAGATGAAGACAGCGATATAGAGGACACTGCCGACTTATATACACAAGGACTAAAGAGATTCGACCAGCCGTCGACGGCAGTGGATGAACCTACAAAGGAAATCAACTTGGGAACAGAAGAAGACCCAAGGCCCATCATTATTTCAGCTGATCTCCCTTTACAGGTAGAAGAAGATCTAATTAAAGTACTAAGGGAGTATAGCGATTCTTTCGCCTGGTCTTATGAGGACATACCAGGTCTTGACCCCTCCTTAGTGGAACATCGACTCGTGCTTAAACCAGGGGCAACACCTGTTAAACAAAGGTCAAGAAGATTTCACCCCCACATGGCCTTGAGGATCAAAGAAGAGGTCGACAAGCTATACAAGGCCAAGTTCGTCAGAGTAGTCTTATATCCCCAGTGGGTGGCGAACATAGTCCCTGTTCTCAAGAAGGATGGAAAAGTGCGCATATGCATTGATTTCAGGGACCTAAACAAAGCATGTCCCAAAGATGATTTCCCGCTACCTCATATAGACGTCCTAGTGGATAACACTGCCGGGTATGAAGCTCTGTCATTTATGGATGGGTACTCGGGCTACAATCAAATCCGTCTCGCTCCGAAAGATCAAGAGAAAACTTCCTTCACCACGCCCTGGGGCACGTATTGTTATGTGGTTATGCCATTTGGGTTGAAGAACGCAGGTGCCACCTATCAAAGGGCGATGATGGCCATTTTCCACGACATGATGCACATATACATGGAAGCTTACGTGGATGACATCTTGGTGAAATCAAGAACAAAAGAAGAACACCCCTCTATTCTGGCTAAGGTGCTGCAGAGAGCCATGGAGTATAAGCTTAAGATGAATCCGAAGAAGTGTGTATTCGGAGTCTCTTCAGGGAAGTTGCTAGGGTTCATAGTGAGCAAACGGGGGATCCAGATTGATCCTAATAAAGCACAGGCCGTCATGGATATGCCTCCGCCAAAGAACATTACGGAACTTCGAGGATTGATTGGTAGACTATAATTCATTAGAAGATTCATATCTCAACATTCTCAAAGGTGCCGCCCGTTCTATGAATTGCTTAAGGCGGGGGTCAAGTTCGAATGGAATCAAGATTGTCAAAAAGCCTATGAGGACCTCAAAGAGTACCTGTCCAATCCCCCGGTTTTGCAACCTCCTGTCCCTGGGAAACCCCTAATCCTATACATCTCGGTTATTGAGGACTCCCTAGGGGCGGTCTTAGCACAAGTGGATGATGAAGGGAAAGAGCGAGCCGCGTACTACCTTTCTCGGCTGTTTAATCCAGCTGAATCCAAGTACACCGCTGTGGAGAAGACTTGTGCCGCCTTAGTATGGGTAGCTCAGAAGCTTAAACATTACTTTCTCGCCCACCCAGTTAGGTTGATCTCTAGAATGGACCCGATCCGTTATCTCCTAGAAAAGCCCATCCTTTCTAGTAGGTTAGCTCGCTGGCAGAGCTTCCTCTCTCAATTTGACATCACCTTTGTTGTTCAGAAGGCAGTCAAAGGATATGCCATTGCTGAGCATCTTGCACATCTCCCTATTCCTCATACCGATTCCATTCAGGATGATTTCCCTGATGAGCATCTCTCTGTCCTTTCCCATCATCCCTTCTGGTCTCTGCACTTCGACGGTGCACTCAACTCTCAAGGCCAAGGGATCGGGGCGGTCTTGCTTACTCCAGAGGGAGTAACCATCCCCTTCGCTTATCAACTGCGATTTCCTGCTACCAACAACATCGCTAAGTATGAGGCTCTCCTGGCCGGCTTGAAGCACGCCTATCTCCTAGGCGCGCGCTATTTAAACATCATAGGAGACTCTCAGCTCGTTCTACGGCAAGTTCTGTCCACTTACCGTACTCGTGACCCCAAGCTCAAACCTTATCAAGATTTGGTCACGCTCATTGCTAAGCGATTCCGTAAGCTGATCTATATCCATACTCCCCGTTCTCTGAACATTCTAGCTGATGCTTTGGCATCTCTTGCTTCCTCCTTATCTTTTTCTCTCAGTCGTAGTACTGAGACCATCGTCGTCCAGAGATTGGACGCACCTTCTCTTCAAGATCCTTGGTTCATCAGCCTTAGGAAATCTGTAGAGGCGAGAGTTGAGAAGGAAGATCTCAAGGAAGTTTCATTAACCGAACTAGAGGAGATTCTGGACGAAGAAGAATTGCCTTGGTATCATGAAATCGAGTTGTTTTGCAAAGAAGGGTCATTTCCAGAAGGGGCAAAGGCTGAGCAGCGTAAAGCGATAAGAAGAGCCGCCGCAAGGTACACTATCATTGCAGGAGAACTGTATAGGCGTGCCACTAATGGAATGCTCATGAGATGCTTAGATGATGTAGAAGCTTGGAAAGTGGCTGAAGCAGCCCATTCTAGCGAGTGTGGAGGTCATGTCAATGGCCAGGCTCTAGCAAAGAAGATCCTTAGGCAGGGCTACTACTGGCCCACTCTGGAGGAAGATTGCTCCCTCTATGTCCGGAGGTGTCTCAAATGCCAACTCCATGCTGATAAAATTCACTCTCCAGCTTCGTCCCTCCAACCTATGACTGCTCCTTGGCCTTTCTCTATGTGGGCTTTCGACGTTGTCGGCCCACTCGGTGATCCTAATTCTCAGATCAAGCAGAAATCCTTCATCCTCACCGCTACTGAGTACTTCACCAAATGGGCCGAAGCTGAGGCATACGCAGAGATCAAAGCTACAACGGTGTGCCGCTTTATCATGAAGAATATCATCTCGCGGTTCGGAGTGCCAAGCAGCATCATCACCGACAACGGACCCCAGTTCGTCTCCCAAGAGCTTAAGGACCTATGTAAGAAGTTCAATATTACACTGCATCATTCATCTCCATATTACCCTCAAGGCAACGGTCAGGCCGAGGCCACTAATAAAACCCTTCTTAAAATCATTAAGAAAACATGCGAAGCACATAAATTTTCTGATTGGCCTGAAAGATTGGTGGAAGCTCTATGGGCTTACCGCACCTCCGTCCGTACCCCTACGGGACAAACTCCCTACTCTCTGACTTACGGGATGGAGGCGGTGCTCCTATACGAGATCTTAATCCCTTCCCTTAGAGTACAGCTCGATAAGGAACTTAATCTCGATGAACGTCGAGAGGCGTTGCTGGTCCAGTTGGAACTCTTGGATGAGAAGAGGATGAACGCGGCCGATCACGTATCTGTTTATCAAAAGAGGGTTTCGCGTTATTTTCAAAAGAAGGTAATCGAACGAAAATTTTGTAAGGGTGAAATTATTTTGAAACGCAAATTTATTCGGTCTGCAGGTCCTAGGTCCAAGTTGCAGCCTAACTGGGAAGGGCCGTTTGTAATAAAAGAAGCTTATCCAGGGAATGCTTATCGTTTAGTAAACGCGGAAGGTGAGGAGCTCTCTCACCCGTGGAATGGGTTGTATCTTAAGCGTTTCTTTCCTTAAAAAAAAAAAAAATCTAAACCATGTGCTTCTCCGGCAATAAGAACTTCCTCCCTATCTTCAAAAGGAGAGTCTCAAGTAAGGCAATCACACACTACACGACGTCCCTGGTCGGGCTCCTTGTTTAAACGACACCGTTTTTCCTTGGCCGTGCTTTAGGGGAAAGTCAAAGTCCCTGTCCGCTTCATTCTTCGGCTGAATCCAGGGGCAAGGGGTGAATAAGGAGGCGACGACCAAACCAAACTCCCTAACGAGAAGAGGTCTCAAATAGGGGCAAGTCCGTTATGACCTGACGCCACAAGGAACAAAGGAAAAGAAAAGAAAAGGAGTGTTCTTTACAACGAAATCGAAAGCATCATCTTAAAGTCTATGAATGAATTTTCAAAAGCTCCAACGGAAAAAGAAAGCTAGGCATGACAAGAGTGGCAGTACAGTTCCCCGCGGGACGTTATGAGCCCGGTCGCATGCATGCCTAGGTGGACAAAGGTTCGATGGCGGACATAAAAGCCCCGGCACAACAGACCGAATCTCTAATAGGGTTGTACGGTGAGGGAATCAAGTTCTAAAAACTCCCATATCTGGCCTAAAGCTTACCCCCATGATCTTTTTTCCTTTTAGGACTGAGATGAGTACCCTAGGTATGGCATTGGTAAAAACACCGTCACGATGATCGGGTCTCGGCCAGGGGTTGTCACAATATTGCACGCCGATCCCTGGACTCAATCTAAAAGAGGAAGGTCTCGAGTTGCTAGAGAGGCACTGGTTTTTTAAAATCCAAAAAAAACAACAAATATTCTCAAAATCCAAAAACAACAAATATTTTCAAAATCCAAAAAAAAAAAACAAAAAAAAATCCAAAAATAACAAATGTTTCCAAAAAACAAAACAAACATTCTCAAAATCCAAAAACATTAAATACTTTTCAAAACGCCCAAAAATGCCATCATATGCATAGCATACATCGCATTTTCATTGTGTTTTCGCCTATTTAATAGGGCTCCACCCCTTGACCCAATATCAAGAAACGGTCATTATCTAACTTGCTTCAAGGCAAGGGGTTGAGTCTAAGAACAGATCTAACTTGCTTCATATGTGAGTGTGTGCAGGATACAGGGGCAAGCCCAAAAGCAAAAGCTCACAACTATGCAGGTTCAAGGCATGTAACGCACCAGCATCAGACCGTCACAGTCATGTAACGGGCCTATCGTCGACCGTTACTTTCCTTCAGGCATGGGCCCTCTTCTTTTTTTTTTGAACCTTCACTTTAGCGGTCTGAGAACGTACCGTTACTTGAATATAACGGCTCGAGACCCATCCGTCACATTCTTCAGAGACCGAGCTCTCGTTACTCTCATTCTGACGGCCTGTCATAGGACCGTTATTTATTTATAGCGGCCCTGCACCCATCCGTCATATCCACCAGAAACCCTGTCTGTTCACATCAGTCTAGCCTTTCAACTATGGAACTCAAGATCATTCAACTATGGCACTCTTATCTCATTCAAGCAAAGATTAATGAAATATAATTCTTGATAAAATTCAACTTCGGTTGTCAATTGTATGATATCTCTCATAAACAAAAAGAAAATCAAGATACATTCAATTTCTTATCCGCAAGAGGGCGGATCTTTCTCAATTCTCTCACATAATCTCGACGTGTTTCGTCGTTCTCTTCAACCTCTGCTTGCCACGGGCGCACCTTGCTGATCTCCCACATGGTCAGCGCGTTCCGGATCGCTCTTTCATCTTCCTCGGTCCCCATCTTCCTAGGTAGAAGGGGAGGGTAGTGTGATAGTGCAGAAGCGCTGATTCGGGGTAATCCGATCTGAAGATGGCATCGGTGCGGGTTGTAGATCGCCATGGTAGTGTTTCCTATTAGCTGGAGGTCTAGGCCTTGGCGCCGTGGTATTTTGAGAAGAGTGCTTCGGAGGACTCTTGGTCGCATGATGAACTTGTCCATTGGAAGAGTGTTGAAGAAGAGGCGCCACTCATCCCGAGTTTTCTTATCCACTGTCTTGCATTCAACCTGAGGAGAGTATCCAAATGCCCCCCCAATAAAGAAGAGAGGGTGGCTCCCGAAGATTCGGCTTGCAGATGTTATGTCTTCCTTAGGAAGGAATTTGACTCTCACTCCTATCCAACATTCAAGGAGTATCATGGAACCAAACAAAAGTCCTCCTGTACAAGCCGAGCTTAGTCCCTCATAGAGGTATGAGAGGACCGCTTGAGAGATAGACATCCCCTGCCACAGCCCACTAATAATACCAAGATTTTGAATGTCTAAGAGGTGGTCGGTAGTGGTAAAAAGAAAGACTCCACACAAGCAAACCGCCACCGCCTTGGCTATTGCTTCATGTCTCTCCCACTTGTTTTTACAATGAGACACTATCCACTGTGCCAAGGGTATCAAGTGAATGTGGTGTGGGCTGGTCATGGTTCTCACGTCCTTTGGATTGTGAATGAAATCACTCAAGATCAAGGACGGGTCGATAGGCTCGATTGTGTAGCAAACCCGGTCTTCATCCCCCACCTTAGTCTTAGGAAGGGTTAGGTAGGTTTCTACCTTCTCCAATAGGACGGTTGCTTCAAAGGAAGGGAAGATGAAGGTATGAGTTTGTGGATGCCATAATTCCACAAGTGCTGAAAGGCTTGGCCAATCTAAAGATAATTTCTGGAAATTCTTGCCTAAAACCAAGAGGTGTTGGAGGTGCCATGCTTTAAGGATGGATGTGACCTCTATGGGAAGTGCCTTTACCATGGGAGCCACCCACTTCAGATTGGAATAGCACCTTGGGCCAGGAAGGGGCTTGAGAAAAGAAAGAGGGAAGTCATGAAAAGAATAAGTGCAGCAAAATTCTGAACTTTGGATGAGTTGTGAGAACTTACCACTCTTTGGACGTTGGAGCTTAAGTGCTTGGGAATTGAGGTTAGCCGTTGAAGCTCTCCATGTTCCCTCCTTGCAGCTTTAGGGCCGGTGTAAGCTTTCTCCTCCATAGCTATCATCTCGAAGCTCCTCTTCATCATGTTTTCTGCTCTTTGAAGGGGGCTCCTCAAACCCTAGAACGGAGGTTTCAGCAAAACTGTGATTTTGATTAAGGTTTCAAGTTGCTAAGGCTTATATTTAACTTTGGAAGGATAAGACTCGGACTAGAAGGCTTTATCTTCAATTCGGATAAGTTTTAGTGATGGATCAAGGGGCTAAACCTCAGGTTTTAGTTATCTCGGCTCAATCCGTTTCGGATTACAACCCAGATTCTGACGGTCCATCGCGCGGCCGTTACTTCATTCCGACGCGCCAGCCCTTGGCCGTCGCATTTTCTGAGGGTCTTAATTCCCCGAATCACGTTCTGTGGAGAATGACGGTCCAAGGGTCTACCGTCGCTTTATGTAACGCGCAAACCCTGAGCCGTCGCATTCCCAGCCACTCAGTTCCTTCTCTTCTGGGCTAAACACTTCCTGACGGTCTTGCTTATGACCGTCGCTCGATTCTGACGCGTCTCCTTCAGACCGTCGCATTTCCTGCTAGTTGCCCTGACTGACTATCGTTCTGCCATGATTAACGGTCTGACCCTTGGCCGTTATTTTTCTCTGACGCACCCTCAGTTGGCCGTCGTTCATCCTGATGCAGTGGGTCTCTGATGATTAACGGTCTCTCGCCAGAGCGCCGTTTGATTATGGCGGTCAGATCTTAGACCGTTACTTTCTCTGCTGCTGAGTTCAGGTTATTCCTTCTGCCCTTGCTTAGACCTGGCGGTCTTTCACACTGTACACCTCGTTTTCTGCCTGTATACATCTCATACATTCATCCACATTTCGTCCATCCTGCATTTTTCACATTCATTCATTCACGCTCGCATAAAACTAAAAACAAAACAGAAAACTAAAATAAAGGGATCTCATTCCATTTTGCCAAAAGTTCTATACAAATGATAAATAAAAACATAAGAAAGGCATCATTCGGCCGGTCTATCAGCCGGGCCACCATCATCCTCCCCCTCCTCAGGTCTCCTCGCGGGTGGCGGTGCTATGGAAGCACTCTCCTCCTGCTATCCTCTCTCTGCCCTCTCATTCCTCCGCTGGGCGGAGGAGCTGACGAGGAAGTCCCCTACTGAGCCGCTAGGAGCAGTGCTCCTATGTATCCCACTCTGGGAGGTGCACCGCTCCGGTCCCTGGCCGATCATCCGCACCGTCCGCTCCAATGTCCGCAGCTCGATCTTCAGTGTAAAGATCTGACGCCGCGTCTCCCGTGCCTCGGTCCGGTAGCGATCCAAGTCGGCCGTCCCGATCCGGAGCTCCTCCACCTCAGCTCGTGCCTGCCCTAACTCCTTCCGGAGTTGTTCCATCTCTGCATCATCTGGGCGTCGCAGGGTCTCCGCTCTCTGCCGGGTCATCTCTGCCCGTACCAGCTCCGTCTCTGCTCGGGCTCGATCAGTCTCGGCCTGGCTTTTCTCTACCTCGGCTACTGCTACTGCTAGATCCCTCGCCTGTAGGTTGCATTTCACGTCATTAGTCATAAAACATTTAATTAGGCATAATCATAAGTTTTTTAGTCTCTTACCCGCTCCGCGAGGGTGGCCTCCGCCTCCTTGGCCCGGGCAACCGCCCGAGCAAAGTCAGCCTCCTGCTCAGCCCTGCCTCCTGCAGGCTGCGAGGAAGACGATGGGGCATCCGGTCCAGCGCGTTGGGCTCCCTCAGCCCGCTGCGTTTGGAAGTCATAAGTTAGTTGACATTTGCATTTGCATCATGAACATCATTCCATCAATCATAGGCATTTAAGTTTTTAGTCTCACCAGGAGCTCCAGGGCAGACCGGTACTCGTCCCGCTGTTGGATGGTGGAGTGGAGTAGCCCTTCCAGCTCGGCTATCCGTCCCTCAGGGTCTAGCTGCAGTTTTAGAAAGCATGAGTCAGCATATATCACATTGCACATTGCATAATAGAAGAGTTTAGAGTTTTTAGTTTGCATACCGGTCGTCGGGTACCTCGGTACACCCGGTCGCCGTAGAGTCGAGCGAAGGCCTTCAGATATGCCTCGTCGCTCTCGTCTCGCTCCTTCACCGCTCGGCCCCGCCTGTTCCAATCGTGGACGTACTTCGCCTTCCGGGCGCACCAATCCACATTGCCGCTGATGCCCCTTGCTGACTTGCCGGGGTGATCGTCGCTATGGCGTGGAAAGGTCACCTCGGGCTGGTGTAATCCCCGGGTCCGCAGGATCAGCCTGTAGTGCAGAGGCTCGATGATATGGAGGCAATGCAACCATATGTCTCGCCCCCGGTACGATAAGGCCGCCTCCACCCATGGCTGTCCCGTATAGCCCTCGTCGCGGTATGGAGTCCATCTCACCTGAGAGCATTTAGTTCATTCAGTAGCATATGAAAGCATTAAAAGGTATTTTGAAAGCATTTTTAGAAAGCATTTAGAAGCATTTTTAAAAGCATATAGAAATCATTTTGAATTCTGGACTTACCGATGTATGCGGGAAGGAGTCCAGGTCGTCCTGGATCGTCCGGGTCAGTCTGATGATCGACCCTGTGTCCCTCGCCACCGACCAACGCCTCGCGATCGGTATGCGGCCATGATGGAGTAAAACGCCTCTCCCGATGCCCGGGAGGTACATATAGCTCCAGATCTGCATTTAGAAGTCGAGTCAGTCGAATCATTGCATAAATCATTGCATAAATCATTTTTCATAAATCATAGCATCAATATTCATGGTATAAAAGAAAGCATTTAGAAGTACATTTACCTGTAGGAAAGGCGAGAAGCCGCCTAGCATCGTCTGCCGGTCCGTAGTGCTGAGGGACTCGAACAGGAATGCGAGCACTGCCGCTCCCCAGGCGTATCTCCTGACTCTGCCCAAATCCTCTATCATCGGCAGCAGTCTGCAGCTGATAACATCTGCCCGAGTCGCGAAAAGGAGCTTCCCGAATAGCAGCATCAGGAAGCGTCTGAGCACTCTGTCTCCCTCTGGTCCCGCCTCCGCCGCCACGCGAGGGCGCACCTGGTCTATCACTCTGCTCAGGTGCTCCTCGGGTAGCTCTCCTACGGCGATCGCCGCTCCTCTCAGTCCCAAGCTCTCCTGCAGCACTGATCTCGAAAGCTGGGAGGAGGACTGTCCCGGCCTGATCAAGTCTAGCCCGAGCAGCTGCTGCGCCATCTCTCGGTAGTCGCCGTATGTCCACCCTGTCACCGCGGCTCCGTGGACTCTCAGTCCGGTAATCCTCGCTATGTCTTCTAGCGTGGGGATCATGTGGCCCCACGGGAAGATGAAAGCTCTGCTGATCGGGTCCCATCTCTCGTGCAAGGCGTACAATACCGGAGTGTCCATCCGGATCACCTCGATGCTAAGCACCTCGGCGAATCCCATGCCGGCCAATCTCTCTCTCTGGTAGTCGGGCAATGCCTGGTACACTGCCCGGATCTGAAGCCAGGAGATCCGTGATCGTCTTTTCCCCTGCATTGCATATTAGATCATTAATTAGTCCAATTGGCATCATATAATCATTGCATAAACATTCATAATTAAAAAGAAAACAAAAATTTGAAAATTGAAAACCCTAAAAAATAGTTTAAGTCCCTGGCGTGCGTGACGGCCCTGGGGTAGGGCGTCGTTTGACTCTGACGGACTCATCATGGTGCGTCAGACGAGTGACGGTCGCTGGCAGGACCGTCACATTGTCTGCATTTGGGAATTTTTTCCCTTGCATCCCCGTGGTCTCCCACTATGGCCGAATGGCCTACAATTGTTCCTAGGGGGTCTGTGGACCCATTTCTACCCTCAAAACCCACATGCATTCACATAAAAAATTCAAAAACATTAAAAATTCAAGTTAGGGCGGGAGAACCTACCTCATGGTCCATGCCCCTTCTCCTCTTCTTGGCTGATTCTTTGGGCTCTTCTTCACCCAATGGGGCTTCCCTTTGGTCCCCCACGGCCGTAGGAGCTTCTTCTTCTTCTCTTGGCTCTCTTCCCCTCGGTTCTTCTTCCGTGACCGGTGGGATCGCCTCCCGTTCGAGCCGGCGATGGAACCGCCGTATTGCCTTTCTCTTTCCTCTCTCCCTCTTCTGTGGAGGCGGCTGGGAACCCTCGTCGCCGGCCATGGTGGTGGTGGGAGTTGGTGATCGCCGGAGGGTTTCTCGGTTGGGGTTTTTGGGTGTTGAATGTGGAATGAATGGCCGTAACCGTTCGGTTTTGTTTTTTGAACGCGCAGGAAATGCGACGGTCTATCGACCGACCGTCACATCCTTCTGACGCGTCTGGATCTGACCGTTACATGTGTTGGCCCTGTTTTATTGAAGAATGTGAACCGCCTGGTTTATGACGGACTAGGGGTGGTCCGTTACTTGATGTGACGCACGTACATGAGACCGTTACAAACTTGCAAGTTTCTTGATGAATTAAATGGTCTAATTGATGTCAAAATGGTTCCATTTTCTTCCATATTGTTCCTTATTAATGCCTCTCGCATGTACAAATGGTTATGCCTTGATTCATGATCATATTTATCTTTTTTTGGCTAACCTATCTTTCATAAAGGAATTATAAGTGAAGTCGTGCTTTATCGTTCGTCAGGCAGGTAGGTCAGGTATTGTATCTCGTTCCCTCACTCCCTTAATGCATTACTATATGTTATCTATGATATATTACCTCGAGAACCGGCTGGTCATTCCTGTGTCCTGGGATCTGATGTTCCCCTTAAACAAAAATGATGATGATCTAAGTTCACGTGATTAATCAGTGGATAGGCCGTTAGATTGGAAAGTTTGGGGACGATGGTTCTATCTTGCACGCCGTGGTTGCAGATAGTGTCCTGACTCTGATTACTCCGATCTAGCAATATTATTCTCGAGTATTTGATATTTTTATCTTTCTTTGCATTTTGTTTTGAAGATTTCTTTTTCCTTTAGCCCAGCATGCATCATACGCATTCTTTGAGCATTTCATGAGTTTCATCTGCTCAGGATATCTCAGTGATGGTGGATAGCTGTGTTCTTAATCCCGAATAAGGAGAATCATTCCACTCTGAATTAGAAGGTTTCCTTCGATTTGCTCGCTTGATCTGGTTCGCTGAAGATTCCTGTATGGAGTTTAGTCTCTTTCCTTTCCGTTGCCTCCGGTGGCTAGCCGTGTTTCCTTTCCTTAATTAATTCCTCCAGACTTGCGTCCTTTGGTTGGCTATTTCCTTGTGATCAGTTCAAAGTTTTCCAGAAAATTTCTATCGCTTGATTGGTGCAGAACGGGTGTCGTTTACCTTAACGCCCTCTTTTTGATCCACTCCGCTTCATTTTCCGCTTCATCTCCATGTTCCATTTCGTTTCCGCTTCATCTCCGCTCGTTCCCCTGCAAAGAGGACGTTAAGGAGGGGCATCTGTTGACACCCGTTTTATACCCAATAAGTCGGGTCATCTCCTTATTCATTCCTTATGATGCTCCGAGTTATTCATTCTTTGACGAGTCTCTTGATCAGTTGAAGCCTGTTTCTTGGGTCTTAATTCCTGGATTAAGATGTGGCTCCTGGTGGCATTTCGTTGGTAAAGCTTGGTAATCCTCTTCATTATATTTTTTGAACCTCAATGATAATAACGGTCCCAGTCCGGCGCGTTTCTTACTTCTGACGCATGGGTCCTGGACCGTTACTCTTTGAAGAGTCCTAAAGGCTAAGGCCTCGTGGTCAGTGCTTATCCTTTTAATTCTACGTTGATAATAACGGTCTGTCGTGCAGCCGTTGTTTCTCTGTGACGCCCTATGCCTTGGCCGTTGCTTCCTTGAAGAGTCCAACTTGTTGGGTCTTCTTCCCGTTGATCTTATCTCTTTGGGATAGGGTTGAAAGTAACGGATGATCCTTGGTGCGTTACTTCCAAGTGGCGGTCTATCGTGCAGCCGTTACTTCCTTCCGAGAGTCCTGGCAGTTCAGGCCTTTTCTCTGCTACTCCGTGGTTGAGATAAGAATTTGGATTAACGTTATCTCTTTCAAATCCGATCCTCAGGACCTCCCGTTTGATTCTATGGACTCTTGGTGATATTATCCTCAAGGATTTGCTAAGAGTTATCCCTCTTTCCTGCTGAATTATCCTCTGCTTGACCTACGAGTTTTGAGGGTCTATAAATAGAACCCTTGAATTCATGGCAAAAAAGGGGGGGAGATTTGAATTCACGACGAAGTGCTGCCGAACTCAGGAGCCATCTTCATCCAGGAGGAGCTGTTTCCCACGTCCATCCATCTTCCAATCAAGGGAGTCCTTTAGTTTTATCTTTCAAGTTTATCATTGCATGCTTGAGTTCTTCCTTGGTTTTTCCTCAAACAAAGCATTGTCCCTCCTCCTCCTCCACGTTTTTCACTGTTCTTTAAGCATATAAACATCCTTCCAAACTTTTAAAACACCCAGAGGGGTTAAAAAACCAAAAACTCCCCGGTAATTCCCTCTCCTTTTGATGTTCTTAAACTCTTTAAGAATTGATGCTATACTTGTGAAAAGGGCTAATTGAGGTTGTCTTGTCTTGTCTTTCTACATCTTTGGCAGGTTTACAGGTTCATTAGCACGAGGCCCAAGTCTTCTAGCCGGCTGGAAGAGTTGGAGTTAAAAGGATTCAAGCTTTACTACTGCAGGTTACCTGACGGTCTGGTGCAGGCGCGTCACTATCTTCTGGCGGTCTATCGTGCGGCCGTCGCTTCCAAGCGACGCACAGGGTTCTGGCCGTTACTTCCAAGTTGATCTGCAGGCTTTCCTTGGTTTTCTCTCCCGTGGGCGGGTGCTTCATCCACCTATTTCCAAGGTATATTCAGGTCTTTTGACTTGTGTTTACTTTGGTGGCGATCACATCTTTCCTTGGTATTGGGCATTAGCTGTCTTCTTCATCATATCATCTTTACTTTCCTTGCTTGCTCCACCTTCACGGTGTGTTTTTATTTACTCCTTGCTCCACGCCCCGACGTGTGTTTTCCTTTTTCCTTAGCGTAATTTGACTGAGATAGCATGCCCATGCTAGAGCTAGCTATGATTGCCTAGGTTCATGTTCACATGTTTATAGGTCGTGAGTAGATCTTTGATTGCTTGTTTGTCATCTTGCCATGTTACTTTGAAAACCTCAAAAGTAAGATAAAAGGTAGGCAAATAAATATCAACAGGGGACAAGGGTAAAAATGGCAGCAACCCGGCTGTGGCGAAAACTCGAAAGGGCGCTACAGGCAAAATCGGGTACCCCGCCACGTGAAAACCCGAGAGGGCACGTGGGCAAAAGTAAGAGGGGGCTGGTGCTGGCGTAAACCCGAAAAGGCGCTTGTACCGATAATATGGTTTAAAAAGAAAAAAAATGAAGAAAGGAAGAGACAAATAAACCATGTCAGTTCCCGACACCCTATCGGCAATATTGAAGAGAAGAAGAGACCAACATACCACGTCAGCTCTCGACGCCCTGTCGGTGCTGACAAAGAGAAGAACAGACAAACAAACCACGTCAGCCCCCGACGCCTTGTCGACACTGACAAAGAGAAGAAGAGACAAACAGACCATGTCAGCTCCCGACACCCTGTCGGCACTGATGAAGAGACAAAGAGACCAACAAACTAGGTCAGCTCCCGACACCCTGTCGGCACTGATGAAGAGACAAAGAGACCAACAAATCAAGTCATCTCCCGACGCCCTGTCGGTAGTGATGAAGAGGCAAAGAGACAAACAAACTAGGTCAGCTCCCGACATCCCGTCGGCACTGATGAAGAGACAAAGAGACCAACAAACCAGGTCAGCTCCCGACGCCCTGTCGGCACTGATGAACAGAAGAAGAGACAAATAAACCATGTCAGTTTCCGACACCCTGTCGGCACTAATGAAGAGAAGAAGAGACTAACATACCACGTCAGCTCTCGACGCCCTATCGGTGCTGACAAAGAGAAGAAGAGACAAACAAACCACGTCAGCCCCCGACGCCCTGTCGGCACTGACAAAGAGAAGAAGAGACAAACAAACCCTGTCAGCTCCCGACACCCTGTCGGCACTGATGAAGAGACAAATAGACCAACAAACCATGTCAGCTCCGGACACCCTGCGACACTGATGAAGAGACAAAGAGACCAACAAACCATGTCAGCTCCCGGCAACCCGTCGGCACTGATGAAGAAAAGAAGAGACAAATAAACTATGTCAGCTCCCGACACTCCGTCGGCACTGATGAAGAAAAGAAGAGACAAACAAACTATGTCAGCTCCCGACACTCCGTCGGCACTGATGAAGAGAAGAAGAGACCAACAAACTATGTCAGCTCTCGGCACCCCGTCGGCACTGATGAAGAAAAGAAGAGACAAACAAACCGTGTCAGCTCCCGACGCCCTGTCGGCACTGATGAAGAGAAGAAGAGACAAACAAACTATGTCAGCTCCCGACACTCCGTCGGCACTGATGAAGAGAAGAAGAGACCAACAAACCACGTCAGCTCCCGACACCCCGTCGGCACTGTTGAAGAGAAGAAGAGACAAACAAACTATGTCAGCTCCCGACACTCCGTCGGCACTGATGAAGAGAAGAAGAGACCAACAAACCATGTCAGCTCTCGGCACCCCGTCGGCACTGAGGAAGAGAAGAAGAGACGAACAAAGCATGTCAGCTCCCGACGCCCTGTCGGCACTGATGAAGAGAAGAAGAGACAAATAAATCATGTCAGTTCCCGACACCCTGCCGGCACTGATGAAGAGAATAAGACACAAACAAACCATGTCCATTCCTGACACCCTGTCGGCACTGATAAAGAGAATAAGAGACAAACAAACCATATCAGCTCCCGACACCCCGTCGGCACTGATGAAGAGAAGAAGAGACAAATAAACCATGTCACCTTCCGTATGAAGCCATAAACAAAAGGCCCTTTCTTTGGCACTAACCTCGTATTAATGAATAAACCACCTCAATATCACAACTCACAGTCCCACCGACGAATAAACCCTTGGCTCGGACCTTCCGTCCAAGTCAATGAACAAAAAAAAACCTCATTTGCTTGGCTCAGACCTTCCGTCCAAGTCAATGAATAAAAAAAAAGAGAACTTCCTTGCTTGGCTCGGACCTTCCGTCCAAGTCAATGAATAAAAAAAAAGGGGAGAACTTCCTTGCTTGGCCCGGACCTTCCGTCTAAGTCAATGAGCAAAAAGAACCTCCTTTGCTTGGCTCGGACCTTCCGTCCAAATCAATGGAAAAAAAGAACATCTTTGCTTGGCTCGGACCTTCCGTCCAAGCCAATGAATAAAAAAAAAGAGAGAGCCCTCTTGCTTGGCTTGGACCTTCCGTCCAAGTCGATGAACAAAAAGAACCTCCTTTGCTTGGCTCGGACCTTCCGTCCAAATCAATGGAAAAAAAGAACATCTTTGCTTGGCTCGGACCTTCCGTCCAAGCCAATGAATAAAAAAAAAGAGAGAGCCTTCTTGCTTGGCTTGGACCTTCTGTCCAAGTCGATGAACAAAAATAACCTCCTTTGCTTGGCTCGGACCTTCCGTCCAAATCAATGAAAAAAAAAGAACATCTTTGCTTGGCTCGGACCATCCGTTCAAGCCAATGAATAAAAAAAAAGAGAGAGCCTTCTTGCTTGGCTTAGACCTTCCGTCCAAGTCGATGAACAAAAAGAACCTCCTTGCTTGGCTCGGACCGTCCGTCCAAGTCAATAAAAAAAAGAAAAGGAACTTTCTTGCTTGGCTCGGACCTTCCGTCCAAGTCGATGGACAAAAAGAACCTCTTTGCTTGGCCCGGACCTTCTGTCCAAGCCAATGAATAAAAAAGGAAGGGAACTTCCTTGCTTGGCTCGGACCTTCCGTCTAAGTCAATAAAAAAAAAACTTTCTTGCTTGGCTCGGACCTTCCGTCCAAGTCGATGAACAAAAAGAACCTCTTTGCTTGGCTCGGACCTTCTGTCCAAGTCAATGAATGAAAGACCCCTTTGCGTTGGCACTCACCCCGTGCCAATGAATAGACCGCGTCAGCTCCCGACACCCTGTCGGCACCAACAAATAAACCCTTCGCTTTGAACGTTCCACCCGGAATGCATAAAATCCTTTTCACTCCATCGGAGCCCTTTCATAAGCCTTCGGATTGGGCCTCCCATCCGAGTCGATGAGTGAACAATTCTCCTGAACCCAGCACGAGTCACCAACTCCCCCTTGGGATTGGCCTCATCTAAGTCATTTTGGGCCTTTTGCCCGAGACGACACATAGACCCTTTCATTCTTGCTTCGGTATTCACCCCATGCCGATGACTAAATCCCCACTCTGACATCTCAGTCTGCGTGCATATGCGGTGAAGCGATCCCCTCATCCCTTCGCTGAAGGAGTGAGCGCTTTCCCGTGAATTTACACCGGACCAGCAGCTTACTGGCTTGGAAGAGCAGACGTCCTGTCGAAGAGCTCTACACTCGCGGGCCCCGCGCACTCGTCCCTCGTTTGCGCCACCCACGAGCGGGGGGCATTTGTGGACGTCAAAAAAAATGATGATGATGATCATATAGCATGCACGTCTTAGCACTCAAGAGTGAGTCAAAGTTGGGAAGGCTGAATAAACCCTATGCTTCCTCCAAGAAGGATGAATATCTACCCGGTGCTCCGCCACCCAACAAAGAAGCCCCTCGTGCTGAAGAGATGGCCCCCGCTCTCCAGTCGGCATTGCCGAAGGCCGAATCAAAAGAAACTCAAGAATTCTCACACATGTTCGGCACGCGCCGGAGATCACTCAAAGCTCAGAATCAGGATTTAGAGGCCCCGAACTAAACACCCCGGAGGCGGTGCATTATAGCCAAAGCAGCACGGGAGGACAAGCGTCCGTCTGAATAGCCGCGAAGCCAAGATGAATTCTAAACCGGCGTAGCCTGCACTTAAACCGGCGCGCCCTTGCTTGGCCTTAAACCGGCGCGCCCACTTGCTTATGCTTAATCCGGCGCGCCCCTTGCTTATGCTTATTCCGGCGCACCCCTTGCTGATGCTGGTCCGGCATGCCCCTTTCTATGTTGTTAATTCGGCGCGCTCGACACCACGCCGGTTTAACTCAAATAACATCCCATCCGCCAGCCGATACCCTGTTTTCGCATTAGCCTGGTGCCTAGAGGGCATTCAATGCTCTGAAGCTCTGTCTCCATGGGCTTTCAATGCTCTGAAGCCGTGTTTCCACATCCGTTCGACAGCACAGTGGCAAAGGCATGCATCGACGGTGGCAGCAGTAGCAGCAGATCGCCCGACAAATCTATGAATATCCCATCCTCGGATGAACGACAGCATACGGCGCGAACCAGCATCGTCCAGCGCATCGAGTCAACTCCAGACTTCGTTGCGGACGAGGTGGAAGTGGCAAGAGTGCTCCCAGGCAAGCCATTATATAAAAGGGAGCTCGAAGGCAGAGAGAAGCAGAGGTTGAAAAAGGAAGAGGGGAGGTGGCTGCTCGAACCCCCTCGGCTGTATGCAGTGAAGAGAAGAAGAAAAAGAAAGAGGAGAAGGCCACCCGAAGAGAAGGAAGCTCCACCCACCCACGCCAGAGAGGTGAAGAAAGAAAGAGAGAGGAGAGTGAGAGTGAGAGGTGAGCTCGGAGGGGGAGGAGCTTGTGCTCCGTTCCCCCTCCCCCACCCTCCTTTCCCTCTACTGTATTCTCCCCTTTTCTCGCTTTAGGGTAGATTCCCAACTGTATTTCCCTTCGTAAATGAATAAAAAGAGAAGTTCTTTTCACAACATACGGTGTTCTTCTGCTTCCCTCTCTTTCCCTCTGCCTTCTCCTCATCCAGGCCCTTCGAAGCTTGCTTCTCCATAGCATGGCCTTCGAAGGAGTTCGTCAGGGGATGAACATTCATGGCCTCTCATGGCACACATTCGTCCCGCTTATGAAACCATCACCCGTGAGCTGTGGGAGTTCTTGAAGGCTAGTCCTCGAGCTTCATACACTCACTTATGGATTGTTGGACCGCCGTGAGGTCTACATTTTATGGTTCACCCCGGAGCAATCCGTTTGGTGTTCCCCATGTTTCTCTGGCAAGCCTCAGTTCGGGGGAGGTGCTGCCCATTTTTCGCCAAGAACGAACGAAGAAGCTATTCTCTGAGGGCCAGAACATCATATGTTGGCAGCCTCCGAACCAAACCGAACAACCCTGCACAATGAACACTTCTAATAAAACATTCATATTTTCATGCCAATCCACCTTAATAAACAACTAAAACACTTGAACTCTCTTTCCACAAGCTTAATTCATCAATAAGATGAATAAATCAATCAACAGATTAACCTGCAAGTTGAAGAAACAAGAACAGAGCAAAAAGAATCAAACAGAGCGAAATAAAACCTCGCAGGAGCTTAACCCGGCGCCCCCTAATCTGGCGTGGGCTAATCCGGCGCGCTACCCCCCCGCGCCGGATTAGCTCCACACTCAAATTCACTTCGGAATTCCTGAGCTCAAACCGGCGTGCCCCCTTGTAATGCCCATAGCCGGCGCCCCCCCTTTGTGATGCCCACAACCGGCGCGCCCCTCTCTTCTCCCTTATCCGGCGCCCCCCCTTCTTGCACCCATTAAACCGACGCGCCCATCCCTTGACCTCTTCCTAAACCGGCATGCCTGAAAGGGAGAAATGATTAATTAAATGAGAGAAAAGACTTAAGGCTAATGAATAAAACTAATAAAAAAGGTTTCCCCCTTCCAAAATCAAATTTTTGTTCCGGGGGCGCTGCCCCCTTGACCCCCGCGACCTGACCAGGGCAGGTCGAACCCCGCGACTTGACCGCGCAGGTCGATCCGCGTGCGAGGGCGCACGATGGCAAGTTCGGGCTCCACACTTAACAATTCACACCCCCGGACTGGGTGCAAAGAGAAAATCAATGATGCCTTGTGGTATCGGACGTGGACCTCGGAGCCTCCGACATGGTCATGATCCGAACACATCTCGGGCCAATAGTTCGTTAACTCGACCCGCTTCTCCCGGGATCTAATCCCGCAACCCCACATTAAACTTGTCGTGTCTACGGCAGACATTTGCACGGTTTTATCATCGTCTTTGATGCTTCAAACGTGGACTCGCGTCCGAATAATGAATGGTCCGACTGTGACCGACACACACGTATACCTTGGAACCTTCGTTTCCCAAGACTATGCGTGAAGAGGAAAGTAATGGCGCCCCGTGGCATCAGACGTGGTCCTCGGAAACCCCAATATGGCCATAGTCCGCAACCACCTCGGGCCAATAGATCATCAGCTTGACCCGTCTTCATTGGGATCTAATACCGCACTCACATTGAACTTGCCATACCTACGACAGACATCCGTATGTCTTTGTCATCGTCTTCGGCGCTTCAAATGCGGACTCTCGTCCGAACGATGAATGGTCCGTTAGCGACCGACATATATATCAGGATCTAATCCCGCGCTTGCATTAAACTTGTCGTACTCACGGCAGACATTTGCACGGATTCGCTCCCGTCACCGTCTTGTTTTCTATACGGACCTTTGTCCGAACATAAAAATGGTCCGTGTATGACCAACAAAATCTGGATGGAATGAGACGGCTCTCGCCTTCCCCAAACCCTACGTGTGGGAATATCAATAAGACCTTCGTGAGTCACGCGTGGACATCGGCTTCGCCCCAACCATGGTCATCGCCTGACCCACATCCTAGCCCTATAGCCGGCTATCTCTGCACACATCTTTGTTTTGGAATATAGTCTCGGGACACTTTCCCGCTGCCCTTCGGCATCGAAAATATTAATGATGCCCACGCAAGTCTCGTTTGGACCGCGGGAGGCGCCCCCGGAATGGTCCTGACTCGATCTTGCACCGGGCCAATAAACTCGCTGATTTCTGACCGCTCTAACCGGGATTCAACCGAATGTCTTCTATCCCTTTAAACAATAAATTTGCCGTACCCTGGCATACATATGCTCTAGCTTTCCCTGTGATGATCACGATTCTCTGAAGTCGGACGCTCGTCTAAATATCAAAATGGTCCCTTGAGTGACCGACATATTTCGAATGCTTGTTTCCCTAGACATAGGGCTTTCCGACTGATTCGAGACCGCTATCGGCTTGTTTCTCTCGATATATTTTCCTGGCCATGAGGCCCCTTTTCCTGGCGATTAATCAAGGGTGTTCCCCTCTCCGAGGGGATGTAAATGACACCGTGACCTTTATGGCGCGGCGGGTTTCAGTCCCGACACGAACCACACAATTGTCTGATTGAGTCAGATCGAGCGCACCATGGGCTCTTCGGAGCCCGAATAAATTGTCACTTTGTGACTGGCACGCCCACGCACTTAATAAACGCCAATAAATAAATAAACAACGATAATAATAAAAAGTGCGTCCACAGGAAGGTGGAGGGCTGCTTGGGGAAGGGGATGGGTAGTTGGGGGTTGGAGGGTGGGGTGTGGATTGGTGGAGGGTCTATTGGGACTAGGGGAAAAGTAATGATGGCTTGTGGGAAGTTGTAGAGGAGTTAATGGAGGTAGGTGGGAGTGTGGAGGTGGTTGGGAGGGGAGGAGAGAGAAAATTTTTGAAATTAGGTGTGGAGGAGAGAGAAAGGGGAGTGAAAGAGAGAAATTAAGAGAGGGATGGGTGGGGAATCTCTCCCCTAGGGTCTCTCACCCAAATAATGGAATCTCTCCACTAGATAAGAAGTTTGAACTCTCAAAATGGCAAGTTTTTCATTCATTGATTCATTACCTTGAAATGGGGGGAATGTGGCCCTATATATAGGCAACATACATTTTACAATAAGACCCTGACAATTGACTCAATGACAAATAACCGAGGGGGTAGGGGGGAGCCCTTGGACCAAGCCCAATGAATTGGGCCCAATAGCTAACTAGACAACCTAATGACACTCAAACTTAGGGAAATAAACACAAGACCTAGGAACATGACTCAAATAAAAGGGAAAATACATCAAATGACTCAAATAAAAATTACATAGGACTCAAAGTTAAATAACTAGACCATGCCGGATGCAACCGGGGCGAGGAGACGAGCTGTGAACGTGGGCATGGGAGGTGATGTCCCCATCATACTCCCGGGGTGAGGAGAACTCGACTCCATCGAGTAAGTGTCCTTCCCTCCTTGGAGGTGTAGAAGTGGTACTGCCCTCAAGTCTTCCGAACGAGACCGATCCATCCACCTGCCGAGATAGCGCTCGTATACCTTGCTCCTGGTGGTAGTGGCCTGTTCATCCAATATTCGTTCAATGCGCTCACGCTGGGCTCTCTTGGCTGGTGGACTCTCCTCATGGGTGGGTGCTCTCTCAACGGTGGGAATAGGCTCAATATCCTCACTAGGTACCACCGTGGGTCCCTTATATGGCACTAGGTCGGCTATATTGAATGTAGGACTCACTCCATACTCCTCAGGGAGATCTAACTCATAGGCATTAGCGCCAATGCGCCTCAGGACCTGGAAGGGACCAGCCCCACGTAGCCTCAATTTGGAGATGACTCCCGAGGAGAGCCTCTCCTTCCTCACCATCACAAAGTCACCCACGTGGAATTCTTGGTGACGCCGAAGGGAGTCAACCTGCCTCTTATAGATCTCATTTTCCTTGCTTATGTGCTTGCAAAGTTCATGCAATTTTGTGAATGTTGACATTCTAGGGGTAATGGGTGAACCTGGGCAACCAAAAGTAGACCAATCATGCTTTGACGCCAGGAAGACTTTGATGGAATGGGGAGGACCAGGGCATCCATAGGTGATCCGGTCATGCATGGGGGTGACAAATGCTGGGGGACCCAGACATCCATGAATACTTCTATCATGCCTACGACTCATGATGAGTGAAGGTGGACCACTACATCTGAATTTGGACCACTCATGCTTTCTACTTGACATGTGGGTGATATGAATGAATGGACCCAACATAGTGTTCATGCCAAGGGGTGTGGAAAGCCTAGACACATGTATACTTTTCCCAAAAGTGACTTCCATGTGTATAGGTGTGGGTCAACCTTTGAACTCCCATTGGAAAGGATCGAATGGATCTAAGAAGGTGGTCATCATGGGGTGGGGCACAACCTTATTACCTAGGGATATGTGGTCCAAGGTCATGGCTCCCAAGGTGTAACTCGGGTCTAGGATGGGGTGGATTGGGTCAAACATGGTGGGTTGGGATAGGGAAAGGTGGGTGGTGGATAAGGTGGTTGGGTCCCATGGTTTCTTTGACCCCCATTGGAAGGGATCAAAGGGATCATAAAAAGGGTTATCGAGGGGGAGGGGCCCTATGTCCTCAAGATCCTCAAGTGGTGGTGGGTCATCCTCCTCTAATGAGATAATTGGGCCGAAGTTCTTTGTGAGTGGGTCGGTCATGAGGGGTGGGCTTGACTTTCCACCCGATATAAGAAGCTCCAAATTGAGGAGAAGGTCGGACTTATCGGGTGTGGGGAGGAATAGAAGGAGGTCGCTAGTGTAGCAACCAATGGAGCAAAACAAGGTGATAGACCCAACACAAAGGTGTAGGAGGTCAAGGCTCCTAGATTGGTGAGCCATGGGGGTCAACAAGCCGGTCAACTCATATTGCCAAGTTAAGACCTTGAGAAGGTCCTCTAAGGTTTTCACTTGGTAGGATGTTTAGATTATGGTGTGATAGGAGGAGATGTGCACTATGGGAAGGTTTTCCTTTATGGGAAGGTAATCGTGGGCCGTGATCTCTCTTATTGGGCTCTTCTTTAGCCAACTAATAAGGGACTCTTCCAAGATAAATTTGACCTTATCTAGAGAGGGTGGTGGAGGGTGAAGATCCTCGTGCGAGGCTTCCTCTTCAATTGGGACATGGGTGCTCTCCATGGAGGGGATAGGTTCCCGAGAGGTATTTGTCTTCATGTGGTAAAGTGGGTGGACTACTTCTTCCAAAGCTAATAGAGTGGGAAGGTTCTTTGATGGTGGGGTGATGATGGCCGGAGTATGGTGCACCTGGGGTGGTGAACAAGGGTGGGATTCCCGCGGGTGGGAGAATACAAGGTTGTTGAATTTAAAGGTTCCCGAAAGGTGTGGCGGATGCACTAGGCAAGTCCGACGTGTTGGGTCGATGTTGACATTCCATTCATCTAACCATTTCTTACCTAGGATTATACATGGACCCGCCAATGTTTCCTTTTGACACCAAGCCCCATCCAAATACTTAGTCTTCCCGAACCATTTATGGAATTCAATAAAGACTTGGTCTCCATTGTGCACAATTTATCCGCTCCTACAAAGAGAGGTAATGATATCGGGGGACACCCAATTTTCAGATTCTAGGTCAATGAAATCAATTTCTACGGGCTCTTCATTAGGTAAGCATGCATGGGATATGATTGGAAGAGGGGCCATGTGACCCAAGACTCAACGTTAACAATGATGGGTTTGCCAATGAACAGTTCGGACAAGAATGCAAGCATGCCCTAGGACTTGACTTGTAGAGACAAGTCAAAGACTTGCTATGATACCAATTGATGTGACACAACCTAGGACTTAACAAGCAAGCACATTTGGCAATCAAGATGGACCGATAATGGCGGCCGCTCACCCGTCACTCACCCAAGACCCGGGGTAACTTGGAAATGCCAAGTGGAGGTTGTGTGGGCTGGGCCCTTGCTGGTAGAGGGCCAGCAAGGCCAAGGTTTGTTTCTCCAAGGGTATGGCTGCCCAATTCAAGGGAGCCGACGAAGTGCCAAGGGCACGGGTTACACTCCTCACCCCATGGTGATCTCTTAAAGCGATGGTGCTTAAAGATCGGACTCTCACGTCTCAAAGCCAGCGGAGTTTATGAACTAATATTAGGGAGAACAAGCACTAAATGGAGCTAGGAGTGGAGCACTTACTCGACCGGTTTGAAGAAACCGGTCCCGTTCGGAGACGTGGGCGAGCGGGGAAGCGTGGGTTCCCCACACGCCGCGCTGGGGTAGCTTGACCTGCTCAAATTGTTACAACACTACACCCCATGCAAGGGGGGGAATCGTGGGGAAGGGAAGATGATGATTACATCCAAACACTACCTCCTCACAGGGAGGGGCCTTCAGTCGGCCAAGCGGGGAGGGAAATTCGAGCTAGAAGTGATGAAAGGAAGCCGATGCCGAATCTGTCCACGTTCTGGAATCAGGGACCAGCAGTCGAAGATCACACCTCTGTGACCTCTCCTGATTTTTTCTGATGACGGGACCAGTGGGAAAATCTTTGTAACTGGATCAGGATGACTTCAGAATTTTTTTGATTTCTTCTGGTGCCGATGCTGGTCTAGGTGGAGGCTCGAACAGGGTGGCAGATTCTTAGACTGACAACTTCAGGTTTCCAACAGCAGGAAGAAGAGGATGCTCTGACATCTCCCGGACTCAGAATCAAGAACCGCTGGAGTTGTTGGAACCGTGGACGAGTCCTCTTCGCAGCAGAATTGGCGAGGAAGCCAAACAATGCCGGAGAAGACCAGTGGACTCTGAACAATGGTGACAGGTCGGTGCAGACTGTGGGAAGCAAAACCGCGTACCCGAGGGAGAAAATTGATAACTCTGGCCCACAAACGTCGATCGAAGTTCCGATTCTTGATTATAAAAGTAGACAGGACGAGGAACAACTTTTCAGAAGAACTCTTAGCCTGATTCTTCCGAGGTTTGGCGTGGTAAAGCTTCTACTCCGGTTCAGGTGCTCAGCAGGGGCAGCTCTATGCAGTTGTGGGAGAATGGATCTCCCGGACAGCACGGAGCTCGGATGGAGATGAAAACACCGCCGTTACGAAGAATACTGGTAGACACTTTTGTGGATACCTCTTGGGCCTTCAGATTCATTAGGATGTGGTCAGGGTCATCTCTGCAAACTGCTACTCTTCTGTTGCCTGCGAACTGAAAACTGGAGGTTGAAGATGATGGGGGGAAATGTGGTATATGGGAGGGGAAATGGAGGTGGATGAGTGTGGGGAGAACCCTGGCTGTGAGGGGGTCTAGGAGGGGGTGTTCGAAGGTGTGGGAGGGGAAGAATAGGGTCTGGAAGGGGGTCTAACAGGTGGTGGGAGGAGGAGCTATGAATTTGGGCTTGGAGGGAGAAGGGGGAAGGTGAGGGGGGCACAAGTTGGTGGAGGGAATGTGAGTTTGAATTTCCTTCAATGTGGGGTGATCAATGATGGTCTTGGGGATGGGAAGAGGTGTCTTGGGAAGGTGGAGGGCTGCTTGGGAAGGGGATGGGTAGTTGGGGTTTGGAGGGTGGGGTGTGGATTGGTGGAGGGTCTATTGGGACTAGGGGGAAGTAATGATGGCTTGTGGGAAGTTGTAGAGGAGTTAATGGAGGTAGGTGGGAGGGTGGAGGTGGTTGGGAGGGGAGGAGAGAGAAAATTTTTGAAATTGGGTGTGGAGGAGAGAGAAAGGGGAGTGAAAGAGAGAAATTAAGAGAGGGATGGGTGAGGAATCTCTCCCCTAGGGTCTCTCACCCAAATAATGGAATCTCTCCACTAGATAAGAAGTTTGAACTCTCAAAATGGCAAGTTTTTCATTCATTGATTCATTACCTTGAAATGGGGGGAATGGGGCCCTATATATAGGCAACCCACATTTTACAATAAGACCCTGACAATTGACTCAATGACAAATAACTGAGGGGGTAGGGGGGAGCCCTTGGGCCAAGCCCAATGAATTGGGCCCAATAGCTAACTAGACAACCTAATGACACTCAAACTTAGGGAAATAAACACAAGACCTAGGAACATGACTCAAATAAAAGAGACAATACATCAAATGACTCAAATAAAAATTACATAGGACTCAAAGTTAAATAACTAGACCATGCCGGATGCAACTGGGGCGAGGAGACGAGCTGTGAACGTGGGCATGGGAGGTGATGTCCCCATCAATTACGCTGGGAGTACTTTCTCTTATAAATGAGTGAAATTCATGAGGCTTCTTATGAAAATTACATGCTTGTTAATGACTTTCTAGTACATAGCCTTTACAAAGTTGTGTAAAAGTACTTTCTAGATACTTACTCGTACATTCTTGTTCATGAAAGACCAAATTTACATCTACATGATTAATCTTGCTTGCTCATGGTCTATACTCACTCACATCTACTTGCTCAGTTATTTCATGATTCTTGGTTATCTTGGTTTATATCGCTTGTTCATCGCATTTTTATTTTTACCTTAAGATCTAGAGCTAAGACTTTAATCACTTAAATATTGCCTTCATGTTGATACGAAGATACCTACTGGACAAGTGTGCTCATACCTACTTTCTCAATTTTCTAGGAAGTACAGGTGAATCGGATTCGGAATATACAAGTAGCGGGTCCGAGAGTGATTGAAGGTTAAATGGATCGAGAGAAGACCTAGTTGTCAAGTGTCTAGTGGAGTCCTATTGTAATTTTATATTTTCTTGAGTCTATGATGTAAGGATGTTTAAAGTTATGAATCTAATGTACTTGTAGTTACTAGTATGGAATAAAGTTAGAATTTGGAAAAAAATTACTTGTGCAATTACTTTTATGTGATTGTCTTACGCTCTGATTTCTTGTTTGCGAGAGGCTTATCATGCCAGCTGTTCACGTTCCGATATTTCCTTCGCTATATTAAAAGCTCGAGACGTTACAGTTAAAGTGGTATCAGAGCATAGGCCTAGAAGTCCTAGGAAAGATGTCATGTCATAGGTTAAGTCTAAGGTGTAAGGACCCATGCCTATGAAACAAGGAAAGAAAATTCCCCACCCATGAGAGAAATTGGGTAGAACTTGGGGTGAGCTAGTAATTAGAAATTATCTTTAAGATTAACCCATCAATTCCATTATAATTAACAAATCCATTACTCTTCTCAGATACTTTGCTCTTACAATGGCTCACCGTGTTGATTGGGGTGGAATGCAACAAATTGTTGCGGGTTTCACTCAAGCTTTGCAAAATATGGCTCAAGCTGGCGCTAGGGCAGGAGCTGGTGATCTGCACCGCAATTTTCGGAGTTTAATCCCTCCGCGATTTTCGGGTTCTTCTAACCCCGATGAGGTAGAAAATTGGATTGATGAAATTAACCGTATATTCAAGGTCATGCAATCTGTCGAACAAGAGAAGGTTCGTCTTTCTACGTTCTAGTTAAACAAAGACGCACGTACTTGGTGGAAGACTATTCCAACACCGCCTGCAGAAGCACCACACACATGGGATGGATTTCTTACTCTTTTTCGAGCCAAGTATTTCTCCGAACATGTCAAGGAGAGGAAGGCGGCCGAATTCGCGTCACTACGTCAAGGCATGATGACAGTGGCGGAATATGAGTTACAATTCTCTCGCCTGACACCTTATGCTCAACATCTAGTGAGCACGGATCTTCTTAACGTAAATCACTTTATGGATGGGTTGTGACCTATTTTCATTCAGCAACTTGGCCCATAAAACATTCGGACCTACGTAGATATGGTCCAATGGGCACACTTATGTGAACGGATCTTAGAGAAGGTCGATAAACTCAAGGGCAAAGTGGAGGAGCCGAGCCGAAAGTCTGATCGGTGAGGTAAGAAGCAAGAAAAATTCAGCATCACCTATAACTCTCGGGATAGCAAGAAGAGATCCCGGAATGGGGACGGCAAGGATGATCATCGGAACAAGAAGACTAAAGAAGAAGATAAGCAAGTCATGGCGGCTTGCTCATTCTGTGATAAATTCGTTCATGCGGTCGAAGAATGTTGGAAGCGTTTGGGTGCATGCCTAAAATGTGGAAGTCGGGAGCACCGCATGCCTGACTGTCCCCTGATGAAAGAGCAATCATCCACGAGGAGCAATGGTGGACGAAAGCGGCAAGCTAGATTGAATGCCGTATTGGAGGATGAACCAACCAAAGAAGGGGAGCTCATTGAAGGTACAACTCATATTTATTCCCATCCTGCTTTTGTGTTATTTGATACATGTGCTACTCATTCCTTTATTGCTAGTTCCTTTGCAAAAATATTACCTATTTCACCTGTTCCCTTACCATCCGATTTAACCATAGTCAATCCTTTAGAGTCGAGAACGGAATTGAAAACCTATATCCTCAATAGTGAAGTTACTGTAGAAGGGCATAATCTTCCTGCTAATCTTGTATGCCTTGATATGGAAGACTACGATGCCATATTAGGAGTTGATTAGCTTGTAGACCATGACACCTATATAAATTGTCGCAGTAGGATAATTTCCTTTCAAAAACCAGGTCTCCCATGATTTTTCTTTCTTGGCATCAAATACCGAAAGCATCCCTCTCTTATTTCATCTCTTCATGCTTGCAAACTCATTTCGCAAGGATGTGAAGCTTTTCTTGCCTCCGTAGTAGTTATCGAGTCTAAGGAAATTCAGATAGAAGAAATCCCCATAGTTAGGGAATTTCCTGATATTTTCCTTTCCGAGTTACCTGGCTTACCGCCCGAAAGGGAGGTTAACTTCACCATTGAACTCACATCTGGAGCAGCACCAGTGTCAATAGCTCCTTACAGGATGTCCCCCACGGAATTGAAGGAACTAAAGAAGCAACTTCAGGAGCTGCTAGAAAAAGGCTTCATTCAACCTAGCACATCCCCTTGGGATGCGCCAGTTTTATTTGTCAAGAAGAAGGACGGTTCCCTCAGATTATGCATTGACTACCGACAGTTGAACCAACTTACTATCAAAAATAAATATCCACTCCCACGTATTGATGAGCTATTTGACCAACTTTCTGGCGTGGAGTACTTCTCCAAGATCGATCTCAGGCCAGGCTATCATCAACTGAGAATCACAGATGAAGACATTCACAAGACTGCTTTCCGAAGTAGATACGGACATTATGAATTTGTGGTTATGCCATTCGGTTTAACTAATGCACCTGCGGCATTCATGCAACTGATGAATAATGTGTTCCGGTCTTATCTTGACCAATTTGTGGTCGTATTCATTGATGATATTGTCATCTGTTCAAAGACAAAGGAGGAACATCTAATGGTTGCCTTGCAAACCTTGCGGGAACACCAACTTTATGCTAAGTTAAACAAATGTGAATTTTGGCTTAAGGAAGCCTCTTTCCTTGGCCATATCATTTCTAAAGAAGGCATTACAGTAGATCCTTCTAAGGTTGAAGCTGTTAAGAACTAGAGCCGACCGAACACCGTATCTGAAGTTCGAAGTTTCATTAACCTGGCTAGTTATTATAGGCAATTTATCAAGGATTTCTCCAAAATCGTCGCTCCTTTAACAAGACTCACTAGGAAAGAAAATCCTTTCGAGTGGACAGAGGATTGTGAGGAAAATTTCTTAGCCCTTAAAGAGCATCTCACCACGGCACCTATACTGGCATTGCCCGTATAAGGTGGCGGATTTGAAGTTTATACCGATGCATCTGGCATTTGTTTAGGTTGTGTACTTATGTAAAATGGCAAGGTGATTTACTATGCTTCACGACAGTTAAAGCGACATGAGAAAAATTATCTTGTTCATGACCTGGAACTGGCTGCTGTTATATTTACCTTGAAGATTTGGCATCACTATCTTTATGGAGAGAAATTAACGGTCTATTCAGACCATAAGAGCTTGGAATATCTATTCTCTCAGAAGGAGCTAAATATGAGGCAAAGGCGTTGGTTGGAGAACCTTAAGGACTTTGATTTTACTATCCAATATCATCCTGGTAAAGCGAATGCTGTTGTCGATGCGCTCAGCGGGAAATCGATGGGAAAGCTATCAAGTCTAATGAAAGGTGTGACCAATCTTATTTCTAAATTTGCTCAATGGAATTTAGATATTAATATGAAGAAGAAAGAGGATTGCTTTATAGCCGATATCCGGGCACAACCCACATTAATAGAAGATCTAGTCAAACTCCAAGATAATGACCCTGTGTTATTAGAGATCAAAGCCAATATGAAGCAACGACCGGATTTCTCTATTACAAATAATGGAAGATTGTTATTTAGGGGACGAGTTTGTATACCAAATCATTTGGATACTAAGAAATTGATCATAGAGGAAGCTCATAAATCTAAGTACGCCATTCACCCTGGTGCTACCAAGATGTATCAAGACCTTACAAAGAATTATTGGTGGCCCAATATGAAAAGGGAAGTAGCAGACTATGTGTCACGTTGCCTCACTTGTCAAAAGATTAAGGCGGAACATCAAAGGCCTGCTAGAAAACTACATCCCTTGGAAATTTCGGAATGAAAATGGGAGAGTATAGGGATGGATTTTATCATGGGACTGCCTAAATCAAGAGGTGGACATGATGGGATATGGGTGATCATAGACCGTTTAACAAAATCAGCTCATTTTTTTACCTATTAAAAGTCGATGGTCTGTGGATATCTTGGCTGCCTTATACGTGAAAGAGATTGTTAAGTTACATGGTGTCCCTGTCACTATTATTTCCGATCAAGACCCTCGATTTACTTCACAATTCTGGAAGGGTCTGCAACATTCTTTGGGGACCCGATTGAATTTCAGCACAGCATTTCATCCGCAAACTGATGGACAAATTGAAAGAACCAATCAAGTGGTAGAAGATATGCTAAGAGCATGTGTTATAGACTTCGGTGGAAGCTGGCATGACCATTTACCTCTAGTGAAATTTGCCTACAATAATAGTTATCAAGCTAGCATTCAAATGGCACCACTTGAGGCACTATATAGAAGAAGCTGTCGCTCACCTATCTGCTGGAGTGAAGTTGGGGAAAGACAACTTCTAGGTCCAGAATTGATAAGGGATACTACTGAGAAGGTTAAGCTAATTCGAGAAAGACTCAAGATGGCCCAAGATAGACAGAAATCATATGATGATAATCGAAGGCATGACCTGGAATTCAAAGTAGGAGACCATGTATTTCTCAAGGTCTCTCCAAGTCGAGGTATTCAAAGATTCGACATCAAAGGCAAGCTTACATCAAGATTCATTGGCCCTTTTGAAATTTTTGAAAGAGTGGGAGAGGTGGCTTATCGTCTAGCATTACCTCCACAGTTGACAGGAGTTCATGATGTATCCCATGTCTCCATATTAAATAAATATGTCTATGATCCGTTCCACGTTATCACTTATGATAATCTGGAGATTCAAAAGGATTTGATGTACGAGCTAAAGCCAATCAAAATAATTGAACAAGAGGTACGTCAACTTCAGAATAAAGTTATTCCCATGGTCAAAGTCCAGTGGACCAAATCTTGCCTACATGAAGCAACATGGGAGACAGAAGAAACCATGCGCAAGAGATTTCCCGATCTATTTGAATGTAAGTACACTCTTCCTTAAAATCCATGTAATTGAATTTGGGGATCAAATTCTCTTAAGTGGGGGAGGGTGTAATACCCAAAAATTATATATATATATTTTCTGTAGACTAATGAAATTAATTAATGAATTTAAATAGATTTTTTTTTGGTTGAATGAGTTATTATGGAAGCAAAAATGATAATCAATTGACTTGGCCCATTTAAATAAGCCCAAGAGACCTAAAACCAAACCCATAAGGTTTGGCCCATATTCTAGAAGCTTAAATTAGTGTATTTACAAAATTTAGGGGGATAATTACTCCTTAAATGGATAAATAAACGGATAAATAATAGGAAGAGTTTGAATTTATTCAAATTCAGCGCCAATAGGTAAAAATGGTCTATCGGGCGACCACATGGGGACTAAAAATGGTCTAGAGTGGACCGCTAAGCGCTGCAGATTCCGTGAATCGAAGAAGGCATGAAAAGATGGGAACTTTAGCATCCAAATCGCCTAGGATCGAGACTATCTCTTAGATAGATGAGTCTAGAAGGCTTAAAGATCAAATTGGAACCCTAGTTAGGACTCTATGTTCGTTCCAATCCATGGAAACCCTAGTGAAACCTATAAATAGATAGAAAATCAACCTACGCGACCCTTACTTTTGGCTCACGTGGAACTAAGGTAAGGAGGACGAATTAGAGGTATGTTCTTTAGAATATTTTGTTCATCATACTAAGGTCTAACTACCCTCCAAATTTCATCTTAGGAGATCAAGCCACCAGGAAGATTGAGGCGTTCAAAGTTGCTGGTTTGGTACAAGAGTCTCAGGAAATTGTGCGACCGGGCCAGATTGATCAGCAAAATAAGAACCCTAAACGAGATAATTAGATAGGGGTTCTTTAGAGTTATTTGACCCTGTTGAGCTATGGTTTTGATGATAACTAAACTTTGTGTGTGATGGAGATTGTGAGCTATGACTTTGATGATAACTAAACTATGTGACATATTGTGTGCTTGATTAGTGGAAAACATCTTCGTGATAAATGAACTCACATGTGTCTATCTTATCTTGCAGGTTGCTTTACTAAGTAGGTTGATGATTGAATCATGCATGCTGCACATTAGTCTTTGGAGGTTTCATGTGAAGACTATGCTTCTCAGTGAAATGGTTGAGTCCTTATGGATATGAAATTGATTGCATGGCCTTGTGTTGTGTAAATGCATAGACATTTCATTACATGCTCTGTTGAGGATTTTCTCTGGTTCTTGTATATGATGAATGCATGAGTGATGGCTCCTAGTCTTTGAAATGGTTTGTGGGAGAATTGGGTTGAAGTCGGGATCTTCAGATTCATTGGTTTAATATTAACTTGCCTCTAAATTCCCAGAAAGTGCAGGTTAATGTTTCCTACATTGTGATGGATTCAAGGTAAGAATTTATATTAGAATCCATGGTAATACTCTAATAATCTTGAGTTGGAAAAATGGGTTCTCAAGTGCTTTCATACAGATATTTCGTGTGGATTCTTATATGCCTCATGCTAATGCTTTCGTAATCATATTTCATGTCATTTGGGTCTTGGTCTCAAAACTAGCTTCATATGTTAATGCATGACCCATATATTTTTATCTTGATCTAAACTCTTGGTTTATCATATTTTTCAGGATGCAAAATCATTGTTGATCTTCATGGGATTATGGTAACATTTAATCAATTATTTCCCTTTGGTTTGATGGAGGTTTTAGTTATTTTTCAAACTCAAACTGTCTTACAGTCTTCACCATTTTCAATCCAACTGTTGGATCTCCCCTCTAAAAATTATATGTTGTACCTCTGGGAGTCCTCTTTCCAACGCCTCCAGTCTTGCTTCGATCGGAGTTCGGAGCTAGGAGAATTAATTTCTGTCGCCGAAGCGCTCATAGCTATTTTTTGTGTAATCTGCCTGAAAGGGTCGCCCCCTGGGGTCGACCCATGCAAGGGTCGACCCCAAGGGTCGACCCATGTAACCCAGAACCAGTTGTTTGGGTTCTGGGAACGTGAGGGTTGACCCCTGGGGTCGACCCCTGTAAAACAGAACACAAAACATGTTCTGTTTGGTTTCTGGAAGCCCGAGGGTCGACCCCTGGGGTCGACCCCTGTAAAACAGAACACAAAGTTGTTCTGTTTGGCTTCTGTTTGCCTGAGGGTCGACCCTCGACCCATTCCGGTCGGACAGCCAGCAGCACTTTTTGACCGCCATTTTCTTGCTCCAAAAGTCCTCCAATCCGAGTCCAACTTCCACAAATCACTCCACAAAGTGTGGATCTGGTCCCTAGACTATCTCTTGACCATCGTAAACACATATATACATCTTATTGGGTTGTAAACCCTAAGGAGAGGCTTGCCAGATCTGAAATTTTGAATTTCTCTCTATCCTTGTGTGTGCAGGTCATAGGTAGCTGCTCCAGGGCCTCTTCCTCAATGTTTTGAACGTGAATGTGAAGGGAAGAAGCAACAACCAAGTTTCCAATCGATTTCCAACCAGAAGTTGCATAGAGAATCAAGCTACAACTTCATTTGTGGAAGAATCCTTCATCATCCTTCAAGAACAATCTAAGGGGAGTCAAGAGAGATCCAAAGGAGATCAAGAGGGTGCTGTCCAAGGAAAGGAAGAACCAAGTAAGCCCAGATTAAAGCTCTGATAAAGTGGAGATTGAAGCCACATTCAAGATCAACAACCTACATTCAAAGGGGAGCCAAATCAGGAGTTTTTCTAAACTGAGTCTTATTGTGTTTTAAAGTTCAGATTTGTATCTCTTAAACTGCATACTTGTGTGTGTGTGGATCGTTGTTGATCCGTGGTCATTTGTGTGTGTCATATTGGATTCATGTGTGTGCGTAGGTCTTCCTAGATCTATGTGTGTGTGAGGTTTGCTGCACTTGTCGCAGCGTGTGTGCGTTTTGTTGATCCACTTGTTGGATCATGTTGAAGACTTCGTCTCCGTACGTGTGTGTGTGTGTGTGTGTGTATTGGGGCACGTTCCCGTGTGTGTGTGCAGGCATCATCCTGCATGTGTGGTTGGAGCGTCGTCTCCATTTGGGGTTTATCCCCGAGTGAAGCCTCACCTAGTTTGGTGAGGGGTGGACGTAGGGAGCCCGTCGAGGTCCCGAACCACCTTAAAATCCCTGTGCATTGTGGTTTGCTTTGTGCGTTGGCTTGGTGTGATTGTTGAATCCTTTTATATGATTGTGTGGGATCGGTGAGATTGAGAGAATCTGTTTCTTGGCATAATACACTTCCTTAATCTTGTTGTAAGGAGTTTACTCCACCACGCAGCTTTCGTCTTATCATCTAGTGTGGGGGTTAGTGTAGGTTGCAATCTATCTTGCATGTTCAACATATTTGATGTTTTAATTGTTGTTTCTTTACACTTGTTAAAAGGGAAAGAGTTTCCTTAAAATTTGTAATCTCCCAATTCACCCCCCTCTTGGGTGTCATTGATCATGGGACCCAACAATTGGTATCAGAGCCAGGTTCTAATTTCATAGATCTAACGATCTAGAGTGATCCGGATGAATGACCACCATGATGTACACCTTGAACTCTCCACCCGTGTTTGATGGCTGTAATTTTGATTTGTGGTTAGGAAGGATGTGTAGTCTAGTTAATTCATATGACCCTAAGCTATGGAAGCTTATTTCACATGGTCCTCATGAATTGCCTAAAGATAAAAGTGTCTGGACTAAAAATCAAAAGAACATACATGATCAGAATTGCTTGGTTTTGAAGTTGCTTACTGCTGTAGTTGATTCTAACTACTTTCCTTTTGTCTCCCATTGCAGATCCGCAAAGGAAATATTGGATGGATTAACAGACCTCAAGGAGGAGCTTAAAGACAGATGTCTTGTAGCAGGCACGAGTGAACAAGGGAGTGATCAGCAAAGTGGATCAAGCTTAAAGGTAAATTCTGACTTTGATTGTGAAGATGATTTTAACTACGAAGAATTATTGAATGCTTATGAAGAGCTTGCTGAAAAATACAAGAAGTTAAAATCTGAAAATAAAAAATTAAAAAAGAATGTTGGTCAAAATAGAAGTGATTCCTCTTGCAAAGAATGCTCACACCTTAAGGAATTGATTGATAGTTACATGTTTGACATTGAAATTCACAAAGATCAAATCTCTACCTTGAAAAATGAAAACGAAGAGTTGAGAGAGAGAGTTAGTCTTATGGACTTGGCCAAATTGAATTTGCTCATGATAAGAGACTTGAAAAAGAAAATGATGAATTGAAACAGTTGAACAATGCCATGTCTGAAAGATTGTTGTTTTTAGAAAAAGGAAAATATGTGGCTTTGGAAGAGTGTGAAGATGTGAATGAAATAAGGTAAGAAGTTGAATGTCTTAGGAAAACCAATGTCGTGTTAAATGTCAGTCTTTCCACTTGTGAAGAAGAACTTGCCAATTCTGAATTACACATTTCATCTCTTGAAAAAGAAATTTCTGACTTGAATACTTCACTGTCTAAATTTGTGAATGGCCAAGAAAACTTGGATAAATTGCTGGGCATGAGAGTGAACTTTCAAAGGGAAGGGCTGGATTTTAATCTTGTGAATAAAAAGAAATTTGAGAGTAAGCTACACACTTCTTTTGTTCATACCACTTGTGCACCCAGCACCTCCACATCTCACTCCCATGAACACACCATGTCGAGAACTCAATCAAATCTGAAAAAGGGTGCGAATGTCCAGAATGTGCATGCTAGAAACATTCATATAAAATCCCATGCATCCAACAAAAGAAACATGTCTTGTCTTTACTGTGAAAAACTTGGACACATGATACATGATTGTTTCATTATGAAGAATGATGATTTGAGAGCTTATAGAAATCAAGATGGTTTGAAAAATGCAAAGAAAGCATTCACCTCAAATTCTCTCATGCATTGCAATCACTGTGGTAAAAGAGGTCATACAATTTCACACTGTTGGCTACTAACAAAGAAAAAGAGTTTTCATTCAACACATCATGCTCAAATGTACAAAATGGTAAACCAAATGAGAAGAGTGAATGTGACGTCACATGCTTCAAAGAATCCTCTTGCTTTTAAGAACTCAAAGTCATGTTGCAACCATTGTGGTAAATTTGGACATACGGCGCATGATTGTTTTATGAAGAAAATTGATGATCTGAATGTTGTTAAGAAATGGAAGTCACGTGCCAAAGATGCTGCTAACCCACAAGGACCCAAGATGATTTGGGTACCTAAGAATGGCAAATGAGAAATCTATTTTACAGGTGTGCCCTGGGAATGTAAAGCATGAAATCTGTTCTCATCAAGAAGGTAAGGGACATGGGTCAAGTGGCATAAGTTGGGTTTGAAGAAAAACCAAAACTGAAATTTGGAAATTCAGGTGATATCCCTCTCACTCTCTTCAGTAATTATGTCATTGTTTGATTCATATTGTGCTGAATTATCTTGTGTTAATGCACATGTTTGTTCATGCATTCCATCCGTAGATAGTTGCATACACTTGTGCATATCATCCTCATATAGTATCTTGTTCAAGTGGTGCTTTGAAACCATCAATAAAATTCACTACATTTGTTGTGCTTGCATACACCCTCATGTTTGCATGCACCCTTTCACGTACTGTCTTGCATAAGTTGAACATTATGAATTCATGTCATAAACCATAGGAATCCTCCTGCCTTCATCATCCTTGACTACATAGTATATCAAATGGTGACAAGTGGAAGGGCAGGTTACGCCTGTCTGAAAACTATCACTACGTGTGAGGTGATCCTTGGATCTAAGTTCTCCGCCTAGTACTATGAGTCATTTACTCAAAAGACTGCATATGACATTAGATTGTTACTGAACATCTTGCATTCATGCACACACTAAGGGGGAGCAACCACATTCATCATATGAGCTTATTGTTTAAGTTCACACATGAGTCATGCATTACATCTTGAGCTATCTAGGGGATGTTGGTTGTTAAAATAATTTGTGATGCCATAGTTAATAAATTTGAATTAAAATTGACAAATCAATTCTTGTTGTTCTTGGATGCAGATTACACTCTCAAAATTTAAATGCTGATGGGCTGGCCATGACCAAGTTTGAATCAAATGAGGAATACCTTGCAAGGATGAAAATGATAAAAATTTTCTCAATCCACCACCAGGAGATAGGAAGTGATCTTGATAGTACCCAAGACATGGTATGAAAAGTGCGCATCTCAATTAACAAAGGATGGTTTAATAGGTGAAAGACTTGGAAGAAAAAGGATTCTCAAGGTAAAGGTAAGAAAGTAAAATCTGAAATATCAACCTCCGTGAGGTTAGAAATTTCAGTGATTGAAGGCTTCCAATCTTGTCTCCTGAACCAAGGTAATTCAACCTTATTAAATCATGCAATGGTCTTGTTGCCACTTCGTGATACCTTTAGATGACAAGTATTAATTCTAAAAACTTGAGTGGTCATCCACTAGCATGCTGTGACAAATTGGTTGAATCTAGTTTGATGTGATGATCATACTTAATTGATTTAACCAAATGAAAACCTTGAGAGTTGTGCTTGAAGTGGTTGGTTACTGTATGACACTTGAATTGAATTGCATGTCTGGTATATCAAATGGCGTTTGTGAAAGAGTGGATTATATCCACTTGGAAGCATTCCCTATGCGTTGAGTTGGGTCTTTGGACTAAAATCTCCGCCTCGTACCAGATCTTGATTGGTTTGTGATTGATTAATTGTTGAATGAATCCTTGAGATGAGTTATGTGACTTGAAAATATGTTTGTGATTATATGATCCATACATTTGACTTTTGGATGAACTCTCATTTCAAAACTTGTGAAAGACCTTTCAAAATCTATTTTTGAACAATTCTGAAATTTGGGTTGCACTGCTTACTTTTGATCATTTATGCACCCTCATTCATAAAGGTCTTGTCATAAACAATGTTTGCTGATTCATGGATTGAATGTGGATGAACTCAATAAGATTTCTGTCACACTGGCTTGGAAATGAAAGCTCTCATCTTCTTTATGCATCCTATCTTTCATTCTCATACAGCTATAGGCTGCATGCATCAGAATCCAATGCATTAGGTGCATTTAGTTCACTTAAATGGAAAACCAAATACACACACTTTGCACCCATGTTAATTTCTGCATTGCATTAGAACTCATGCATTAGTTGCACTTAGTTCATTCTGTTGGCATCCATTCAATTGATATCAAATTGACATCACATTACTTACATGCATGTCATAGTGCATTTGCATAAACTCCAAATGTGTGCTTGTGTGTTATTATATGCTATTCACCCCCATCCTTGAAATTTCTATGACCTTATACTTTCTTGATAAATAATGTTACATTTGAAGTCATTATCAGTGTGCTTCATGTTGTACACTTTGGGGGGGAGTAAAAGTGCATCTATTTAGGGGGAGTTGTATTGTTATGTATTCATGATATTTTCGGTATACATGCTGAATCAAATTTACACATTTCATGCACAAAATATGAAAATGAGTGTTAAAGATAAGGATATATGAATTTCTTTTCAACACTCTCGAGATGTTAAACTTGCTGTATGTATGTTGAAGAGACAGTTGAGGAAAAAGCTGCCTACCTATCTTTGTTGAAAAATCTGCAATGAAAATGAACGGCAGAGCAATGCTTGGTCTCACTGAGTAAACTGGGCACATGTCACCTGAGACGTGATGTGGTTCATATCTAAAAGGTGTGGACTAGTACCTCTGTTCAAAATGAGGTGAAATGGTTCAGTATTCTGAGTAACAGGGGATTCTGACATGAGCTCCATGCGTCTACTCGCGTAAAAAGGGATCATTTTGAACCTGATCACTCTTGAAAAATTCTGACTATCATGTGATATTGGTTGAGTTGAAAAAATGATGGTGAAAACTCATTGTGGTAGAGCGAAGCCTCTAATACGCTGCTCTCAAATTGAAGTGCAGTCTATAAAATGTCTCCCTGTGTTGATCTGAAAATCTGAATATCCATATTGAAACTATCACTTTTCATGTTACTCACTTGCACATTTGAGAATTTGATTTAATATGTATTCAGAAAGTTGATTGACTGCATTAGCAATTGCATTAATCTCCTATATGATTGAAAAATCTCCCATGTGCTACACATGTGTATTCTGATTGCCATGACTCTCTTGCATCTTTCCTATACCCATCCCTTCTTAAATAAGTACGGGGGAGCAGTGTTGCATGTATATATATGTATCTATTTGTTTGCTTGTGTATGCATCTCACATGCCATCACATGCATAAGTTGCATCTCATGCATTTCAAACCACAAATCAAAAATTAAAAATCTGAAAAATCAAAAATTGAGTGAACTTCCCATGCTATTTACTTTCTCAATAAATTCTTGTGTTTGCTTGGCAAATGGGGAGAAAGATTGGGCACAACCAGGTAATCAACATTTGGTATCCTCTCTACCCAACAATTGGTTCTCTAGTCCACAATTGGTGTATCCCATAGTTTCCATGAACCCACTTATTTATAACTTACTCCTGCTTCATCAAAATTTCAAATGTGGGTTACTGTTCCTTGCACATTTATCATGCTACAATGTGCATCTCCTCTGTTTCTTCTTCATGAGGGAGTATGATTGGCATTACCCCGCTTTTTGATAATGTCAAAGGGGGAGAAATATTTCATGTGATTCATGCTTGCTGGATTCATGATTGGGGTTTCATGATTGGGGGAGAACAACATGCCACTCGTTTGTCATCTTCACTTAGATTATCATCATTCAAGATTGTCATCATTCATCACTAAGTTTGTCATTATCAAAAAGGGAGAGATTGTTGAGCTATGGTTTTGATGATAACTAAACTTTGTGTGTGATGGAGATTGTGAGCTATGGCTTTGATGATAACTAAACTATGTGACATATTGTGTGCTTGATTAGTGGAAAACATCTTCGTGATAAATGAACTCACATGTGGCTATCTTATCTTGCAGGTTGCTTTACTAAGTAGGTTGATGATTGAATCATGCATGCTGCACATTAGTCTTTGGAGGTTTCATGTGAAGACTATGCTTCTTAGTGAAATGGTTGAGTCTTTATGGATATGAAATTGATTGCATGGACTTGTGTTGTGTAAATGCATAGCCATTTCATTACATGCTCTGTTGAGGATTTCCTCTGGTTCTTGTATATGATGAATGCATGAGTGATGGCTCCTAGTCTTTGAAATGGTTTGTGGGAGAATTGGGTTGAAGTCGGGATCTTCAGATTCATTGGTTTAATATTAACTTGCCTCTAAATTCCCAGAAAGTGCAAGTTAATGTTTCATACATTGTGATGGATTCAAGGTAAGAATTTATATTGGAATCCATGGTGATACTCTAATAATCTTGAGTTGGAAAAATGGGTTCTCAAGTGCTTTCATACAGATCTTTCGTGTGGATTCTTATATGCCTCATGCTAATGCTTTCGTAATCATATTTTATGTCATTTGGGTCTTGGTCTCAAAACTAGCTTCATATGTTAATGCATGACCCATATATTTTTATCTTGATCTAACCTCTTGGTTTATCATGTTTTTCAGGATGCAAAATCATTATTGATCTTCATGGGATTATGGTAACATTTAATCAATTGTTTTCCTTTGATTTGATGGAGGTTTTAGTTATTTTTCAAACTCAAACTATCTTACAGTCTTCACCATTTTTAATCCAACTGTTGGATCTCCCCTCTAAAAATTATATGTTGTAGCTCTGGGAGTCCTCTTTCCAATGCCTCCAGTCTTGCTTCGATCGGAGTTCGGAGCTAGGAGAATTAATTCCTATCGCCGAAGCGCGCAGAGCTATTTTTTGTGTAATCTGCTTGAAAGGGTCGACCCATGCAAGGGTCGACCCATGTAACTCAGAACCAGCTGTTTGGGTTCTGGGAACGCGAGGGTCGACCCCTGGGGTCGACCCCTGTAAAACAGAACACAAAACATGTTCTGTTTGGTTTCTGGAAGCCCGAGGGTCGACCCCTGGGGTCGACCCCTGTAAAATAGAACACAAAGTTGTTCTGTTTGGCTTCTGTTTGCCTGAGGGTCGACCCCAAGGGTCGACCCATTCCGGTCGGACAGCCAGCCGCACTTTTTGACTGCCGTTTTCTTGCTCCAAAAGTCCTCCAATCCGAGTCCAACTTCCACAAATCACTCCACAAAGTGTGGATCTGGTCCTAGGCTATCTCTTGACCGTCCTAAACACATATATACATCTTATTGGGTTGTAAACCCTAAGGAGAGGCTTGCCAGATCTGAAATTTCAAATTTGTCTCTATCCTTGTGTGTGCAGGTCATAGGTAGCTGCTCCAGGGCCTCTTCCTCAATGTTTTGAACGTGAATGTGAAGGGAAGAAGCAGCAACCAAGTTTCCAATCGATTTCCAACCAGAAGTTGCATAGAGAATCAAGCTACAACTTCATTTGTGGAAGAATCCTTCATCATCCTTCAAGAACAATCTAAGGGGAGTCAAGAGAGATCTAAGGGATATCAAGAGGGTGCTGTCCAAGGAAAGGAAGAACCAAGTAAGCCCAGATTAAAGCTCTGATCAAGTGAAGATTGAAGCCACATTCAAGATCAACAACCTACATTCAAAGGGGAGCCAAATCAGGCGTTTTTCTAAACTGAGTCTTATTGTGTTTTAAAGTTCAGATTTGTATCTCTTAAACTGCATACTTGTGTGTGTGTGGATCGTTGTTGATCCATGGTCATTTGTGTGTGTCGTATTGGATTCATGTGTGTGCGTAGGTCTTCCTAGATCTATGTGTGTGTAAGGTTTGCTGCACTTGTCACAGAGTGTGTGCGTTTTGTTGATCCGCTTGTTGGATCGTGTTGGAGACTTCATCTCCGTGTGTGTGTGTGTGTGTGTGTGTGTGTGTGTGTGTGTGTGTGTGTGTGTGTGTGTGTGTGTGTGTGTGTGTGTGTGTGTGTGTGTGTGTGTATTGGGGCACGTTCCCGTGTGTGTGTGCAGGCGTCATCCTGCGTGTGTGGTTGGAGCGTCGTCTCCATTTGGGATTTATCCCCGAGTGAAGCCTCACCTAGTTTGGTGAGGGGTGGACGTAGGGAGCCCGTCGAGGTCCCGAACCACCTTAAAATCCCTGTGCATTGTGGTTTGCTTTGTGCGTTGGCTTGGTGTGATTGTTGAATCCTTTTATATGATCGTGTGGGATCGGTGAGATTGAGAGAATCTATTTCTTGGCATAATACACTTCCTTAATCTTGTTGTAAGGAGTTTACTCCACCACGTAGCTTTCGTCTTATCGTCTAGTGTGGGGGTTAGTGTAGGTTGCAATCTATCTTGCATGTTCAACATATTTGATGTTTTAATTGTTGTTTCTTTTCACTTGTTAAAAGGGAAAAAGTTTCCTTAAAATTTGTAATCACCCAATTCACCCCCCTCTTGGGTGTCATTGATCATGGGACCCAACAGACCCTTTTAATACCATCTTTTTACCCTCAAAATTTCATGGTCACAGGTGAAGAGGATCAAGAGTGAGAAGGCCACGAAGTTGCTATTCCAGTTCAGGACGAGTAGAAAATAGGGTCAAACTCCAATCTTAAATTCTACGATTAAAGCATAGTCCAGAGGTAGGTTATGTCATGAACGGCTTAAACTTGATGTTAGGAATAAAAGTCCTCTGATTTTAATCATTTTCATGTACTGTACATAGAGAATTTTATGTTTTATTGGGACTGTGCATTTAGTGTAATCTCCATGCATGAATCTTAGCCCTAATTAAGTTAAAAGAAAATCTCTTGTTCATTATACACAAACCCATGTATATTCTTGACCTATTCTCATTCTATCATGTTTTACAGTATGTTCTCGTTGATTCTCATGCATAACATGCCCTAGATTAGAGTTTATTTTACTATTTTCTTAGTTTTCTGTCAAACAGACAAAAATAGTCTACAGGTGACTGCTAGAGATAGCTAAGCGGCCCCTCGATAGACCACTAGACTCCTAAAGACGGTCCGCACTAGACCTCTTTTTGGTTATAAGAACTAGCCCGAGCCTAATTGAATTTTACCTAAGTATAACTCAATAACTATGGTATTTTTCACTCAAAATTATGTTTATTTCCTGTCAAACACCCTATTTTAGTATGAGTATGATTTTAAACATTATTTTCATTACCATGTAATTTCATGTCTAAATGTTATAGTTTTGTAATTAAATATTTCCTCTTATGGTTATGAAACGTGATTCATGGTGGTATGAGAATGTTGTTTTCATCGCTGTTTTCACACGATCCACTCTTATCTGTTGAGTCATTTTCTTAAGTACATGGCATATACTCCGGTATGTGACCATTAGTTACACTTTGCACTTATAAGCACACTCTCTTGGACTTATGAATATCTCCGCCAGATATTCCTTCTGTCGGACTAGGGGATTATGTTTCAAGGCCTCCGTAAGACTCCGTGAGCATGGGATTGCAACTAGGACGCCGAGCTAGTTGTACCATCAAAGCCAATTATCTAGAAAGCACTTTACCAGTGTTTTATGAGTTCTGGACCTTAGCGGCCCTTTGGACGACCGCCAGATTCTGTTAGCGGCCATTCACTAGACTGCTAAAAGATACCAAGCGGCCATTCACTAGACCACTAAAGCTCCGTAAAATTTTCCTGCGTCGACACTTCTTTTTCATGCGTCGACTCTATTCATGAAACGGTCTAGACTCTGACCGCTTTCTTCATTAAACGGTTTAGTAAACGACCGCTTTATCTCTGAACCTGTCTAACCCGCGGTTTGACCTTTAGGGTTGATTTTCTTGAGTTCCTAGATGGTTTTCGGATTATCTAGAGTCTCAACACTTGTTTAATAAGTCAATATTAAGATATGAAACTTAATGAATGTACCATTTTGCTATCGGAATGCCGCCGGAGTATAATATTCTTTTAATCCTTCTTTGATATTTCATGTCAATTTTGGTACGTTCTATACCTTGGTTACTTGGTCATGAAACTTATTATTTGGAATTGAATTATTGGCCGAAATTATTGTTATATCTCGTGGAAGTAGCTGGATTTATAACTTGAAGATGCAAGATCGGGCACGGATTGTGTCCAAGGGCTCCATGCTAGCCCCCACGGCCGATGGTTGGAAACGTGCTATAAATCATGGGGTACGATGATACTGGCATCGCATTGCATTGGGAGTACTTTCTCTTATAAATGAGTGAAATTCACGAGACTTCTTATGGAAATTACATGCTTGTTAATGACTTTTTAGTACATAGCCTTTACAAGGTTGTGTAAAAGTACTTTCTAGATACATGTACATTCTTATTCATGAAAGGCCAAATTTACATCTACATGATTAATCTTGCTTGTTCATGGTCTATACTCGCTCACGGCTACATGCTCAATTATTTCATGATTCTTAGTTATCTTGGTTTATATCGCTTGTTCATCGCATTCTTATTTTTACCCTAATATCTAGAGCTAAGACTTTAATCACTTAAATATTACCTTCATATTGATACGGAGATACCTACTGGGCAAGTGTGCTCATACCTACTTTCTCAATTTTCCAGGAAGTACAGGTGAATCGGATTCGGAATATACAAGTAGCGGGTCCGAGAGTGATTGAAGGTCAAATGGATCGAGAGAAGACATAGTTGTCAAGTTTCTAGTCGAGTCCTATTATAATTTTCTATTTTCTTTAGGCTATGGTGTAAGGATGTTTAAAGTTATGAATCTAATGTACTTGTGGTTACTAGTATGGAATAAAGTTAGGATTTGAAAAAAAATATTTGTGCAATTACTTTTATGTAATTGTCCTATGCTCTGATTTCTTGCTTGCGAGAGGCTTATCATGACGGCTGTTCACGTTCCGATATTTCTTCCGCTGTATTAAAAGCTCGGGGCGTGGCACAGGTATTCTCTTTTACTATTACCGTGGAACCAAACTCTCTCTGGTTCTTCCCTGTAGCTGCCTTCAAGCTCTGCTACTCTCTGCTATTTACTGCTACTCTCTGCTACTGTCTGCCGTAGTAGAAGGGCCAACCTTCATATTTTCTTCACTATTTTCTCTTAGTCTTTTCTTCTGTTCTTTTACTTAGTTAATTTGCATGACCACATCATCTCTAGCTCCTCTGCTAGATCATCTTTCAACATCATATTACTTGTTATTTGCATACATATCTCCACTCCCTTTTGCTCCATAAGAGCTTTTTAAAAAATAAAACACACAAGGTGTGTTCTTGCCCTTATTGCATAGATTGATTTTCATAGAGCATTGATACTACACTATTGGTTTTCTAATCCATATCTATTTGCTTGTCTTTGCTTGTCTTTCAAGGGTAATCAAGATAAAAACCCCCTTCATCGGTCGGCCGGTAGAAGGAGGAAGTTGAACTCACACCACACCCCGCTTACAAGGTATTCTTCGCGATCATCCTATTTTTTTGAAGTAACCCCTCTGGTGATCACACTCCTAGAGTTGCATCTCATGCTCCCTCCCCCCACCTTTTTTTATTATTTCATCATCTTTTTAATCAACACATCTAATTAAAATTGTTCTTTCCTTTCCTAATTTCTTTTTTAATGTCTATGTGACACGTTCACAAATTGGCGATCACGGTGGGACACTTTATGTTTTTATTTTGATTACCCCTCCTTCGGCACCCACGTGTGCCCCTCCCCTTTGGCACCCGCACGTGCCCCTCCTTTTGGCACCCACGTGTGCCCCTCCTTCGTGCTCCACGTAGCACACTCCCTTTGTGCATCACGTGCACACCTCCCACTTGATTTTCCAGTTTCTGGACTGTCCCATAACATTTTAAAGAAGAAAATTTCCTTTCATTAACTGCTTGCATTACTTTCTGTTCTGTGAAGAATCAGCGACTGCTCTGGCAGTCGTAATTTTCAGAATCAACGACCTCTCACAGAGGCGCCCATTATGTTATTTTCATTAATATTTGCTGTTTATTACAATCAGCACCCTTCCACAGAGGCGCCTTTCACAGATTCAGTGCCTAACTCTAAGGCGCAGTTTCTGGCTGTTACTATTCACTCTATTTTCTCAGTCCTTTACTATTTTTTGCATTAACCGCCCCTCCACAAAGGCGATATTCCCTAATTTAGCGTCTAGTGTGTAGGCACAATTTCTTGTCATATTACTGTTCACTAGATTCATCGCCTCTGTGAAGAGGCGCCTGTTACAGAATCAACGTCTGTCAAGCAGTCGCTATTTTCTAATACAAAGACCACTGTGTGGCCGCCATTTCTTTTTGTGCTCACTGTGGATGCTAAAAAATCCTCACCCCATGTTTACATGCAGGGGAATAAAGAAGAGAAGAAAATAGAAGAGAAGATGAAAAGAAGAAAAGAAGAAAAGGAAACACCATTCGTGCCCTCCAAAAGCATAGCAGCCAATCGCCTCCAACGGCACACCAGTGATGCCCCCCAGCGGCACACTCCAAATGCCTTCACCGGCACACTACTTTGATGCCTCCAGTGGCACACACTAGTGATGCCCCCCAGCGGCACACTCCAAATGCCTTTACCGGCACACTACTTTGATGCCTCCAGCGGCACACACCAGTGATGCCCCCCAGCGGCACACTCCATATGCCTTCACCGGCACACTACTTTGATGTCTCCAGTGGCACACTCCAAGTGCCCCTCCAGCGGCACACTTCCAAGTGCCCCTCCAATGGCACACTATCTCGTGCCCTCCAATGGCACACCTTGATGCCTCCAGCGGCACACTTCCAAACGCCTTCCAATGGCACACCTCCAAATGGCCTCCAGCGGCACACTGTCGAAAGCCTCCAGCGGCACACCTTGTCAGCCATTCCAGTGGCACACCCTGCTAAAGCCCTTCAATGGCACACTATCTTAAGCCCTCCAGCGGTACACCTGCCAGAAGTCCCATCCATAGCACTGTTGAACCCCCTCTATGTGGTTTTTGTAATGGATATAATGGATTTTGATGATGACTTAATTTAATTTGAATGCCATGACTATTTCTGGAATAGTCTTCACTTGATGAGTTACGGAGCTTTGCAAGTCGGGAATCACTTCAGCTGGTAAGATGTTTAACTTCAGTCTGATATCGCCAAAGCTAATGCAAAATGTATGTTTTGACAGGGACAAGAAGGCGGTTCATGAATCGAACAATATAAGGACTTTTGGTGAGATCCATCCCAATACTTAAACTCTTGATCTTCTGTTTTTCAAAGATGAAATTCTTGTTTTAATCCCAAAGGGTGTTTTTGCTCGGGTTTGATCTTAATCCAATCTAGATGGGGTTTACTCATTCTTGCTTAAGGTTCAAACCTCTTCTTGTTTTGAACTCTTTGGTGAACACCCCACTTATGTTCCTTGGACTTAGATCACTTGATATTCATTGTTTTTTGATGTTCAGGAGCAAGGGTCGACCCCTGGGGTCGACCCCTTCGTTTATTTTTCCATTCCAGCAGCAGGTACCTGAGAGGGTCGACCCCTGGGGTCGACCCCCGTCTCCTTTTCTCCATCCAGCAGCTGGTACCTGCAAGGGTCGACCCCAGGGGTCGACCCATTCTGTCCAGAACAAAAAAAACCCCCCAAGGGTCGACCCCTGTGGCATTTTGTCCAAAAGTAGCACAACTGCTCTTGAGGGTCGACCCCAAGGGTCGACCCATTGCCTTGGGTCCTAAAACCCTATCACGAGGGTCGACCCCAAGGGTCGACCCCTTCCGGTCCGACCTCCAGCCGTCTTGTTTGACTTCGGTTTCCTTGCACCGAAAGTCTTCCAATCCATGTCTAATCACCTCTAGACATTCCACAAACCTCTCCACATTTTGTGGATCTGGTTCCCAAGTTGTCTTTGACTGTTTTAATATTTTAATCAAACCCTATTGGCACTAAATATATATAAGAGAGGTGAGATCCAATTTTGAGATAATGGTTGTTTTATTGTGTATGTGCAGGTTCGGAGTTGCAGCCTTCAAGCCCCATTCCTCCTTGCTCTGAAGCTGAAATCCAAAGGAAGGAGCTGGAATCCAACCCCAAGATCATATACATCAAAGAGCTGCATCGGACATCAAGCTTCCACATCCATTTGTGCTGCCTTGCATCATACTTCATCCAAACTCGTTCATCATTCTGCTGGAGTATCAAAGTTGATTCGAAGAACACAAAGGGGGAGTTCTATCTAGAGATCCTTTCTACTTTGATCTTCTTTAGTGCTTTTTGGTGAATCTGAAAGTTGTTGTATTCTAAACTATCTTGAAACAGATTCGTGAGTGTGTGTTCGTGTATGGACACGAGCTTGTGTGTGTATGTGTGATTGGGGTGCCTAGATTGGGTACCGTGTGTGTGTGTGTGCTGTTCATAACAGCGTGTGTGTGTGCTTGGCTCACATCATAGTGAAGTCGTTAATCCTCATGAGTGAGGGGTGGACGTAGGGGACATTGCGGTGTACCCGAACCACCTAAAAACTTTGTGTCTCCAGTGGTTTGTTACGTGCATATTTTGTCGAGTGGGCTTCACGGTGAGTTGAGTGTTCACCACCTTCTTCTTCACACACTCACCATCTTTCTCATGCATTCATGTGTGATCATGCACGAGTAAGACCGAGCGTTTGATTGCTTCTATCTTGTCTCGCAAGTTCTTCCGAAAATAATTTTATTTTGCCAATCAATTCACCCCTCCCCTCTTGATTGCCACCGTTTGGGACCCAACAAGCACGATGCTCTGTTTCTCTCAAACACCGAGCATTGAATGCTCGTGCATGTGGCCCCTGGCGCGCAGCGTGATCACATCAGAGCCAGCCAAGACCTTGCTCAGCTATCGAAGCCTCATCTAGACACGTAGGCACTCCCTACCAAGAGACAAGATCGGGGGTCAACCTCCAATTAACTACCATCATCAGCGGATGTCAACGCATTCGAAGGTATAAAATCCCTTGCTACTGAGAAAAGAAGGGGCTGGCTCTCCCCAGAGGCAGAACAAAGAAGAGAGGAAGAGAAGAAGAAAGAGAAAGAGAGAGGGGGCTTGCTGCTTCGACCACCACCTGAGTGAAGAGAGAAGATAGAAGAGAAGAAAAGAGAAAGGGGGTGAGTGAGCGGAGAGGTCTGGGAAGGAAAGGGCTTATGCTCTATCCCTTCCCTGTCGTGCTTCATGTTTTCTTATTCCTCTTCTTTTTGTTCTTTCCCTTGTGTGTTTGTCTTCCTTCTGCTGTATTAGCCTTCGTGCTATCCCTCTTGTAAGGAATAAAAGAAGAGCATGAAGCATTTATGCTGTGCGGCTGTGCCACGTTCGCTCATGTTGCCATCTTATGTTCCTCTGTGTTTGCTCGTAAACTTGATTCTGGAGCATCTCAGCTAGCCTTAGCTATGCCCTGTGTCTCGGCAAAAGTTTCATTCTCAACACACTCCAATTAGCCTGTTAGAGGGGTCCACGAGACCCTGTCTGAACCCCCTCCACTTAGCCCTGGTTTTTCGAAATGTTGACGCCTCTGTCGGTCCCCCAGCAGCCCTTGAAGCCCTGAGCCCGGCATACTCGTCTGCCGCTTACACCCTTATCTGGCACACCCAGCCTTGCCCCTGCCGGCACACCCCAACGGGTCGAGCCCGACATGCCCTGCCCGTGCCTTGCCCGACACACTCTAACGGGTCTAACCTGGCACACCTGCCTGTGCCCAGCCCGGCACACCCTCTAACCTTCCTTACCCGGTACGCCCTTGGCTCGTTCTTGCCGACACACTTAGCCTGTTTTACCCAGTGCTTTCCCACTCGATGGTTTTCTGAGTTTTCCGGGAGTTTTCCAAGGGTGTTGTTGCATGTGCACACACCTTGACTTGTCGGGTCATGCCACTCCTTGTGGGCATGTTCCCCTTACACCCCCCTTATCGTCGGGGTCAAGGAGAGATGCTGCCGAATTTTTGTCAAAATTAACATAATAATAATAATAATAATAATAAATAATGCAAAAAGAAACAACAAATGAACATAATAAACACTAATGAAGCGGCTTTGCCAAATTAACCATAGAAACCCCGGAGAGCCCAAATGACTGAACACATGCATCATTATGACGGACTGCCGAACATAACAACGAACATGATCTGCATGAATAAAAGAAAGCCAAATCAAAAATTATACGCCTGCATTTCATGAATAAAAGAAAACCCCTCACACAGTCCCATGAGAGAGAGAAGCCTCCCCTGAACAAACCTTGGTCCGGTACACACCTGCCCCACCTGGTTCGGCACGCCCCCAAGTCAATTTCCCCCGTTGCACTCCCGCTGCGCCCTGTCCGACACGTTTCCAACACCCCTGACCCGGCACACTGCCTTGTGCCCCTTACCCGGCACACTCCCAGTGCCCTTTCGTACCTAAACCCCTCGCCCGATGCACTCCTTGGCCCTCATACGCACGGACCTGCACAGACCTTGGCCCTCACATGCACGGACCTGCACAGACCTTGGCCCTCATATGCATGGACCTGCACATACGTTGGCCCTCACGTGCATGGACTTGTACTAACCCCAAGCCCCATCATGCGCAGACCTTATCCATACGTGCACAAACCTTGCCCTTCACACATCTCAAAATGTGCACCGACCTTATCCATATGTGCACAGACCTTGCCCTTCACACATCTCAAATGTGCACCGACCTTATCCAAATGTGTACATACCTCAACCTCAACATTGCACCGACCTTGCCCTTCTCAGCCCAGAACTTGCACTGACCTTGCCCTACCCAGGCCAAACATTGCACTGACCTTGCCCATTGGCCCAACAGAACTTGCACCGACCTTGCCCTAGTCAGGCCAAACATTGCACCGACCTTGCCCTTCTCAGCCCAGAACTTGCACCGACCTTGCCCTAGCCAGGCCAAACATTGCACTGACCTTGCTCATTGGCCCAACAGAACTTGCACCGACCTTGCCCTAGCCAGGCCAAACATTGCATCGACCTTGCCCTTCTCAGCCCATAACTTGCATCGACCTTGCCCTTCTCAGCCCAAACATTGCACCTACCTTGCCTTCAGCCTAAGCAAAACTGCACCGACCTTGTACTGGCCCAGGCAAACTTGCACCGACCTCGCCCCTTTATGCCTCGAACCTGCACCGACCTCATGGTGAACATGCACCGACCTTACCCGCTGCTGCACCAACCTTATGGTGAACATGCACTAACCTCATCCCAAGCATGCTCAGACCTCTGCCCAGCCTGCATAGACCCTTCTCCAGCCCTTCTTGGCTCATCTTTCCGCTCACGCCCCAAATGTAACAAATAGTAATAATGATAACAAACTCAATAAATAAATAATAATAGTAATAATAAAGAAATAAGTAATAATAATAATAAACTCAAATAATAATAATAATAAATGAATAAATTAATAATAATAAAACATAAAATAAAATAAATAAAATAAGTAATAATAATAACAAACTCACCCTATATATATATATATATATATATATATAATAACAAGATAATAATAAAACTCTCAAACAATAACAAAATGATGAAATCTGCTCCGCAGCCTCGTTTCTCCTCGAGACCCGGTGTAAAGGGAATATTAATGCCGCCCCTCTAGGTCGGATTTGGACCTTGGGAACCACCCCAATATGGCCGCGATCCGAAACTACCCTGGGCCGATAGTTCGTCAAGCCGGACTCATTCCCATTGGGATTCGTCTCCGCTATTTTATTGAAGTTGCCGTAAACTCGGCATACATTTGTACGAGTTTATTTCCGTTTACGTCGTGTAGCAACCCTAATAAATGAATAATTGAAATGAATTAAAACATATATATTACAGAAGTAATATATATAAAAGGAATAGGGTTAATTGGATGAAATAAGACAAATTAAAAATAACGCCTCTTATTAGGGCGTTAATTCAAAAAGAAACGCCTCTATCAAAGGCGTGACTAAAGAAAGGACGCCCACACGTGCGGTCGTCAACTCTCACGACCAAATAGGCAAGTAAAAGAAACGCCCATATATGGGGCGTGTTTCAAAAACAAGGAACGCCCTTATCAAAGACGTTTCTTAAGAAACGACCTGAACTAGGTCGTTAATTAAAGAATAGACGCCCTTATGCAAGGCGTTAATTCAAGAATACACGCCCTGACCAAAGGCGTTAATTCCATTCGAGTTCCGTTCGACACGGGAGCTTATCCAGGGAAGGATTATGTTAATCCAATAAGTATTTAATAGGGCAAGGACTCTATATTGGAAGCATTGCTTCTACTAGAACACTAACCTTAACAGGACGTCCAAAATCCTATATATAATCTTGATCGAACAAACCCTAAACCTATTTGGACGATCGAACCGCACAGGTACGTGAAGAACATATCTTCTTCTTCTTCTTTTCCTTATGAACGAAATAGCAGTTCATATAAGTTTCTCTTTACTTCGGTTACATGAAGAACTAATAGTTCTTCATCCTCTTTTCCTCTTACAGGTTGAGGACGCAGTAGCATAAGTGAAGAACAAGGTAACGTTCTTCTAACCTCCTCTGTTCTGATAGGTGAAGAAATTAATAAATGTTTCTTCTTCTGTTCTCGTAGGAATTACAGGACCGAAGAACTAGAGCTTCTCACAGTTCAAATCATCAAATTATCATAAGGTAGGATTTTCTCAAGTTATTGTAGCCCAAATAAGAATTAATGCAAGATATCTATACATACGTATATGAGCATGGCATGCATACTGTTTATAAGGTTTTATTACGTTTTCTGCAAAATTTTGAAAGAAACGCCCTTGATGAGGGCGCTAATTTAAAAGAAACGACCATGCTTGTGGTCGTCAATTTAATATTTGACGCCTTCTACGCAGGCGTTAATTTCATAAGAATCGCATGTGATTAATAATTGATCCTGTTTAAAAATTACAATACATATGAAATATTGATTTGTAATATCTTGCATGACTCTGTGAATTCCTGTTAAATTTTACTGCCATGACATGTCTCCTGTCTCTCGAAATATTATTTATTAAAATATCGTAAATCCCTTGAAATTCACGACTTGGACAAAGTCGTTTTCCATATTCTAACGCCCCAGTACAAGGCGTGAATATTAAAAGTAACGCCCCTTCCCAGGGCGTGTATCTGTTAAAATCCTGAAATTCACATATTCTGTAAAATGGAATTAGAAAGTAACGCCCCTTCCAAGGGCGCGTTTTTGATAAATTTCTGAGAATAATTATATCCTGTCGAATATGTAAATGATGAGACGCCTGCCCCTGCAGTCGTCAACTTTTAAGAAACGCCCCCAGTAAAGGCGTGTTTTTGATAAATTAATGAAATAATGGAAATTCTGCAAATTGGCAATATATGTAAACGCCCTTCAGTTAGGCGTTAATTACTTGAGACACGACTTGACCTAAGTCGTTATTTTACTGTGAACTGATTTTTCCTCTGATTTGCTAACCGATGGTTTATATATTATACATATATATATATATCGGCACTATTCTCCATTCCGTGAGTATAGTCCCACGTTTCATGTTGATTTATCGATCACACTCAACTCTCATTGACATACAAGCTCTCCATTGGACATTCCGTTCCTTTGGACTAGCAAGTTAGTCATAGAGACCTCCGTAAGACTCCTCGTAGCCTTGGATTCCCTCAAGGCCGACTGAGCTGGTTGTACCCTAAAAAACCCATTACACAGTTTTTGCCATGTCAATCTAAAGAAAACATGGTATACCGGCCCTTATGATTATACAAAGAGTATATCATAAGAAATTCTTAATGGGATGATGATATCATGCCATATCATGTCGTTCTTGTAAACCTCAATTCTATGATAAGAATGAGGGTATCTTACCTTTGATATACTGTTCATGTGGACCTCAATTCTAAATAAAGAATGTCCATATTGATTTGTCATGGTACCTAAGTTAAAGGAACCATAATCTACCTAGTTTTACCGACATCGTGATTATACCGTTATTATCGCCATTCTACGTCCTTTGTCATATTTTGGACTCTATTCTATCAAAGTTGTCATACGTGTCTACAAGCTTGATTATTGAAATTCTATATTGGCTATATAAACAAGAGTGGATGTCAAAACACATGATAAATGCCTGCGCATATAGGGCCCGATCTGGTCCTGGGAGGAGCACCCGAAAGTACTTGTGCCCATGGGAGTTAAAATGATAAGGTATCTGGCATTATACCGAGTACTTGACTTGCTTGATTGGACATTCCACACACATCTTGTACTTGACTCGTACTTGACATGAAATGAAATGCGTGGCCCGAAAAAGGGTAATTTACTTGCTTGATACATGATAGCCAAAGTTCTTGACATGACTCGATAATGGTACTTGCTTGAATATCTTGAATAACTTGTATCTTGTTCATGAAAGTTCATCTTATTTCTTTGATATTACATTTTCTCTATCTTGTCGTTTCATGCGAGCATGCATAGCTTTATTGCATCCATGAAAATGTAATTACTTAAACCACTTGCTAGTACTTGAGATATAAATTCCTACTGAGCGTTCGCTCATCCCGTTTGTCCCTTTCTACTTTTCAGGTAAGTCCGACGACGATGGAAGTCAATCGGATGGGAATGGTCAAGAGTGAAAGTGATAGAGCTTCTACAAGTGTCGTCTAGTCTTTTCCATAGTTTCTTGAGTCAAATATGTATTCTTTTCCTTTTTTTAACAGAGTATTGGATTTGTAATAGTCTATCCATTATGAAATAAAGGATTGGGTTATCTTGCTATTTTGCGCATCTCTGTCTTTGTGTCGAATACACGACCACTCTGATTGACATGATTGATATAGACACGTCGCGCATCTCCGGGTATCTTCCGCGCTCGGGGCGTGACAGTCTTTGTGGTATCAGAGCCTAAGGTATTCAATTCCTAGGAAACCCAAGTCCAAGGATAGGTTTCAAAACCCTTAACCAAGTGAGAGTGGGTAGAACCAAGGGTTAAATGATCAATGAGTCCTTTATAAGATTATAGTGACATAATACTAACATAGCTATTGTAATTGTAGGATAATGGCTGCCGAACGGTGCTCAATGGCGCAACATGCAGCGTACCCTTCAAGGGATGACCCAAGTGCTACAACAGGTAGCACAAGGTGGTGCTCCACGAGCTGGAAGCTTACACCAAGCATTCAAGAATATGAATCCCCCGAAGTTCATAGGATCGACCGATCCAGACGATGCCGAGCATTGGGTTCGGGAGATTGAACGTATATTCCGTGTTATGCAATGCACGGATCAGGACAAAGTCTTATTAGCTACTTTCCAGTTAGAAAAGGATGCTAGATGCTGGTGGGAGTCGATTGAAGCTACTATTGACCCAACTCAAGTTACATGGGGTGAATTCGTTGAATATTTCAACGCCAAATATTTCTCTGATAGGGTCCAGGAAAAGAAGGCCGCCGAATTTGCCGCATTAAAGCAAAGATCTTTATCGGTGGCTGATTATGAAGCACAGTTCTCTAGACTGTCTAGATATGCTAAGCATTTAATTGGTACGGAAAAGATGAAAGCCCGTAGATTTCTTAATGGGCTTAGGCCCCACTACATTACTCAACTGGCGCCTATGGATATTCAAGTTTATACTGAAATAGTGCGCCGAGCTCAGTTGCTTGAAGATGCCACGGAACTATCTGATAGGATCCGTGGGAAAGACAAAAAGGAGCAAGTCACAAGTTCGGGTTCTTTTAAACCCAACTTTAAGAAGAGGCCCAATAATGGAGGTTCTTCCTCTCAAGATCAGAAGTACAAGAAATCCAAGCCTTTCTCTATCACCACTACCCCTTCAAACGTAGTATGCAAGCATTGTGACAAGGCTGGTCACAAAACAGAAGAATGCTGGAGGAAATTAGGAGCATGTCTCCGTTGTGGGAGTCGTGAACATCGGATTCCCGATTGTCCATTAATGAATGACCAAGACGGTGAGGGTAAACGCCCAGTGACAAGGAACGCGCGTCTTCATGCAATCCAAGAGACCGAACCAGAAGAAGAAGGCGGATTGGTGGAAGGTACATTAAAAATTTGTTCCAAATATGCACATGTCTTATTTGATACGGGTGCATCGCATTCCATTATTTCCAAGAAGTTTGCTTACCCATTACCTCTAGAACCAGAATGGATGAAAATAGTGTTGTCTACTCCTCTCGGAAACGAGACGGATATCACACATCATTACCAAAATTGTGAGGTATTGGTTCGAGGAAAGAATTTTCCTATTGATCTTATCTGCTTAGATCTAAAAGAATATGATGTTATACTAGGAGCAGATTGGTTATCCAAATACCAGGCAACGGTTGATTGCCGTGATAGCAAGATTGTTTTCAAGGAATTTCCGGAACTGACTTATACTAGTCCTAAGAGTCGAAGCAAATCCCCTCTTATTTCGGCTCTTCGAGCAAGCAAGCTCGTCAGGAAAGGATGTGTATCCTTCCTTGCTTTTGTCACTAATAAAGAAGCTAAGGAAACCAAGATAGAAGACGTTCAAGTAGTACGAGAATTCCCAGACGTATTTCCGGAAGAATTGCCGGGATTACCCCCGCAAAGAGATGTGGCCTTTACCATCGACTTAGTCCCTGGTGCTGGTCCGGTTTCAAAGGCACCATATAGAATGTCCCCTGTTGAACTCAAGGAGTTGAAGGAGCAGTTGATGGAACTAATCCGAAAAGGGTTTATTAGACCAAGTACTTCCCCGTGGGGAGCACCAGTCTTATTTGTAAAGAAGAAGGATGGATCCATGAGATTGTGTATTGACTATCGACAGTTGAATCATCTTACTATCAAGAACAAGTATCCACTGCCGAGAATCGATGAATTGTTTGATCAGATTTCAGGATCCAAATATTTCTCCAAGATTGATCTCCGGTCGGGATATCATCAATTAAGGATCAAGGATGATGACATTCACAAGACCGCATTCAGAAGCAGGTATGGCCATTACGAATTTGTTGTTATGCCTTTTGGACTAACAAATGCCCCTGCTGCCTTTATGCAGTTAATGAATAGCATATTCAGGCCTTACTTGGATCAATTCATAGTAGTCTTCATCGATGATATATTGATATATTCTAAGACTAAGGAAGAACATGAAGAGCATTTGAGGATTGCATTGCAAGTCTTGAGGACAAATCAATTATATGCTAAACTCAGCAAATGCGAGTTCTGGCTTGAAGAAGTGGCTTTTCTCAGACATGTCATATCCAAGGACGGTTTATCTGTGGATCCGTCAAAAGTTGAAGCTGTGAGAAACTGGGAGAGACCCACTAATGCAAGCGAGATCAGAAGTTTCTTAGGTCTTGCAGGCTATTATCGGCGATTTATCAAAGATTTCTCTAAGATCGCCGTACCACTTACAAGATTAACTCGTAAGGAGATCCGATATGAATGGAGTGAGGAATGTGAAAGCAGTTTCCAAACTCTCAAGGATCATCTCACCACAGCTCCAGTCTTAGCCCTACCAATTGAAGGAGAGAAATTCGAGGTCTACACTGATGCTTCTGGCATTGGCCTCGGATGCGTTCTAATGCAACATGGGAAGGTCATAGCATATTCTTCTCGTCAACTGAAGAAGCATGAGGAGAATTACCCCGTCCATGACTTGGAATTGGCCGCGGTAGTATTTGCCCTAAAGATATGGAGACACTATCTCTATGGGGTACAGTTTACTGTATACTCCGATCACAAAAGTCTCAAATATCTATTTTCACAAAAGGAGCTGAACATGAGACAAAGACGTTGGCTAGAATATCTCAAGGACTTCGACTTCAATATACAATTCCATCCCGGAAAGGGTAATTATGTGGCTGATGCCCTTAGTCGAAAGCCGAGAGCAAAGATAGCAAATTGTATGATACAAGAATGGAGGTTACTTGAACAATTCTCCGAGCTCAATATAAGCTTGGACACGGAATCCAAATTTGTCACACTATCCCATGTAAGCATACAGTCAGATTTGTTATCTGAGATACAAACACTTCAGGATGACGATCCTATGTTAATAGAAATCAAAGGCAGATTAGAAGGACAATCTGATTTTCAACTAACTTCTGATGGAAGATTATCGTTCAAAGATAGAACTTGTATACCCGATTGTCCGGAATTAAAGAAGAAGATCTTAGATGAAGCTCACCGATCAAGATACACTATTCATCCTGGATCAACTAAAATGTACCAAGATGTAAAGAGGAACTTTTGGTGGCCCAATATGAAAAGAGAAATAGCGGACTATGTATCACGCTGTCTCACATGCCAACAGGTCAAGGCAGAACATCAAAAGCCTGCGGGAAAACTACATCCTCTAGATATTCCTAAGTGGAAATGGGAGGATATTGGTATGGACTTCATCATGGGTTTGTCTAAATCTAAAGGAGGACATGATGGAATCTGGGTTATCATTGATCGATTGACTAAATCGGCACATTTCTTGCCAATCAAAAGCCGATGGTCGATTGATGTGCTAGCTGCACTATACATTAAAGGAATAGTCAGGATACATGGAATTCCTGTCTCAATCGTGTCGGATAGAGATCCCCGTTTTACTTCTCATTTTTGGAAGGGATTACAACATTCGTTGGGGACAAGGCTCAACTTTAGTACTGCTTTTCACCCACAAACGGATGGTCAGACCGAGCGAACTAATCAAGTTGTTGAAGATATGCTGAGAGCATGCATTATTGACTTTGGAGGAAGCTGGCATGACCACTTACCTTTAGTTGAATTTGCATATAATAATAGCTACCAAGCTAGTATCCAAATGGCACCTTTCGAAGCCTTATACGGAAGGAGTTGCCGATCTCCCATATGTTGGAACGAAGTTGGAGAGGAACAACTATTAGGTCCAGACATGGTAAGGGATACAACTGAGAAGATACAGGTAATCAGAGAAAGATTACAAGTTGCTCTGACAAGGCAAAAGGCTTATGCTGATACCAGGAGAAGAGATCTTGAATTCCAGGTTGGAGATCATGTATTTCTTAAAATATCCCCTGGACGTGGCATACGAAGATTTGGTGTTAAGGGCAAGCTTACGCCAAGATTCATCGGACCATTTGAGGTACTCGAAAGAGTTGGCGAGGTTGCTTATCGCATCGCGTTGCCTCCTCAGTTGTCCGAGGTACACAATGTATTTCACATATCTATGTTGAAGAAGTATGTGCACGATCCGTCACATATTATTGAGCATGGAGATCTGGTGATCCAGAAAGATCTCACATATGAACAGAAGCCCTTGAAGATATTAGATCGAGAAATACGAGCTCTAAGGAATAAGGTTATTCCCATGCTCAAGGTGCAATGGAATAAGAATCCTGAACGCGAAGCGACATGGGAGACCGAGGAATCTATGAAGAAACGATTTCCCGAGTTATTCTAAGAGGTATATGTCCTACACTCTCCGCGTGTATAATTATATATATATATTGAATTTGGGGACCAAATTCTTTTTAAGTGGGGGAGGGTGTAGCAACCCTAATAAATGAATAATTGAAATGAATTAAAACATATATATTACAGAAGTAATATATATAAAAGGAATAGGGTTAATTGGACGAAATAAGACAAATTAAAAATAACGCCTCTTATTAGGGCGTTAATTCAAAAAGAAACGCCTCTATCAAAGGCGTGACTAAAGAAAGGACGCCCACACGTGCGGTCGTCAACTCTCACGACCAAATAGGCAAGTAAAAGAAACGCCCATATATGGGGCGTGTTTCAAAAACAAGGAACGCCCTTATCAAAGACGTTTCTTAAGAAACGACCTGAACTAGGTCGTTAATTAAAGAATAGACGCCCTTATGCAAGGCGTTAATTCAAGAATACACGCCCTGACCAAAGGCGTTAATTCCATTCGAGTTCCGTTCGACACGGGAGCTTATCCAGGGAAGGATTATGTTAATCCAGTAAGTATTTAATAGGGCAAGGACTCTATATTGGAAGCATTGCTTCTACTAGAACACTAACCTTAACAGGACGTCCAAAATCCTATATATAATCTTGATCGAACAAACCCTAAACCTATTTGGACGATCGAACCGCACAGGTACGTGAAGAACATATCTTCTTCTTCTTCTTTTCCTTATGAACGAAATAGCAGTTCATATAAGTTTCTCTTTACTTCGGTTACATGAAGAACTAATAGTTCTTCATCCTCTTTTCCTCTTACAGGTTGAGGACGCAGTAGCATAAGTGAAGAACAAGGTAACGTTCTTCTAACCTCCTCTGTTCTGATAGGTGAAGAAATTAATAAATGTTTCTTCTTCTGTTCTCGTAGGAATTACAGGACCGAAGAACTAGAGCTTCTCACAGTTCAAATCATCAAATTATCATAAGGTAGGATTTTCTCAAGTTATTGTAGCCCAAATAAGAATTAATGCAAGATATCTATACATACGTATATGAGCATGGCATGCATACTGTTTATAAGGTTTTATTACGTTTTCTGCAAAATTTTGAAAGAAACGCCCTTGATGAGGGCGCTAATTTAAAAGAAACGACCATGCTTGTGGTCGTCAATTTAATATTTGACGCCTTCTACGCAGGCGTTAATTTCATAAGAATCGCATGTGATTAATAATTGATCCTGTTTAAAAATTACAATACATATGAAATATTGATTTGTAATATCTTGCATGACTCTGTGAATTCCTGTTAAATTTTACTGCCATGACATGTCTCCTGTCTCTCGAAATATTATTTATTAAAATATCGTAAATCCCTTGAAATTCACGACTTGGACAAAGTCGTTTTCCATATTCTAACGCCCCAGTACAAGGCGTGAATATTAAAAGTAACGCCCCTTCCCAGGGCGTGTATCTGTTAAAATCCTGAAATTCACATATTCTGTAAAATGGAATTAGAAAGTAACGCCCCTTCCAAGGGCGCGTTTTTGATAAATTTCTGAGAATAATTATATCCTGTCGAATATGTAAATGATGAGACGCCTGCCCCTGCAGTCGTCAACTTTTAAGAAACGCCCCCAGTAAAGGCGTGTTTTTGATGAATTAATGAAATAATGAAAATTCTGCAAATTGGCAATATATGTAAACGCCCTTCAGTTAGGCGTTAATTACTTGAGACACGACTTGACCTAAGTCGTTATTTTACTGTGAACTGATTTTTCCTCTGATTTGCTAACCGATGGTTTATATATTATACATATATATATATATCGGCACTATTCTCCATTCCGTGAGTATAGTCCCACGTTTCATGTTGATTTATCGATCACACTCAACTCTCATTGACATACAAGCTCTCCATTGGACATTCCGTTCCTTTGGACTAGCAAGTTAGTCATAGAGACCTCCGTAAGACTCCTCGTAGCCTTGGATTCCCTCAAGGCCGACTGAGCTGGTTGTACCCTAAAAAACCCATTACACAGTTTTTGCCATGTCAATCTAAAGAAAACATGGTATACCGGCCCTTATGATTATACAAAGAGTATATCATAAGAAATTCTTAATGGGATGATGATATCATGCCATATCATGTCGTTCTTGTAAACCTCAATTCTATGATAAGAATGAGGGTATCTTACCTTTGATATACTGTTCATGTGGACCTCAATTCTAAATAAAGAATGTCCATATTGATTTGTCATGGTACCTAAGTTAAAGGAACCATAATCTACCTAGTTTTACCGACATCGTGATTATACCGTTATTATCGCCATTCTACGTCCTTTGTCATATTTTGGACTCTATTCTATCAAAGTTGTCATACGTGTCTACAAGCTTGATTATTGAAATTCTATATTGGCTATATAAACAAGAGTGGATGTCAAAACACATGATAAATGCCTGCGCATATAGGGCCCGATCTGGTCCTGGGAGGAGCACCCGAAAGTACTTGTGCCCATGGGAGTTAAAATGATAAGGTATCTGGCATTATACCGAGTACTTGACTTGCTTGATTGGACATTCCACACACATCTTGTACTTGACTCGTACTTGACATGAAATGAAATGCGTGGCCCGAAAAAGGGTAATTTACTTGCTTGATACATGATAGCCAAAGTTCTTGACATGACTCGATAATGGTACTTGCTTGAATATCTTGAATAACTTGTATCTTGTTCATGAAAGTTCATCTTATTTCTTTGATATTACATTTTCTCTATCTTGTCGTTTCATGCGAGCATGCATAGCTTTATTGCATCCATGAAAATGTAATTACTTAAACCACTTGCTAGTACTTGAGATATAAATTCCTACTGAGCGTTCGCTCATCCCGTTTGTCCCTTTCTACTTTTCAGGTAAGTCCGACGACGATGGAAGTCAATCGGATGGGAATGGTCAAGAGTGAAAGTGATAGAGCTTCTACAAGTGTCGTCTAGTCTTTTCCATAGTTTCTTGAGTCAAATATGTATTCTTTTCCTTTTTTTAACAGAGTATTGGATTTGTAATAGTCTATCCATTATGAAATAAAGGATTGGGTTATCTTGCTATTTTGCGCATCTCTGTCTTTGTGTCGAATACACGACCACTCTGATTGACATGATTGATATAGACACGTCGCGCATCTCCGGGTATCTTCCGCGCTCGGGGCGTGACACGTCGTACCTTCAATACGGACCTTTGTCAGAACATGAAATGGTCCATGAGTGACTGACATGACTTGAATTCTCGCACCCTCGACACGGGTTTAGAATGATTCGACCTCCTCTATCTTCTTACAATTAATGTCAACTTTCTGGCCATGAGGCCCTTATTCCCGGCAATTAATCAAGGGTGTTCCCCTCTCCGAGGGGATGTAAATAACGCCGTGACCTTTATGGCGCGGTGGGTTTTGGTCCCAACCCGAACCATACAATCGTCTGATTAGTCAGATCGAGCGCACCCAGGGCTTCCATGAGGTCCGGATAAATCGTCACTTTGTGACTGGCACACCCTCACACTAAATAAACGAATTAACCCGATCAATAAATGAACAGATTCTTTTCGAAGTTTAGTGCGTCCACAAGTTTGGCACATCCGGTGGGACAGAAATCACCCTTCATCTCTTCGCCGGGATTCAGGGCCTCATGACCTCCTAATAAACGATGTTTGCCTATTTTGATGAATTACAGGTGCTGTCTCCGCCAGCCCTATGCGGAGGAAAGCAAGACTAGGCGAAATTATCTTTGTGGCCTCGAAGATGCTACTCTGAGGCACCTGTAGCTTCCAGGAATCATGAAGGTGAGAGAGGGTTATCCGGCCATATCCATCAAGACCCGTGCTGAACAAAGATTACCACTATGGGATGGATGCGGTGGAGCGAACCACTCATCCCCTTCCTGAGGGGGTGAGCGCTCTCCTGCACACCCACCTTGGTCTATTACACAAAAAAGAAGAAGAGAAGAAAAGAAAGGATAAAAAGAAAAGTTGGCAAGCATTGCCGATGAAAAGAACAAGAAGAAGGCCGGCATCCCACTCCACTCTAGGAGGGGCCAAGTCCATGGTGCAATGCCCTGGTCCGTTCCACCTTCCTACTGCCCCTATCCGGCATAAGACGGCCCCTCGAGTGGCTATTCGAAGATCCAACAAACCGCAACTATAGCTTGATGAATTACTGCCCGCTGCGGGGAATACGTCATAGCAATGAGGCCAAGCATGGCCATGACTCCCAAAGAGAACACGCATCCCCCTCCACAGCCCCCCCAACAGGGCACTCCATGCGGAAAGGGGGGGCAACAGAGCAATCAACCCTCGCGGGAAATTTCAATTTGCCTGAGGGCACTTAGCAGCATATTCCCTTCTCGGGATCGCCAAAAAACAAACAAACAAACAAACAAATAAATAACATGTCAATGTACACTTGACGCGAGCTAGGAGCATGAAGATGGCCCCGCAAGGGGACTGATTATCGAAGCACAGCGGTAGGGCGTCCTCCAGCCTTTGCCAATGCACCAAACACCCCAATGTGGGGAGGGAAAAGGGAATCAACCTAATACGCTCACTTGGGACACTTGCATGCCACCTCCCTTTTGAGGCGAGACTTTTCATGAAAGGAAGCAAAGAATGGCCCGTCCAGGTGGCCGAAGATAAAGAAGAAGATGTGGGGCCTCACGGCTATCCCCCTTTATTACTGCTTGGCCGACGTGACTCACCATCAAAAAAAAAACCAAGCTAGCCGAAGTAAAAGACGCTCCTTGAGCAGCTTCCCAAACATACACCCCGACTTAGGGGCACTTGAAGAAGAAACATACCCCCGCACGGGGGCATATGAAACAAAAGGAATTCACCCCGACTTAGGGGAATACGGAGAGAAATATACCCCACTCTGGGGCAGAGGAAGTAGAGGAATCACCCCCGGTCTGGGGGCATGAAAGCAACATACACCCCAATCTAGGGACACATGAAAAGGACATCCACCCCGATCTAGGGGCATGAAAAGAAGAAGCCACACCCCGACTCGGGGGCACAGGAAGAAACATACCCCGCCATGGGGGCATAAGAGGCAAGAAACTGCACACCGCTCCGGGGACATATGAAAGGACACACACCCCGCCATGGGAGCATAAGAAGCAAAGACTATACCCCACCATGAGGGGGTAAAAGAAGCAAAACACACACTGCCTGGGGGCATAGAAGACATGAAGAAAAACACCCCGCTCTGGGGGCATAAGAAGCAGAAGATACACCCCGACATGGGGGCACAAAAAGTAAAATACACCCCGCTTTGGGGGTACAAGAAGCAAAACATACCCCAGGGGCATATGAAGCCAAGAATCGAACCCTCTCCCGGGGGAGGGGGCATAAAGAAGCGAAACACACCCTGCTTGGGGGCATAGAATACATAAAGAGTTACACCCCACCTTGGGGGCACCAAGAAGTAAAATACAACCCACCTTGGGAGCACATGGAGCATGCATCCACCCCGATATGGGGGCATAAGAAGCAAGGACTACACCCCGCCATAGGGGCATAAGAAGCAAAAGGGTACACTCCGCCATGGGGGCATATGAAGAGAAATATAGCCCGCTCTAGGACATAAGAGGCAGAAGAATCCGCCCTGACTCGGGGGCATATGAAACAGAGTTACACCCCGCTCTAGGGGCATAGAAGCCACAAAGAATACACCCCAGCTTAGGGGAATTTGAAGAAGGAATACCCCCCGGCCTGGGGGCATAAGAAGCAGAGAAAACACCCCAGCTTAGGGGGCATTTGAAGAAGAAACACACCTCACTTTGGGTGCAAAAGAAGCAGAAGAATCTACCTCGACCTGGGGGGGGTACAACAAATAACAGAGTCACACCCCGATCTAGGGGCACGTGAAGAAAGACACATCCTGCCTTGGGTGCACACGAAGCGAAACACACCCCTCATGGGGGCACATGAAATAAAGCTACACCCCCCCTCTGGGGGCATAGTAAGCAAAAGAATACACCCCGGTCTGGGGGCATGAGAAGCAAAGACTATACCCTGCTCTGGGGGCATACAAAGAAAGAAACACGCCCCGCTGGGTACATAAGAAGCAAAAGATACACCCCATGTTGGGGGCATATGAAGAGAGGTGTACCCCGATCTAGGGGCATAAAGAGCAAAAGAATACACCCTGGCTTAGGGGCATTCGAAGAAGAATACACCCTGACTTAGGGGCACTTCAAGAAGAGACATACCCCACCTGGTGGGCAGAAAGAGTAAAAGAATACACCCAGGCTTAAGGGCATTTGAAGAAGAGACATACCCCGATCTAGGGGCATAAGGAGCAGAAGATACGCCCCGACTTAGGGGCACATGAAGAGAAACATACCCCGCCATAGGGGCATAAAAAAAAGAGCAAGAGTACACTCCAGCCTGGGGGCACATATGTAAAGAGACATACATCCCGACCTGGGAACATATGAAGAAAGGTATACCCCGCCTAAGGGGCATTTGAAGAAGCAACATACCCCGTCACGGGGGCATGGAAGTCATGAAGAATTCACCCCAGCTTAGGGGTATTCGAAGAAAAATCTGCCCCGCTTTAGGGGCATTTGAAGAAGAAACATACACCACGCCTGGAGGCATGGAAGCCGTAAAGAATACAACCCGCCCGGGGCACAGAAGCAAAGAGGCATACCCCCCCGACCTAGGGGAGGCAAATGAAGAAAAGTTGTACCCCAACCTGGGGGCACATTAAGAAAAATATAACCTAGTCCGGGGGCATTAATGAGAAAAGAAGAGCAGAACAAAAAGAATAGTCATGAGGCAGACGCGGTCTTCAAACCCGCCTCTTCACAATAAAAAAAAGGGAAAAGAAGAAGAGGAGAAAAGAAATAAAAGTCATGAGACAGACGTGGTCCTCGAACCTGCCTCTTCATACAAAAGGGAGAAGGAAAGAAAAGAAAGAAAAGTCAGGAGGCAGACGTGATCTTTCACCCTCAGCTTTCAGCCATCCAACAAATAGACCTCTCATATGGTCGACGTTACGACCTTTGGTTCAAGCGGAGAAATATTCCACCGACGGGGCGTTAAATCGAAAGACATTCCGCCATCAGGCGTTAAACCGAAAGATGTTCCGCCATCGGGGCGTTAAACCGAAAGCCATTTTGCCATCGGGGTGTTAAATCGAAGGACATTCTGCCATCGGGGCGTAAAACCAACAGATGTTCCGCCATTGGGGCGTTAAACCGAAAGATATTCCACCATCGGGGCGTTAAATCAACAGATGTTCCACCATCGGGGCGTTAAGCCGCCAAACATTCAGCCATCGGGACTTTAAACCGAAAGATGTTCAGCCATCGGGGCTTCAAGTCGATAAACATTTAGCCATCGGGGCTTCAAACCGGTAGATATTCAGCCATCGGGGCTTCAAACCGACAGATGTCAAGCCATCAGGGCTTCGACCAATAGATGTCGAGCCAACAAGCAACTCCACCTCTAGCCTTTGGCCACCCAACAAAATCAAGAGACCTTTCCTATTGTCGGCATCATGACCTTCCGTCTAGGTCGACGCATCAACCCATTGCCAGCATCAGGACTCCTTTGTCTAGTCTGGCGCATAAACCCATTGTTGACATCATGACCTTCCATCTAGGCCGACGCATCAACCCATTGCCAGCATCAGGACTCCTTTGTCTAGGCCGACACATAAACCCATTGTCGCCATCATGACCTTCTATCTAGGCCGACGCATCAACCCATTGTCAGCATCATGACCCCTTCGTCTAGGCTGGCGCATAAACCCATTACCGGTGGCACTCTCGCAATCTAAGCCGACAAATATCTTACCCTTGGCCTCTGGGCCACTGCTAAAAAAAAAAGAGAAGAAACCATTTCACTTTGGATCGGATCCTTTCCCGACCAAAGAATTAAAAAAAAAGAACCTATCACTTTGGTTCGGATCCTTCCCCAGCCAGAGAATCATTGAATAACCCTATCGCTTTGGTTCAGATCCTTCCTCGACTAGAGAATCAAAGAATAACCCTTTCACTTTAGTTCGGATCCTTCCCTGGCCAGAGAATAAAAGAATAAACCTTCCACTTTGGTTCGGATCCTTCCCCAGGCCATAGAATTAAAGAAGAGACCTTTCACTTTGATTCGGATCCTCCTCCGGCCAGAGAATTAAAGAAGAGAGAAGAAACCTTTCACTTTGGTTCGGATCCTTCCCCGGCCAGAGAATCAAAGAAGAAACCTTTCACTTTGGTTCAGATTCTTCCCCGGACAGAGAATCAAAGAAGAGACCTTTCTCTTTGGTTCGGATCCTTCCTCGGCCAGAGAATTAAAGAAGAAACCCTTTCAATTTGGTATGGATCCTTCCCCGGCCAGAGAACAAAAGAATAGACCTGTCACTTTTGTCCGGATCCTTCCCCGGCCGGAGAATCAAAGAATAAACTTTTCACTTTGGTTTGGATCCTTCCTCGGCCAGAGAATCAAAGAATAAACCTTCCACTTTGGTCCGGATCCTTCCCCGGCCAAAGAATCAAAAAATAAACCTTTCACTTTGGTTCGGATCCTTCCCCGGCCAGAGAATAAAAGAATAAACCTGCCACTTTGGTCCGGATCCTTCCCCAGCCAGAGAATTAAAGAAGAAACCCTTTCACTTTAGTTCGAATCCTTCCCCGGCCAGAGAACAAAAGAATAAACCTATCACTTTGGTTCAGATCCTTCCCCGGCCAGAGAATCAAAGAATAACCCTTTCACTTTGGTCCGGATCCTTCCCCAGCCAGAGAATCAAAGAATAAACCTTTCACTTTGGTTCGGATCCTTCCCCGACCAGAGAATCAAAGAATAAACCTGCCACTTTGGTTTGGATCCTTCCCCGGCTAGAGAATTAAAGAAGAAACCCTTTCACTTTGGTCCGGATCCTTCCCCGACCAGAGAACAAAAGAATAAACCTGTCAGTTTGGTTTGGATCATTCCCCGACCAGAGAATCAAAGAATAACCCTCTCACTTTGGTTCGGATCCTCCCCCGACAAGAGAATCAAAGAATAAACCTTTCACTTTGTTTCGGATCCGTTCTCGGCCAAAGAATTAAAAAAAAACCCTTTCACCTTGGTTCTAATCCTTCCCCGTGTTGAGTTATGGTTTTGATGATTATTGTGATTGTTAAGTTATAGTTTTGATGATAACTAAACTTAATGTGTGATTAAGTGATGATAACTAAACTTATGATTGATTACACATGTTCTTGCTGACTGTGTACACTCATGTTGTTGTTTAAATATGATTGAGTTGGTTTTATAAGAGGTAAGAGGTTTCATAATCTCTTTAATGTGAACAAGACTCCTTAATGTGAACAGGCGTAGTATTAACCTTGACTATCTTGCTTGTAGGATCAAACTTATAATCTCATGGCAGCCGTCCGGTAAACCAAACGTGTGGATAAGCACCTTGCTTCTCTACCATTCAATACAGGTGGTATATGTCATTTATGGTCAAGAACCATTGGTAAGATTCTTACCTTGTCATAGCCATCAATCTCACCATGGGTATTCCATATACCTCTCATTTCTTAACTTCATTCATGGTAATTGATGCCACAATGATTGATAACTTGGATTGATAACTTGCAAGTTCATTCTTCAAATGCATTAGCTCTTCATTCTAATCATGGTCAAATCCTCAAACGGTCTAGACGTTTCTAATGCATAAATCAAGTAAAATCCAACCCCAAAATGCATGAAACAAACATCTACTTAAAGCCATTGTTATTTGGATGTATTTCATTGGGTTAACACTTCAATTTTGCAGGACTGGGTCATTCCGGTCGACCAAGACCATAGGGCCGGTCGACCAGAATTGCCAGAACCGAAAAAGCTCATGACTGCAGAACTAGCGGTCGACCGCCCCAGAAGGACCGGTCGACCGGCTAGTGTCCGGTCGACCGACCCCATACTGCTGGTCGACCGGTTTCTCCAGAGCCGAAAGATCATGTATTTGAAACTTTTCGGTTGACCGACCACCAACTTCCGGTCGACCGGCAGCCCCGATGCAGCAATCTTTGAGTTCATTTTCACCTCGTGGGCAGCCCCTCTTCTTGAATTTGTTTAATCCTAAAGTCACCCAATCTCCCATGATTTGTGGATCTGGTCTGGAGGGTGTCTATGGACCATTCAAAAGATATAAAATCAACACAAGAAGGTTAGAAACCATAATTCATCAAGAGAGTTCTAAAGGGGGAGAGGCTATCCAAGAGAGAGAAGAGGTACTGTAGCCATGAATTGTACCTCGTGCAGCAACATCTTCATCCAACTTCAAGCCATTCAAGGTAGATCTGAAGCCAACATCCTCCAAGGAAAAGAAGCAAGCAAGGATTCCAAGAAGAGTGCCTAAGGGAGAAAGAAGAGAAGCAAGTAAGCAAGGAAGGAGAGAAGCCAAGCAAGCAAGAAAGGAGAAAAGCTAAGCAAGCACGGATTGAAGCTCTGGTCAAGTGAAGATTGAAGATATGTTCAAGATCCGCAACATGCATTCAAGGGGAACCCAAAATAGGACTTTTCTAAACTAAGCCTCATCATCTTTATGATTTGGGTGTTGTATTTGTGTTCGTCATAAACTGAAGAACTTGTGTGTGTGTGGATCGTTGTTGGATCCGTGGTCGTGTGTGTGTGTGTCGTATTTGATTCGTGTGAGTGCGTGGATCTTCCTAGATCTGCGTTTGTGTGTGTGTGGGTCTATTTAGATCTGTTCTATCTCGTGTGTGTGGATTGCTGCACCTGTGGCAGCAGGTGTTTCTGTTGGTGATCCGGTTGTTGGATCGTGTTAGAGACTTCATCTCCGTGTGTGTGTTTGTGTGTATTGGGGCGCGTCCCCGTGTGTGTGTGCAGGCGTCGTCCTGCGTGTGTGGTTGGAGCATAGTCTCTGTTTGGGGATTTATCCCTGAGTGAAGCCTCACCGGGTTTGGTGAGGGGTGGACGTAGGATTGCCATTGTTGCATCCGAACCATCTTAAAAACTGCTGTGCATTATGGTTTATATTGTGTGGTTTGGTCCATTTCCTCTACCTCCATTCTACGTGAGTGTTAGTATACTTTATTGTTCAGGTTTTATTCTTGTTCATCTTGCATAATCTATCTCATCACTAAATAGATTTTGATAAATCCAACTTGTGATTGTATAGATTTGAATCTCTTAAGTAGTGTTTTATCACACTCTTCAAAAAGGCTAAAAGTTTTCTTAAAATTTGTAAACACCCAATTCACCCCCCTCTTGGGTGTCATTGATCGTGGGACTTCAATTAGTATGAGAGACAAGGCTCTATTCTTCATAGATCTAACGATCTAGAGAGATCCAGATCAATGACTACTAATATGTACACCTTGAATTCTCCACCGGTGTTTGATGGTTGCAATTTTGATTTGTGGTTAGGTAAAATGTGTAGTCTTGTCAACTCATATGACCCTAAGCTAAGGAAGCTTATTTCATATGGCCCATATGAGTTGCCTAAGGACAAAAATATCTGGGCTGAAAATCAAAAGCTTAAACATGATCAAAATTGCTTGGTTTTAAAGTTGCTTATTGCTGTAGTTTATTCTAATCACTTTCCATTTGTCTCTCATTGCAGATCCGCAAAGGATGTTGTGGATGGCTTAGCCAACTTCAAGGAAGAGCATAAAGACAGATGTCTTGTGGCAGGAACGAGTGGTCAAGGAAGTGATCAGCAAAGGGGATCAAGCTCAAAGGTAAATTCTGATTCTGATAGTGAAGATGAACTTAACAATGAAGACTTGTTGATTGCATATGATGATGATGCGGGACGGACACGCGACTCGACTCCAAATGAATATGCGATCCTCGGACTCTAAGCAAGCTCGCGATCGTCCCTAATGAGGGAAGCGTCGTACGTGCGCGGTTGAGAAACCGGCAAAGAGCTAGGGTGGTCAACTCACAAATTCGTGCCCGGATCGGGTCACGGGATGGTCTCGCTCTCTCTCGCAGCAGCGGTGATATAAAAGTATAGCGAGCTACGATCCTACCATGCTCTCTAGCAGCGGCATAAAGAAATATATATGAAATAAAGTAAATACTGAGATGTGAGCGAATACCATACCTTCACACTACTGGGCGTGGGAAAGACTTCCCGACCGATCTCGTACTCCCGGAACAGTAAATACACAATAATTACAGCAAGACAAATTACTGCCCACTCCACGTAGGGATATAAAAGGCGACACGATGGGATCCGGGAGTAGCGGTTTCGGGTTGACGGGTGGCTTCGTGTGTTGCTTCGGCGGCACAATATTCATGACCGTGGGGCCCACGTGCTGGTCCGAGGGGCCGTGTGGGACCGGGGTGGCACCACTATGGTGGGGACGCCTGGAGGGGCACTCCCTGGGACAGCGGTAAGCTGGTTCGTCGGTCAGAGGCCGGGCGGCTCCGATCTTCACTCATCGGAGTTGCTACCCACGGATCTGAACTGCTATTTCAGACTCGTGCGTCCCGAAAAAATCCGCTGCTGCAGTCACTCCCAACGTCGGATCGACGCACAAGAGGTACCGATGGAAAGCTGACTTGAAATTCTTCGATCTATGGCTAGAGAAAGAAATTTTAATTTCCCGTTGATGGCCTTTATCGAATATTCAAGCAGCTGGTTCACAGGATCCAAAATCTCAGGATAGAAGTACTTTTTCCTGAGAGTTGGCGTTGACCGCGATGTAGACCTTCGATTCAGCTTTTGAGCCCTTCATGAACGTTGTAGAGGCCGAAGAGAGGAAAACGGGGATATACTTTATGAAAGGTGTGGTGGGATTTTAGATTTTTTGTGAATTTTATACTGACCTGGGGTCAGATCTGGACAGCAGAGACATAACTGAATTTGGGAAAAAGACACAATTTCTAAAAATAGGTAGAGGGCTTTTGAAATTCGAAGAAAATTTTTTGAGGATGGGGATGGTGGAAAGAACCTCCAATAAATTTGGGGATTCAAACAAAAATCAAGAAGGGGGTCAAAAGGGCAAAACTCAGAGTGGCTATGACATAGGACTGAGATCTGGCAGATTTGGTGGACTGGAAAGCACGAAAATGGACAAATATAAAACGAAGTCTAAATGATGTGATTTTTTTACTAGAGGTTGGAAATCAACAGAGGAACCAACTCTGAAATTCTCAGCTCCATATGATGTCGGAGTTGGGAGCTAAAATTCTCGGAGTGAACCCCTGTCCAGCAAAATAGAACTTGGATAGCACTTCAGAAGGATGCTAGCGACGGCTCGATGGCGGCACGAACGGCGGCAGCGACAGCAGAGATAGAAATCAGAGATAGAGGGGCTAAGATAGAAGGGGTTTACACCCTGAAATTCTGAAGGAAGAGGAAGGAACTAGAGGAGAGAGAGGGGGGCGCAGGTTGCTCCAATGCACACAATGATTTTCTTCTTCATTAATTCACAAAAAATGGAAATACATGCCTTATATAATAAATGGAAAATGACTCAAAATGCCCTCAGATCTAGAATTGAGAGGGGTATACAAGGTATGGAACTAATTAGTTCTAATAGACTTTTTTTTTCAAAAATTAAATTCGACCAAAAAGGGGGGGGGCGCCCCCTTGAGCAAGGGGACAAGGTAGGTGGCCTCCTTTGAAATTTTAAACCACTTGTCTCCCCATGTGTCAATTGACCTTTTAGATGCCACCTAGGACTTTGACCAGCCCCACATGGACCCAAATGGTGCCACTTGGACCAATGAGGAAGGAGTGAGGGCCCCCTTACTGGTCCTACTGACATTTTGCATAAAAATCCACTAAGACTCACAATTGTGTACCCATATAACACAAAGATATACATACAAATATAAAAGGACATAAATACAAATAAAATATAAGCAGTCTTGCTTCGATGTCCCCATCAGATGATCTTGCTGATAAATACAAGAAGGTAAAATCTGAAAACAAAAAAACTGAAAAAGAATGCCGAACAAAATAATTGTAATTCCTCTTGTAGAAAATGCTCACATCTAGAGGAATTGATTGAGGCTCATGTGTTCGACATTGAATTTCACAAAGATCAAATTTCCTCAAGAAATGAAAATAAGGAGATGACTGCTAAGCTAAATTCAATGGCCGATGATCAAACCTTGATAAATGAACTGATTCATGATGAAAAGCTTGTTAAAGAAAATGAGAAACTGAAGGAATTGAACAAATTCATTTCTGAAAGATTGTTGGTTTTAGAAAAAAGAAATTCTGTGATTTTGGATGAGAGTAAAGATGTGAATGAACTAAGACAAGAAGTCAAATGTCTTAGGAAAACCAATGCCATCTTAAATGCCAGTCTTGCCTCCTGCGAAGAAGAACTCACCAACACCCAATTGCACATCACATCTCTAGAAACTGAAATCCAGGACTTGCATAATTCATTATCTAGATTTGTGGATGGTCAAACCAACTTGGACAAACTGTTGGACATGAAAGTGAATTTTCAAAGGGAAGGGTTGGGGTTCAATCCTGTGAACAAAAAGAAATTTGAAAGTAAGTTACACACTTCATTTGTTCACAGCACATGTACATCCATCACCTCTAAATCTAACTCCTAGCAACCCATTGTGCCAAGAACTCAAGCAAATCTGAAAAAGAGTGTGGATACCCAGAATGTACATGCTAAAACCATTTATGTGAAACCCCATGCATCCAAGAAAAGAAATACTTCTTGTCTCTATTGTGGAAAACTTGGACACATGATGCACAATTGTTTCATTATGATAAATGATGATTTGAGAGCATGTATAAATCAAGCTATTTTGAATAATGTAAAGCAATCATTTATCACAAAACTGTTCATGCATTGCAATCACTGTGGTAAAAGAGGTCATACAATTTCACACTGCTGGCTACTAATGAAGAAAAAGAGTTCTCATTCAACACATCATGCTCATACATACAAGATGGTCAAGCAAATGAGAAGAGTGAATGTGATGTCACATGCTTCAAATATTTTTCATGCTTTTAAGTTCTTTAAGTCATGTTGTCGTTACTGTGGTAAATTTGGGCATAACATGCATGAGTGCTTTCTAAAGAAAAATGATGATTTGAATGTTGTTAAGAAGTGGAAGCTACGTGCCAAATATGCTGCTAACCCACAAGGACCCAAGATGATTTGGGTACCTAAGAATGCAAAATGAGAAATCTGTTTTGCAGGTGTGCCTTGGGAATAAGAAGCATGAAATTTATATTCGGTCAAGAAGGTAAGGCACACGGGCCAAGTGGGATAAGTCAGGTAAAAAAAAAAATTAAAAACTGAATTTGATTTCTCATGTGATAATATCCCTCTTACTCTCTCCATTAAAGGTATTGTGTCTTGTTTTACCTTGTGCTGAATCTTGTGATAATGCATATGCTGTATATGAGTTACATTCATGGCAGTTACTTACTTATTTGTGTATATACCACTTGTCATATAGCATCTTGTTGCAGGAGAGCTTAAAAATCCTCCCAATCATGATTTCACTACATACGCTGAGTTTGCATACACTTTCACGTGCTGCCATGCAAAAGTTGAACTATGAATTCATGCCATTATGCATAGCAATCCTCCTACCTTCATCATCCTTGACTACATAGTATATCAAATGGTGACATGTGGAAGGGCAAGTTACGCCTGTCTGAAAGCTATCACTACGCGTGAGGTGATCTTCAGATCTAAGTTCTCCGCCCGGTACTATGAGTCAATTAGTTACAGGCTGCACATGGCATTAGGATGTTAATGAACATCTTGCATTCATGCACACACTAAGAGGGAGCAACCACATTCGTCATATGGGCTTAGTGTTTAGGTTCACATCCGAGTCATGCATCATGACAAGACCTTTCCAAAGGGATGTCGGTTGTTAAGAGAATTTATCATGGCATTGTTAATGAATTTGAATCGAAATTGACAAATCAAATCCTTTTATCCTTGGATGCAGATTTCACTTCCAAAATCCAAATGAAGATAGGCTAGTCATGGCCAAGTTTGAGTCAATGGAAGGAATATCTTGCAAGGATGAAAAAGTGATGAGAACCTTCTCAAATTACCATAAGAAGATGGGATACCAGAACTTAAACAACCTGCAGGATCCACTCAAGTACAAGCTGGTGAAGGTCTTGTACGTGCTGAAGCAAGTACCCAAGACATGGTGGAAGGCTTGGAAGATGATGGATGCTCAAGGCACAAGTATTAGAAATTAACTTCTGAGCTTTGTTTGAAAAACTCATATTTGTTTTAACCATATCCCCATCAATGAAAATAAAAAAAATATAGTTCTTGTTATTAGAATGCATTTCATCTCTCATGAATCACCATTGCATGACTGCATTTCATGAATCTAAAAATTCATCTATTTGTTTATCATTGCATGACTACATGGTATATCAAATAGTGACTTGAGGAAGGGCAAGCCATTCTTGTCTGGAGCCTATCACCATGCGTGAGAATGTGCCTCCGCCTGGTACCATGAGTCACATGTTCATTTAGTCATAGGTTGCATGACTTTCAAAACACAAAGTGTGTAAATTGTGCACAATAGACAGGGGGAGCTTATTTTTGAATGAATGATTTTGAATTGTAAATTGAACTCATCCTTGTGGACATGCATCTCATATTAATTGCCATATCTGAGTTGATCATGATATTGTTGTGTGAGTTTTGAGACTTCAATTTTTGGGACTAACAATGAACTGCTAGTCTCTTTTAAAGCTATTGCTGAGGTAACATGATTGAAGACACATGGTGATACATGCTGAACTCAGGTATTGATTCTAAAACTTGAATTGTCATTCATCCACCCTGCTATGGTGATGTTGCTCACTTGACATGTATCAATGCTTGAAATCTGACTTGTTATCTTCCTGGCATGATGAGATGAACTTGTCAAATCGTTTGAATGGCATTACAAACTCTAAAGATTTTGATGATTATTGAACATCTTTCAATCTGAATTGCTTGAGGTCTTTTCAACTTGACTGAGTATCTGGTATATCAAATGATGAGCAGTGAAAAGATGGATTGTGTCCACCTGGAAACTCTCATTATGAGTAAGTTAGTCTTTGGATCAAGGTTCTCCACCTCGTACTAGAACTCAGAAAAGTCAAATGGTTGATTTGTGATTGAGTCCTTGATCTGAGCTATTTCAATTGAAAGTTTGTTCTTGCTCATATGATCCAAACAATTGGCTTGTGGATGTTTTCCCATTTCTAACCTGTGAAATGATCTTGAAAATCTGATTTTGAATAATTCTAAAAATTGGGTTGCACCGCTTAATTTTGATCATTTTATGCACCCTTATTCATAAAGGCCATGTCATTGAAAATGTGATGAAAAATGTTTGTTGAGAAATTTATCTCATGGTTTAAAAAACAAGCTCCTGCATCTTGCACTTACATATTGTATTGTATTCTTATATGCTCATAGGTTGCATCGCATTAGAACCCATACATTAGCTGCATTTAGTTCATTCAAATTGGCATCCATTCAATTGGTATCAATAATTTTGCATATTTGCATTGCATGTTACATACATTCCCTCTGTGTGCTTGCTTGATACTATATGCTATTCACCCCCATCCTTTGGAATTTCTAAGACCACACATTTTTTGATAAATAATGATGCATTTGAGTCATTATTGGAGTGTTTCATGTTATACACTCTGGGGGAGTTTATATCTCATGAGTGCATCTATTTAGGGGAAGTTGCACTGTTTTGTGTTCATGATATTTTCGGTATACATGCTGAATCAAATTCATACACTTCTTGCACAAAATGTGAAAATGAGTGTTAAAGATAAGGATATATGAATTTCTTTTCAACACTCTCGAAATGTTAAACTTGCTGCATGTATGTTGACGAGACAGTTGAGGAAAAAGCTGCCTACATATCCTTGTTGAAAAATATGAAATAAAAATGCAAGATAGAGCAATGCTCGGTCTCACTGAGTAAACTGGGCACATGTCACCTGAGACGTGATGTGGTTCATTTCTGAAAAGTGTTGACTAAAGTACCTCTGTTTAAAATAAAGTGAAATGATTTAGTATTCTGAGTAACCGGGGATTCTGGCATGAGCTCCATGCGTCTACTCACGTAAAAAGGAATTATTTGAATCTGATCACTCTTAGAAAAATTCTGATTATCTTGTGATATCATTAAATTTTTTTTTTTGGTAGAGCGAAGCCTCCAATACGCTGTTCTCAAGATTGAAGTGCAGTATGTAAAATGTCTCATTGTGTTGATCTGAAAATCTGAATATCCATATTGCAACTATCATTTTTTATGTTACTCACTTACACATCTGGAAATTTGATTTATTATGTATTCAGAAAATTGATTGACTGCTTTACCAATTGCATGAATATTCTATATGATTGCACAATCTCCTAGGTGCTATATATGAGCATTCCAGTTGTTATGACCCCCACACACTCTTCTTATACCTATCCTCTCTTTAATAAGTACGGGGGAGCTATGTTGCATGTATATATATGTATTTGTTTGATTGTGCATCTCATATGTCATCACTTGCATGTATTGCATTTCATGCATTTCAAACCAAAATTTAAAAAACTGGAAAATGATGAAAATTCAAAAATTGAATGGAGTTCCAATGCTTCACACTTGCTCGATAAGCTTTATGCCTTGACTGACCATTGGGAAAAAGTTTGGAATCATATTGCTTTGTTGGTCTCCGGTCCACTCATCTTTCCATATGAGAGTCATCACCAATTGGTCTCCTCTGATTGGACTCATATTGATTTGTTAGTCTATGATTTGCTGTTGCTTCTTCTGATTTGATACGATGGGCTATTGCTGTTTCAAAGGGAGATATACTTGTTCTTGCTTCATTGGCTTCTTCCCGCTTTTTGATAATGTTGATAAGGGAAAAAGATTTGCATTGTCCCACTTTTTGATATTGTCAAAGGGGGAGAAGAGTTCATGAATGTGTATGACAAGGGGAGAAGTACATTTGTGCCATTCTATTGTATCATCATTTAGTTTGTCATCATCAAAAATGGGAAGATTGTTGAGTTATGGTTTTGATGATTATCGCGATTCTTAAGTTATGATTTTGATGATAACTAAACTTAATGTGTGATTAAGTGATGATAACTAAACTTATGGTTGATTGCACATGTTCTTGCTGACTGTGTACACTCATGTTGTTGTTTAAATATGATTGAGTTGGTTTTACAAGAGGCAAGAGGTTTCATAATCTCTTTAATGTGAACAAGACTCCTTAATGTGAACAAGCGTAGTATTAACCTTGACTATCTTGCTTGCAGGATCAAACTTATAATCTCATGACAGTCGCCCAGTAAACCAAACGTGTGGATAAGCACCTTGCTTCTCTACCATTCAATACAGGTGGTATATGTCATTTATGGTCAAGAACCATTGGTAAGATTCTTACCTTGTCATAGCTATCAATCTCGCCATGGGTATTCCATATACCTCTCATTTCTAAACTTCATTCATGGTAATTGAGGCCATAATGATTGATAACTTGGATTGATAACTTGCAAGTTCATTCTTCAAATGCATTAGCTCTTCATTCTAATCATGGTCAAATGCTCAAACAGTCTAGACGTTTCTAATGCATAAACCAAGTAAAATCCCACCCCAAACTGCATGAATCAAACATCTACTTAAAGCCATTGTTATTTGGATGTATTTCATTAGGCTAACACTCCAATTTTGCAATACTGGGTCATTCCGGTCGACCAAGACCATAGGGCCGGTCGACCAGAATTGCCAGAACCGAAAAAGCTCATGACTACAGAACTAGCGGTCGACCGCCCCAGAAGGACCGGTCGACCGGCTAGTGTCCGGTCGACCGACCCCATACTGCTGGTCGACTGGTTTATCCAGAGCCGAAAGATCATGTATTTGAAACTTTCCAGTTGATTGACCACCAACTTCCGGTTGACCGGCAGTCCCGATGCAGCAATATTTGACTTCGTTTTCCACCTCGTGGGCAGCCCCTCTTCTTGGATTTGTTTAATCCTAAAGTCACCCAAACTCCCATGATTTGTGGATATGATCTGGACGGTGTCTATGGACCATTCAAAAGATATAAAACCAACACAAGAGGGTTAGAAACCCTAATGCATCAAGAGAGTTCTAAAGGGGGAGAGGCTATCCAACGGAGAGAAGAGGTACTGTAGCCGTGAACAGTACCTCATGCAGCAACATCTTCATCCAACTTCAAGCCATTCAAGGTAGATCTGAAGCCAACATCCTCCAAGGAAAAGAAGTAAGCAAGGATTCCAAGAAGAGTGCCTAAGGGAGAAAGAAGAGAAGCCAAGTATATAAGAAAGGAGAAAAGCTAAGCAAGCACGGATTGAAGCTCCGGTCAAGTGAAGATTGAAGATATGTTCAAGATCCGCAACATGCATTCAAGGAGAACCCAAAACACGAGTTTTCTAAACTAAGCCTCATCGTCTTTATGATTTGGGTGTTGTATTTATGTTCGCCATAAACTGAAGAACTTGTGTGTGTTTGGATCGTTGTTGGATCTGTGGTCGTGTGTGTGTGTGTGTGTGTCATATTTTATTCGTGTGTGTGCGTGAATCTTCCTAGATCTGCGTTTGTGTGTGTGTATGGGTCTATTTAGATCCGTTATGTCTTGTCTGTGTGGATTGCTGCACCTGTGGCAGCGGGTGTTTCTGTTGGTGATCCGGTTGTCGGATCGTGTTGGAGACTTCATCTCTGTGTGTGTGTGTGTGTATTGGGGCGCTTCCCCATGTGTATGTGCATGCGTCGTCCTGCATGTGTGGTTGGAGAGTCGTCTCCGTTTGGGGATTTATCCCCGAGTGAAGCCTCACCGGGTCTGGTGAGGGGTGGACGTAGGATTGCCATCATTGCATCCAAACCACCTTAAAAACCGCTGTGCATTATGGTTTGTATTGTGTGGTTTGGTCCATTTCCTCTACCTCCATTCTATGTGAGTGTTAGTGTACTTTGTTGTTCAGGTTTTATTCTTGTTCATCTTGCATAATCTATCTCATCACTAAATAGATTTTGATAAATCCAACTTGTGATTGAATAGATTCGAATCTCTTAAGTAGTGTTTTGTCACACTCTTCAAAAAGGCTAAAATTTCTCTTAAAATTTGTAAACACCAAATTCACCCCCCTCTTGGGTGTCATTGATCGCGGGACTTCACCCCGGCCAGAGAACAAAAGAATAGACATTTCACTTTTGTTCGGACCCTTCCCCCGGCCAGAAAATAAAAAGGGACCCTTCTCTTTGGCTCTCGTATCCTGCTACCCGACGCCCTTTGGCTCAACCATTTCGGCCGAGCCATCAGGATTAATCCATCCATCCCACCGCGCTCTCCAATATCTTTCGGCTTTATAGCCTGCTTCTAACATCTCCCAGCTTGTCATCCTGCTCCCAATATTTCTTGACCTTTTAGCCTGCTTCTCAATATCCCAATTTTAGCTCTTGCAGCCTACTTCCCATCTCTCGACTCTTTGTAGCCCGCTCCCTGACTTCGGCTCTTACGGCCCGCTTCCCATACTTTGGCTTTCGTAGCCTGCTTCCCAAACTTCGGCTCTTTGTAGCCTACTTCCCAGAATTTCTGGCTCTTGTACCCTGCTTCCCATCTCTCGGCGCTTTGCAGCCCGCTTCTTAACTCCAGCTTGTAGCCCACTTCCCTAAAATTTTGGCTCTTGTAGCCCACTTCTCTTTGGCCTTCGTAGCCTGCTTCCTAATTTTGGCTCTTGTAGCATGCTTCCCCGATTTAGCTCCCGTAGCCTGCTCCCTGATTTTTGGCTCTCATAGCCTGCTTCCCAACTTCGGCTCTCGGAGTCCACTTTCTTGATTTCGACTCTCGTAGCCCGCTTTCCCAATTTCGGCTCTTGTAGTCGCTTCACCAACCTTTGGCCTTTGTAGCCTACTTCTCGGCTCTCGTAGCCCGCTTTCTCAATTTCGACTTGCAGCCCGCTTCCCAATACCTTTGGCTCTTGTAGCCTGCTTCCCAGAATTCGGCCTTCACGGCCTGCTTCCCATAGCCTCGGCTCTTGTAGCCTGCTTCCCAACTTTGGCCTTTGTCGCCTGCCTCCCCAACTTGGCCTTCGTGGCCTGCTTCCCAATTTTGGCTCTTGTAGCCTACTTCCCAACTTTGACCTTTGTCACCCGCTTTCCCGATTTGGCTCCCGTAGCTAGCTCCCCGATTTTTGGCTCTCGTGGTCAGCTTCCCAACTTCGGCTCTCGAAGCCCGCTTTCCTGACTTCGACTTTTATAGCCCGCTTCCCCAATGTTCTTTCGGCCCTTCGCGGTCTCCTTCCTCAGCACCTTGGCTGCGGCATTGATTCTATATGCACATACAAGATAAATATACGTAACGACAATATGTTCTTACGCAAAAAAAAGTGACAAAAAAATACTTGGCTGCCCTGCTTGCATGCTTGCTTATAATATAGAATAACACACTTCCTTGAAATTTTCTAGGACCATGTCTCCTTGCTAAATAATACTGCCCCGATTCCGGATGCACGTGCGTCATGGTATACGCTCGAAGGGAACCCAATTATGGCGGGTGCACACGTCAAGGGGAAGAGTCATGGCTAAATTGCTAAGTCCAACTCACAAAATAAACTCGAGGCAACACTCCCACTTCACGCTTAATGTGTTCAATGGTCTTCAACCATAGGGATTGCCCGAATTTCTGCACTCATGTAAAAGGTAATCGTGAGGAAAGAGCTGTCTACCCCCACTTAAAAAAAAGATGTAAAAAAAGAGAGAAGCGATGAATTGGTCGAATGCGGATCCAAGTAGTCGGGAATCCCCACTGAAACAAATGAGGAGACTCGCGCAAAATGGTGGAGCAAATTATAATAAGGACGAAGCCTAGTAGCCGGGAATCCCCATTGAGACATATGAGGAAACTCACGTCAAATGGTGGAATCCGTAATAGAATTATAATAAGGGCGAAACCTAGTAGCCGGGAATCCCCATTGAGACATATGAGGAAACTCGCGTCAAACGGTGGAATCTACAATAGAATTATAACAAGGACGAATCCTTGTAGTCGGAAATCCCCAAAGAAACAAATGAGGAGACTCGCGCTGAACGGTGAAATCCGCTACCAAAATAAACAGATGGGGGCTGTGGGAAGCTACCAAAACTGAGAGCCTGAAACACATATGTAGGCGCTACTGTAGTCCTCGAGTATTGCTTAGAAAACCTGCATATCCCTATGTTTAGGGCCTTTTGCTCACACGTTTGCTCCTCCACTCCACAAAGAGTTATCTTGGGTGAAATGCATGAATTTAAGCTATGCATGCAAGACATGCGATATCCTCTTGACGGGTGCACCACCCCTTAGCTGTGCCTTCTGGCCCGCACCGTGTCTACGAATTATGGGCGATGTCCCTATCCCATCCCCTATAGAGGGAGATGTCTTATTTATACTTATGTTATGCCTGCTGATGAATGCCTACATGCTTGAATAAATAAATAAAAAAATAAACTCAATTTCGGCTATCACAGCCTGCTTTCCTAGTTCTGGCTCGTACAGCCCAATCTTGGCTCTCACGGCCTACTTCCTGCCCTTGCGGCTTACTAATCTCCCAACCGCGGCTCTTGTAGTCCGCTTCCCCAATTTGGGCTCTCATAGCCTGCTCCCCAATTTCGGCTTTTGTAGCCAGCTTCTCGATTGTGGCTCTCGTAGTCCGCTTCCCAAATTTGGGCTTTCATATCCTGCTCTCCAATTTCGGCTTTTGTAACCAGCTTCTGGATTGCGGCTCTCGTAGTCCGCTTTCTCAACTTGGGCTCTCATACCCTGCGTGGAGTGGGCAGTGATTCATTGCTGTAACAAGTGTGTAATATTATTCTGGGAGTACGGGTTTTGGCCGGGTCCGTCGTCCCCACGCCGAGCGCGTGGAGGTATCGTTTTTGCTCCCTTCTCGGCATTTTGCTTACTTCATATATATTTGCTTATGCCGCTGCTAGAGAGCATGTGTAGGGATAATTAGCTCACTTTATATTTATATCACCGCTGCTGCGAGAGAGAGCGTTACCGTCCCGTGACCCGATCCGGGCACGAAAGTGCGAATTGACCACCCTAGCTCTCGTCGGTTTCTCAACCGTGCACGTCCGACGCTTCCCTCGTTAAGGGACAATCACGAGCTTGTTTAGAGTCCGAGGGTCGCATATCCATTCGGAGTCGAGTCCGTGGTCCGTCCCGCATCAATTTGGTATCAGAGCGAGTTTGAGTCTAAGGTGTCAAAAAAAAAAGAGAGTCGTTTAAGTCTAAGTGTCTAAGTCGGTCTTAGGAGTTGCATTTGCATACCATTAATCGGTATATAAAAGGTGTTGTCCGAACGTTAGGCTACGTCTATCGGGAAGGCCGGACACTTGCGCGAGTGATCTTCGGATCGGTTATCTCCGCCACGTACCGAGTTTTGGTTATGACTAGGTGCATTAGTTAGCATCACATTTTGCTTTTAAAATAAAAAAAAATGGCCTTGCATATCCATTCCTAGGGGGACCCAACCCCATCTTAGCCACCATGGCCACACCCCAATTCCATAGTGCCGATGAAGTGGTCGCAATGTTCCAAGCCTTGATGGGACAAGTGCAAGGGTTGAATACAAGCCTAGATCGGTTTAGTACTAGCCTAGATCGATTTTCTACCGGGGTAGATCGGATGTCCTTGGAGTCACCCCATGGGCCCCTTTGCCACGAGGTGGGAATCTCTTCCTTACCTATGAGGGCTCCATTGCCACCCCCTACTCCAACCCGCGCCTCCTTCGAGGAACTCGATGAACTGATTTCGGATTGGTTGGAAATGACACGCGCTCCTTCACCACCCGTGGATGCTCCATTGCTATCTACTTCCGATCTTCATCCGGAGCCGTCAAACTTGGGGCCACCAAATCCTGAGCCTCCCGTGTTTCTAACGGGTACGCTATACGTTACCGAGCCACTTCTTAGATGGCTCAAAGAAGGCTTGGTCTCACCTCCCTTCTCACCTATGGAACCCATCCTCCCTTTAGTGCCAGTGAATTCCTTCTATACCACATTTCGATCTAGTCACCATGTTGACACATTGGATGATCTTGTCATGGGATAAGATTCACAATGGAAGTTGACGCACCTACTGGCCCGAGGCTTTGACCAACCCGCTAGTCTTAGCTTCACCCATCCGGCCTTAGGGTCCATTACCTCCGTGTGCACCGTGGGGTGTGTCACCACGAAGATTCTTCTACTCCTCCCGATGCCGGCCGAGTCCGACTTCATTCCCTTTTGCCCAAGGGAGGAATCTTATTTTCTATACATGTTCGTCGTCCCACCGCTCACAATGTATGACGGTGATTATGAATTCTTAAATTGGGACCGAGTCATGGGAGAACCCACTTCATGGGGTCATACCTTCTTCGACCCTTTTGACCCCTTCACTAGTGAACCTCCCGAGCTTTCATACTCACTCCACTTCTTCCGCGGAGTTCACTATCCCACCTTTTCCACCCGGGCCAAGCAAACTCCACATAGCCATAGGTCCGAACCTTCATTTGGGGGTAATGAAAACGTTGGTTTCCCCGATCCATCTAGACCACCCGCACCTCCCGGACTTCCCACACCCAAGCCCAATGTCCATGATTGGTGCATCGTAGGGTGTCTAGGAGTTCCCCATGACATCAACCTCCGGTTACGTCAAATGCATGCATGGCACACATTCGGGTGTCCTGGTCCGCCGTCACCCATGTACGGGTCGGACTAACCATAGATTTGTCTAGAGTCATGCATGAGTCTATTTCTTGTTTGTGTGATTTGCATACGTGTGTTAGTGCTTGGTGAGTCTGCATGTGTCTTGTGCAAGCTCGTTGTCGTTCTCTTATGAGTAAGAGGTGATTGGACTCACTCGATGAGTATGGGATCAGTTCTATATCTATACCCGGATCTAGTCACCTACAGGGACTCAGCGGTGATTCCTAGTGAGTCTTCGAGCTGCTTCCTTCCCTTTTGAGAGTGCCCCACCCGGAGTGTCCACCTTTAGCCCATAGCAGCTTGTGCTTATCGAGTATATATGGAACGAGCAGGTGACGGTCACTTGGAGTGGAGCATACCCGCGCTACTTGGCACGGTGACGGATCCGCCGGAGTACTCGAGCATCCATACCCCTACTCGACGGGGTCAAGTTCCTCCCACCCGGGGAGAGTTGATGGGAATCAACGCCGAGCATGTACATTTTCTTTTGCATTTATGTCCTTTTAGTTTATGTTTATATCCTTGGGAAAGTATGTACGCAAATGTAAGGCTTTATAAGCCAATGAGTCATTCCCTTGGATTGTGTGGGTTTTTGTGCAATTGTGTAGTAGGTCCAGCTAGGGGGCCCTAAGCCCTTTCCCATTGGTCCATGTCAACTTGTGGGGCTGGTCAACTATCCTAAGTGGACATCTAGAAGGTTAGACTAGTCATATGGACACATGGGAGACAAAGGGTGAAGAATGCCAACATTCTACACCCACCCCACCTACCTCTCCCTTGGTCAATAGGCCGCCCCCCTCCCCTTGATTATTTTTATTAATTTTTGTGTGTTAGTCACATTTGATCTAGACCCTTCATTCCCCATCCCAAGATCCAAGGGTCTACATTAGATTTGATACCTAGCATATAAAAGGGTGTATTTTCATGTGAAATTAATGAAAATTCAAAAAATTGTTTGGAAAGCTTGAAGCTTGCGCCCCCTTCCTCTCTCCTGGAGTTCTTCCCTCAGCCCCTCTGAAGTTCTAGAGTGTATTTACCTTCTATCTCCCCCTCTCAACCTCTGATCTTCATCGGTGCCGCCGCCGCCGCCGTTCGTGCCGCCATCGAGCCGCCATCGAGCCACCGTCAGAGTTCTGTCCTCAGCCAACAGTAGCCACTTCCACGAATTCGTGCTGTCTGCCACGAGCTCAGATCGACTTGGAATTTTTAGGGGATGTTCTAGAGGTGTTCCCCACATCCTACAAAAATTGGTGGGTCATAAATCCTCCATTTGCTAATTTCCCATTTTCGTTCAAGTCCCAAATTCAGTTCTGCCAGTTTCAGATCTAAATTTCAATTTTTCCTGAGTTTCGCATATTAGACCCATCTTTTGATTTTTACTAGGGCTTTCAATTTTACTGGGAGTTCTTTCCACCCACCCCTCCTATCACGAATTTTTCTGAATTTTTATCATCCTTCCATCTATTTGTCAAAATTCGTTCCCAGAGCTAGCTACAGTGCTGTCCACCTATTTCTAGATCCGACCTCTATCCAGTGAAAACATCATATCAATTCTTAGCCACCTCCGATCAGTAAACAAAAAATATTTCTATCTTCCTTGTTTAAAATCCTATAACTTTTGTGAAGAGCTCAGGAGCTGAATCGGAAGCCTACTAGGCGGTCAACGGCATTTCTCAGACAAGTTCCCTGCAGATCTGAGAGCTCGGGCACTGTACAACAGGAACTTGTAAATTCACTCAAGCCTAGATCTGTGCAGATCCAGGTCTGATCTCTAGGCCTAGATTGAAGTATTTGAAGTTAGCTTTCCAACGGCGCCGGTTTCGTGTCGATCCGACATCGGGGCTGATCGCAGCGTCCGTTCTCGCCGGAGCGCGCGCCAGAAAACAGAACCAGCAGATCCGTGGCCGGTTATTCTGACCAGTGCCGAACGGATCCGCCCGGCCTCCGGCCGCCGTTCCAGCATACCGCCAGCCCAGGGAACGCTTCCCCAAGTGTCCCCACCACAGTGGTGCCACCGGGTCCCGCACGTCCCCTCCGGACAGCACGTGGACCCCACAGTTACAAGTTCGGGTGCTGCCGAAGAGACGCGAGAAGCCACCCGTCAACCCGAATTCGGTCCTCCCGGACCCCATTGTGTCGCCCTTTACCTCCCTGCGTGGAATGGGCAGTGCTTCATTGCTGTAACAAGTGTGTAATATTATTCCGGGAGTATGGGTTTCGGCCGGGTCCGTCGTCCCCCCGCCGAGCGCGTGGAGGTATCGTTTTCGCTCCCTTCTCGGCATTTTGCTTACTTCATATATATTTGCTTATGCCGCTGCTAGAGAGCATGTGTAGGGACAATTAGCTCGCTTTATATTTATATCACCGCTGCTGCGAGAGAGAGCGTTACCGTCCCGTGACCCGATCGGGGCACGAAAGTGCGAATTGACCACCCTAGCTCTCGCCGGTTTCTTAACTGTGCACGTCCGACGCTTCACTCGTTAAGGGACAATCACGAGCTTGTTTAGAGTCCGAGGGTCGCATATCCATTCGGAGTCGAGTCCGTGGTCCGTCCCGCATCAGGGTATCCCTTATCCTTTCCGCCAGAGACCTCCATCTATCAGCATAGCGGACAAAATCCTCATCGGACTTCATCTTTTCGGCCACTAGGTCGGTAATGGAGAGAGAGGGACCGACCCTATCCCGACTTTTTCAAAAACCTTCTCTGGACTATTTCAAAATTCTCGGCCTCGCGGGGCTCCAAAGAATAGAACCACTCTAGCGCAGGACCATCCAATGATCTCCGAAAGAGGTATGCCAGGGATCTCTGGTCATTTTGCCAGTAGGAGGACTCATACATGAAATCCTTGAGGTGAATGAAGGGGTTGCCAGTGCCATTGTACCTGCGGTACGTGGGCATTTCGGAGGGGGGAGATGGATGACCGGAAGGATTGGCAAAGCAACCTCCGGGGTGGATTTCACGTCCACCATTCTTTTCAAATTCTGAAACTGTTTGTCCATCCTATTGAACCTATTGAGGAGCGACTGGGCGAGCTCCTCGGGAGGTGAAGGTGCCACTTGCCACTGGGGAGGACAATGTCTCCCGGAGACTTGAGGGGGGAACCCCGAATGAGAGGGATCTGCCGATCACCGACAGTTGGCGCCGACTGAAGCGGTATGTGGGGAACAACGTGAGTTTGAGATTGTGAAGGGAACTGGAACGAGGGCGGTTGTTGGCTTGCTTGCCCTTGAAGCGAGGGAGATTGGATGGCTTGCGCCAGTGAAGGAGATGGAATGGCCTGCACCGACTCTTGGAGAGGTGCGATGGCTGGAGTTGATTCCTGGGGAGTGGGGGAAATAGATTTCTTCTTCAGAATGGCTTGGAGGGCCCGAAGCTGTTCAGAGGTAAGCTCCGTGTTGGCGAGGACGCCCAGCAAAGAGGAGATGTCCTGTGGTGGGGATGTGTCCCCTGCAATAACCTGCACCTCATGCGAGGGCTCATAAGAAGGACCCGAGTCCATAGCATGGACTCGCGGGTCGGCTGACAAACCACGACCAGGGTGGTTCTCCTCAAAAGACTCGTGAGCCATGCTCACAGTTTTCCCAGAACGCAAAAATATACACTAGCAAGTAAATAGCAGAGATTATCAAACAAGTGGATGCCTTTACGCCTTTTTTTATGTTTTGATTTTGATGATTTTTTTTTTTTTGTGTTTTTAACCAGATCCGAAGTTCACACAAAATAGGGACCCTAGTTCATTTTTGTTTCACCACCGTGTCAGCTAGGGGGTCTCGTCTCACCACGAATGGGTCGACTAACTCCGGGGAACTTCAATGGTACAACCAGCCCAGTGAACGAAGAGGAGATTCTTCGATGTCGGGGACTTACGGAGGTCCCAGTGGAGGAGATTCTAGTCCATCGAGAGGAATTCCCGAACGGAGAGTCCTTCCTTCACCGAGAGAGGGTGATCCTTAGAAAAAAATAAAAAAGAATAGAAAAGAGGGATGGATGTATGCAATGGAATGCTGACTGAGATAAGGGGCACGAAAGAACAAGAAAGCAACCAAGATATAACAACACACAAGAGATAGTAAAGCAAACCACAAGAAATTGCAAGGGTAACTAAAAGAAAGCAACTGAAGTCCCACCGTGATCGCCAATCTGTGAGCGACGTCACGCGGTTCGAGGAACGAAGAAGACGCGGAGCGTGCGGGCTCCTTTTTAGTTTTATCGGGCTTTATGCTGCAACACAAAGAAGATAAGAGAAGAGAGAAGGGGCCACCACGGGAGATTGCTCCGGCGAGACGAGCGGGACAGATACAATGCAAAAATTAAATAATAGAAATTGAAACGGCCATTGCGGGAAGTGACTCGCCGCGGCCTCGAAAGTATAACAAGACGTAAATATAATATGTAATATAAACGACAGAAATTTAAACGGCCATTGCGGGAGATGACCCTCCGCGGCCTCGAGAATATAGCAAGATGTAAGAAAGTAGTATAGAATATGGATACGGAAATTTAAACGGCCATTGCGGGAAATGACTCTCCGCGGCCTCGAGAATATGACAAGTTAGAAGAACAGCATAAAATATGATGACAGAAATTCAAACGGCCATTGCGGGAAATTACTCGCCGCGACCTCGAAAATATGATGTGATCACCAGGGGTCGAGGACCCCAAAGTAAAAGAGTGATCGCGCCTACCTCACTAGCGGGAAGTGGCGGGTTGCTACTTCCTCCCCCTTCGGCCGGCCGACGGAGAGGGCTTTCTTCAGTTACCCTTGCAAAATAACAGACAATAGATAAACAGAATTAGAAAATGGCAGTGTAGTATCAATCCCCTTGTGATGAAAATAACGAAATCGCGTCAGGACACACACCTGGTTGGTGTGGTTTTAAACCCCTCTCGGACTCGAGTAGAAGGAAAATGCGATGATGGATGCAAGAAGTATATAAGAAGAGGCGCCCTTATGAAGGGGGATAGAGGATGCGAGATGATGAATGCAAAAGAACTACGAAGAAAAGAAAGGATTGGCTTATTGGATGTGCCGATGGCGAAATCCGGCGGAGCTCCGGCAGCGTATGGATGACGTGGAAGCGCGGTGGATGAAGACGACCTTCCTCTCACGAGCGTGGGCACCCGAGAAGCCGGCAGAACCTCCACCTACAAAAGACCCCACGGGTTAGAAATGACTCCGGCAGCCTATCGGATCTCTTCTTCGCTCCTCCGGACTGAGGGGGGGGTCTCTATTTATAGAGCTCCGGAGGATGGAGGCGTCAAGGACCCTGGACACCTCCATCAGGGTGAAAATAGTATTTTATTCTATTTTTATTTATTTATTTTGAATATTTTCATGGAGGCGTCCAGGCAACTGGACGCCTCCATAAAAGCCCACCGAACCCCCGCCGAAACTCGGACACGGTTTGGCACAACGCATGGTTTTGAACGGCGCCCGTGATTCATGAATGGGCGCGTCCAGTTGGAAGGACGCCTTCACAATTTGGATTTTTTCTCAAACGACAAACCGACCGTCGGACGAGGGCCGCCCGTGGGCAAGTTGATGAGGCGTCCAGGGGCCTAGACGCCTCCATAAATATATTATATGTTTTTTGTTTTATCTTTTATCATGATTAATATTTTTTATATTTTATATTTTGTTTTCATGGAGGCGTCCAGGGGCCTGGACGCCTACATTAATTTATTATTTTTTATGTGTTTTTTTAGCTTTAAATATATATTAAAATCATGGAGGCGTCCAGGGGCCTGGACGCCTCCATGAAGACCCCCCCGGGTCCCCTGAAAAGGTGTCGGCAGCCGCCTGCCAGACATTCTTCCTGGTTCCAGAACCTTCCGGTGCGTCCGATTGGTGTTGATGCCGTCCGAATGCCGCAACGAGATGATTTTCGGATGCCGAAAAGGCGGAAGAAGACTCAAGAATAGGAAGCACTCAAGCGATTCAAAATGCGAAAGCCGCTGCGGGGCGTCGTATAGTAATATGAGATTTTCTCAGGAGACGTCAGGAATAGCGTGTCTACACTAATCTAATAAACGAAATGTGTGCGAGGGCACGGAAGAAAAGACACCATTGAAGAGCGGTTACCAGCTAATGTGGACGTGCTACAACCAAGGTGGGTTTGTAGGAAAATAAAGTGAAAAGAGATAAAGACCCAACGAACGAATGCTTTCAAGGAACCAGCCTGAGCGGCTTCAAGGAGAATATAGTACTCGATTTTGAATAGAATATCTCATGTCAATTCAAATTAAGAGCGAGCGGCCTTCATTATTGGCGTAATATGAGGATTTTCATCATGAAAGCTCAAAGTCCTACATGATGCATGCTGGGCTAAAATAAAAATTAAAAAAAACTAAAATAGAAGATAATCAAGGATAATATTGTTAAACCATCCAGACTTGGTTAGGAATCCAGATCTCTAAGTTGACACTAAGCCGAAGCCCGTTTATCCACGCATCAACTCAGAAAGTGGAATCGTCGTCTCAAACCTTAGATGACCTGACGGCCTATCCGTGTGATCAAGACTCCCCTAGAACTATCACTGTTTTTGATGAAGGGGAACTCAAATTCCAAGTTCATCAGAACCACAAGGTCCTTGATATGCTATAATAGTGTAGATATCATATAGTAAAAATGCATACATGAAAGATACAAAGGATGGAATGATGTTACCAGTGGAAGAGTCCAACCATTTCAAGACCTGCATGGATTGCGCCTTCTGTGCTAAAAAATCATTAGCTCATAAAAGATCATTAGCTCAGAATATGATCATAAGTGCATGACATAAGCAATTTCATCAAGATATAATAGCACTTAAGTTCATGAATAATCATAATGCTGCAAACAATTCAAAAGTGTAAGCTCAGGAGATGACGACTCTGCATAGAGGCGTCATAATGATAAATGACGACAGACATGAGGGCATTAATTATGATTAGCATTAAACTTGGAATAGGACTGCAAATGACGCCCGCACGAGAGGCGCTAAATAAATGACGACTCTGATTAGGTTGCTAATCAATGAAATGACGCCAAGGTGTAGGTCGTCAATTAACTGTCTCACTGGCGCTCCGTTCCCTACTCGGAAACAAAACTCCAAAGACTTAATTCGAACTCGAACTCAAACTGTGATTGTCTGACAACGGCTAATGCTTCGAAAGTTTATAAAAGGATGTACCTTCTGCTAAACCGAGGTCATCAGAACAACTGAACGCTGCAGCAACCGAGCCTTCAAATGGCAAACCAAAACAGAGAACAGTGGGACCTCTCCATCAATCAAAAGAAGAAGAAGATGGACAGGATGCTACATAACCCTTCAAAGAAGCCTAGGATGAGCTTTCCTAGGATATCTGAAGTTGCTGGGCACATTAGCAGGAGGATAGCTAAGGGCCAGGTAAGTTTGATTCTATTTTAAAGATTTTTATTTCATTCTTCCTCTTCTCTCTCAAAAATTCTGATCACATTCTCTTCTCTTCTCTCTCTTTTTTTATTTCTTTCAGGATTACCCAAATGTATCGGGACCAAGGAGGTTTTTGAAAATCAGGTGGCTCCCCCTACTTCTCTCTAAATTTTCTTTAGATATGAGGTCTTACCTTAGTAGATGGCACCTACTTGGCCTTGTAACCCATGCTACCCACTATGATGATATCCACCTAGATTGGGCCTCCATTGAAGCACTCATAGAGCTATGGCACCCCAACACTCATACTTTCTTCTTCCCTACCTTTGAAGCTACCATTCTCTTAGAAGAAGTAGAACTACTCCTTGGGTTGAGAAAGATGAAACAAGGAGAAGAGTCAAAGATGGCTAGTATGACTAAACCAATAAATGCCCATGACATGCTTACTAGCCTCATACCAAGCTCAAATCTAGTGAATCAAATCAAAGCTCATAAGGGAATCAATCTTCTAAAACTAGCCTCATGGGTATACAAGAATATGGATAAAGTCTAAGAGGATGAGGATTTGTTAGAGAGAGTAATGAAAGGCTTTGCAATATGCATGGTAGGAGCTCTACTCTTCCCTTCAATGGAAGACCACTTAGAGGAGTGCCACTTGAGTGCCATAGCTAGCATTTGGGAAGGCAAAAGGATAGGTCCGGCGGTCCTAGCCAACCTATACAATGGGCTCACCTCGGCTTCCTTGGGATGGCCTCTCTATGGGTCAATGCTACTTCTCTCTTGTTGGGTGGACATCCACCTAAGGTTTGATCCATGCCAAGAAACCCAATCGACCTCAAAAATCTTTTCTAAAAGCCCTCTTCGGTACATGACGGATTCTCTTGGCCTATGTGAGAGGGTGACTAATCGGGTGTCAAAGCTTAAGAAGAGAAGTGATTGGAGGAACTACTTCAAGACCATGCCAAAGGATGGTTTCACATGCACATCGGGGTTCCTCAAGACCCAAGAGCTTCACTCAAGACTTTCCTCCGGCATAGAGCTACGACTAATCAGCGGGACCGACTTCATCCTTTATAACGCTCACCGGTGCCTCCCACAACTTGGTCTTCCTCGGCACACATTTGAAGAACCTTCTCACCTTCCACCACTCAAAAGGAGGGAACTAGGCTCAAGTGGAGATCAAGAAGAAGTCAAGACAATCATGGCACAATGGAAAGTTGGACTTCTCCATAGGTCCAAGACACATGTTGAAGAAGAAGAAGACAAATGCAAGTCTTATGTAATAGCACTTAGGAAGATAAGGCCCATGGTGGCTCATTAATGTAACAATGGTTTTCTTTGATGAAATAAAAGGTCTTTCCTTAATTGAGCCATAAAAAACATTGTATATTATCTTGCTTAATCAATTCTTCCAATTCTATATGATTCTGTCTTATTTAAACGAGATTCGGGTCTCTGTTCTGAGCCGCACCTTCTATATGGCATCAATTCAACAATAAACGCCTAAAACAACGTCATCAATCTCTTCAAATCAATTTCAAAAATAAGAACCATAATTGACGCTTGTTCAAAACGGCGTTGATTAATTCACGCCCCAACCGAAGGCGTTAATTGACTTAAATTCTTTAAATTATTTTCAAAACAATCCATCGATTTTTCAGAAAGAAACGCCTTGACTCAGCATTTCTTTTCCAGAAGGAGAAGAAGAGGATGAACCACCGGCGGCGGCGGCCCTTCAACCCCGCCATGTCCGTCAACCACATCCACCTCGTCAGCCCCGACAACCACAACAACCCCTCCGTGGGGGTTTGCTAGCGCCCGAACGAAGCAAGGTAGGTACCCCGTTACCCCAGTATTTTTTTCAAATTTTTTTATTTTCATCAAATTTTAATAACCCTCGAACCAGTGACTTAGTGAAATGACGCCCCAATTGGTGCCGTCAATTGAAACAAGGACCCACCTCGGATCGTCAATTTAAATTATTTTTATTTTCTGAAAATAATTAGTCCATGAAACCACGTCCTGCAGCATGTCGTCATTTTAGAATTTTTATGTTTAATTTTCATTTGCTTTTATTTTCCATGCCATTTTTTTTGATTTTTGATATTTCTTTCTGTTTTTATCTTCATCTCGTGCACTTAACCCTCAGAAAACAACACCCCCCATCGGGGCGTCAGTTAATCAAAACACATTTTTTACAAAATTAACCTTCAAAACAATGCCCCCACAGGGGCGTCAATTAGACAAATAACGACCCATGGCCGGTCGTCAATTTAGATAGAGAACAACAACAAATGAATATCCATTAAACTCATATCAAACAGTTCTTTTTGTTGGCAAGGTTTGATGAGGACTAGGATCTCTTGGGTCATGTCCGAGCAGCTTACTACGGGCTCCCAGATTTCCAGAGGGCCAAGGTAGAGGCTATGGGGTTCGGACCCTTCCTTAGCATAGAGCCTATGAGACTTGACCTACCCTTGATCCAGGTGCTTAGGGAGAGATGGGATATGGCTAGCCGGGCGTTCCTGATGCCATGGGGTCACATGGTTCCTACCCTAGAGGATATTACTAGGATCACCAGGCTGAGGGTAGACGGGGAGGCTTTGAGCGGGATTACCCTACCCGACTATAGCGAGCTGACACAGAGGCTGCTAGGGTTAGAGACAGTCTACGAGACGCCTAGCGAGTGTAAGACCATCTTCCGCACCGACCTTACCATTGCTATGGGGTTGGGAGACTCTAGACAGAGGTCGAGGGAGTCTCTAGAGGAGTTCTCGCAGAAGTTGATAGGGAGAGTTAGGGCCATCTACTGCCAGGACCCGACTCAGAGAGACAGAGTGGACCGAGACCTAAGGAGATTCCTATTCCTGATGCTCGGGAGGCTATTGCTCGGGACAAACGGTGACATCATCAACTGCCGATTCCTGGGCATTCTAGAGGACTTGGAGAGCGTTGGCAGATACGCTTGGGGAGCCGCTCTACTAGCGCACTTGATGGCTGACCTGTCCATGGGGATAGGTCGAGAGACGACTGTTAGTGGCTTCTCACCTTTCCTTCAGGTATGCATTTTTTTTTAAATGCGTGTGAATGCTTTACTAATGCAATGCATGATGCAGGTGTTGAGCCACCTGTACATGCCGATGGGGCGTGTCGACCCTCGACCTGGAGATGAGGGATCGTTCCCACTGGCGCGACGCTGGCTGCCTATCGTGACGGGAGCACCGCTCGCCTATGAGCTGCGAGTTCTTCGGAGGGAGTTCCACAACTACCCTGCCTCACTGGTACGTATGCTAAACATGATGCAATTCCTACTTTATGAAATATGATGACTGAAATGACATGATGTGATGCATGTTCGTGAATGCAGGTGGTGTGAAGACCCTACGAGGGCATGACCGATGAGGGCCAGCCCTGGGTCGCAACGGGCCGACCTCGCTTTGGGCATGAGCTTTGGGTTCATTGCTTGAACGAGATCGAGCCGTTACGGCTTAGGCTTGGTCACGAGGACCCTTGGCCTACACCAGGAGTGGGTCGAGGTTGGAGAGCCTCGTGGGATTGGCAAGAAGATGCGCGGTCGCACGAAAGTGATCGACTGGAGAGTCTGGTTCCCTGATCAGTACGCCGACTGGCAGCGCGGCGGGACCCGGGTTACCTCGCAGGCGGCAGATAGCTCGAGTACCTCCGACGCTACTGGGAGGTTTACGCCGGCCGACCCAAGATGAGGGTCTTAGGGGTATGTATGAATGCACTTTTTTTTTCTTTTATGCAAAGTTAAATGCTTATTATGCGACTGATATGCGTGATGAATGCAGGATGCACAGGACATAGCCACGATGGACATGCAAGTCCACCACCACAGCCTGGAGGCCCAGCTAGCTACCACTCAGGCAGACTTAGAGACCATGGTGAGCGTTTAATTATCTATATGCAAATGAATTCATGAATTATTAATGATTAGCCACTGACAATCTCAATGAATGCAGCGTGCCCAGCAGGGAGCGACGGCAGGAGGCGCAGGAGGGGCTTCCAACTCGAGAGGGCCTAGTGCAGAGATGACTGCACTAGCAGAGCAGCTTGCTGGAGCGGTGCCATGGGCCGAGGCAGTGGAGCGCGACCTCGCTACACGGGTAAGTTCAAACTCAAACTCAGAAATGCATTTGGTTATATATCCTTATGTGTGTTAATAAAAATTCATTCTTGCAGACTGAGGAGCTCTGAGCCTCGCTTACCTGCATTGAGGCAGGACAACGCGCGATGGCCATACGGGTAAGTCAACAAAATTTTATTTCAATTGTTTGTGAAATTGAATTAAATGTGAAACTGATGATTTGTTTAATCGATTGCAGACCATAGAGCTACAGGCGACGATTACCTAGGATGCACTAGTTGGTACGGAGCTGGCCATCCGCGAGTAGCGAGTCACGGAGCTCGAGAGGGCCTTGAGGCGGCGAGAGGAGCTACCTCAGGACGTGGCAGAGCTGAGGGTCACCCTCGACATGGAGCGTAGGGAGCGTGCCTGGGAGAGAGAGGAGCGCACGGCGGAGCGATTTCGAGAGAAAGAGGAGCGGAAGGAGGAGCAGGCAGCGCGTGAGCGGGAGCTCACGGAGCTAAGAGCACAGCTAGCCGTCACACAGGAGCGGCTACGGGTGACAGAAGAGCGCCTCCAGCGAGGCCGGGAGCGGGCGCGTGCTGCGGGGTACGCATTTACCAGTTCTACCTTCGTGGCGGGTTCCTCTCTTCGGCAGAGGAGCGAGGCAGAGGAGCAGGCTCGTGCTCCAGCTACTTCTCGGGGGTCCATGCCCCCTCCACGGGCGCCTCGTCGGGATGACGATGGTGAGGTAGAGAGTAGGAGAGAGGAGGGTGGAGGTGAGAGCTGAGAGAGGGACTTACTTGTATTCCTCCACCTTTACACTTGTACTCAGATATTCATTGATATATATATATATATATATATATATATATGAAATTTTTGTTACCTGAGTTTCTTTGAGCACTTGTAGACTTGTGTACTTGCCTTTGATGTCCTTTTCTTTTCTTTTGCCCTGCTTCATTCTTGTTCGTTCTTGCCCTATAGTTCACACTTAAACAAACAGATTAATCCATCTGTTTGGTTTGGCCCCTTGCTCAATAAGCAAGGGGTTGTCTCTTCTTTGACCTTGTTGACGGGTCAAGGGGCCAAGCCTCTAGTTAATAAAGGCGGATAACAGAAATATATAAGGAAATGCAGCATGCAAGCACACAGATGCCAACTTAAAAAGAAAAGATGCCCACACAAGAATACAATCGAGCATATGAAATGGGAGAGTAGCAGGCTTAATTTTTTTTCTTTTTCTTTTTCTCCTTTTTTTTTGAAAAAAGACATCCTCACACACATGCATTGATAAAAAAACATTTTTTTTGAATTTTTATTAAAATGACGACATTGACAAAGCCGTGAATTTATTAAATGACGCCCCCTAAGCGGGCGTGAATTGAAAAACTATTTTTTTTTGATAATGACGACGTAGACACTGTAGTTAAATATGTAAATGATGCCTAATTATGAAGATGTTAAAAAACATTTTTTTATTGAGTTTTTTTTATTTTTTTTTTTTTTTGTTATTATTATTATTTTTTATGAGGCTGAGCAAAGCACAAAGGGTCCTAAGCCTTACACATTCACCATCTTAAATTCATTAATCTTTCTTAAATGACTTAACAAAGGGTCAACATGCTTATTGACTTATACTTTTACTCATATTCTCTCGCAGCCCATCCTTCTTAGTAGGTCTTTGCCATCCTTTGAGCTTATATCCTACCATGGAGGGAGAAGTGAAGAGCAAGTTGAGGAAGCTCACGAGGGGTTATCGAGATTCGAGAATCTTTCCCCCCTGCCCTAATGCCCGTTGGGGTTCGATCTTCGGCTTAGGGAAATTTTGTTGCTCTTTTTACCCTTATTTCTGCATGCTTATGACCAAGGTTTTCCCTGCGGGGACTTTGCCCTCTTGACATGCTATTTTTTCCTTATTCGTAACTTTTCCTTATTTTTTCAAATTTCTCAAAAAAAATAAGACCTAATTATACTTGGGCTTTAAGCATTTCGTTCCCTTTTGGGCCCTGACTTCCACCTACTAGGGCGGCGGGCAGGTTTTGTTAGCATTCCTTGACTCTTACTCCTTCTCGTGAGCAGAAGAGAAGAGAATAGGTAAAGTTTTTACACTCTTAGTTTGGGTCTGACTTTTCTCGAATTTTGGGTCGCTTGAGTTTAAGAGTAAAGCGTGTAGTGTGTGCGGGAATTGTCCCCAATGTTAAACCATCAAGACTGAAGAATGAATTAAGGATTTTGATCTTTCAGGCTTGCGTCCTATGCACTATACCAGCCTGTAATTTTCTTCAATTTTCCCTTTTTCTTTTCTCTTTATTTTCCTTTTTTTTCAAAATTTTCTTTTTCGAAGACTTAGGGGTAGTACTTCTTCAAGTAAAGACCATTCCATGGGTGAGTCAGTTCTTCCCCTTCAGCATTAATTAACTTGTAAGCGTTGCCAGGGTAAACATCTTTTATTACGTACGGCCCTTCCCAGTTCGGTTGGAGTTTTGAACGGGGTCCACCCAGTTTTACAAAAATTTGTTTAATCACCATCTTACCAATTTTAAATTTTCTCTCAATTACTTTCTTTTGGTAAAAACGTGAAAGCCTATTTTGATATACTCGCGCATGCTCGGCGGCGGCTAAACGTTTCTCATCTAGGAGTTCCAACTGAGCAAAGAGAGATTGTCGGCACTCATCAATAGGGAGCTCCTTGTCCAATTGTACTCGTAGAGAAGGAATAAGAATCTCATAAGAGACTGCCGCCTCCATTCCATAGGTGAGGGCGAAAGGGATTTGCCCAGTAGGGGTGCGAATGGAAGTGCGATAGGCCCAAAGAGCTTCAACCAATTTTTCTGGCCAATCCGTAAATTTATTAGCCTCACACGTTTTCTTGATAATTTTGATCAAAGTTTTGTTGGTTGCCTCTACTTGGCCATTGCCCTGTGGATAATAAGAAGATGAATGATGCAATGCAATGTTGTACCTGCTGCAGAGGTCCTGAAGTTCCTGAGAGATGAATTACGGTCCATTGTCGGTGACGATGGTACTCGGGATGTCAAACCTTGCAATGATGTTCTTCATTATAAACTTACAGATGGTTGACGCTTTAATCTCCGTGTATGCTTCCGCTTCTGCCCACTTGGTGAAGTACTCCGTGGCCGTGAGTATAAATGATTTCGGTTTTGTGAGGAGGTTCGCATCACCAAGAGGTCCAATGATATCGAAAGCCCACATGGAGAAAGGCCATGGGGAGGACATGGGATGGAGTAAAGAAGCAGAAGAGTGGATTTTGTCGGCGTGCAGTTGACACTTAACACACCTTCGAACATAGATGGAACAGTCCTCTTCTAGAGTGGGCCAATAGAAGCCTAACCTAAGGATTTTCTTAGCTAGCATCTGGCTATTGACATGGCCACGACACACTCCCGAATGCGCCTCTTCCACAACCTTCCAAGATTCATCATCGTCGAGGCATCTAAGTAAAACTCTAGTGAGACCTCTCTTATATAGCATGCCTCCAACTAGAGTGTATCGCTGAGTAACTCTTCGTATGGCTTTCTTCTCTTCGGCCGTGGCCTCCTCAGGATAGGATTGATCCTGGCAATACTTAGCAATTTCATAATACCACAGCTTCTCTTCATCATCCAATTCTTCCTCTAAATCCATCAACATGATCTCCTTATTCTCAATGATTCCACCTTGCTTAACCTTCTTGAGCACATCCTCCTTAACACTAAGGAAAGCTGGATTCTTAACAGTTGGAGTGAGATGCTTATGAACAATAACGGAATGGAAATCCCTTTCGGGAAGGAAAACCAAAGAAGAAGCAAGAGAAGCAAGAGCATCAGCCAGGATATTCTGATCACGAGGAACATGAACGAAGATTAATTTGGTGAAAAGCTTAGCGTAAGCAGAAGTCAGTTCCTGGTAAGGTTTGAGTTTAGGATTAAGCATGCGACACTTGGTGAAGAATAAGCTGACTATCACCTATAATCCACAATTTGATAACACCGAATTGATGAGCGGCCTCCAGTCCGGCCAGAAGGGCCTCATACTCAGCTATATTATTTGTAACTGGAAATGCAAGCTGAGAGGCGAGTGGAATAGTGATACCCTCAGGTGATAGAAGACCAATGCCAATCCCTTTCCCTTTTGAATTCAAAGCTCCATCAAAATGCAACGTCCACATCGAATGGGGCTGATTGACGGACATTAGTTCCTCATCTGGAAACTCTGAGCAAACAGGGTCAAATCTGGGGAGAGGGTGATGAGCAAGATGTTCTGCTATGGCATACCCTTTAATCACTTTTTGCTGAATGTAGATGATGTCGAATTAAGAAAGGAAGCTTTGCCATCGTGCTAATCGATCAGTGAGAACAGATTTTTCAAGAAGGAACTTGATTGGATTCATACGAGCGATGAGATGAACCTCGTGAGCTAAGAAATAATGCTTAAGTTTCTGAACTACCCAGACTAAAGCAGCACAAGTCTTCTCCATTGCTGAGTACCGCTGCTCACAAGGGTTGAGAAGCTTTGACAAGTAGTAGGCTGCCCTCTCCTTTCCTTCTTCATCCACCTGGGCTAGGACAGCACCTATAGAGTCATCCAGGACGGAAATGTAAAGAACAAGCGGTTTGCCTGGAACTGGTAGCCTCAAGACAGAAGGATTTGAGAGATAATCCTTGAATCCGTTAAAGGTTGCCTGACACTTGTCATCCCAAATAAACTTGACTCCCGGATTAGTAAGCTCGTAAAATGGCCTACATTTTTGTGAGTGCTGGGAGACAAATCGGCGAATAAATTGTAACCTCCCGATCAATCCTCGAACTTCTTTCAGATTCTTAGGAGGAGGCATTTCTCTAATTGCCCTTGCCTTGTTGGGATCAATCTCAATACCCCTCTTACTTACGATGAATCCAAGCAACTTCCCTGATAAAACACTAAATACACACTTCTTGGGATTCATCTTGAGCTTATACTCCCATGATCTCTGCAAGACCTTGGCCAGAATCCCGGGATGCTCAATCCTCATTCTTAATTTTACTACTAGGTCATCGACATACACCTCGATATAAATGTGGATCATATCATGAAAAATTGCCATCATAGCCCTTTGATAGGTGGCTCCAGCATTCTTAAGTCTGAAGGGCATGACCACATAACAATATGTTCCCCATCGTGTAGTGAACGATGTCTTATCTTGACCTTCTTCAGCCAAACGAATCTGATTATAGCCTGAAAAACCATCCATAAAGGAGAGAGTCTCACATCCTGCCGTATTGTCAATCAAAACATCAATATGAGGGAGGGGGAAGTCGTCCTTAGGACACGCACGGTTGAGATCTCGAAAGTCTATACAAATCCTGACCTTTCCATCTTTCTTCATGACTGGGACGATGTTCGCCACCTAATTAGGATAGAGGATGACTCTAACGAATCTAGCCTTATGGAGCTTATCGACCTCTTCTTTCATTTTTAATGCCATGTTAGGGTGGAAACGTCTCAACTGCTGTTTGACCGGAATGGACCCTGGCTTAAGCGTGAGTCGATGTTAAACGAGCGCAGGGTCTAATCCTGGCATGTCTTCATAACTCCACGCGAACGTGTCCTTGTATTCTTGAAGAACCAAAATAAGCGCCTCTTCTTCGGAGGGCGGCAAGTTCTTTCTAATGAGGACAATCCTAGGGTCTTCATCAGTACCCAGATTTATTTCTTTGGTAGGCTCTTCTACTGAGGCTGACGGTTCGTCGAATCTTCTAATACCACTGGCAAAAGCATCAGCCTCGTCCTCATATTCTTCGTACTCTTCATCCCCCTCTTCAATAGGGTCTTCATCATTCATGATTTCATAAACACCAAAACCCTCATTAAAAGCACAAGTATCTTCAAATTCTATTTCTGGCAGGATAATTAGATTCTCCACAAATTCGGGAATGGCTAGACAAGCTTGACATCGGATAGCTAAATCTCTGAGAAATCTACGGGGAATCTGCTTACCCTTGGATTTTTGAATAGCTACCCCTGGACTCTTAGAACTAGGAGAATAAGAACAACTAGCCTGATTACTAAAATCTGACGAAGAGGAAGGAGGAGAGGAAAAGGTAGGTACAGGATGGGATACAAATGAAGACCCCTCCCCGGAGGGGTAGAGAAGGTCTACTAACGAATCTTGGAAGAGCGGCCCCTGGGTCAGGACACACTCAGAAAGAAGGTAGGAGGTCTCCTCAACAGAGATGAAGGATTGGAAAATTAGAAATTTGGCATTTTTTTTCGTTTTCAATAATAAAGCAATGAGAGGAAGGAATAGGAGGTGGTGTTGAGATTGAGAGATTAGTGAAATATTGAATAAATGATTGCCCACGCGGGGGCGTGATGGAGAGTTTAGAGAATTGCTCGAGGAGCAAAGGGGGAATTAGAGGAGAAACTTGAAGTGAATCTGGAGAAAAGGTTATCAAGATTGCGGGTAGTCTAGGGATATCTGAACAAAACATTTTATCAAGCAAATGGACAATAATTGTTGGATGGATGGAATTAAGAGAGGAAAGGTCGGCCCACAGCCTATCCACATTGAAGCCTTCTTCATACGGCACATCCAGCTCCCCGGTATCTGTGTAATTGCTTAACAGCTGCCTTTTGTCAGTTATCACCACTAGCTTTTCAATTAGTTCATGAATAAGAGGTGGCCATTCCGGGTAAGTTGGCATAAACAGACGGCTCAGAGCAATGGTAATGTCGTTCATGTCGAACCATCGGTACCAGTCACATTCTGGGTCATCCATCTTTCTCCTCTTGTCTGGCCTTAGTGACTCCAAAGCTTTGTATGTAGTCAGTGGGGCTATGTGGCGAGCAAACTGCCGTGCATGTACATCTTGACAATCTAACATGGAAGTAATTAATGTGGTCTGCTCATCATTTTGAGTACCCCCTTTCACAAAGTGTGTTTGTAGGGTCCATGTGAGAGGCTGTCGGTCTGTTTTAAGAGTTGAAGTCATGACGGCCCATGGCCCTTCTTCATCTTTGTCTTTGCTTGTCCCTTTGTACCCCAGGCCACCCCGGGGAATCATCTTCTGGTGCCTGATAGGTTTAACTCTGCCTTGGAGATTAATGCCCAGGCCTTTTCCAGTCTTATACCCCATTTTCATTAAAATATTCCATCCTGGGGTATTCAACATTTTCTTCTTTTTCTTCCTCTGGGAAGGTAGGGGTGTCATGATAACTGATGCCATCTTAACAATGGAGGTCTTAACAAGTCTTGCCGCGGGTCGGCAACATCCAATACTGAGAGCAAAGGCCTATTGGAGGGCCACATAGAAGGCACTGATGTTGCAGAATGTATATCCTCTGTCGATAAAATGGGCATATTGGTGACTTTGATAATGCACCCCTTGTGTGGAAATTTTATACATTGATGGTTTGTGGAGGGCACAACATCAAGTTCTTGAATGTAGGGACGGCCCAGGATGCCGTTGAATGTCGGGTCCATATCTAGAATGTCAAAATCCGCTGTGATCGAGACTGGACCAAAACTAACTTTCAAAGTAATCATCCCCATGGGAGGCTTCTTAGTGTTGTCATAGGCCGTGACAGTAATAGTGGATGGCCGGATTTGACTGTCTGGAATGCCACACATCTTCAAGGTGCTCGGAGGTAACACATTAATCGATGCCCCGGTATCCACTAAGCATAGTTTGACTGGCACTTTGTTAATATCAATAGTAATGCACAATGCATATTTTTTGGCCAGCTGCGGAGCCAATTCATGTTCATAAAAGGTAATGGCCGGTTGATTGCTGGATGGAGTCAGAACTGTAGTGACCTGTTCAACTGGGATATCTTCATTTACCATTACTTTCTGCAGATATTGCTTCAGGGCCAACTGATGTGTAGTAGATCTTCTAATCAATTCTAGAATGGAAATCCGGGCCGGTGTTCTGTCTAGATGCTTTAATAGATCATATTCCGTACCCGATACAGACTCTTGCTCCTGCTCTCCTTGTTCTTGTACCGGCTCCTGCTCCCGCTAGGGAAACACTCGGTGGAACATCCGTCCACTACGGAGCACCATTGTTTTCGGCGCCTCTGTCGGGCTTGGAGTAGGTGGAGGGTTAGAGGAGGTTGAGGGAATGATGGAAGGTGTGTTGGATACTGAGGGAAGACTGGTAAAAGAAGGGGTTCTTATAAGGGGCCTTGCCGACTGAGGTTTACCGGAAGGTGGAGGTGGAGGCCAGGTAACAAGGAGAGGCCTCGGAAACATGGTGGTGGTAGACAGGGTAGGTTGTGGTGAAATAGGAGGGGAAACGGTCGTCGGCGGGGGGCGGATAAGAAGGGGTCTATTCAGTGAAGAAGAGTTTAAGGGTTGGCGTGTAAGAAGAGGCCGCAAAGGAGTGGTGTTAAAGTTAAGTGGCCCTTGAATGGTGGAACGTATGAGGGGACGTGTCGGTTGGGAAGAGGGTGCAGGTTGGAGCCTTCTTAATAATTGTGGTGGTTGTGGTTGACTGGAAGTTTGGTTAACAGCCCCGACAGAGGCGCGCTCTTCATGCCAGCCCTGCCCTCTCTCCACTTCATGGATTGAGGTAACATGGTTTATTTGTTGATTTTTCACCGGGTGCTCCGATAGTAGATTATTTACGATCCCCATATTTGGCTGGGGTGCAGGAACCTGCTGTTGCTATGGAGGAGGTACTGCTGGTTGCTGTGAAGGCTGCTGAGCCTGTGGTTGCCGAGGAGGCCTTCATGCCTTTAAAGTAGCAATGAACCTCCTCATCTCGTCCCAATCAATATCACCTTGATCATTCATGTCATATATGTAATCTTTGAAGTAAAAGTAATGATCAATGTTGTGCCCCGGCTGCCGATGGAAGACGTAATATCGAGAGGTGTCTACATGTTGTGACCACACCGTTCTTTCTTTAGGCAAGGTGAGCGCGTTGGCGTCTATGAGGGCATTGAAAATATCGGGTAGACATTCGGGCAATGGAGGATATTGGGCTCTTCGGGGACCCAATGGTCTTGTCGGTTGTTGCGGTTGTTGAGGTGCATAATTAGTCGGCGGGGGTACTTGGTGATATTGTGGGGGTTGATTTTGTAGGGGGAAGTGAGGTTGTTACTGCTGTTGTGGTGGAAGAGGCTGGAAAGTTTGAGGAGGATTGTTGTTTGGCTAGTGGACTTGGTTCTGGAAGGCTGGCTGTTGTGGTGGCTGCCTTGGGTTCGTAGGGTGGCGGAAAGGTGTGGAGTTGCCAAACGTGCTCACCTACTCATTGGTAACAGTGCCTTCAGTAGTTGCACCAGTATTGCCAGTATTGACATTCTTTCTTGTTACCTCCGGCGTCGGTTCAAACATGACCATAATGGGTGAATCTTTCATTTATGTATGTATATACCTTGCTCTTTCATAGAGCTCCTCCATTGTGCTTAATTTGTTTATTGCTAAGATGTGGCGGAACTGCGGAGTGGAGTTTGATATAATCATTTTTACTTGCTCCGGCTTTGACAATGTGTCCTTTAGTCTTTCGGCCATAGTTCTCCACCTATCAGCAAATGAAATGAAGTCCTCCTCGGGCTTCATCTTTTCGGCAACTAAATCAGTAATAGACAAAGAGGGACCCACACGGTCTTTGTATTTCTGCAGAAACTTTTGCTGGACAGCATCAAAATCGCCAGCATCGGCCAGTTCCAAAGAGTAAAACCATTCTAGTGCCGACCCATCTAAAGACAGCCTAAAGAGATAGGCCAGAGGGGTCTTGTTATCCTGGAAAAATGACGCCTCATACAAGAAGTCTTTCAAATGGATATATGGATTGCCTGTTCCATTGTACCGTCGGAAATTCGGCATCTCAGATGGTGGTAGATGAAAGACTGGCAAAGTAGGAAGAGTAACCTCAGGAGCAGTCTTCGGTCCCGTGACCTTCTTCAGCTACTCCTCCATACTAGCAATCTTTTGAAGGAGTAAGGTGTTGGTATCAGACTCGGCTGGGGCCGGATGAGAAGAGTATTGATTTGGCATAGGCCTCCTCAAGAATTGAGGAACAAGAGGTTGTTGAGGCCTATTAGCGGAGTGACTTGCCGGTTGGGCCGGCGTAGTCATAACAAGAGTTGGTGGGCGTGAGGGCACCCTAGGTGCGACCGTCTGGTCGTTGGGAAAGTTAACAGAGTGACCACCCGCGGCCTGGGGAAGGTTGGAAGATGACAAAACATATTTCCCTTTTAAGGCGGCGTGGACCGCCTGACGTTGGGAGTCATCTAACTGGGTCAAAGCTTTGAGGAAATCATTAAAGTTAAAAGAAGGGGAGGCATCCCCAGAAGTATTTTGAGTGGTAGGTTGGGCCTGCGAAGAAGGCTCAACCCCCTGAGAAGTAGTGTCCACCATATGGACCTGAGGGTAGTGAGTGGGAGAGGGAGCATAGTTTCCCTCATAGTAGACGAAATCCTGAGGGGGAACCTCATAAAATGGGTCAGAGTGACCCTCCTCATAACCATCGTAAGTATACCCGTAGTTGGCCATATTGATGATTTTACCTGAATGGAGTTTCATGTTTAAAGAGAGAGAAGTATTTCAAATAATCAAATAGAATCAAGAGATAATCACCCACTCAAACAAGATATACACTCAAGTTGTGATGAACCCAAAGTTTTAATGCTTTCTTTGGAGATTAAGGTGAGTTTTAGAGTATAATGAATTCTCTCCTTTGAATATGGGTCCTAGTTGGGAGTTTGGGTGTAATCTCTGGGTTAACTAGGTTCTTTCTCTCTCTCTTCACCAACGTATGGGTCAACTATACTTCGGGTGCTTCAATGGTACAACCTGCCCGGCGTCCGTGAGAGAATCCATGGGTGCGGGGACTTACGGAGGCTTGGTTTAGGAATTTCCGGTCCAATGAGACGGAATGCTCAAAGGAGGGTCCTTCCTTCACCAAGAGGGGGTGAGATCCTAAGTGTGTAGAGAGAGGAGGTCTCTCAACCAAATGCCCTAAGATGCAGTCTAATGCAGGTAAATCGAGCAGATAATGATCATACAGTCAGCAATAGCAATCAACAGGTGAATTAACAGCAGTAACCAGGGTTCTGTGGGTGCAGGACAATATGACGACCTGGCGGAGGTCGCTATATCAACAAGCGACACCAAAATGAAATAGCGCCTTAGAGTGAGGCGCTGTCTGGAGAAATGACGCCTCTATAAAGGGGTGTCAGATGGCAGTAAACAGTGCTCGAAATGACGAATAGAAATAATGATAATAAAAATAACGCCTTTGAGTAAGGCGCTGTATCAGTGAAAGATGCCTTTATGGGGGGCGTCAAAAAATGTAGTGGCCAAAATCAATAGCAATCAATGAAACTGACGCCTTGGTGTGAGGCGTTAAATGTGAAATTGACGCCTCTGTGAGGGGCGTGGATTATGAAAATAATAAAAATGCAGAAAATAAATGGAAACAATGCCTGTTTGAATAGTTGCTATATGTAGAAATGACGGCGGAGTGGAGGGCACTATTCAGTTGAGAGAACCGAAGGCCTTGATACCTGACAGAAATCAAATCTCCTCAAAAAAAATGCTATAAACACTTCGCAAATTGGCTAATCCAGTGGGGGTGTGCACGTGGTGCACAAGGGGAGTGTGCTACGTGGAGCACGAAGGAGGGGCACACGGGGGTGCAAAAGGAGGGGCACGCGAGGGCGCCAAAGGGAGGGGCACACGAGGGCGCCGAAGGGAGGGGCACGCGAGGGTGCTGAAGGAAGGGGTAATCAAACTAAAAACAAAAGGGGTCCCACCGTGATCGCCAATTTGTGAACGTGTCACATAGACATTTTTTGAAGAGAAAGATTTTAAAATAAAATAAAAGATGTGATAGGGTGAAAATATGCTAAAATAAGTGGGACATCAAGGAAAAGAGGATGAGCATGAATGCTCTAAGGAGGGTGATCGCCAGAGGGGTTACCTCAAAAAACCAAAGATGATCGCATGTACCTTCTATAAGCGGGTGAGATTGCAAATTTTTCCTTCCTCCTTCTACCGGCCGACCGATGAAGGGGGTTTATAGCTTGATTACCCTTGCAAAACACATAAAAATAAGGATATAGATTAGCCAAAGATGTGTAGTATCAATGCTCTAAAAATATGAAATCAATCAAATTAAGCATGAACACACCTTGTGTGTTTTTTTGGTTTAAAAACCCCTATGAAGGAGTAACAAGGTATAAGATTATGGATGCAATGATATGCAAAGCAATTATATGATATAGTGGTAACGTCTCTAGCAGAGAGCTAGAAAGAAAGAGTGCACATAGTGATGATATGATAATAACAACAAATAAGAAAAATTGACAGGAGAGTGTCTTTTCTGCTATGTGTGCAGCAGCAAAGGGAGGGAACAAGATCTGCAGCTGCAGCAGATGGAGAATTGGCGGATGAAGATGCTGCTGGAGGAAGAAGAAGAGCGCTGCCTAGAGGAAGGATGCCTGTGGAGGAAGACCCGCCAACTGGAGGAAAAAACCTGCAAAAGAGAAAGAAACTCTCTCTCTCTCTGTTAAGCTCTCTTGTTCTGTTCTGTTATTTTCCATCCTCCTCTTCTCTCGCGCGTGAGGGATTCAAGGGGTATTTATAGGCCCAAAATCCTTGCATCAATAGGATTAAAACAAGGTAATCAATCCTCCAGCATGGATCCCTCTTCCCAATCGAACACAAGGTGTAAAATGGGGAAAGGATCACCACTGGAAAATAGCAGGCGAAATGGAGACGGAAGTGAAAATGATGATCTGAAGCGGGGCGTTAATTAAAATGACGACATCCACATAGTCGTTTATTCCTGGATTTATTTATGGAAATAAAGGACTTTCCTAATTTAAAATAGACAAATGACGCCTGTTTGAATGGGCGTCAAATAATGAACGCCCCTAATGAGGGCGTCAATTCTTTGAATTTTATTTTGTTTAGGATTCGTAAAATCCAAGAAATAACGCCTGTTTGAACAGTCGTTAATTTGTGAAATCACGACCCTCATCAGGTCGTCAGTTAAATGACGCCCTTCCGCCAGGCGTTAATTACAATTGTTGTGAACAATTAGAATTATCATAAAAAAACTACCAAATGATTAGAAAAACTTCGTATTAAGCCAATATTGAAGTCCACTTTGGGGCGTCACGTGGTGACATGAGATTTTCTCAATATAGCATCGATTTTGGCGTGTCTACACCGATCAGTCAAGGTATTGCATCTACCATCGGCAGCCCGGGCACACAATAGAGAGATGCTTTCAGTTTAGAGATTTGGTGTATGATCTGCATGAGGGCCAGAGAATTGATTGGGCCCAAATGCATAAGATAATTGAGGATATTAAAGAGAGAAGAAGACAAGCCAGGCTGCAGCAGGCGGCACCCCAGTAGCAGCAGTTCCAGCAACCCCTCCAACAACAACAACAACCACCACAGCAGCAGCAACAGTAGCAAGACCTCGGGATTCATCAGAATCCCATGCCAGAACATCCGCCCACTCCTCAGCAGTAACAACAACAATAGCCGCCGGTACCAGCTCAAGTTAACGCAGTCCACCGCCCAGCCCCTAACGCTGGGTGGTTCTTTGATGATGAGACCTCCGCCCATCTCTTGGCCTTCCACCATACTAGTTCCTCCGCGCCCTCTCTTCCCTCCATCCTTCGACCCACCTTCGCCTCCGCTCCACCCACTATCCCTTCCCGACCACCTTTTGCGCCCGCCACACTCCCCGCCATTCCGCCAGCCCTTCCACCATCACCTACCATAACATCCATCATCACCCCTCCACTCAACCCTTCACCCATTACCGCTCCGCCAGGGCCCGTCAAGCCAACCTCCGTCATCTTCACTCCTATTTCTACCCCTTCCACCTACCCCACTGGGCAAAGCGGGGGCCCATCTAGAGCAGTGCCGGCACGATAATGCGCCCTTCGGAGCGGGCGCCCATTTCATAGAGTTTACCCTTCCTCTGGTGCGTCTGCACCTAACCCCCAAGTTCCCTTCTCTACAGCCGAAGCAGAAGAAGTAGACCCCGTGCCAAGAACGAAGTATGACCTACTACAGCACTTGGACCGGATGGCGGCCAAGATATCAGTTTTGGAGTTGATCAAAAGATCCACGCTACACTAGGACGCCCTCCGAGCTTTTCTACAGAAGGTTATGGTTAGCGAGGATGTGGCAGTAGACAGCTTACCCTTAGTGTTGGTGACTATTACGAGGGGGCCTTCTATTTCATTCTCTGAGTCAGAATTGGCGCCCCCGGAGGCACGGTAGATGCCACTTTGCGTCACCATTTCTTTAAATAAAGTGGCAGTGGAGTCAGCCCTAGTGGACACGGGAGCATCGATAAATGTGTGTCCGCTGAGTACACTGCGTGCATGTAACATTTTAGAAGACATGCTTAGGCGAACACCGACCATAATTGCAGCATATGACAACTTCAGACGAGCGTGCCACGGGGTCGTGATAGTCCAGGCCGAGCTAGGGCCTTTGGTGATGGATGTGGAGTTCTACGTGTTGGACATAGACCAAATGTTCAAAGCTATTCTGGGTCGTCCATCGATAGATAGTCTAAATGTTGTACCTTCAACTACCCACCAATGCCTGAAGTTTCCATTACAAGGCTGGGTGGTTAAGGTGAAAAGTATCTCCACAGTCCAGTCAGTCGATGCAATTACAGACAAGATTCTCCCCACTCTGTGGCTGAGTAACAGGCCAGTTCTTTCAGTGATGGACTTAAATTATTCATGGGCATATGCATCATTCAAGCCCGCCACTGCGCTAGTAAACGTGAAGATTAAGTCCAAGATTAGAGATTCGAAAGGGTGGCATATGATTCTAAAGTTAGGCTATCAGTCGGGTCTGGGCCTTAGCACGCAATTGCAGGGGCGGACTAAGCCCGTACCTAAAGGTAGAAAGATGGGCCGCAGAGGCCTTAGTTACCGAGACTCAGCATTGTCCATCCTGGGAGACTCCGGGCCACTGATGTGGGATTACCGTCAACATTTTGTGAGAGGCCCATTGCAGCCCGGTACCTTGAAGAAGCCACCGCCCTGTACTGATGTGAAGATCGATGCTGCCTGTGATGTTGCTGACCACCACCCCCACTGAAGGGGCTAGTGGGTGACATGGAAGACTTTTGTATCTAATTTGAGAAGCTGTTCAGTGAAGAAGAAGACCGTCCGAAGAAGAAGGAGATGCAGCTGGTGAAGCATTCTCCGATGAAGTTAGTATCCCGGAGGCCACAGGAAGTGGGGAGCTCCATCACTACCTTCTCTTTGTCCCCATCCCGTCTTGCCTCCTTGTTTCAACAATTAGGGTTTGTTCCCCGCTCCCCTCCGATTATGGTCGACCCGTACTTCACGGAAAGACCACCTGAAATTTTGTTTATGCCATGTGCATGTGGGCGCTGCCCACCCATTGATCTATCAACTCTGTTTACTCCTCCCTCCCCCACTGCCCAACTCCACAAAATGTGGTTTTCATCCTCTGATACATTCTTTGATTGCATCTTCCCCGATCTATTTCCCATGCAACTCCCTCCTCCCCCGTCTTCTTCTTCCTGTTGCGTGATCTCCTCCAACTTCCAAAAAAAGCCAATTTTAAAACGGAGATTTCAATGGAAGATTATGCTATTTTTAGTCCATCCTCTTCCCAGGGGCACGAGACCCCTGCTTCTTTCCTAGTAGATTTCTTATCTCCTAGGTTAGATGTACAGTGTTCAGAATCTCCTAGGTTAGTTGAGTCAGTTGGGGTAGAGTCTAGTTCGAGTCTAGTCAGCCCATCCACGTCTGTGACGCACCCCGTGATGCGTCATTCTAAATCCATTCCGGATAGGTTTTTGCATGATTTGGCCCAAAGATGCCATGCCCTTCTTAAGTGCCCGGAGTTTGTAGAGACCGCAATTGTTTTAGAAGATGATGAGGAATTAGAAGGGGTGCGGAGCAATGACGGATTAGAAGTATATGAAATCGTTGATGAGAAGGGCCCAACCGATGATGAGGAAAGCGATGTGGATGACACTGTCGATTTGTACGCACAAGGTTTGAAGAGGTTTGATGAACCGTCCTCGGCAGTGGATGAACCCACTAAAGAAATTAATCTTGGAATAGAGGAGGATCCCAGGCCCATAATTATTTCTGTTAACCTCCCTCCTCAGGTTGAAGAGGAGTTAATCAAGGTATTGAGAGAGTATAGCGATTCTTTTGCCTGGTCCAATGAGGACATGCCAGGTCTTGACCCCACGCTGGTTGAGCATCGACTGATTCTTAAGCCAGGGGCAACACCCGTTAAACAAAAAGTAAGAAGATTCCACCCGCAAATGGCCTTAAGGATAAAAGAAGAAGTCGACAAATTGCATAAGGCCAGGTTTATTAGAGTTGTTTTATATCCATAATGGGTGGCGAACATAGTCCCGGTAATGAAGAAAGATGGAAAGATTCGGATTTGTATCGATTTCAGGGACTTAAACAAGGCATGTCTGAAAGATGATTTCTCGCTTCCTCACATCGACGTATTGGTAGATAACATGGCTAGGTATGAGGCCCTCTTGTTCATGGATGGATATTCTGGTTATAATTAAATCCATCTTGCTCCTGAAGATCAAGAGAAGACCTCTTTCACCACGCCGTGGGACATATATTGCTATGTCGTTATGCCATTTGGATTGAAGAATGCAGGTGCCACATATCAGCGGGCGATGATGACTATTTTCCACGACATGATGCATGTATACTTAGAAGCCTACATGGATGATATCCTAGTAAAGTCGAGGTCCAAGGAAGAGCACCCCGCCATTTTAGCCAAGGTGTTGCAAAGGGCCAGGGAGTACAAATTGAAAATGAATCCAAAGAAATGTGTGTTCGGAGTCACATCAGGGAAATTGTTGGGGTTTATAGTTAGCAAACGGGGGATCCAGATTGATCCGAATAAAGCTAAGGCCGTTATGGAAATTCCGCCGCCTAAGAACATCACTGAACTCAGAGGCTTGATTGGGCGCTTGCAATTCATTAGAAGATTTATATCTCAACATTCGTAAAGATGCCGTCCATTCTATGAATTGTTAAAGGCGGGAGCTAAATTCGAGTGGAATGAACAATGCCAGAAGGCCTATGAGGATCTTAAGGTCTATCTTTCTAATCCCCCGGTTCTGCAACCACCCGTCCCTGGGAAACCTCTGATTATATACATTTTTGTGATTGAGGACTCCCTAGGATCTGTCCTGGCCCAGGTGGATGATGAAGGAAGGGAAAGGGCAGCATACTACCTTTCGAGGTTGTTTAATCCCGCTGAATCCAGATATACTGCCATGGAGAAGACTTGCGTAGCACTAGTATGGGTAGCTCAGAAGCTCAAACACTATTTTCTTGCCCACGAGGTTAAGCTAATCTCTAGAATGGACCCCATTCGTTACCTGTTAGAAAAACCCATCCTTTCTAGCCGATTAGCCCACTGGCAGAGCTTTCTTTCCCAGTTTGATATCACCTTCGTTGTTCAGAAAGCGATCAATGGATACGTGATTGCTGAACATCTCGCTCATTGTCCTATCCCCTGCACTGATTCGATTCAGGACGAGTTTCATGATGAACACTTGATTGTAATCACTCATCTTCCCTTTTGGTCTCTTCACTTCGACGGTGCTCTCAACTCTCAGGCCGTGGAATCGGCGCCATTCTCCTCACTCCGGAAGGAGTGACCATCCTTATCGCCTATCAACTCTCTTTTCCTGCCACTAATAACATAGCCGAGTATGAGGCTCTCCTTACCGGTCTGAAGCACGCCTACCTTATGGGCGCGCGATACCTTAACATCATAGGAGACTCTCAATTGGTGCTGCGTCAAGTTCTATCAACTTACCGCACCCGTGACCCCAAACTCAAGCCCTATCAAGATTTGGTCATGATCTTGGCTAGGCAATTCCGGAAGCTCATCTATATTCATACTCCTCGTTCTCAGAATATCCTGGCCGATGCACTTGCGTCACTCGCGTCCTCTCTTTCATTCCCCCTCAGTCGTGCCACTGAGACCATTGTGGTCTAGCGGATGGATGCTCCTCCCCTTCAGGATCCTTGGTTCGATACCCTTAGGACGACTGTGGAGAAGGAAGTTGAGAAGGAAGATCTGAAGGAGGTTTCATTAACTGAGCTCGAGGAGATCATAGAAGAAGAAGAATTGTCGTGGTATTATGAGATTGAGCAGTATTGCAGGGATGGTTCCTTCCCGGAGACGGCGAACGCCGAGCAGCACAAGGCCATTCGAAGAGCCACCTCCAGATACACAATTGTCGTAGGAAAGTTATATAGGCGGGCTCTCAATGGGGTTCTAATGAGGTGTTTGGATGACGATGAGGCTTAGAAGGTAGTAGAAGCTGCTCACTCCAGTGAGTGTGGAGGGCACGTAAATCGATAGGCATTGGCGAAGAAGATTCTCAGGCTGGGCTATTACTGGCCAACCCTAGAAGAAGACTATTCCACCTATGTCCGTAGGTGTCTTCAATGCCAGCTTCATGCCGATAAAATCCACGCTCCGACTTCTTCTCTCCATCCTCTTTATGCTCCTTCGCCATTCTCAATGTGGGCCTTTGATATCGTTGGACCACTTGGTGACCCTAATGCTCAAGTTGAACAAAAATTCTTCATTCTAACAGCTACAGAATACTTCACCAAGTGGGCAGAAGCTGAAGCTTATGCAGAAATCAAAGCCACAACGGTATGCCGCTTCATCCTGAAGAATATCATCTCGCGGTTTGGAGTGCCAAGTGATATCGTCACCGACAATGGGCCTCAATTTGTTTCTCAAGAAGTTCAGGACCTCTGTAAGAAGTTTAAAATTTTATTGCATCATTCATCACCATACTACCCCCAAGGTAATGGCCAAGCAGATGCCACGAACAAAACCCTTCTGAAAATCATCAAGAAAACATGGGAGTCACACAAATTCGTTGATTGGGCCGATAAACTGGTAGAAGCTCTATGGGCTTATCACATCTCCGTCTGTACTCCCACGGGGCAAACTCCTTTTGCTCTCATCTACAGGATGGAGGCGGTACTCCCGTACGAGATCTTGATCCCTTCCCTAAGAGTGCAGCTAGACAAAGAACTTAATCTCGACGAGCGTCGAGAGGCGTTGCTGGTCCAACTGGAGCTCTTAGACGAGAAGAGGCTTAACGTGGCCAATCATGTCTCGGTTTACCAAAAGCCTGTCTCATGGTGTTTCCAAAAGAAGGTTATTGAAAGAAAATTCCAAGTGGGCAATATGGTTTTGAAACGTAAATTTATCAGATCAGCATGTCCCATGTCTAAGCTGCAACCCAACTGGGAAGGGCCGTTTATAGTTAAGGAAGTCTATCCTGGTAACGTGTATCGTTTAGTGAACGCGAAGGGTGAAGAATTGTCGAATCTGTGGAGTGGGCTATATTTAAAATATTTTTATCCGTAGAGTCAAACCAGCAACGGCTCGACGGCGGGGTGTGCCTTCACTTGATCGTAAAGGGGGATCCCCGGTCCAACATTTCACACACTACACGATCCCTTTGGTTCGGTTCTCTTCTTTTGCGCAACACCGTCTCTCCCTTGGCCATGCTTTGGGGAAGTGAAAATCCTTATTTTTCTTCTCTCTCGGCTGAAAATAGGGGCAAGTGGTGAATAAGGGGGGCGAGAACTGATCTAGACCCCCCGATAAAAGAGGTCTCAAATAGGGGCAGTCCGTTATGACCTTATTCCGCAGGTTAGAAGAGCAAGAAAAAGAAAAAGAAAAGAAATAGAGGAAAAGGGGCAAAAATCAAAAATCAAAGCTAAAAGCTCGCAAGCTCGAAGCTCTCAAAAGTTTGAAAGACCCCCAAAATGATGAAACTAGGCATGACAAGAGTGGCAGTACAGTTTTCCCGCGGGACGTCATAAGCTCGGTCGCATGCGTGCCTAGAGCGGATGTAGGTTCGATGACGGACACAAAGCCCCGGTGCAACCGACCAAATTCTTTGAAAAGGGATGTCGTGAGAAGAACTCAAATCCTAAAAACCCCTATTCCTATCACCAACTTTTTTGCTAAATTTGTTTTATTTTCCAAGGAATGGATCCCACCCCGGGTATGGCCTCGGTAGAGGCACCGTTAAGCGAAATTGGCCCCGGCCACGCGTGGTCCCTTTTAGCACACGTTGGACCCGGGAGACCCTTAGTGAGATGGGAGGTTCCCTATCGTTAGGTTTAAGCTGATTTCAAAACTCAAAAAAATCAAATATTTCAAAATCCAAAAAAATTAAATATTTCAAAATCCAAAAAATCAAATATTTCAAAATCTAAAAAAAATCAAATATTTCAAAATAAAAAAAAAATCAAATATTTAAAACTCAAAAAAATCAAACATTCCAAAATCCAAAAAAATTAAATATTTTCAAAATTACAAAAAAGGTTTTCATGATTTGCATTCATAGCATCCGTTGCATTCATTGTCATTTTGTTTGCCTATTTAATAAGGCTCACCCCCTTGACCAAAAATCAAGAACTGGTCATTCCCTAACTTGCTACAGGCAAGGGGTTAAGCCTAAAACAGATTTAATCTGTCTTTTTTATTTTTTGTGTGTGCAGGGGCAGGTTGAAGCTCAAGGTTCAGCACTTCAGTCTTCAAACGGCTATTTGTCAACCGTTCTATTAATTTCAACGGTCTTGGTCAGACTGTCCAACCATTCACACGGTTTTATTCAGACCGTTCCAGTCTAAAGCTCCTCCAAGTATCCACGGTCTTTGTTAGACCGTTCCACTTTATGAACGGTGGATTCGTGATCGCTCAATCAGGCTCACGGTCTATCCCTGGGCTGCTCAACTCCCTTCTATCGACTCCGCTGTAAATCTGATGCATGGCTCCAAGAGAGCCGTCCTAATCTCTGAGCGGTCTATCTGTGACCGCATAAATGCTGAAGTGATAGTCCAACTCAATCACGCAAGGGAAAGCCCAAACTCAAACCAGTCAAATCATCAACTTCGTTCATATATCAAACATCTCTAAGCATAAGTCTCTACATCAATATCGTCATGGAAAGAAAGGGAAAATCACTTAGTCCTCCGCTGGGCATCCCCGCAGGGACGAATCTCTCTTAGCTCACTAACATAGGCCTGGCGTGTCACCGGAATCTCTGCAACCTCTGCTGGTAGGGTAAGCACCCTGCTCACCTCCCACATGATCAGGTCGCTCCTGACTGCCTGCTCGTCCTCCTCTGTACCAATCCTCCTCGCCTGTAGTGTGGGAATGTGGGGTAGTATGGGTAGTCCAACCTGTAGGTAGCACCAGTGTGGGCTGTACATCGCCAGTGCAGTGTCGCTCATGAGCCTCAGATCCAAGCTTGGCCTCCTGGGAACTCTGACATTGCTATCGTGGAGGAAGTCCGGGCGCATCACGAACCATTCCAGGGGCAGCCTGTTGATGTGCAGTCGCCACTTGTCCCTGGTCTTCTTCTCTGCTGTCCTGCACTCTACCTGTGGAGAGAACCCGAAGGCGCCGCCTATGAAGAAAAGGGGGTGGCTCCCGAAGATCCTGCTAGCTGAAGTGACATCCTCCTTGTGAATGAATTTCATCCTGACACCCATCCAGCACTCTAAGAGCATCATAGAACCAAAGAGAGGACCTCCTAGAGCTGCTGAGGCAAGACCTTCGTACCAGTAGGCAAGGACGGCTTGGGAGATGGAAAGACCCTACCACAGGCCACTGATGGAACTAAGAAGGGGAGTCTCTAGCACGTGGTCAACTGAGGGGAACAAGATAGCCCCGCACAAGCAAATAGACGCGGCCTTGGCTATGGCCTCATCCCACCCACACCTATTCCTACAATGTTCAACTACCCACTGGCTAAGAGGAATGAGATGGATCTGACGTGGGCCTATGAAGGTGTGGACGTCCCTGCTGTCTGGTATGAACTCTCCCAAGATGAGCCTAGGGTCTATAGGGGCAACAGTATGACATACTGAGTCCTCCTCTCCCACCGGGGACCTAGGAAGAGAGAAGTAGGTCTCTACCTCCTCTAGTAGGATGGTGGCCTCAAAGGATGGAAACATGAATGTATGGGTCTGAGGGTGCCAGATCTCTACTAAGGCTGAAATGCTATGCCAATCAAGGGAAAGCTTTGGGTAGTTCTGGCCTAGTACTAAGAGTGGGTGTAGGTGCCAAGATTTCAGGATGGATGTCACTCCTAGGGGCAACGCACGGACCATGGGAGCCATCCACTTCAAAGTGGAATAGCGCCTAGAGCCAGGAAGAAGTTGAGATGGAGGAAGGAAGAGAGGAAGAGCATGTAAGTGAATGAATAAATTGATTTAAATGAAATCATGCCAAATACCTCTCTTAAAGGGCTTGAGCTAAGATGACGAGGGATTGCAGTCAGTCGTTGGAGCACTTCCCGCTCCTTCCTGGCCGGATTTGGCCCTTCATAAGTTGCCCCCTCCATAGAACTCCCCTCAAAGGACCTTTTCATGGTGATTTGATGAAGATTAGCAAAGGTTTGAGTCTTAGAAAGAGGGGTTTGGTGTGAAGTACGAATTTAGAACCCCCTCCTATTTATAGGGCTTAGATAGAGGCCTAAACCCACTAGAAGTGAGTCAGGATAGGTCTAGATCGAGTTGGGATAGAGTTGGGGTCGGGTTAGGACGTCTATCTTCGGGTTGGGACTCTCCAAGAGAGTCCCGGTTGGGCCTTTAGGTCGTAGCATTGAGCGGTCTATCGATAGACCACCCTATCCAGTGGACGGTCAGATTCTGACCGTTTAGAAGCTTTTACACCGTTCGAATCTTGAAGGAAGAGCGGTCTTGAATAAACCGCTCCAGTTGTTACATGGTCACAAAGGAACCGTCCTTTTCTTTGAGCGGCTAACATTAATCTGTTTGATTATCGTGGCAGAGAGGCTTTGAATGGTCTAAGACAAGACCGTGTGGGGTTTGAGCGGTCCCTGTTTGATCGTTTGCATATCTAAAGCCCTATTTTAACATGTTCTTACCTGTATCACTCAAGCTTTGGTCGCGTCTCTCTCTCTCTATCAGTTTGGCGTCCCTCAGTTTGGCGTCTCTCTCAGTTTGGCGTCTCTCAATTTGGCGTCTCTCTCTCTTATTCTAAGTTGGCGGCTCTCTCGTGGTAGTAGGCGTCTGTCGCCCGCACTCACAGTTGTCTCACTCCGAGTCAGCGTCTCTCTCTCTCACTCTGTTGTGTCTCTCTCCTCACCCGCTCACTCGTGTCATCTCTCTCTCTCGCTCGTGTCCATCTCACTCGTGTCGTAGTCATAGTCAGCAAGTCAGTGTCAGTTATTTGCATTCATTCATACATTCATACATCCATAAAATTAAAACAAAAAAAGGCATCTCACTGTCATATCAAATCATGTACAAAAAGGTAGGGTCCCAAGTACAAGTCAAGTCTGGCCCTCTCCCTGACCCCCCTCGCTGTCACCGTCGCCCTCGTGCCTCTTTGGTGGAGGCATCGCTGAGGTCGCCTCGTCGCGACGTCGCCGGCACCGCTCCTCGTCCTCATTCTTCCGGTGGCCGGAGGAACTCATGAAGTAGATCCTAACGGAACCGTGTGTGCCGTGAGTGCTGCCACTCGGGGTCCCCCTCCGCTCTAGCCTCCGGGTCATCTTCTTAAATGCCCGAACCTCACCTCACAGCTCGGCCGCCTCTAGCCGAGCCCGCTCCACCTCAGCATGGTACTGCTCCGCCTCTGTCGCCTGAGCTCAGAGTAGCTTTGTCTCTACCGTCCCCGTGCGGGAGTGCTCCATCTCCGCAAAGAGGCACGAAGCCTCTGCCACGTCCCCTCGTAAGGCAGTAGTCTCGACACTGAGGCACTCGGCGTCCTCCCGCAGTCGGGCAGTCTCACCTAGTGACACGGCCAACTCGGTCGTCTGCATACACAATTCATAGTCAGACAACAGCATTTCATAATCATGAGCATAAGCATTAAAAGGAAGTGTAGTAGTCGCGTACCCTCTCGGCTAGTGCAGCCTCAACTGCCACGGCTCGGGCCACCATCCGTGTGAAGTCAGTATCCCGCTCGGCTCGGTTTGCAGGAGTCTGGGCGGAGGAAGAAGAAGGAGCATCTGTCCCCTGACGCTGGGTCCCCTCGACGCGCTACATCCAAAACTCCAGGTCAGTCACATGCATAGTCATAAACATTTGCATAATTTGAAGAGTTTAGGGTTTAGAAAATTCACCAGTAGAGTCAAGGCCTGGCGGGCCTCGTCACGCTCACAGATCATCCCATGGAGAAGCCCCTGTAGCTCTGCGATCCATCCTTCAAGGTCGATCTGCATTTAGAAAGTTAAAACATCAGTGCATAGACATATAGGAAGCATAATAGGAAGAGCATTTAGGGTTTAGAAGTCGTACTGGTAGGCGGGCACCACGGAACACCTGGTCCTGGTAGTGTCTGGCATACGCTGTGTAGTACGCCGCATCGCTCTCGGCATGAGCGGTCACCACTCGCCCGTGTGCTGCCCAGTCAGAAATCTACTCTGTAGCTTTCTCTCTCCAGTCTACAACCATCGCCGCTCCCCGCGGGTGCCAACTGACGCGCACTCCCGGCGCTGGGAAGTCCACTGCTGGCTGTGGGACGCCGGTCGTCCTCATCACCAGTCTATAGTGTAGTGGCTCCACTACGTTCATGTAGTGCAGCCACACGTCGCGTCCGGAGAAGGCAAGGGCCCCTGCTACCCAGGGCTGACCCTCGTGCCCCTCCTATACATAAGGAGTCAACCGTACCTGTCAAGATAGGAAGTTGCATCAGCATCATAATCATAATCATTGCATTTAATTAAAGAGTCTAGGTTTAGAGTCGTACCGAGGTGTACGGTAGAGTGTCCATGTCATCCTGGAGCTCCCGGACCTGTCGCCGGAGACCTCCACTCTCCCGAGGTGTGGTCCACCTCCTAGCAATGGGTACCCGATCCGGGTGGGTCTCCTCGCCTTGTCCAAGCCCACGTAGGTGCACGTAGGCCCACACCTGCATTCCACTAAGAGTCAGCATATAGCAGTCGTAGGAGTCCTATAACTAGATTCATAGTCAGAGTCAGAATCGTACCTGGAGTAGGGGAGAAGCCCCCAAGCATCGTCCGCCGGGATGTCGAGCTCAACGTGTCAAAAAGGAACGCGAGGACAGCAGCTCTCCACGCGTAATCACCCACACGGCCAAGGTCCTGAAGCAGCGGCAGGAAACGACAGCTGATGACGTCCCCTTGCGTCGTAAATAGCAGTCGGCTGAACAGAAAAGTCATGAACCACCGCAGTACTCTGTCCGCCTCTGGTCCCGCTGCAACTGCTACTCTCGGTCGTGCCAGATCTATCAGTCTCTCGAGGTGCTGCTCGGGCAGTTCTCCGGTCGCAATCCCCGCTCTCCTCAGCCCGAGGCTATCCTGAAGCCTCGCCCGCATCAATGTCGTGGACTGTCGCTCTGGGTGTAGCAAGTCTAGTCCCAGAAGCTCCTGGGCATTCTCTCGGTAGTCGGGATAAGTGCTCCCGCTAACCAGCGACCCATGCACACATAGGCCAGTGAGCCAGGCCACGTCCTCGAGCGTGGGGACCATGTGTGTAGCAACCCTAATAAATGAATAATTGAAATGAATTAAAACATATATATTACAGAAGTAATATATATATAAAAGGAATAGGGTTAATTGGACGAAATAAAACAAATTAAAAATAACGCCTCTTATTAAGGCGTTAATTTATAAATAAACGCCTCTACCAACGGCGTGAATAAGGAAAGGACGCCCACACCTACGGTCGTCAGTTCTCACGCGACCAAATGGGTAAGTAAAAGAAACGCCTCTATCTTGGGCGTGTTTTAAAACAAGAAACGCCCTTTTTCAAGGCGCTTTTTAAGAAACGCCCTTATGCAAGGCGTTAATTCAAGAATACACGCCCTGACCTAAGGCGTTAATTCAGTTCGTGAACCGTTCGAACCCAGAGCTTATCCAAGGAAAGATTAACCTAATCTAGTAAGTGTCTATTAAAGTAAGGACTCTATTAAGGATATATTACCCTCAATCAAACACTACTCTTGTTAGGACTTCCAAAATCCTATAAATAACATGTTCGATCGAACCCTAAAACCCATTTGATCGAACGTCTGCTGCTAGGTACGTGAAGAAAAAACGGTTCCTCTATTCTTTTATTTTTCTGCTTCTATTACATGAAGAACTAATGTTCTTCATCTGATTCTGTTATAGGTCTGTAAGGTGGCGTACGTGAAAGAACAAGGTATGTTCTTCACCATATCCCTGTGAAGATCGATTTCATATCTTCATATTCCTTCCTCTCTTTTCCTACAGGTTGATTGAAGGCTATCATCTCCGTCATATTCATCAACTAAAATCTTCCTTCTTCCTGTCCAAGGTGTTCTTCTCAAGTTATTCACCGGTCATCTCCAAATCTATTTTTAAGGTAGGTTTTCTCAAGTTACTGTAGCCCAAATGAAATTAATGCAAGATATATATATATAAGCATGTCATGCATATGATTATTATAGTTTTCATGCGTTTTCTGAATTGTTTGAAAGAAACGCCCTGGAATAGGGCGCTATTTTAAAATAAACGACCATAACAGCGGTCGTCAATTTATTAAGAAACGTCCTGTACACAGGCGTTAATTTTACGAGATCATGACTTAAGCATGATAAGAACGGATTATATATGAAACCTTGATTATTAATGCATGATCCTGTCTCCAAATCTAATGTCCTGCAATTTCTTGAATTCACGGCCTGTACAAGGTCGTTTTCCACGTATTAACGCCTCATCAGAGGGCGTGACTTTAAAAGTAACGCCCCTTGCTTAGGCGCGTATTATCCAGAGTCCTGGAATGTTCTGAAACATAGAGTTAAGCCAGTAACGCCCCTTCTCAGGGCGTGTCTTATATAAGTCCTGCAACTTATTTATATTCTGTCAAATCCGTAATTCATGAGACGCCTGCAGCAGCAGTCGTCAAATATGAAGAAACGACCCTGTCCAGGGCGTTTTTTTTGATAGAGTATCGAAATAATGAAATTCTGCGAAAACGGAACATATATAAACGCCCTGATACTAGGCGTTAGTTACTTGAAAAACGTCCCGGACAAGGGCGTGTTTTTCATAAATTAATGAGATTATTGAAAATTCTGTAAAATAGAAATATGTTAACGCCCCTATGATAGGCGTTAATTACTTGAGAAACGACTTGACCTAAGTCGTTATTTTACTATAAACTGATTTGCTAACCGATGGTTTTATATATATCATAATATATATAAATAGGCACTATTCTCCACTCCGTGAGTATAGTCCCACTTTTCACGGCGTTTTATCGATCACACTCAATTCTCATTGACATACAAGCTCTCCATTGGACATTCCGTTCCTTTGGACTAGCGAGTTAGTCATAGAGACCTCCGTAAGACTCCTCGTAGCCTTGGATTCCCTCAAGGCCGACTGAGCTGGTTGTACCCTAAAAACCCATTACACGATCCTTGCCATGTCAATCTAAAGAAACATGGTATACCGGCCCTTATGATTATACAAAGAGTATATCATAAGCAATTCTTGATGGGATGATGATATCATGCCATATCGTGTCATTCTTGTAAACCCCAATTCTATGATAAGAATGAGGGTATCTTGCTTGATCTAATGTTCATGTGGACCTCAATTCTATATAAAGAATGTCCATATTGATTTGTCATGGTACCTAAGTTAAGGGAACCATATTCTACCTGGTTTTATCGAACTCGTGATTATATCATTATTATCGCCAATCTATGTCCTTTGTCATATTTTGGACTCTATTCTATCAAAGTTGTCATACGTATCTACAAGCTTGATTATTGAAATTCTATATTGGCTATATAAACAAGAGTGGATGTCAAAACACATGATAAATGCCTGCGCATATAGGGCCCGATCTGGTCCTGGGAGGAGCACCCGAAAGTACTTGTGCCCATGGGAGTTAAAATGATAAGGTATCTGGCATTATACCGAGTACTTGACTTGCTTGATTGGACATTCCACACACATCTTGTACTTGACTCGTACTTGACATGAAATGAAATGCGTGGCCCGAAAAAGGGTAATTTACTTGCTTGATACATGATAGCCAAAGTTCTTGACATGACTTGTTAAATGTACTTGCTTGAATATCTCGAATAAACTTGTTATCTTGTTGGAAGTTCATGACTAAGTTCATCTTATTTTCTTGATATTACATTCTCTCTATCTTGTCGTTTCATGCGAGCATGCATAGCTTTATTGCATCCATGAAAATGTAATTACTTAAACCACTTGCTAGTACTTGAGATATAATTTCCTACTGAGCGTTCGCTCATTCCGTTTGTCCCTTTTTACTTTTCAGGTAAGTCCGACGACGATGGAAGTCAATCGGATGGGAATGGTCAAGAGTGAAAGTGATAGAGCTTCTACAAGTGGCGTCTAGTCTTTTCCATAGTTTCTTGAGTCAACTATGTATTCTTTTCCTTTTTATTTAACAGAGTATTGGATTTGTAATAGTCTATCCCTTATAAAATAAAGGATTGGGTTATCTTGCTATTTTGCGCATCTCTGTCTTTGTGTCGAATACACGACCACTCTGATTGACATGATTGATATAGACACGTCGCGCATCTCCGGGTATCTTCCGCGCTCGGGGCGTGACAATGTGCCCCCACGGGAAAAGGAAAGTGCGAATTACTGGGTCCCAGCGGTCGTGCTGAGCGTAGAGTAGCGGTGAATCAAATCGGCTGACCTCCACGCTCAGGAACTCTGAGAATCCCATGACTCTCAGCCTCTCACGCTGGAAGTCGGGCAGCGCGAGGTACAATGCCCGAACCTGCAGCCATGAGATCCGAGTCCTATGCTTTCCCTGCATACATTTAAATTAGTTGCATTTTAGTTTAGAATTTTGGCATTTAATTCAATAACCCACTCTCAGGTCACCAAACGGTCCTTTATGAGCCGTTTTCCTTTCCCACGGTTGTACCCCAATCGTTTAAATAAGTCTCATGGCTTACCTTGAGCCGTCTGACTATCTGATGTTTGCTTTGGAATGGACCAAACATGGCCGTTCAGTAATCACACGGTCCCCATCTGACAGCGTCCCTCCCTTTTAAGTGGTTAATTGTTTGGTGTTGCACGGTCTGTCGACCGGCCGCCTGGTTTTTCAGCAGTTTGGTAATAGCCGTTCTATTCCTACTGTTTCAATTCCTGAACGGACTAAGTTAGGCCGTCCTACATTTCCACGGTTTGCTTATGACCGTTCTCTTCCTAAGTGTTCCAGATTTTGAGCGGACCAAGTGTGTCCATCCCAGGTTCCACAGTCTGATGGAGACCGCTCTGTTATCAACGTTTCACATTCTAAGCAGACCAACATGGACTGCCCTAATGTTAGACGGTTCACATGAAACCGTTCTGTGATGTCGGTTCGTGTTCTTTGGACGGCCACCCATGGGCCGCGTGTAGGTTGAGCGGTTCTATGGGAACCGCGTGGTTTTGTTGCGCGGTTACTGTTAAACCGCGTTATCACCGCCGTCTTTGACGATGGGAGTTCTTCTCCCCACCTCCGTTCATGGCCTAAATGGCCTTTCATGGTGTGTTTAAGGGGTTTATGTGCCCCTATTATCTCCTAGACCTAGCATGCAAACATCAAAAATGGAAATAGGAGGTCTTGGTGCACCTACCTCGGTCGGACGGGGTCCCTTAGCCGGCCTCTCCGTCGACGTTCCCTCATCGATGTCTCCGTCTCCGGGTACTATAGCTCCAGTTTCTTCCACGGCCTCGGACGACGGCGGGGGAGCATCTCCCTTGACCGGCGGCGGTGCCGACGCCTCCTCCACCGGTGGTACTTCCGATTGGCAGCGATCGTCGACGGTGGTGCGTCCACGTTGGTCATCGGGGGCCGCCTAGCTTGGTGCTTCGAGCGCATATGGGGGGGGAGATGGGAAGTTAGAGGAGGTTGAGAGAAGAGATGAGAGGGTGGGGGAGAGGTTGTGAGGCACGGTGCGTCTCCTTCCCTCCCAACGTCGGTTACGGTGGGGAGGGAGGAAGGTGAACAGTTTTTTGTTTAAAACGTCGCCAGTTTTGAGCGGTCTATCTCTAGACTGCCTAAATGTTGAGCGGTTCTAATCTAACCGTTCAGATACTAACGGCACTTCGCATTGAGCGGTTGACCGCTGGCCGTGCAACTTTTTGAACGGCCTATATATGGGCCGCATGGCTTCACATTCAAGTTTAAATGGCGCACGATTGAATGGTCCTGGATGAGCCGTTCTGTGGTCTGAGCGGTCTATTCTGGGCCGTTCATATGCTTGAATGTGGTTTGATTTCTTCAGTGCTGCATCATGTGATTCATTTGACTTGATGATATATATATTGCAAACTCCGCTTATAATTCTTTTGCAGCGTCACCTTTTAATGCCGTTTCACGTGCACGGGTAAGTCAGGTATGGTCTTCTACCCCTACATCCCTTATTGCATTACTATATGGTACTATGCTATAATATCTCGAGAACCAGTTGGTTATCTACGTGTTCCAGGATCTGATGTTCCCCTCTAATAAAAATGATGATGATCCAGGTTCACGTGTTTAATCTCCGGATAGGCAGTTAGGTTGGGAAAGCCTGGGGAGGATGGTTCTATCCTGTACGCTGTGGTTGCGGATAGTGTCTTGACCCTGATCCTCCCAGCTTAGCAATATTATTCTTGAGTATTTTATATTTTATCTTTTCTTTGAATTTGTTTTGATGATTTCTTTTATTTTTGCCCAGCATGCACCATACGCATCTTTTGAGCATTCATGACCCATGATTTGCCTGCTAATGTCCCACCAGTGATGGATAGCTGTGCGTTCAGTGTTTGAGTAAGAGAAGCAATTCCACTCAGAGTTGAAAGGTTCTCTCTAGTTTGTTCACTTGGTTTGATTGATTAAGAGGTCCCCGTCTGGAGTTTTAGTCTGTTTCTTTACTTTTCGCTGCTTATTCCGGTCTCCCCATTGGTCCGAGGGATTGTGTCCCCCATGAGGTTGATCGTGTGTTTCCTTTTATTTTAGTTAGTTCCTCCAGGCTGGTGTCGCTTTTGGTCTAACTATTCCTTGTGGTTGATTCAGAGTTTTCCAGAATATTCCTATCGCTCGTTGGCAACAAAAATGGATGTCTTTTTACCTTAACGCCCGCTTTTCGATCCACTTCGCTTCATTTCCGCTTCATCTCCATATTCCACTTCGCTTTCGCTTCACCTCCGCTCGCTCCCCTGCAAAGAGGACGTTAAGGAGGGGCATCTGTTGAAACCTATTTTTTACCGATAAGTTGAGTCATTTCTCTTACCACCATTTATTGATACTTCGAGTTATCCATTGCTTAGTGGGCTATTTTCAGGCAATATATTGGGCCTGTTTTATGGATACCTCCCTCCTTGATTCGGTCTGCTTCAAGTAAGGGCCTAATGGGTCTTGGTTTGGCTTGATTTATCACATTTTGTTAATTTTCAAGCATCCAGTCATTGCACGGTCAATAGAGTGACCATTCACGCGCTGAGCGGTTGAGGATTAGCCATTTATATATTTATTAGATATTAAGGTATTTTTTTGAATTTCCACCAACAAGCTTTTGCACGGTTCACATGTAGCCGTCCAGATCAATGGAACATCAGGTGTATAACCGTCCATATCTCAGAGTCCCAGATTCGTTAGTTGTTCAGATAAATATCTAATTATCTGGTTTTATCTGATTTATCACCTACAGGCGTTGGACGGCTTGTTTAGGACCGTTCAATGAGCTGAGTGGTCCATTAAGAACCGCCCAATTCATGAGAGTCCAACGGCGAAAACATCGGTCAGTTCGATGGATATTTGGATAATATTTCTTATTTTCTTAATTTTCACCGACAGATTGGACGATCTCTTACCAGCCGCTCAATAGATTGACCGGTCTATCGAGTGGCCGCGCAATGGTCCGATTGCTGAAAAACTAAGTGCTTTTTTCTCTCTATCAGTGGCTTTATCCTTGGTTTGTTTCAACCATTTCTCCGTGGTTTCTCAACCAAATGAGGTGCCGTTTCGACTGGTTGGAAGATAATTGCATTATCTATGGATTTTCTTTTGATATCTCGAGTTGATATTCATTGGGAACCCTAATTTTGGGGCTGGTTTCTTAGGCTCTATAAATAGACCCTAAGGGCAAGCTTTGAAAAAGGGGGGGGGGGAGATTTCAAGGTCACGACGAAGCTCTACCGGATTGTTGAGCGACCCAAGACAGGGAGGGAGGCCTTCTACGTCCACATAGGTCTCCGGTTCAGGGAGTACACTATTTGTTTGAGTTATTAGTTCACGAGTCCCTCCGTCTGTTTTCTCATTGCATGCGTCGTTCTCCTTTCTTCCATTTGTTTTTCTTCATTCTTTCATCGTATTACATACATCCTCCTATTTTTTTTGATGCCCCTAGGGTTTTAAAAACCTCCAAGTATCCCCCATTTCATTTGGTTATGTTCGTTTCCTTCTCTTTCAGCATTTACTACGCATTTTAGTGCTGATATTGGGTCCCTTTTTGTGTTCTACGCTTTGTTTCGCAGGTCAGCATCATCGCAGCATGAGGCCCAATCCCCCTGGCCGGCCGGGAAGGGTGGAGGTAGAGATCCCACATTTGTGAGAGTTAGTGGTACAGAGCAGTCTTCCTCTGTCAGTTCGAAGGATAGGGCAACTGTCTATCAACCGTCCAATTCTTTCCAACGGTTGGTCTTGAACCGTTCTGTCATCTAGCTGATCTTTGTCATGCTTTCGTCCCTACACTGCTGGGTGATCTTTCGAGCGACCGCGCACCATCAGGGCGGTTCATCAAGAACCGCGTATTGCTGTAGCGCTGTTCTAGGTGAGTGTCTCCTCTTTCTTTCCAAGGTACGGTGTAGTTACTTACATTCGACACCTTGGTGGCGATGACACACATTCCACATCCTTCCCCTGTTATTTACACATTGTTTAATTCTTTACATTAGTACGGTAAAGAAGGGGTTGGAAGGGTAATCAAAAGGGGAAAGAAGGAAAACATGTCAACAGAGATGAGGCAGTTCATTGCAACTTTGAAAGCACGAAGAACTTCCCGGTAGCAGCAGGCTTAGCAGCCACCTCAACAGCAAGTTCAACAACCTCCTCAGCCGCAACAAGCTCTCGCGCCACAACCGGACATGGGGATTATCCACAATCCGCTACCGGAGCACCCATCACCCAATCAATAGTTAAGCCCTATCACCTCCTTCCATGAAGTGGAGAGAGGGCAAGGGTGGCATAAAGAAAATGCCTCTGTCGGGGCTATACACCAAAATTCAAACCAACCCCCACGCTTACTAAGAACAACCCCAACACCTTTACATCCCCTCTTACGCTTCACCAACCAAGTTCTCTCCACCATCACCAACACTCCACCATCTAGGCCACTCATTATTCGCCTTCCACCTTCTCCCGCACCACAACAAACCCCTCCTACTTCTATATGCCCCTTGCTAGCTAGGCCGCTCCTTATTCCTACCTCCACAAACCCTTACTTACCACAAACCCCTCCTCCTTCCACAAATCCCTTGCCATCTAGGCCATTCCTCATTTGCCCCTCATCGACACCCGTTCCTCCTCCTGCTACCATTAACCCTTTGCCGGCAAGGCCCCTTTTACTTCAACCCTCATTAACACCTCACGCAAATCCGGCACCTCCACCTAGGCCCCTCCTCATTCGGCCTACACCTCCTCCAACAACCCAGGCGCCGCCTGCCCCTTCTAGCTCCTCTCCCATTGGACATTCGCTACCCACCACCATAGTTTCCACCAATCCTCAGCCGACAAGGCCCCTCACAAGGGTTCCCTCTTCGGTCACTGCACCTCAAACACCTATTAACCCTGACATCCCTTCCACATCCACCAATCCTCCGCCTACCCAAAACCCGACAGAGGCGTGATCTTCACAAACCATGGTGCTCCGTAGTGGATGGATATTCCACCGTGTGTTTCCACAATGGGAGCAAGAGCCCACACAGGGGCAAGAGGAGCAAGAACAAGAACAAGAATCCATACCGGGCACCCAATATGATCTGCTAAAGTACCTGGACAAGACCTCGGCTAGGATTTCTATTTTGGAGTTAATTAAAAGATCCACCACTCACCAAACAGCCTTGAAGCAGTATCTACAGAAGATGATGGTTAATGAGGATATTCCAGTTGAGCATATCACTTCAGTCTTAACTTTGACAGGTGACCAATCGGCTATTGCCTTTTATGAATATGAACTGGCTCCAAAGCTGGCAAGGAAATATGCTTTGTGCATTACTGTCGATATTAACAAAGTGGCTGTCAGTCAATGTTTGGTGGATACTAGCGCATCCATAAATGTGTTGCCTCCCAACACTTTGAAAGTTTGTGGCATTCCGGACAGTGGAATACAACCGTTTACCATTACAGTTACCGCTTATGATAACACAAAGAAGAGCCCATGGGCATGATCACTCTGAAAGTTGGGCTGGGTCCTGTGTCAGTTACAACAGATTTCCACATTTTAGACATGGATCCAACTTTTAATGGTATTCTGGGCCGCCCATACATCCAAGTGCTTGACGCCGTACCCTTCACAAATCATCAATGCATAAAGTTCCCACATAAGGGGTGCGTCATCAAAGTCACTAGTATGCCCATTTTGCCATCGGTGGACATACACTCTGCCACATCAGTGCCTTCCATATGGCCGGCCAACCAGCCCTTGTTATCTGTGTTAGATCTTGCCGACCCGCGGCATGACTTGTTAAGGCCACATGTTTCAGCACCAACACCACCCCTACCTCCAAAGGAGAAGAAAAAGAAGAATATGATGAAAACCCCGGGTTGGAGCATTATGATGGGAATGGGGTACAGATCTGGTAAAGGTCTGGGGTTGAACCTCTAAGGCAGAATGAAGCCCATTAAGAATCACAAGCTCATTCCCCAAGGTGACCTGGGGTATAAAGGGCCAAGTAGAGAGAAATCTGTGAAAAATGAAGAAGAGCCATGGGATACTATGACCTCCACTCTCAAAATAGACAGACGGCCGCTCACATGGTCTCTTTACACTCATTTCGTGAAAGGGCCTACCGAGCAGGCGGAAGAGCAGACTACAATAATTACTTCACTATTGGATCATCAAGATGTGCATTCACGCCAATTTGCTCGTCATTTAGCACCACTAGTCACTTACAAAGCCTTGGAGTCTCTGAGGCCGTTCAAAAGAAGAAAGATGGATGACCCTGAGTGTGAGTGGTATAGATGGTTCGATATGAATGACATTACTATTGCTTTAAGCCGACTGTTTATGCCTACTAATCTGGAATGGCCACCACTTATTCATGAGTTGATTGAAAAGCCAGTAGTAATCACCGACAAGAGACAACTATTGAGCAACTGCACTGATACAGGAGAGCCGGATGTGCCATTTGAAGAAGGCTTCACCATAGACAAGCTGTGGGCTGGACTTTACCTTGTTGATTCCTTTCACCCGTCACTCATTACTTTTTGGTGCTCCAAACTTTTTACCTCCAACATCCCTAGACCACCCGCGGTCCTAATCTCCTTATCCCCTAATTTCTTATGAATCCCCTCAATTCCCCCTTTGCTCATCGAGCAGTTCTCCCATCTCTCCATCACGGCCTCGCTCGAGCAATCTCTTATTCAATCCTTTTCCAATCTCTCGATTTCATCACCATCTTCTACTCCTCCCTCTCATTGCTTCGCCAATCTTGAAAATGAAAAAAATGCCAAAATTTAAACTTTTCAATCCTCCATCTCTGTTGAAGAGATCTCCTATCTTGTTCATGAGTGTGCCCCGACCCAAGGGCCGCTCATTCAAGGTCCGTTAGCGGACTTCATTTACTCCTCTGATGAGGAGTCTTCTTCTATACCTTCTCATGTACCCACTTCTTCTTCCTCCTCTTCTTTAGGCTCTAGTGATCAGGTTAGTTGTTCTGCTAGTTCTTTTAAGAGTCTTGGGGTAGTTGCTACTAAGAAAGCCAGGGGTAAGCAGATTCCTCGTAGGTTCTTGTTAGATCTGGCCAGGAGGTGTCAAGCTTGTTTAGCAATTCCCCAATTCATAGAGGATCCGATTCTCTTGCCAGATTTAGAATGTGAGGAAGCTTTTGCTGTAGATGAAGGGTTTGGTGTTTATGAGATCATGAATGATGAAGACCCTGTCGAAGAGGGGGATGAAGAGTATGATGAATATGAGGATGAGGTCGACGCTTTTGCTAGTGGTATGAGGAGGTTTGACGAGCCGTCAGCCTCAGTAGAAGAGCCTACCAAAGAAATCAACTTGGAGACTGAGGAAAACCCTAGAATAGTCCTCATACATAAGAATTTGCCTCCATCTGAAGAAGAGGCACTTATTCATGTTCTCCAAGAATACAAGGACACGTTTGCATAGAGTTACGAGGATATGTCGGGTCTGGACCCCACGCTTGTTGAACATCGCCTAACACTTAAGCCAGGGTCTGTCCCGATTAAGCAACGGTTAAGATGTTTCCATCCTCATATGGCATTAAAGATGAAAGAAGAGGTCGATAAGCTCTATACCGCTAGATTCATTAGAGTCATCCTCTACCCCAATTGGGTAGCTAACATTGTCCCAGTTATGAAGAAGGACGGAAGAGTTAGAATTTGTATAGACTTCCGGGACCTTAACCGCGCGTGTCCTAAAGATGATTCCCCCCTCCCTCATATAGACGTTTTGATTGATAATACGGCAGGGTTCGAGACCCTCTCTTTTATGGATGGCTTCTCCAGTTATAATTAGATTCTCTTGGCTGAAGAGGACCAAGAGAAGACTTCTTTCACTACACCTTGGGGTACGTATTGATATATGGTCATGCAGTTTGAACTTAAAAATGCCGGAGCCACCTACCAAAGGGCCATGATGGCTATTTTTCAAGATATGATCCACATTTATATCGAGGTGTATGTTGATGACTTGGTAGTGAAGTCAAGAATGAGGATCGAACATCTCGGGGTTCTAGCCAAGGTCTTGCAAAGAGCATGAGAATATCAATTGAAAATGAATCCTAAGAAGTGCGTGTTTGGTGTCTCGTCCAGTAAGTTGCTTGGGTTCATTGCTAATAAAAGGGACATTGAGATTGATCCCAACAAGGAACATTCAATAAGAGACATGCCTCCTCCCAAGAATTTGAAAGAAGTTCGAGGACTAATCGGGAGGTTGCAATTTATACGCCAGTTTATCTCCCAGCACTCACAAAGTTGTAGGCTGTTCTACGAGCTTACTAAGTCGGGACTTAAATTTAATTGGGATGACAAGTGTCAGGCAACTTTTGACGGATTGAAGGACTATTTGTCTAATCCTCCTGTCCTGAGGCCACCGGTTTCGGACAAACCACTCGTTCTTTATATTTCTATCCTGGATGACTCAATAGGTGCTGTCCTTACGCAAGTTGATGAAGAAGGTAAGGAGAGGGCAGCCTACTACTTGTCTAAGCTCCTCAACCCCTGTGAGCGAAAGTATACAGCTACAGAGAAGACCTGTGCGGCTTTAGTATGGGTAGTTCAGAAATTCAAGCATTACTTCTTAGCTCATGAGGTTCACCTTATTGCTCGCATGAATCCCATCAAATTTCTCCTTGAAAAATATGTTCTTACTGATCGATTAGCACGATGGCAAAGCTTTCTTTCTCAGTTCGACATTACTTACATTCAGCAAAAAATGATTAAAGGCTATGCCATAGCAGAACATCTTGCTTATCACCCTCTTCCTCAATTTGATCCTGTTCACTCGGAGTTTCCAGATGAGGAATTAATGTCCATCAATCAACCTTCAGATCCCTCATGGACATTGCATTTTGATGGAACTCTAAATTCTCATGGTAGGGGGATCGGCATGGTTCTTTTAACACCTGAGGGTATCAACATTCCACTTGCCTCTCAGCTCGCCTCCCCTGTTACGAACAATATAGCTGAATATGAAACTCTTCTGGCCAGACCTGAGGCCGCTCATCAATTTGGTGTCACCCAGTTGCGAATCGTAGGTGATAGTTAGTTGATTCTTCGCCAAGTGCTCACCAAATGCCGCACACTCGATCCTAAACTCAAACCCTACCAGGAACTTGCTTCTGCTTATGCCAAGCTCTTTACTAAGCTGATCTTTGTCCATGTTCCTCGCAACCAAAATATCTTAGCTGATGCTCTTGCTTCACTTGCCTCCTCCTTGATTTTCCTCCCCGAAAGGGATTTCCATTCTGTTATCATTCAGAAGCATCTCACTCCTGCGATCAAGGATCCTGCATTTCTTAGGGTTTAGGAGGAGTTGCTCAGGAAGGTTAAGGAAGGAGAAATCATTGAGAACAAAGAGATCATGCTATTAGACTTAGAATAAGAATTGGATGATGAGGAAAAGTCATGGTATTACGAGGTTGCCAAATATTATCAAGATCAGTCTTATCCAGAAGAGGCCATGGAAGAAGAAAAGAAAGCAATCAGGAGAGTCGCCCAAAGATACACTCTGGTTGGAGGCGTGCTCTATAGAAGAGGTCACACTCGTGTTCTTCTCAGGTGCCTTGACGATGATGAATCTTGGAAGGTGGTGGAATAGACACATTCAGGAGTCTGTGGGGGTCATGTTAATAGCCAAATGTTAGCTAAGAAGATTCTTAGGCTAGGGTTCTATTGGCCCACTTTAGAAGAAGACTATTCTATCTATGTTCGAAGGTGTGTTAAGTGCCAACTACACACCGACAAAATTCATTCTCCTACTTCTTTACTCCATCCTATGTCCTCCCCATGGCCTTTCTCCATGTGAGCTTTTGATATTATCAGACCTCTTGGTGACTCAAACCTCCTCACAAAACCAAAATCATTCATACTCACGGCCACGGAGTACTTCACCAAGTGGGCGGAAGCGGAAGCTTATGCAGAAATTAAAGCATCAACAATGCACAAATTCATAATGAATAACATCATCACCAGGTTCGGCATACCAAGTATCATTATCACCAATAATGGGCCACAGTTCATCTCTCAAGAGCTTCAAGACCTCTGCAACAAATATAACATTGCATTGCATCATTCATCTCCTTATTATCCATAGGGCAATGGTCAAGCAGAGGTAACGAATAAAACTTTGATTAAAATCATCAACAAAATGTGTGAAGCTAATAAATTTATGGATTGGCCAAGGAAGCTCATAGAAGCTCTATGGGCCTACCGTACTTCCATTCGTATGCCTACTGGGCAAACCCCATTCGCCCTTACTTATGGAATGGAGGTGGTGGTTCCCTATGAGATTCTTATACCTTCCCTTAGAGTACAATTGGATAAGGAGCTCTCTATTTATGAACGCCGTGAATCTCTCCTTGTACAATTGGAACTCTTAGATGAGAGACGTCTGGCCGCCGCCGAACATGCAAGGGTTTATCAAAATAGGCTTTCACATTTCTATCAAAAGAAAGTAATTGAGAGAAAATTCAAAGTTGGTGAGATGATAATTAAGAGAATCTTTGTAAAACCTGGTGGACCCTGCTCCAAACTTCAGCCAAACTGGGAAGGGCCCTATGTAATAAAAGATGTTTATCCTAGCAATGCTTATAAACTGACTAATGCTGAAGGGGAAGAATTGGCTCATCCATGGAACGAACTATATCTTAAGAAATACTACCCTTAAGTCTAAAAAAAAATCATCATGGGCTGGCATGGTACGTGGGCCACGAAGCTCGAGAAATCAAAATCTCTAACTCATTCTTCAGTCTTGATGATTTAACACTGGGTCAATACACACACACAACACGCTTCGCTCTTAAACTCAAGCGGTGCAAAATCTAAGGAAAGTCAAAGCCAAACTAAGAGTGTAAAGACTTTACCCATTCTCTTCTCTTCGGTTCACGAGAGGGGAAGTCAGACTTTGGGTTAGACCACCAAACCTATCCGCCGCCCTAGTAGGTGAAAGTCAGGACCCAAAAGGGAACAATATGCCACAAAAGTCCAAGTACAATTAGGTCTTTATTTCAGAAAGAAAAGTAAATAAAAAAAAATCGTATCAACAAATAGAAAGAAAAACATATCAAGAGGGCAAAGTCTCCGCAGGGAAAACTCTGGTCGTAAGCATGCATCTCAAAAGGACAAAAGGTAACAAACATTTTCTAAGTCAAAGACCAAACCCCAATAGGCAACAGGGTAGGGGAGGGAAGCTTCTTGGTCTTTCAGAACCTCTCGTGAACTTACCCAACATCTTCTTCTATTCCCCCTCCGTGGTATGTCATAAGCTCGAAGGATGGCAAAGACGGACTTAGGAGGATGGGCCGTACAAGGTTCTGAGTGAAAGCACAAACTTTAAGCACATTGACACTTTGTTAAGTTATTTAAGAATGGTTAATGAATTTAAGGTGATGAATGTGTAAGGTTTTATGACCTATGTACCATGCTAAGTCAAAAAAAAATTGTTTTCAATTAACGCCCAACCAGAGGGTGCCATTTTCTTAAATAAAGATAACTGTTTGGTCGTCATTTCGAAAACAAAAAAAATGTTTTCAATTAACGCCCAACCAGAGGGCATCATTTTCTTAAATAAAGACAACTGTCTGGTCGTCATTTCAAAAAAAATGGAAAAGTAAAAAAAAACTATTTTCAATTAACGCCCAACCAGAGGGCGCCATTTTCTTAAATAAAGACAATTGTCTGGTCGTCATTTCAAAAAAATAAAAAAAATAAAAAAAAGACTATTTTCAATTAGCGCCCAATAAGAGGCCGTCAATTAGTTAATTAGTGGCGCCTGTATGGTCGCCAATTCCCCATTATCATTTGCTTACTTGTATTTCGTATGGGCATCTTTTCAATTCCAGTTTGCATCTGCCTGCCTACATGTTGCATTTTCCTCTATTCTTCGTTATTTGCCTTAGTTGATTAAAGGCTTGGCCCCTTGACCCTTTATCAAGGTCAAAAGAACATCCTCTTGCTTATCGAGCAAGGGGCAAAGCCAGATAGATTAACTAATCTGTTTGCTTAAGTGTGGAACGCAGGGACAGAACGAAGCAGATGACACAAGTACACAAGCACACAAAAAAACAAACTCAGGTAACAAACATGCTTTTCATTACATATATATATATATATATATATATATGTGTGTGTGTGTGTGTGTGTGTGTGTGTGTGTGTGTGTGTGTGTGTGTGTGTGTGTGTGTGTACAAAATGTAGGATGTGGTGTACAAAGGTAATCACTCTAATTCTCACCACCACCCTCCTCTCTCCTATTCTCTACCTCTCCTCTCTCGTCCCTGTCTCGGGCCGGAACTGATGGGGCCTCATCGACCCCTGGGTAGCAGCCGACCTCCCCGCTCGCGCTCGCTCCTCTGTATCATTCCTCTGCTGAGTAGAGGAACCTGCCAGATAACTCATACTAGAATAGGCACTGGGTCACCCTCTCGCTGTGCTCGCTCCCGGCCTCTCCGGTAGCGCTCCTCGATATCTCGCGCGTGCTCCTCAAGGGCACCAAGTCGGACCCTCATCCCTACCAGCTCTCCCTCTCACTGTGCTCGCTCCTTCGCCCATTCCTCTCTCTCCTGTGCTCGCTCCCTCGTCCACTCCTCTCTCTCTCTCTGGCGCACTCCCTCCCCCACTACTCTCTCTCTCGGGTGCGCTCCCTCCTCTCCACCTCGAGGAGGATTTGCAACTCCACCACCTCTCGAGGAAGCACACCTGCCTCCCTACGCCTCCTCCCCTCCTCCTCTAAATCTGCAACCCACTAGTCATGGATCGCGAGCTCTGTCCTGGCTAGAGCGGCCCGGGTAAGCGCATCCTTCAACTCTGTAGCCTGCATCATTCAGCGTATTCATAAGCATAATGTTAAATTTAAAAAGAATTGAAGTATACACATGATCTTTGAATGCTTACCCGCTCAACTAGGTCGCGCTCCGCTGCCTCGGCACGCGCTACCGCTCTTGCGAGTTGCTCCTGTAAAGAAGTAACCTCGACACTTTGATCTCTCGTGCTCGTAGAGGCACCTCCTGTCCCTCCTGCTGCCGCTCCCTGCTGGGCACGCTGCATTTATTGAGATTGTCAGTCGCCAAACATCAATAATTTAGGAATAATTAATTGCATATAGTTAAGTACACTTACCAGGGCCTCTAAGTCCGCTCGCGTAGCCACAAGCTGGGCCTCCACACTGTGGAGATGGACCTGCATGTCCAGCACCACTACATCCCGTGCATCCTGCATTTGTCACATGTTAGTCATATATCTCAATAAGCATATAGTATTAAAAGTAGAAAACATGCATTCATACGTACCCCCACTACCCTCGTCTGTGGTCGGCTAGCGTACATCTCCCAATAGCGCTGCAAATACGCCAAACTATCTGGCGCATGGGAGACGGCTGGGGTCCCACCTCTTTGCCAGTCCCCAAACTGCTCTGGGAACCGAAGCCACCAGTCGGTCGCAACGGTACGCCCTTGGGTCTTCTACCCGATCCCGCGTGGCTCCACAATCTCGACCCACTCCTAGTGCAGGCCGAGCATTCTCACTGCCAGCCTTAGCCATGATGGCTCAATCTCATTTAGGCAGTGAACCTAGATCTCACGCCCAAAATGAGGTCGGCCCGCTGCAACCCAAGGCTGACCCTCGTCGGTCATCCCCTGGTATGGTCTCCAAACCACCTGCATGCATATCATTATATCATCATATCTTTATAAAGTAGGAAATAAAAGCATAATTGCATCATATTTACGCATGTACCAGTGAAGCGGGGTAGTCGCGGAACTCCTGCCTGAGTACCCTTAGCTCGTAGGCATGAGGTGCCCCAGTCAAGCACGGCAGCCACCGTCGCGCCAGTGGGTAGGCATCTACATCTCCAGGTCGGGGGCAAGCTCGGTCCATGGGCATGTAGAGGTGACTCCACACCTGCATCCACAATCATCATTAGCATTCATTCATAAACATAATCATTTAAATAACGAAAAAAAATGCATACCTGAAGAAAAGGTGAGAAGCCACTGACAGTCGTCTCATGACCTGTCCCCGTGGACAGGTCGGCTATCAAGTGCACCAATAGGGCAGCACCCCAGGCATAGCGCCCAACTCCATCCAGGTCCTCGAGGATGCCTAGGAATCTAAAGTTCAAATCATCTCCCTTCGTCCCCAATAGCAACCTCTCGAGCATCAAGAATAGAAACCTCCTCAGATCCATGTCTACTCTCTCCCTCTGGGCCGGGTCCTGGCAGTAAACGGCCCGAGCTCTCGCAGTCAACCTCTCTGCAAACTCCCCTAAAGACTCTCTCGACCTCTGTCGAGAGTCTCCTAACCCCATGACACCCGTCAACTCAGTGCGATATACCATTCTACACGCCCTCGGGTTATCGGCTACTGTCTCCAAATCTAAGAGCCTATGAGCTAGCTTACCGTAATCTGGGAGAGTCACCCCCCTCACTGCCTCTCCATCTACTCTCAAGCCGGTGATCCTCGTCACGTCCTCTAGGCTCGGCACCATATGCCCCTAGGGTATCAAAAATGCCCAACTAGCTCGGTCCCATCTCTCCCTCAGCACCTAAATCAGAATTAAGTCAGGACGTACTGGCTCGATGCTGAGGAAGGGTCCAAATCCCATCGCCTCTACCCTCGCCCTCTGGAAGTCGGGCACCCCGTGGTACGCATCCAGCACCTGAACCCAGGAAATGTGAGTCTGTATCAACCCCTGCAACAAAAAAGGAAAAAAGGATATAAACATATGTCAATAACCAGCATATTAATTAACTAAAAAAAATCAATCACTATTTTTAGTTGGCGACAATACAGTGGGCTTCAATTTCTGATTGGGCGCCTAGGGCTGGGCCGCCAATTCTTTGAGATTTTTGAATTTGACGCCTAGAGGTCAGGCGCCAATTCTTTGGCAGTTTTTGATTATTCCGATATAAAAGTAAAAAAACAAAAACAAAAAAATGTTTTTCCAAAAAAAAGTAGTTTCAAAATTACGTCAGTTCCCAGGTCGTCATTTCTTTAAGTTATTCATTTTCAAAAATTTACAAAAAATGAACCTGCGGCCTTTGCCTTGACGCCATTTCCTAAATTATTTTCTTAAAAATACATGCTGAGGAATTGACGCCATCTGTCTGGTCATCAATTCCTACAGCGTCTCCCCTCTCCAACTGCCATGGTTTTTTATTTTACTCTATGAAAAAAAAAACCAGGGTGGACGGGCTTACCTTGCTGGGTTCAGGCTCCATGAGTCCTCCACGTAGTGGCCGGCGGGGAGGAGGGGGTTGCTCGCCGCCGTCACCATCTTCATCTTCGTCTCCATCTTCTTCCTCGTCGCCCTCTTCTCCTTCTTCGTTCCCTTCTGCTCCTTCATCTTCTTCCTCTTCACCACCATCTTCTCCTTCTTCTTCATCGCCCTCGTCACCTTCTTCTTCATTTTCTGCCTCATCTTCTTCTCCATGTGCCGCCGCCGGAGCCTCAGCCGCCGCGGGAGGAACCTCCTCTTCGCCGACATCATCTTCCTCGTCGATTTGAATGACGGCGGGCGCCATCACTCTTTGCCGCTTCCTGGAACCGAAGCCGCTCGTAGAGGCCATCATGGGGGAGAATAAGAGATAAGAATGGGAGGGTGTGAGTGAGAGGGAGTGTAAGGCCATGGTGGTCATCGCCAGCGATAGGGGAGTTGCAGAGAAACTAAAAATAGGAAATGAAGAGAATGAGAAAAGAGGTTTCAAAGTAAGGAAAGAAAGTTTAACGGAAGGATTTGGTGGCGGTGAATTCGAAAGAATTGACGCCCTCGTCTATGCCGTCATTTAAAGAATGAACGACCTTCTCTCAGGCGTCATTTTCTGATTGGATGACTGTGCACATGGTCGCCATTTCTTAAGCGGTGTTGGAATCCACAAAAACTGTCAGGCAATCATGAAGGGCATTAATGTTTTTTGAGAATTTCTTTAAGATGAACAACCGTGTACACGAGCGCCATTTTAAGAATGAATGGCTCTGTGAGCTGGCGCTATTTAAAGGAATTTTGAATTTTCGTGTGTTTTCAGAAAAGAAGGATACAAGAGTAAGCGCCCATTTGGAGGGGCGTCCATTTGAAAATGAGCGACTATTTGAAAGGCGCCAATTAAGGAATTTCTTTTTTTATAAAAAAAGAGGATAAATGAATTGGCGATGATGTGTAAGGTGCAGAACCAAGAATTAGCTCCCTCTGTGGCAGGCACAATTTCTTACAGAACTTCATTTTTTAGACAGAATTGAGAGATTTTGGAAGATTTGATCACTTTATACATTTTCATTGGCTCAATCAACGAAAAATCTTTTATTCATTAAAGGAAATCTTCATTACATGCTTAGTGAGCCACTTTGGGCCTCAAATTCATAAGAGCTATTACATAAGTCATCCATTAATCTTTATCTTCTTCAATGCGCTCCATGGGCCGGTGTAGCTTGCTAACTCGCCGTAAAGTTTGTATTGTCTTGATCTCCTCTTCATCTCCCTTTGAGCACAATTCTCTCTTCTTGATTGGTGGGAGATGAGAAGCCTCTTCAAAGAGATGGCGGGGAAGGCCGAGTTGTGAGAGGCACCGATGGGAGTTGTAAAGGATGAATTCGGTAGCGCCAATTAGCTGTAGCTCCACCCTAGAAGAGAGCAGTGCATGGAGGTCTCGAGTCTTCAGGAATCCCGGTTCACATGTGAAGGCATTTTGAGGCATTACTTTAAGATGTCCGCGCCAATCCACCCGCTTCTTGAGCTTAGGTACCCGGTTAGTAATTCTTTCATTCAATCCTAGTGTGCCATCATATAGTGGAGTGGGCTCTAAGAGAATATCCTAGAGGCTTGTTGGGTCTCCTCACATGGATCAAATTTAAAGTGGAAGTCCACCCAACTACTGAATAAAAGCATAGACCCATATAGGGGCCCCCCCATAGACGCCGAGGTGAGCCCACTAGGAGGTAGGCTAGGACCGCCGGCCCAATTTTCTTTCCCTCCCAAATTTTGCATATGGTGCTCAATTGCTCTTCTTCTAAAAAGTCATCCGCCAAAGGGAAAAGCAATGCTCCCGCAAGGCAAATCACAAAAGCTTTCATGATTCCTCCATATCCTCCTCTTTGGCTTTTCCCAAGGCTTTGTACACCCACTCCGCAAGCTTCATCAAGTTGATCCCTCTTGTGGCCCGGATTTGATCTATCATGTTTTGACTTGGGATAAGACTTGCTAACATTTCTAGTGCGTTTATTGGCTCACGCATGTCCGCCATCTTTTCCTCATCTCCTTGCTTCAAGGTCTTCAATCCTAGTAGCATTTTCGTCTCCTCTAGGAGTATGGTAGCTTCAAAGGTGGGGAATATGAAAGTATGGGTGTATGGGTGCCAAATCTCTATAAGGGCTCTCATGGCGGCCCAATCAAAGTGTACATCATTATAGTGTTTGGCATGGGTAACTAAGCCAAAGAGATGCCACTTGGAGAGATAGGATCTCATGTCAAGAGTGATTTTGGAGAGAAGTAGGGGGAGCCATTGGATCTTGGTGTATCTCCTAGCTCTCGGGATGAGTGGATAATCCTGAAAATTATAAAAAGAAAATAAGAGAGGGTAGAATGCTCTTAGAACGTAGATAGAATTGAGGAGAGAATTAGATAGAACTAAGGAATTTCTTGAAAACTTACTTTATTTGTTGCGATCCTTCCGCTAATATGCCCATCGATCTCTGTAATCGTTGCAAATCCACACCTCGATCTCTTCAATGGACGTTGCATAAGGTTCTCCATGATAAAAGCTTGAAATATCTATTTTTCTTAATTTTTGCACTCAAACCTTGATCTTGGACTTCTTTGGAGCCTTTGGATCTTCTTTGTGATGCTAGGAGGGGTCTTGGAGTACTATTTATAATGAGGAAGCTTCAGTTCGCTGGATTAGCTCGAATTCGAGCTTGAATGAGATCACTAGTTCAGTTTTCGAGCAGGAAGAATCGCGAAGAATTGGTGACCGTTACAGTATCCATCAATTCTTTGAATAATGCCCATCATCTGGTCTCCAATTGTTAATTGAGTGCCCCTTCAAGCGGGCGCCAATTCTTCAATAGTGCTATTTCTGAATTTCATATGAATTAGGATGGTTGGCTTTATATATGCAAGAATTGTCATAAGCTTGTACTTGTTAAGCATTTTAATGAGCTTGATAATTATGTTTAATGCATTTCAATGAGTTTGATAATCGTGTTTAATGCATGGATTGCATGAATTAATGATCCAATGAGCTTGCACTCGTCATATTTACATGATTTATTTCATCATGCATATCAATTTTTTTGTTGTGCTAATGATCTTTGAGCGTAGGAAAGAATAAGCTTCACGCAGGTTACCAAGGCACTTGGAGTTCTTCTTTGGTGAAATCATCTCTCTTCCCTTGTATCCCCTCCTGTATGCATTTTTACTATATGTTATCTACTTTATTAGAGCATATCAAGGACCTTGTGGTTCTAATGAACCTGGAATTTGAGTTCACGTTCATCAAAAAAAGTGATAATTCCAGGGGAGTATTGATTGCACGGATAGGCCGTTGAGTCGTCAAAGGCTTGGAACGACGGTTCCACTTTCTGAGTTGGTGCGTGGACAAACAGGCTTCGGCTTAGTGTCAGCTCAGAGAATTGGATTCCTGACCTAGTCTAGATAGCTTAGTAATATTATCCTTGATTATTTTCTATTTTAGTTTGTTTTAATTTTTCTTTTACCCCAGCATGCATCATGTAGGACTTTGAGCTTGAATGTTGAAAAAATCATCATATTTAGTCAGTAATGAGGGCCACTAGCTCTTGATTTGAGTTGACATGAGATATTCCATTAAAAATTGAGTACTATGTTCTCCTTGAAGCCGCTCAGGCCGATTCCTTGAAAATATCTTTCGACTAGATTCATCTCTTTCCTTTATTTTTCTACAAATCCACCTTGGTTGTAGCTTGTCCACATTGGCTAGTAATCGATCTCCAATGATGTTTCTCCCTTCGTGCCCGCGTGCACATTTGTTAGTTTAATTTTCATCTAGACTTTTGTTGCTTTCTCGAAATCATCCCAGGTTGTTTCATTCAGAACCATGGAAAGATTTCTAACACTTAGTGTCGAAGGCGTGTCACATCACACCTTGGCATCTACTTTTTAGTCCGTTCTCACTTCATTCCACTTCCTTACACTTACACCCCGTTTTCATTTCCACTACACTTCATTTCGTCTCACTCCCCTGCAAAGCAGGCACCAAGGCGGGGCAGCTATAGACACACCAAAATCGATATTATGTTGAGTAAATTTCATGTCACAACATAATGCCCCAAAGTGGACTTCATTACTGGCTCAATATGAAGGATTTTCCATTTTTTTTGGATTTATTTGGAATGGGCGACCGTTCTCTGGACCCCATTTGAATGAACGACCTTATGGAGTGTCGCAATTTACCTCCACTATAGGTCGACATGGTCCACCAGTAGGTCGACTTATAAGAATGAACGACTGCTCACGCGGGTGCCATTTCTGGGTTTTTCGATTTCCATTAGAGTTTAATTCTTAAGAATTAACGCCCTTTTGAACGGGCTCTCATTAATGAACGCCTTTTCAAACATGCGCTATTTCTTATTTTTGATTGTGGAAACTCCGTTAATTTCCAGGAATGAGCGGCAGTTGATCGGTCACCCTTTTAATTGATGCCAGTGGCGCCGTCGCCATTTCCATTCCGTATCCTCTTCGTTTGCAACCTTCTCTGCATGGTGTCCTTATCGATCTTATCCCCATATCCTTCTATGGAAGGAGATCCACGGCCTGTGATCGATTTCCTTGTTTTAATCCCATTAAAATTAGGATCTTTACCCCTATAAATACCCCATGTTTTACACCCCGGGGCTTCCTTCCAAGTTCGGCAGTCGCTCTCTTTTTCCTTGAAGTAAAATAGAGAGAGAGAGAGAGAGAGAGAGAGCTACAAATAAAAAAGAGAGTTTGTTTATTGATTTTCTAACGTTGCAGGTGTTCTCTTTTACTGTTGCCATGGAGCCAAACTCTCTCTGTTGCTTCCCTGCAGTTGCCTTCAAGCTCTGCTACTCTCTGCTATTGTCTGCCGCAGTATAAGGGCCAACCTTCATATTTTCTTCACTCTTTTCTCTTAGTCTTTTCTTCTATTCTTTTACTTAGTTAATTTGCACGACCACATCATCTCTAGCTCCTCTGCTAGATCATCTTTCAGCATCATATTACTTGTTATTTGCATACATATCTCTACTCCCTTTTGCTCCATAAGGGGTTTTAAAAAATAAAACACACAAGGTGTGTTCATGCCCTTATTGCATAGATTGATTTTCATAGAGCATTGATACTACACTATTGGTTTTCTAATCCATATCTATTTGCTTGTCTTTTAAGGGTAATCAAGATAAAAACTCCCTTCATTGGCCGACCGGTAGAAGGAGGAAGTTGAACTCACACCACACCCCGCTTACAAGGTATTCTTCGCGATCATCCTATTTTTTTGAGGTAACCCCTCTGGCGATCACACTCCTAGAGTAGCATCTCATGCTCCCTCCCCCCACCTTTTTTTATTAATTCATCATCTTTTTAATCAACACATCTAATTAAAATTGTTCTTTCCTTTCCTAATTTCTTTTTTAATGTCTATGTGACATGTTTACAATCGCCACCAAGGTTGCAGCAATGCCAAAGGATGTGGAGATGAGAGGAACGACGCCGTGTACCTTGGAAATGGATGAAGATTTGATCGCGCTTGATGAAGGGGTGCGGGGAATGATGTGGATTACACCTCCTCTCCTTTTAGTTGGCTAGAGGAAGAGGGCCTCATGTCCTATGCATGCTCTCTTGCAAAACAAAGCCAAACACAAGAGAAAAACCATTAGAAACTATGAGTGTAGTATCAATCCCGCAGTGGTAAAAAAGAGGTAAAGATTAAGAGAGAACGCACTGGGAGGAGGTTTTTAACCCCTGTGGAAGGGTGCAAAAGATAGGTATGTGTGTTGAGATTATAATGAAACAAAGAGATGGAAAAATCACGCAGCACAACTGCGGGAATATGCTATGCAAAACGGAGAGAAGTGCATGTGTAGCAGAAACTGTGCAACTGTGATGATTTTTGAAATTATGAGGGGAATAACTAAGAGAAGAATGAATTAAATCATGCCCTTGAGTGTGGAAATGAAAGCTAATACTTCCCTCTTCAAGCCAGGGTCGAAGAGACGAGTCGGCGTTGCGGCATGGCTTCACCCCGAACCAAGAAAGAGCCCCCCTTCGCGACCTGCGAACTGGGCATCTATTTATAGGAGTAGGAAAACCCTAGGGTTTAAATCTGAGATAAACATCTAATTTTGGGGATTTAGATTCATAAACCTCGAGATAATAACAAGGGTAAGAGTCCCAAATCGAAGGAAACCGAGGTGGAGGCTTATCTCCCTCGAAAAGGGATCAAACAAGGCTCCCGGAGAGTCCTCAGGCGAAGAAATCAGAGTTTAGGAGGTTTTGGACTCTCTGTTGAATTAGCGGTCAGTCGCAAGACCGCAACTAGGGTATGACGGTCAAGGGAAGATTGCAACTTGACCATGGGATAAGCATGCCATAGTTGCGTTGGCGAATACGATGACTTCGAAGAAAGCAGGTGTTTGGCGGTCTTACTAGGACCGCCAAACCATATGGCTGCCATCCAGATGGACACCAAACAGAGTCATTTGGCGGCCCAGTGGAGGCCGCCAAATGCCTTTGGCGGTCAGCCATATGTCCGCCAAAAGGCCCCCTGATAGCGAATGTGCCCTGGTCGACGGGGATGATGGGAATGGTCCCAGAACTAGGGGAAACTCTGGAGAATGGTCTGGAACTTGTAGAAAATGGCTTCCAAGCTCAAAAGGCTAGGGAAATGATCAAGAAATGTGCTCGAAATAAGATCAAGGAAGTTCCACAATAATGGGTAATTCGGCACATCGCAAAAGGTGAATAAGAGAACAACTCGACTTGCAGGCTGAAAACGGGTGTCAACACCCGAATCCAAGACTCAAGCCCCAAGGCTTCCAGCAAGAACGCGAGGAGCTAAGCGTGTGTTGGTTGGCTTGTTGATCGGCTCATATACGCCGAGGGTATGTCGCACGTACTCCCCTCACATGGCGTCTAGCCATCTCACTCAAGTCCATCCCCGTGTGTAAGGTGCCGTGATAATGGCAAACACACCCGCACCTCGGGTCCGCCTGCGTGTAAGGCGTTATGATAACAACGCCCACGCCATGATGCTGAACTTGCCCCTGCCAAGGGACCGCGTGCCTGCCGCTCACCACGAGCCAGCCACCGACCGTCCTGACCGCTGGCCTGAAAGTAACATTCCCAGGACCGGCCTCGCTTCCCCAGCTTGAAGACACTCACCTTTTTGGGATCCGTACCCGATCGCTCACTCCGAGCCACGTCCGGCCTCCCTCAGGCACCTGCCAGAGTTCACCCCTACCATCCAGTCTACCCTCCCTTGGCGGTTCGGGCATGCCCCTAGCTCCCCGAGGAGAGCCTCTGTAAAACACGTAGATAAACCACTTTATCCTATAACAACCCGAGGACCGACCTACACGTCAGAATTGTCCCGCGGCTTACACCAGTTGTATCTCAGTCCTTTCGGCCCCTCTGTAAAGCCCATGTGGCACCTATAAAGCATGAAACCAGTTGCATGTGCATACCCGTACCACGGGTCCCAGTTTCTTACCCCCACTAACCAGTGTGCAATCCGTTTTCCCGAGTCTCAGTCCACCGGTCCCCAGCTGCGGGGTATATCCCGTCCCCTGTCCTTGGCTTCAGAATTATCTAGGATCTTCTTCAGCACGGAACAAAGGTGTTTGGATTCAATCCTATGTAAATAAACATTGGTTGCTTGCGGCCAGTGGGGATAGACGTCCCGTACATGAATCCCCATAATCACCTACGCACTCACACCCGTGGAACCTCCCTTTCTCTCCACGTGCCACCTGATATCCCGTGCCCACGTGCCGCGTCCTGGCGACGCTTCCCCAGTCAACTCTTGGTTCCATGGGTGATTGTCGAGAAATTGACTGGCACGCCCGCACCCTATCCAACTACCTTGTCTCCCAGCCACCCCAGTTTCATTCATCCCGAGTGAGTAACCATCCCATTCGTAGACCGTCATCTTCATCTACCAACTCCCAAAAATCTCTCGTGCCATTCGACCCCTCTCGACTTTTCGTAAAAGGAGAGTGCCCGGTGCCATTGTGAGAGGCATACGGCTATGAAGGAGAATATTCCGAGATGCATCAAACTCCCTTATCTTCCTTTATTGCTTTATCCCTTCCATCACCGCAGTCACCGACAATCCGCGTGCCTCTTTACCACTCCCTCCCGGGTCGGGACAGGGAGCTGCTGCGCGCTGAGCGGAACAAGTTGGCATGCCCAGTGGAACGTCTCCTGCCTTTCTTCTTTCTGTTGAAGAGAGGCCTGTACTAGCCCTGAAGCCATGGTGCCCTTTTTCCTATTCTTGCAGAAGAGGTAGAGGAGGGACACACATCCCAACAGCCTCCAGCTCACGTTCCGACAGCTGGACCGCGCCCGATGACCGTCTCCGACCGTCGCCCTCCCAGCAGCCAACAGTCCAGTAACCATGGCGGCCATGACTTATGACCCCATCGTCATCGCCACCCATGCACGGATGGGCTACTTGGCGACGCCGATCATCTTCGGTGACTTCACCCCCGTCATCAGATCGCCTTACTTCCTAGGCGTGATCCCTATGGCTGTTATGCAGCCAATCCCAGTTCCTGTGCCAGCCTGTGTAGTCAACGTGCCGTACTCTTCTTCAGCACCAGTGGCCCGCCTGAGTACCAGACTCAGGGCCTCCACTATCGGACCCCACAGGGGTCCTAGATCGCCTCCTGCCCGTACAAGCGTCATCTCCCGGGCCCAGCATCGGTCGATCCCCAACACGGGCTCTATGCCCCGGACTTTGGCTACCACTGCAGCACTCTACTATGGTCTCCAACCTCGAGTCCCGGACAAGCCGGCACCCAATACGGGCTGCCTGCCCCAGCTCCACAGCACTTTACTCGGGTCTCCAACCCCGAGTCCTAGTCAAGTCGGCACCCGACACGGGCTCCCTGCCCAAGGTCCCCGGCTCCTCAGCACCCTACTCGAGTTTTCAATCCCGAGTCCCAGCCGAGCCTGCCCACAGCATGAGATTCCCGCCCTGGGGCCAAGGCTCCTCAGCATCCTGTTCGGGCCTCTCGACTCGAGTCCTAAATGAGCCAACACTCAATGTGGGTTTCCAACCTTGAGTTTGAGGCTCCCCCGCATCCGACTCGGGCACACAACCCCGGGTATCATTAAGACCAGTCCCTGACGTAGATTCTCCGCATTGGGCTCCCGGCCTCCCAGCCCTACAACAAGGGTTTCCCCCCTACAATCTGGCAATGCCAACTCCCAGCACAGGTCTTCCTCTTTGGGGTGCGGCAACCTCAGTACCCGCTATGGGCCCTCTGCCTCATACTCCAGCTATGTTAGTGCTCGGTACAGGTTCACAACCTCGGGTTGTCGGCACCATAGTACCTTCTGCGACATCGGTTCTCGATGCAAGAGTGTCACCTCAAGCATCGATGACACTTCTATAGGCCCGAGCAGAAGCCTACACTCGGGTCACCCAGCCCTCGGCTCTTGGTACGGGCCCCATGCCCTGAAGGCCGATCCCAGCACTTTTTACGGACCGCTTTACGCTGCCAGCAGCGGTAGACTGAGTCTTCTCCGTCTACCACCTCAGAGCAGGATCTCCCTCGACTCCCCAAAAAAGTGCCGCAGTGGCCATAGAGGCAGGCGACTCACTGCTGCAACCAGCAATTCCAGCAAGACCCTTCTTGTCAGTGACTTGAGGATTCATCTCAATGGAGGCGAACCAGTTCTACCCCGGGGTCGGACAAAACCTACAGTCCCCACTACCAACCATTTTAGCCTCCTGTGATGAACTCGAGAGGATAAGGTGGAACTAAAAGAAGCAGGTGCCTCGGCAACAAACCGGGGGCATCCGCACCAGCTTAGCACTCAGACTCCCAAATCCCATTGAAAGAACCATGAAGAGGGAGGTCAACCACTTAGCCTGAGAGGAATCTGGGTCACCCTATAGGAGGCTCAAGTTGTTCGGAGGGCGCGCACTAAAAACCCCCTTCGAACGTCTGGACGCGGCATCGATCGAGACAAAGCTAAGTCTTCACCGGCACAGTCTGACGATACCCAGTCCCTCAGTGTCTCTAGCATGAATAGGCAAAAACAAAGAAGGGCTCATGCTGAGCCCCACCAACATCCAGCTTTAGGCTCTCCTCGGGTCAACCCCAATCTCAAGATGGAAGAGCCACCCCAACGGACCTCAGTCTTCGATAGACTGGGGGCACCAGTCTGCTCTGAGAAGCATCCCTAGAAAAAGCAGATGGTTCGGCTCATCAATGATGCGGTTCAGGTGTTCGCGTGTTATACCACCGGACACCAGCTCGATACTCAGCCCGATGACCTGAACCAGCCTCTTGCCCAACTCAGGAGGCCTCGCCATCAAACTCAACCCCCGGCACCGCCAGGCCACATCTGCACCTCTATCGGACCGTAGGCATCAGAACGTGCAGAAGAGGCTCCTGTCAAGGACCGTGCACTCCAGTCAACATAGATCCAGTCAACAATGATCCTCCGACAAATGAGGTTCAAGAGGTAACTCCTGAGACTCTCATGAAGGAGAATCAACACTTGAAGGCCCTCCTACAAGATCTCCTTCAAGAGCGAGACCTTCACCCTCAGCAACCTGCTAGGCCTCTGGCCGAAGCACCAACACTACCAGTGGGGCATAATGGTGCCAATGCCTCAGCAGCCTCTAGAACCCCAACAGAAGTAGGGTTCGGCATACTGCTAGTGGAAGCAAATCCACGAGCCTCCAACACGCCAGTGCCAAAAAACCTTATGGCCCAACGGTAGATGATCGAGCGGATTGTTGAAACAAAGCTTGCTCAGTATGGGGAAGGGGTTGCCACTATGGACTTCTATAGTGTACCCTACCCACTACATCACCAGCTGAAAAAGCTTCCCCCGGAGTACGCAAGCCCCCAAAGTTGCAAAAGTTCGATGGGCAAGGGTCTGCGCATGAGCACTTGGCCTATTACATTATGGCCATCGGCAAGCTAGCGTTGGATGAGTCATACCTCCTTCGCTACTTCGCCACCTCACTTACGGGAACTGCCTTTCAATGGTACTCCCGTCTGAAGCCCAATTCAGTGGTCAATTGGGTAGATCTCCAGAATAAATTCCTCGACCACTTCCAGACAGTCGAACGCAAGATCTCCCTGGCCGAGCTCTGCTTGCTCCGGCAGAAGAAGGGCGAGGGTGCCCTAAACTTCATTAAAAGTTGGCTAGACCTCAACATGAGGTGTATCAACCCGCTGACCCAGGAAGATACCATTACCATATGCCGCAAAGGCTTTGTAGCCGAGGTTAGCGAAAAGCTTTTTGGCACCAATATCAAAAGTTTCGACCAGCTTAACTCGGCAGTCATCGAAATAGAGATGTTCTTCATCGATAACCCAAGCTACACTTCAGCCAATGGTAAACAGACGCGAGAACGCCCACCCGACCAGGAGGTGAACATCATTGAGTTCACTCCCATCGCCAAAGCCAGCAAAGAGGGCGAGTCAAGCGGCTTTGATAAGAAGCCAACAGATAAGCTAGCCACTCCTTCCTTCTCAGAGCGTATGAAGACGCCTTTCTCCTTCAAAAAGGAACATACAAAGATGCTCTTCGACCTCTACATGGCTCAGAAAATCATCGAGCTGTCAGAAGCTCGCAAGCCAGATGATGCCCAAAAAGTCGATGATCCTAGCTATTGCCTGTATCATCACATGTTAGGTCATCCACTTGAAGATTGCTATGTTTTCAAGACTCAGACACAGAAGCTGATCAGAGATGGCCTCATCAAAATGAAGAGTGATCTCGTTGATCCCCCGCAGCCACATACGTGGTCTAGACCTGCTAAGGTGGCACGTGTGATTCACTACGCGGATAATGTTATCCACATGATGGCAGCATTCTCCCTCTCCGATGTTGAGACAGGGGAGCCCAGCACTAGCCAAGACGAGCATTCACTTTGGTATCCGGGGTGGAGACCCTGGCATGATCGCTTACCTCTTTCCTTTCCAAAAGAAAGGACCAGGCGGCTCTTTGATGTTCTCATCAAGAGGGGGCGAATCATCCCCCATGAGCCACCAACAAACTACACTCAATGGGACTTTAGTCATCCCCAGTACTTCCCTTTTCACGCCAGAATCTGCCACGCGATTGAATCTTGTGAGGAAGTCCAACACCTAATCCAGGAACAGATCTAGTGGGAGCAGATCAATGCTGAGGGGAACTCTATGGCGATTCTGAGACTTCGAGAAGTCGTCGAGGAAACCCTGAGCATCACCCAAATTCCCCTGATCAACCAGATCCTCCTCAAGCAAATGGGCACGGGTTTCCTTACCAACATGTTCCGAAGTAGCTCGAGTTTTGAATCGGTAATCGAGAAGCGCTCGAGCGACTGCGAGACCATAGGAGGCGAGACGCCAGTCAAGAGACTGAGCCGAGTAATTTCTCGGTTAACGTCATCCATTCTCCTGCCACCTCAACTCCCCCAAATACTCAGACGCCAGCCACTAGTTGGCCAGTTCCTGCCACCCTGGCCTCACAATGGCGGCCTTGGCAAGAGCTGGAGTCTCTTCCATTCTCTAAGGAGGACACTGCCAGACTTCTCTAAGTTCTTCTCGACCGATAAAATGTCATCGTGAACGAGACGATCATGGATGCCCCAAGCTCCTCTCGCTCCCCTCCTACTCTGCCTCCACCTTCTATCTCGGAAGACAAGAAGGGAAGCAAAAGCAGGGTGAGACCATGGTGCGGCCATGGCATGCCACTTCAGTTGGTGATCCTTCGGGTCCTCTCCATATACCCTGCAGTCCAGTCCAACACGTGAAGGAGACATCTTCGGAGCCTTTAGTGACTCTGTCCAGCAAGTCTAATCCATCACCACAAGGCGCAATCAATGCCGGAAGTCAGAATGACTACCAGGAGCGGCAATGCCCCGCTACACCTTCAATTGCCACCGGATACTGCTCCAAGCCAGATAGTAAAGACAAGGCCAAGGAGCAAGAGTCCAAGCGAGTCCCCCAGCCCGCATATCATCAGAGGACCGCGCCACCACAGGTAAGGCATCAAATCGCTCACACATCTTTGGACGATGGCCCCATCACGCCAGCTTATCAAAAGTTGCCTCCTTTGCCACCGCGGGTAAGGCATCAAACCACGCATATGTCTTCGGACGCCAGTCCTAGCATATCGACTTATCAAAAGCCACCTCCTCCACCACCGCGGGTAAGGCATCAAACTGCGCACATGTCTTCGGATGCCAGTCCCAGTGTCCTGGCATACCAGGAGCTACCACTCGAGGTCATCGAGCAGGCGATCATTGCCACCTGCCAATTACAACGAGCGGAAGGTGCCTGGATTGAAATCCGGGCAAAGAAAAGCCGTCGACCTCACTCTGCCAAGACATTAGCTTGGAGATATCATCCTGGGGATTTATCAACTCCGGCTCCAGCACCTCTCCTTCCTACTCCCCTAGAGGCGGCTATTTCCAAAAGACAGGAGAGGAATAGGAGGAAGAACCTCAAAAGATGGCTCAAAAAGCAAGCTGAGCAAGTAGCTGCCTTACAATCACCAATCGATCTAACACCTCTCCAAAGGCTACAACGGCTCATCGATGACCTGGAGGAATACATGCCTCCTCGTCCCACTGGTGCTCTCCCACTTGATAGCTATATCCTGTGGGAAGAAATGCAGAAGCGAGCCCGCCTTAGAGGCTGGATTAAAGAAATGATCCAGAAAACCAAGAACGACAAAAGGCCCCTCATCCCAGAAGAACTCTCCTTGTTCTATAAAGATAAGGAGATCATCACAGAGCAGCTGGAAGAAATGCTCCGAGGCTGCACCTGCAACATGGTGGCCATTCCACCCCATGATAACATCAATGCCTCCCGGTGAGGCGAGCCGGTGGCCTCTCGAACCAGACAGAGGGCCACCGCCCCGCTAGGGCCACAACCAACTCCAAAAAACATAGGCCACGGTCGAGGTTGTGGCCGAGGACGTCGTAGAGGTCGTGGAAGAATCCCCAAGTTGCCTCTCCATCTATCCACTTTCGATCCAGAACGAATCATCCTCTTTCAAGGGGAAGAACCTGCCCCCATTCTGGAGACAAAAATTCAGAAGGGCCCCAGCATCATTGATCCCTCTAGCATAGAGGGGATCTCCACTGATGCCCCAATCCCTGCCCCGGTTCCGGCAGCTTCCGAAGATCGGGTAGTTCCGTCTGGCAAGGATGACCCATCTCGTTAGCCTCTCCTAGAAGAGCCATCATTGGCACCCCTATTCCAAGAGTCCACGAGTGATCAGAGTCAGTCTGATCCCAGTGACAAAGGCAAGGTAGTGCAACTCCCCGACGGGGAGCAGCGCAGTAGCCCATAGAAGACCCAACCTAACATACTACCATCATTGGAGGCTGCTTGAGCCCGAGTCGATCGGAAGGTCCTCCACCAGATGAAGCGATTTATTGCCAGCCTTACAATCTGGGAAGCCATTGTTTGGAGTAAGTAGCTAAGAGAAACTCTTATCAAAATACTCCAAGAGTCAGAAGTCTATGAAGCACATGATGCAGAAATGAAGGTGGCGGCGTATGAAGCCTTCAAAGACATGTTGCTCTCTCCTCCGTGTCACAACCGCCCTCTCTACATGAGAGGGAAAATCAACGGGCATGAGGTAAACTGGATACGAGTGGACGTCGGTGCTGCTCTGAACATTATGCCGCTCAAAACCTTCAAGACTCTGTATTTGACCCCATACCTCCAGAAGGTTAAAGCGGTCAAAATATCCAGCTTCAACCAGGACACTAAGGACGTCCTCGGCCGGGTGGATGTTGACGTGGTGCTCGATGATTTCACCTCCAAGGTGACATTCCACATCATCGATACCAACACATATTACAAAGTGCTACTGGGCAGACCATGGCTACATGAAAATTGGGTCGTGCCGTCGACTCTTCACCAGTGCCTCAAACATGCCAAGGATGGGAAACACCATACAGTCTTTGTAGACCTGTCACCATTCACTCCAGGCGAATGCAACCTCGCTAACATTGTGCTTTATTTCGGGGGAATCAGTCCTTACCCCGTGATCAAGAGCAAAAGCAATGGTTGGCGCTCGGAGGAAGATGATGATGATCTTTTCTCCATTGACGAAGAAAAGGCTAAGCTTCACCAGCTATGCCTTAACTCAAAGTCAACTCCAGACCACCCTGAGATGCATAAAATCTACTTTGAGGATAATCTCATTAACCGATCCATATGTTGGCATGTTTTCCCACCTTACTCCTTCTTACCTTACCTTTTCTAAATTGGAAATGTAAAGACAAGCAAAATGAAGGAAAGAAAGAAAGGGTGGGGAAGTGTGTGTGATGGTGATCGCCACCAAGACACGGGTACCAAGTGGTAAGACGTACCTTGGAAAGAGGGAGAAAGCACTCGCCCAAAAATACAGCGCTGTAGTGGTACACGGTCTTGAATGAACCGCCTAAAGTATGGAATGACCGCTCGATAGACCGCTCACAGCGTTGAAGAAGGAAGCGGGACACAGACGGGTCTGGCAACAGAACGGTTCGCAGAAGGCCGCTCACAGGGTCTGAACGGCTCGTGAAGGATCGCTCTGATCTGCAAACGGACGGAAGAAGACCGTTCAGCTACGCCAGACTCCAAGTTGTAGGACTTGATCCTCCACCCCTTCTGGCCAGCTAGAGGGGATGGGCCTTGTGCTGTGTTGATGCTGACCTACAAAACAATGTAGAAGACACAAAAATAACACCCAAATTAGCCCTAAGATGTGTAGCAACTATAAAACGAAATGAAAAGGCAACATGACAGCATGGAATGGGCGATACCTGAGAGGTTTTTAAACCCCTATAGGGAGTGAAAACAATTGGAATGGTGTAAAATGGTGTGAAATAATGCAAAAACGTGGGAAGAAGTGGGGGAGATGATCATGCAATGGATGAAAAAACAACTGAAACCCTGAACTAGAACACAAAGAAAACAACTACTCCCTTGAACCGGAGGCTTAGAAGGACGTAGAAAGCCTCCATCCCTGGCTACAACTTGCTCAAAAGTTCGACAGAGCTTCGCCATCGACCTTGGATCTCTCCCTTTCAAGCTGGGACTAAGGGTGGTAATTATAGACCCTTGAAAGTCCAACCTCGAAATTGCATTTTTTAGTGGATATTAATCCGAGTTTTCAAAACAAAAATCATGGATAATACTCTTATCTCAACCCAAATCGAACAACACCTCATTTGGTTGAGAAATCGCGGAGAAAATGGTGGAGGAAGGTGGAGGATTAACAATGGGTAGAGAGAAAATCTCAAACAATCCACAGGTTTTGAGCACGTACATGGTCACCTGATAGACCGCCCAGACCATTACACAGTCTAATGCTAGACCGTCCAATGCTGTCGGTAATAAATAAATAAAAATGTAAAATTATCCAATTATCCACCGAACTGACCGACTGTCACGGCATTGGACTCTTGAGGATAAAACGGTCTAATGCTAGACCACTCAGTGAATAGTAGAATGGTCCAATGCTAGGCCGTTTACACATGTCGGTGATAAATCCAGAAACATAGGATAAATAGATAATTATCTGAAAAACCAACGAGCTTAGGACTCTGGGCTCTGGACGGTCTTACGACTGGCCGTTCAATGTCTGTAAACGGTTGAACCAAGACCGTGCCAAGGCTTGTCGGTGGAAATTCAAAAAATCAAATAAATACCGAATAAATAATTAAACGGTTCAGAGAAAACCGCCCAATCACTGAATGGCCAGTCGCGAGACCGCGGACATCCTGGACATTTGAAATTGATAAAATGGGATAAATGAGCCCATTTAACCCAAAACCAAGCGAAATCGAGGCCCCTTAAGCCTGAATCCGAGAGCAAGCCAAGCCAGGGAGGGGGATACCAATAAAATGAGCCCGAAAGCATGCCCGAAAAATAGCCCAATGAGTAATGGACAACTCGAGGCATCAACAAATGATGGTAAGAGGAATGACTCAACTCATAGATAAAAAATGGGTGTCAACAGATGCCCCTCCTTAACGTCCTCTTTGTAGGGGAGCGAGCGGAGGTGATGCAAAAGTGAAATGGAACATGGAGATGAAGCGAAACTAAAGCGGAGTGGACCGAAAAGTGGGCGTTAAGGCAAAAGACACCCGTTTCATTGCCAATGAGCGATAGGAATTTTCTGAAACACTCCGAACCAAACACCAGGAACGATCAGACTAAAACGACGCCAGTCTGGATAAACTAATTAAATGAAAAGAAGAAACACATGATCAACCTCATGGGGACACAATCCCTCAGACCAATGAGGAGACTGGAATAAATAGCAAAAAGTAAAGGAACAGACTAAAACTCTAGACGGGGACCTTCAGTCTATCAAACCTAGTGAACAGATCAGAGAAAACCTTCCAACTCTGAGTGGAATAGTTCCTCTTACTCGAAGCCATGAACGCACAATCATCTATTACAAAATGAGATACTTTCAGACAAACCATGGTTCATGAATGCTCAAAAGATGCGTATGATGCATGCTGGGCTAAAATAAAAGAAATCATTAAAATAAATGTAAATAAAGCCATAAAATAGAAAAATACTCGAGATTAATATTGCTAGATTGGGACAATTAAAGTCAAGACACTATCTGCAACCACAGCGTGCGAGATAGAAGCCTCCCCAATTTTCCCAACCTAACGGCCTATCCGATGATTAAACACGTGAACCTAGATCATTATTATTTTTGTTATAGGGGAATATGAGATCCTAGAACACGTAAATAACCAACTGGTTCTCGAGATAATATAGCATAATATCATATAGTAATGCAATAAGGGATATAGGGATAGAAGGCCATACCTGACTTACCTGTGTGGGGGAAACGGTAAATTGAAGTGGTGCTGCAAAGAATTCATAGATAGGGTTTTGCAATATTATATCATGAAATAATCATTCAATCCAAAAAAGAAATCAGCTACTAAATCATACAACGCAGTAAACAACATTCTTTACAATTGTTTCAGCACATGAATGGTCTAACAAAAGATCGCTCCACAAAGTAAACGGTCCACCTGGGGCCATTCAAACATTACCATTTTGAATATGATCATGAGATGCACGGCTCATCATGAGACCGTTCAATGAACGGGAGGGCCATACATTGGCCGTTCAAAGAAGCGCACCGTTCGAGCTTAAACGGTCACATGGGAGACCGTCCAAACGTCACACGGTCTATCGATAGACCGTGCAATCACTGGCGGTTTCAAAAAAAATAAAACCCTTCTTCTTCCTCCTCCTCCCTCCACACCGCAACGGACGGAGGGAAAACACATGAACGCCACCACCCCATTCTCCATCTTCCCCACCTCTCTCACTCTCATTCTCCATCTCACCCCCCTTTTATGTGCTTCAAACGCCAGGCATTGGAGCGACGGATGGCTCGAGAGGAGGCCCAAGCACCGCTGTCGCCCATCGCCGTAGCGGAGGATGTTCCACCGTCGGAGGTGACACCACCGCCGGAGGGACACCCAGGGACCATGCCGGAGGCCGAAGGATCATCGGCACTCGTCGTCGGAGGGGAGGAAGGCGTTGGGGTGGCACCGGAGGTGACCACAACGCCGACAGAGAAGCCACCGCGGAGCACCGAGGTAAGCCAAGAAGCCTAAAAAAAATTCTCTTATTTCATTTATAGCCATGCATGCGGGTGTAGGGGATAGAAGAGGGGCTTGCGACCCCTCTAGGGCCGGTTGGAAAGCCCTATGGGACCCCACCGCCGGTGGGGAGGAGATTAATGTCATCGGGGACGATGACCAATACGCGGTTTGGCAGTGACCACTCATAAGAACTAGACGGTTCATATAAAACCGTTCAAACACAACACGGCCCATAGATGGCCGTTCAACTGAACCGAAGTTGTAACATGGTCTGAGGAGGACCGTGTATATCTAGGATGGCCCACATTGGTCCGTTTAGAATATGAAACGCCCAAAACAGAACGGTCTCCACCAGATTGTGGATATTCAGGACGGGCCACCTAGGTCCATTCAGAACATGAAACATTAAAGAACAGAGCGGTCTCCATCAGACCGTTAATAACCACACGGTGGGAAGATAGACCGTGCAGATCCAGATGGCTAGGGGCTTGAAAGGGGGGAACACGGTCAGATGAGGACCGTGTGATCATTGAACGGCGAATAATGGGCCGTTCCTGAGTAGGCACCCGGTAGGAGAACGGTCCTCACAGGGCCGTTGATAGGGCAGAACAGTCTATGGGGGACCGTGAACTTCTGAGGGGATTATTGGGATGGTTGAGACCCAATTGTTGAAAGAGAAAACGGCCCTTATGAGACCGTTCAGTGAGCTGAGTGATTTACTTAATTAATTAAAATGTAAGATTCTAAAATGAGATGCAATTATCCTAAATGTATGCAGGGAAAGCGGAGGACTCGGATCTCCTGGCTGCAGGTCCGAGCAGTGTATCTCGCACTGCCGAACTTTCAGCGGGAGAGGCTCACAACTATGGGCTTTGCTGAGTTCCTGAGCATAGAGGTCAGCCGGCTAGACACGCCGCTCCTGTATGCTCTGCATGACCGCTGGGATCCGGTGAGCCAGACATTCCTTTTCTCGTGGGGCCACATGGTCCCTACGCTTGAGGACGTTGCGTGCATCACGGGTCTGCGCGTGCATGGGACTCCGGTCAGTGGGATGACTGACCCCGACTACCGAGAGCTAGCCCAGGAGCTGCTGGGCTTGGAGTTGTTGCACCCAAAGCATCAGTCGATGACGTTGACACGGGCGAGGCTACAAGACAGCCTCGGACTGAGGTGTGCAGGGATAGTGACAGGCGAGATGCCCGAGCAGCATTTACAGAGATTGATAGAGCTGGCACGACCCAGGGTAGCAGCTACAGTGGGACCTGAGGTGGACCGGGTGCTGAGATGATTCCTGATGGTGTTCTTTGGAGGTCTTCTGTTCGCGACGAGGGCTGACGTGATCAGTTGCTGGTTCCTCCCTTTGCTCGAGGACTTAGGGCACGTCGGGGACTACGCCTAGGGAGCGGCAGTCCTTGCTTTCTTCCTCGACACCCTCATCTCTACTAGCTGGCGGACGATGCTAGGGGGGTTCTCCCCTTTACTTCAGGTACGACTCTGGCTCTTAAACTTAGCTATATGACTCCTATAACTGCTATATGATGACTTTTGGTGAAATGCAATGTAGGTGTGGGCCTACGTGCACCTACGTGGGCTGGGGTGAGGTGATAAGACATCCAGAGTGGCTGCCCATCGCCAGGCGGTGGACCGCTCCACGCGAGACGGGATCCCTACGGAGACAGGTCCGAGGGATCCAAGACGATCTAGACACACTGCCTTTCGCCTCAGTACGACTCTAGACTCAAACTCTTTAATTAAATGCAATATATATGTTTATGATGCTAATGCAATTTTCCTATTTGGTGGACAAGTTCGGTGGACACCTTACGCGAGCGAGGAGCACGAGGGTCAGCCATGGGTAGTGGCGGCCCTCGTCTTCTGAAGCCGAGATGTTTGGCTTCACTGCATGAATGTAATGGAACCGCTCCACCACCGACTGGTGATGAGGACTGTAAGACCCGTGTCTTAAGCGGATTCTTAGTGGTTCGGATCTAGATTTTATTCTGTGAATTTCGGCTATTTTTGTGGATTTTTAGGCTATTTTCTGGTAATTATTTGAATTAATTATAGATTTATTGGATTATATATATATATATATATATATATTTATCTCTCTCTCTCCCCACCGAATTCTCTCTCTCCCTCACTCGTTCTCTCTCACCCTCTCTCCCTCTCACGATCCCTCCTCTCCCACTCTCTCGGTTTCGGTCCGGACGGCCGCAGATCGAGGCGTGGGAGGTGTCTTTGGAACCGACTCGTCGCGAGGAACGTGTAGGTGCTGACCTCGTCGCGATTCGTGGGGCATGGAGGTGAGACGGGGCGAGAGGAGCCATGGCGACCCTTTGCTTGCATGCAGCCCAAATCCGGTTTTCGTCGTGATTAAGGTAGGGGGATGGAATCCTTGTCTCGCTAGGATCACATTGGCATAGCATGCACGCCCATCCGACGTTGTTTTCTTCAATTTCCATGCAAAATTCCATGTTAGGGTAATTTAGGCTAAATCCTTGAAAATCACTCCATGGGCATTGTTTTTATGTTTTGATGCATGCTTTAGTTGTAGAATGTTGTGGTTTGGTAGGTTTTATAGTTTTTCTACGTTTCCCCGTCAATCCGGTTCGACTGGGAGGGGGCTCGGTTTTAAGCGGTTCAGTTTTAGCTCCCAGTTGGTGTGACGGTCCTACCAGGAACCGTCACACGCGTAACGGCCCTCACGGGACGCGTTACAGCACTGTAACGGCCCTGCGAGGGGGCGTTACAGTGTGTGTAACGGCCAGGCCCCTGACCGTTACACTCCTGTTGGTTTCCATTGACCCGGTCAGGCGGTTGGCCTGACGGCCTGTCGGGCAGTCGCCAGGGCGCCGTAACGCGCCTGCGCGAGCGCGTTACGTCCCATCTGACAGTGGGTGTTTTCCGTCACGGGTGGCTGTAACGGCCGTGCGGGGGCGCGTTACAGTTCGTGTAACGCGCTACCCCTCGACCGTCACACCACTGTGACGCGGCGATAGTAGACCGTTACATCCCCTGGGGTTTTCAAAGTTGCCCATTCATTCTTTAATGCTTTCTAAGTTATGCATGCGCCGTATTTAATAGATTCCAATAGAGTTGCTTCCACTTCCTTGTGATGGAACCACTATTCGTAGCCCAGCGACTGAGCTGTCGTACCACTCGAGAGAGGTGGAGGGGTGTTCCCATTGCACGGTTGTAAGCTAGTTACCGTGGGCCCCTGCGGTTACCGTTGCGTCCAACGGGGGGGGGGGGGGAACTAGCAAGAGGCCTGGCTCTAGGCAGGAGTCAATGTGTGCACACGTGGTCGGAGACTTGGACTGACACTGACGAGTGTTGCTCTGACTAGTACTTGGTTTGGTCCTGTTACGCCTCTCGCTTGTCGTGAGCTAGACTTGCGAGTTGCCGAGACGCCATGTAAGTCATCGGTGGACGCATCTGGTCTTGCTCTTCTAGTGGGTTGTTCCGTCTCTCACTTCACTTGGTTAGTGATGGTTTATTCTGTTGGTAGATTTAGCTCCTGACGCTATTTCCTGTCGTTATCATTTATTTATTAAATTGTGCACTTGCCTGGTTATTATTTAAATGCATGCTCTAATTACTTTTATATTTGCCTGCTTGTTTGTTTAGTTTGAGGTAGGGATCCGCGTGACCCCCATTGAGTTTGGCTGTGACTCACCCTTCCTTATTTAAGGTGAGCTGCCCCTGTCGTCTGTCGGTTCTTCTCGAGGTTGTGCCGACCATCGTTAGAGTGCCAACAGTCGTCGGTTTATCTTTTGTTCTTTTACGCCGGGGTATGCCCCGTGTAGTTGTGCAGTGGACCTTTGTTATTTGTGAATCTGGACTATTGTATATATTTTACCACTCTGATATTTTAAATTGCTTCCGCACTTATTTATTAATTACTGTTCTAATTAATATTGCGCGCCTGTGGTCTCAATTCGTTATGCAACTCCTCAGCAAACTCCACTAACCCTTCGGGAGCCTCATCAGCCTCTTGGGTGCGTCCTCAGTTCTTGGTATCGGTGTATCGATGCTATCGGTATATCGGTATCTAGAGCTCTGGGCCGTCACAAGGATGACCGGCGTCCATCAGCCAACGGTTGAGTTTTCGGCACCAGAAAAGCTGGAGGAGCGCGTCGGGTGACACCCCAAAGAGTTAGCTACAATGGTAGACTGGAGGGAGTGAGCCATGGAGTAGATAGTAGACTGGGCAGTGCACGGGTGGGTGGTGACTGCCCGGGTGGAGAGCGAGGAGGCCTACTACACGGCCTATGCCCGACACTATAGGGACAAGGTGTTCCGTGGTGCCCACCGACCAGTATGACTTCTAACTCTAAATGCTTTCTATTATGCTTTGTATATGATTATGCACTGACGCTTGGACTTTCTAAATGCAGATTGACCCCGAGGGGAGGATTGCGGAGCTACATGGGCTTCTCAACTAGACCATCCAGGAGCGGGATGAGGCACGACATGCCCTGAGCCTTCTGGTGAGTTTCCTTAAACCCTAAACTCTTAAATTATGCAAATGTTTATAAATATGCCTGTGACTAACCTGGAATTTTGGATGCAGCAAGCTGAGAGAGCCCAGCGCCAGGGTGTTGGAACCCTGGTGATGGAAATCAAGCGAGCTGCCAGGCCAAAGCTGATCGTGGAAGCTGCTAGGCCGTTGATGAACGCGCTACCTTTGGGTAGCGCGACCTGAAGAAGGCGCTAGGTGTCCCTAGCGCGATCTCAGCTAGAAGTTTGACTGCAGACGGTCCAACTTCCCGACGCTTGGAACTCCAAAAGTCTTCAATGTCCACTGTTTTCCATGGATGTAATCAATGTTCTTGCATCGTTTTGTCTTCCCCTTTCCCTATATATGTACCCCCATCTCGTTTGATTAAGCAATAGAAAAAGAAATGAATGTTTGAAAGAGTTTGAGTATAGCATGGCTGTCTCCCCCCAAATCTTTGGAATCCCCTCCCTCCTCCCCTCTTCGGGTGCGATGCCCATGCTCTTCTTCTAATCCTCCCTATTTCCCCTTCAATGGAGGACGTTCAAAGTTCCGGGTGCATCGGCCCTGAGACGGGGTCGGGTGTGAGGCCCCATTCGGGGCTCCGTTCTTCCTCCACCAACGATCGCCACCCTCCACCACCGCCAATGACGCTGCCAATGCCAAGACGGAGCTCGGTTGCACCGGTCCTGCGATGGGATCGGGTGAGAGGCCCCATCCAAACTCCCTCATGGTCTTAGCACGCTCTGCCACGCCACCCTTTCTCCCCCGTCGCCCACCCCCGCATCCACCTTCACCAAGTTATCCTAGCTAGTATTAGGTTAGTTTAATCTATGTTTAGGGCCCCTCATGTGTTTGTTAAGTTCCATCGTGTGTTACCCATCTTCCAAAGTGTTTCTCCACCGTGATTCACTCCCCCGGAGTCTTCCACAGGCGCCCCAAAGGCAAAGATCGTCGTTCTGCTGCTGCCTGAGAACGCGCTAGGACGATATAGCGCGTTCTTCATGAACGCGCTAGGAGGCTATAGCGCGACTTCGGGCAGAAGGAAGAAGAAGGCCACCCCCTCCCAATCCCGTTTCACATCAAATGGTATCAGAGCTTAGGGAACCAGCCTATTCTCACAGACTGGGATCTTGAGCTACTAGGTTCGAGGATGAACCTTCCAAAGTGGAGGGGTTTGATGGAAATCAAGCGAGCTGCCAGGCCAAAGCTGATCGTGGAAGCTGCTAGGCCATTGATGAACGCGCTACCTTTGGGTAGCGCGACCTGAAGAAGGCGCTAGGTGTCCCTAGCGCGATCTCAGCCAGAAGTTCGACTGCAGATGGTCCAACTTCCCGACGCTTGGAACTCCGAAAGTCTTCAATGTCCACTGTTTTCCATGGATGTAATCAATGTTCTTGCATCGTTTTGTCTTCCCCTTTCCCTATATATGTACCCCCATCTCGTTTGATTAAGCAATAGAAAAAGAAATGAATGTTTGAAAGAGTTTGAGTATAGCATGGCTATCTCTCCCCAAATCTTTGGAATCCCCTCCCTCCTCCCCTCTTCGGGTGTGATGCCCATGCTCTTCTTCTAATCCTCCCTATTTCCCCTTCAATGGAGGACGTTCAAAGTTCGGGTGCATCGGCCCTGAGACGGGGTCGGGTGTGAGGCCCCATTCGGGGCTCCGTTCTTCCTCCACCAACGATCGCCACCCTCCACCACCGCCAATGACGCTGCCAATGCCAAGACGGAGCTCGGTTGCACCGGTCCTGCGATGGGATCGGGTGAGAGGCCCCATCCAAACTCCCTCACGGTCCTAGCACGCTCTGCCACGCCACCCTTTCTCCCCCGTCGCCCACCCCCGCATCCACCTTCACCAAGTTATCCTAGCTAGTATTAGGTTAGTTTAATCTATGTTTAGGGCCCCTCATGTATTTGTTAAGTTCCATCGTGTGTTACCCATCTTCCAAAGTGTTTCTCCACCGTGATTCACTCCCCCGGAGTCTTCCACGGGCGCCCCAAAGACAAAGATCGTCGTTCTGCTGCTGCCTGAGAACGCGCTAGGACGATATAGCGCGTTCTTCATGAACGCGCTAGGAGGCTATAGCGCGACTTCGGGCAGAAGGAAGAAGAAAGCCACCTGTTGACACCCGAAATATAATCAAGAACAAAGATGAGACCGAAGAGAAGATTGAGTCAAAGATGAAGATACCAGGAATTCCTGCAAAGCTAAAACTACGGAAGAGTCGTCACCAAAGCTATCACCCAGCCGAAGCCCTTCCCGGCCAAGCCGATGTCCGGCGTTGTCATCACTCAGATGGCAATACTGATGAAACCCCTGTCTACGGACTGATGAAAACATATCAATGGAAGCGATGTCACCAATAGAGGGCCCTTTTGGGTGATGAAGCATTTGAAAAGACCCAAATGGGCCTGTGAGGAGGTGGCGCCGAGAGGCTGAATGTCCAAGGTGCGCCGGGAAGCTGAAGCCGAGGCCGCCGAGATGAGGCCTGCCGAGAGGGAGAAAAGGGTTATAAAAACCCCCTCGCTTTGAACAGATAGGAGGATCGATTGAAAAGGGGATCGATCGGAAAGAAAAAAAGGAAAAGATAGAGCAATAGAAAGATAGAGAGGGAGTCCTGTTCAGAGAGCGAGAGCCCCCCCTCAACCAAATGAGAAGAGAAGAAATAGAAGAGAAGAAGAAGGAAGGTTCCAGGTGGGCACTGGGGAGGGAGAGGAGTCAATGCTCTGCCCTCCCCCATGCTTTCTTTTCTCTTTTCCTCCATGTAATCTTTAGAGTTTCATCTCGATTGATAGAGTGTAGCCGGACAATCCCGGCCTCGATTTGTATCTCCCTGTTCCTCATTTCCTCCCTATGAGCAATGTAAGTCTGGGAAAACGCATCGAAATAGAATATTACAGTGGCCTATTTGGGTACTGATGGATTGAAATTGCTGTTATCTTCCTCCGTTATTTCTTTTGCATCCGCTTGTCCATTACTTAGATGCTTTTGGTTTTCGTCCGGTGCTTCATATCTCGGAGTCGGTTCTCCTGTGAAGAATGAAGGCAGAACCCCAACCCTCGTTCAATGGGTTATTGGGCTCCGTCCCTCTCCTTTCTTCCATGGTACGATAGACCCTCTGGAGCATCGTGGATTTCTGTCGAGTTCACATCTAGTTCAGGGTCAGAGACATCAATCTCTTGACCGGTTGAACATCAGATGATCAGAGAAAGTCTTCTGCATAACCCTACGAGGCGATGGAGCTATGCCACTGCATAAGCTTCGTTGACCTCCAAAGGAACATCAAAATGGTGCTGCAGGCACGAACATGGCCAGGGGTCCAGTACCCCTCTATTTGGCTTTTACCCCGGCACTCCGTGGGTGATTGTCTATCATCTCCTGGCAAATGCTAAGTCCAGGGGAGGTGCTGCCAAAATTCTCATAGTTCATTGAAACCCCATGTTTGATCTCCCCCCAGACGGCCGGCAGCAGGAAGAAGTGCATCCTTCAGAAGGCTATACGACGGTCTCATTTCCCCATCAATTCCACCCTCCAGATTCCTTTGGCATCCTTCTAACAGAAGTACCCATGAAACCCCCCTTTATACACCCCTGATTCGGTCTCAATCTGAGCCATAAAACCCAGAAATCCCAGAAACAAAGCATCGTTATTGAGCTCTGAAACCCTGAAATCCTTCCGCATTCCACCTTCTCAGCGTGCAAGTTTCCCCGCCGAGAACCGTAAGGCTGAGAGGCCTTCCCCTCCTTTCAGCTAAACGACAAGCCCCTTTTTGTGCAAAAAACCCTATAGCCCACAGCCTCCCGGCGCGACCATGAGCGCGCTGGGAAGCCCCGTGCCGAGAGCTCCTTCCAGCCAAAGGCTCCACGCCAAGAAGCCACTTCCACATGAACCCCCACAGCCCAGGGCTTCCCGGCGCCACCTTCCCGGCGCGGTAATGGGCGCGCCGAGAAGACCCCTGGCCGAAAGCCCCCCCCTATGCAACCTTTTCTGGCGGAGGCTTCCCGGCGCGGGGATGAGCGCGCCGAGAACCCCATCCCTTGGCGCGCCGAGAAGCCCCCTTGCCCATTTTTGCCAAGCCGAGAACCCGTGCGCCGAGAACCCCATCCCTTAGCGCGCCGAGAACCCTCCTTCTTGCGCCGGGAACCCTGGCCATTCTGCCTTCGCGCCGGGAACCTATGCACGCTTGAACTGCATTGATAACCTACTCAAATGTTATTACTGAATTTTAAATCCGAATTTTATTTCGGGGCTCCGCCCCCGAAAACCCCCGCAAGGGGCGCTGCCCCCTTGACCCCCGCGACCTGACCGGGCAGGTCGATCCCCGCGACCTGACCGCGCAGGTCGATCCGCGTGCGAGGGCGCAACATTAAGCGTTCGCTTACATTCCGTCGTCCCGCATCGGGTTCATGAATAACCCCTTTAGCTCGGGAGGGCTCTGCCACTGCATGAGTTCCACCGGCTTCTACAGGGAATACCAAACATTGCCCCATGGAAAATATGCGATTCGGGAAGTTCAACACTTCTCTCTCTCTTGGCTTTCATCCCGGTACTCCGTGGGTGACAGCCTATTTCCCCCTGGGCATAACCCAGATAAAGGGAAGATGCTGTCAAAATACTGATCGATGTTTTAAACCTCATCACGGTCGCGGCTCAGGCTACCTGTGATTGAGATCCTCCTTCCCCCCTTAACCCCGGGCTTTGAACCGCTGACATAGCGATATCATCTGTTTCTACGGTTGGTGTCATTATCTTGCCCGCCTTCCTGGCCTCGGTATGAAGTTCCATTTCCGCACATGAATATACGTTTGCCTCTCGAGGCCTCCTACTTTTAGCGTTTAATCAAGGGTTGTCCTTCCTTGGAAGGACGTAATTAACGTCATAGCGTTCATGGTATGACGGACTTCGGGTCCTGACTCGGACTTCACAATCGACTGACCATGTCAGATCGAGCGCACAATAAAATTGTCACTTCGGTGACTGGCACGCCAATAAATAAATAAAAAAATAAATAAATAAATAAATAAATAAAATAAACTAGATAAAATAAAATGTGTCGAACACCACCCCCTCCCAATCCCGTTTCACATCACCTGGTTTTGATAATGACATACTATGAGTCATGGTTTAAGGTCTATGCATCATTTGCTTTAAGTGTTCATCTGTCATATGTCCTCGGTGCATTAACAGTAGCTGCATGCCATAGCACAATTGCATTGAGCATACAGTCAATGCACTGCATGCAGAGTCTGCACACTTGTTGATAGCATGTTCGTGAATTCATTCTCATTGTGCACACTTTGTTCTAGTGCATTCTGCATTACAAACCAGCAAGTCTATACATTGCTTCTAGCATGCACACACACACCCAAGTCTATACATCGTTTCTTCATCACACACAAAAGTCTGAACATTCTTCGGTGAAGTTTGTACAACGTCCTTTGCATGCATTACTTAAAGTCTATACATTGTCGCCTACTCGTGCATCACTTCTGAGTCTATACATTGCCGCTATGGCTGTGTATCATTTAGCAAGTCTATACATCCGTCAGCCTTGTCTCTTGCTCGCAAAGTCTATACATTCATGAGCTATGGCTGTGCATCATTTGCATATTGCACACTAAGTCCATACATCACTGCACAAGCAAGTCTGTACATTCTAGCGTCTCACTTAGCATCTTTGTGCATGGAGCATTCAAGTCTGTACATTGGCAAAGTCTGTACATCGTTGGCTTGTGCATGCATCGTCTTTCAAAGTCTGTAAATTGGCAAAGTCTGTACATCGTTGGCTTGTTCATGCATCGTCTTTCAAAGTCTGTACATCGGTCAGTCTCACTCAGCGTCTCATGCTATCAAGTCTATACATCGCATGCATTACACACAGCAAGTCTGTACATCCATCGTCTCACTCAGCGTCTCACTCAAAGTCTATACATTGCAGCCTGTTCGTGTTCAAGCTTTCAAAGTCTATACATTGTCTGCCCTGCAAACACAAGTCTATACATTGTCTTGTAGCACACACACGAAGTCTGTACAGCCTTTGTGTTGCACGAACACAAGTCTTTACATTGTCTCATGCATACATAAGTCTGTACAATTTGTGTGGCTTGTTCATGCATGTGATGTGTTGTCAGTGGGTCAGTTAAGCAAGTCTATACAGACTTGTTCCATGCGTTAGTTTAAGCAACTCTATACATTCATCGCATTGGTTCTTAAGTGCTAGGTTGCAAGTCTATACATGCTGTAGTTCAGCATCTTTACATACACAGCATGCACGCAGACAAAGTCTGTACAATCCCTTCCATGCACTCATACTCTATACATTCTTTGATGTTATGCTCGTGCATCACTTTAACAAATCTGTACATCATCTTGTTGTAGGCACAACAAGTCTATACATCGTCTGGTCGTCTGCACGCAAAGTCTGTACATTGCAAGTCGGAACATTACTGCTTGATATGAAGTATGTACATCCCGTGTTATGTTGATCGACTGAAGTAACTCTGTCATTAAACTGGCAGATGTTTGGGGCACGTGATCTGAGGTTGGCACTTGGCACGTGATCTGAGGTTATCTCTAGACAAAGAGGGCACAAGCCCTACACACGCCCTAGCTACTGCTCTATATATATGAAGCTTCTTCCTCAGAAGAAGACTGATCGAGCAGAGAGGCAGAGAGCAGAAGAAGAAGAAGAAGAAAGAAGAAGAGTGAGCCTGAGCAGAAGAAGAATAAAGAGAGCAGAAGAGAGATCGAGAGATCCAGAAGAAGAAGAAAAGAGAGAACAGCGTGAGAGAAAGAGAAGCAGAGAGAAGAAGAAAGAAGAGGAAGAAAGAAAGAGAGAGATAGTGAGCTCGTGAAAAGAAGAGAAGCCTTCAGTGAGGATTTGTTCTTCTGGTATTTGGATCAGATCCAAACCAGTTTTGCTCCTGCGAGAGCTACATTGTGCATTTCATTTTCCAGCTTTCGGTCGCTGTGATTTTTATTATTTCTTATTTTTTTTTCTTTTATCAGTTTATCGTTATTCTTCCGATTCTCTGGTTGGAGATCGGGGTTCCTCCTGTGGTCTCAGGAGAAGGGAGATTTTTTCTTCGGTTTGCTGGTGACTGTGTGTCACTAGTGGTTCCCTCTGGTGTGGAGGAAGAGAGGTCCGTGACCTCTGGCTTGCAAGTGACTGGGTGTCACTTGTGGGTTCCCTCTGGGTTTCAGAGGAAGGGAGACTTGGTGTCTCCGGTTGGAAGTGGCTAGTGTCACTTGTTGGTTTCCCTCCGGTTTGGAGGAAGAGAGGAGTGTGTTCCTCTGGTCAAGCTGTTAGGCAGCATTTGTTTGCAGACTGAGTCTGCGGTTCTAGCTGTTGCTAGTGGAAGCCTCACTCCGGTTTGGAGTGAGGGGTGGACGTAGGTCTGGAGGACCGAACCACCTAAAAAATCCTGTCTACTGTGTTTTGCTTTGTGTGCTCGTCCATATCATCTATCTCCCCTTCACAGGTTGCGTGCGTGATTATTTGAGTTATCTTGGGGAGTTAACTTGATTGTGAAGTGCTTGTTCATATGCTCAGTAGAATTTCATCTGATATGTGAGTTTGTGTTTCTCTGTTCACGGTTGTGAAAAGGGAAAAGCTCCGTTGTTTCATTATTTATATTGAGTTCAGTTAAAAGTCTCTTCTGTGTGACAGCTTGCTGTTGAGTGCTCAATTGATTAAGCAATCTGAGATTTTAATTCCGTAATATTTTTTATCGGTGATTCATTTACCCCCCTCTGAATCCGGGCCTTGCACCCTATCATTTGGTATCAGAGCGGGTGTCTGCAAAGAAGGTCCAGTGACCTGCAGATCCGATCCTGCAGTCTTCGGTGCTATCTCACTTTTGGTGCATCATTATTCCTGTTGCATTAATCTGATCTGTTTCCATGGGTGATCCACCGGTTTTCAACGGCTCTAATTTTAATGTGTGGTTTGTCAGTCTGCGCAAATATGTTTTATCAGTTAATCCTGATCTGTGGAAGTTAATTTCACAAGGTCCTCACAGATTACCAAAGAAAGTGTCCAAATGGACCGACAGTCACAGATCAAAGGATGGAGAAAATTAGAAAGCTATGAATCTGACGAAAGTTGCTACTGACAAAGCCTTACATTCTTACCTTCATGATTACAGGTCTGCTAAGGACATTCTGGATGTGCTAAAGCTAGCTCACAGGTTAAATGAGGACGGCTGCATGATGGCTAATGGTAGAAATCAAGGCAGCAATCAGAATGAAGATGATAATGATGAAGAGGTAAATCCCTTCGAGAATTTTTCTTTAGATGACTGGGAGAATTCATATGCTGACTTATTAGAGTCACATGAGAGGTTAAGAAAAGAATATAAAAAATTGAAAAAGGGTACTGGGTTAGAAAGTTCAAGCTCTTCTTGTGAAAAATGTCTAGAGTTGAAACAATCTCATGATGCGTGTTTTTCTGATATTCAAATGCTTAAAGACCAAATTGGGTTGTTGGAAATTGAAAATCAAGAACTTGCAAATGAGATTACTGACCATGAAAAGAAATTCAGAAAACTTGAAGTCGAGAAGAGTCTAATAGCTGAGAAATACGATGTGATAAAGTCTGTGAACATAAAGCTTCAGAAAGACATTGAAAATATGCAAAGAGAGTCTGAAATTTCAGATAATCCAAAAATATCACATGATGATCAGACTCTTCTTGATGAGTTAATTCAAAATGATGCTCTGTCTAAGGAGAATGAAAAGTTGAAACAGCTGAACTCTGCTATGTCTGAAAGACTTGTAGCATTAGAAAGAGGAAAGTCTGCTTACATAGAAGAGTCTGATAAACTGAGCAATCTGGAACATGAAGTTGAGAAATATAAAACTGCTAACAAGGTGCTAAGTGAATGTGTGAATTGCAGTGAGCAAGAGATTGCCAGTTATGAGTTATACATTGCCTCTCTAGAGTATGAAATCCAAGACTTGAGGAACTCTTTGTCTAAGTTTGTTGATGGTCAAGAAAACTTGAATAGGTTGTTAGGAGTCAAGGCAAATCTTCAAAAAGAAGGGATCGGCTACAAGCCAATTAATAAGAAATCATTTGAAAATAAACTAATGGCATCCTTTGTAAAAGAATCAAATGCTGTTACAATCAATGTCAAAGCTCCTAGTGTAGCCACCACTTCACAAGTGAAACACCCCATCGTTCAAAAAAAAAGAAACAAAATGACATTCAGAAACAAGCTGAAAAAGTGAAAAGGTATGATCATGTGAAGAACAAGCAAAGAAACAATCATGTTGATGCTATGCATGTGACACATAACCTAAACACACACACACACATGCACACAAAAGGAAAATGTCATGCCACTATTGTCATAAACCTGGTCATCTGATGCATGAGTGCAGGTTGATGGAGAAAGATGATATGAGCGCCAGCATAATGAATGCTAGGAAATTTCATGATAAAAATTCTTCATCTCAGAAAAAGAAAATTGAATGTTTTCACTATGGCAAATTAGGACACAGCATTACACAATGCTGGTTTGCAAGTGGTAAGAAAATATCTCTTTCACATCATGCTAAATTCCCTGCAAGCCAACATGGTTTTAATAAGAACAAATCTATTTTAATGAACCAGCACATCACTTGTTTTAACTGTAACAAACGTGGTCACAAAGCCATTGAGTGCTGGTTTGGATCTACTAGGGGCAGAAATAGTTTTAAAAGTAAGCATATCAGATGCTTCGAGTGTGGGAAGAATGGCCATACAGTCAAGGACTGTTGGCATGTTCAGAAGAATTCTGCTAACCCTCATGTTGTGAAATTTTCATGCCATGACTGTGGGAAGCCAGGCCATAGAGCTGCTGACTGTTGGCTGGCTTATTTTAGTGAACAGAATTTTCTCTCTGCCAATAAATTTCATGACAACAGTAATTTGCATAAAAAGAATTTGAAATCTGCCGCATCATGTCATTACTGTGGTCAAATAGGTCATTCAATGAATAATTACTACTTGATGAGATCTGATGACCTTCATGCTAAAAAACTATTTAGAACACCTGCCAAAGGTGTCACTGTTAATTCGGGAGCCAAGACCACTTGGGTACCTGTTTGTGCAAAGTGAACATTGTTTTGCAAGTGTGCCTTGGGACTGAGGAATAAAGAGGGGTAAATAAGCTAAGGCACTCAAAAGAAAACCCCTTTCTGAACTTTTCAGGTAAATTCTCTGCATTTCCTGTTCTGAAATTCAGTGCATATCTTGTTTGATGTGTTCATGCATATTTGTCATCCTTTGCACACTATGAGTACTCATGTCTCTTAAAGCTCATACTGAATTGTCTGTTTAGATATTAGAATGAGAATGAACTTGCACTTCTGAAAATCTGAATTGACTGAATTTGAAGCCTGTATGTGATATAATGCATGACCACTATGGTATATTAAATGGTAAGCTACTAAAAGGTAGGTGAAATCTGTCTGGAGATTCTTACTATGTGTGAGATGGTCCTTTAGACCAAGTACTCCGCCTAGTACCATAGGTCATATGTTTAGTCTTCATGGCAAACATTGCATGTCTTTGCATACATGTAGTTAATTGCATTGCATTTCATTACATTGAAAATGCCAAAAAGATTAATTGAATGCATATTGTCAGGGGGAGTCAATGCATTGCATGCAGGTTGTCAAATGCATACACTTATGTCAGAATTCACTGCATATTAACCTTGAAGATCCTGAAACATGCCTGACCTCCTGTTATCTTGCTTGGTGTGCATATCTTTTTATTGATTCTATTGATAAACCTTGATCATATCAGAAAACATTGGGCTTCAAAATCACTTATTTTTGCTGGATTTCTTCTATCAGTCATTCATGAAGATTTCAATGGGACATGTCTCGATCATAAATATGAAAACACTTGAACTAGGAATCTTCTATTATACGATTTTATGAATGTCTGAAATAACTCAGGTGGTTTAAGTTTAATGTATTCATTGAGTTTGACTTTAAAATCTCCTAAAAATATCTAAATCATGTTTAATAAACTTTAACCAACTGTTTCATACTGTGTCTTGTAAAAACTTCTGAAATATGCACTATTGAATACATGGCTTTATTTGGTTAAGTACATGAAATTAGTATTGATTTGAAGCAAATGAGTTTTCAGAAATGTCTAAAGGGTAAATTCTGTCAGAGCAATGACTTTGGTCACTGAGAAACCATGTCCATTGACCAAGAAGTCTAGAGGACTGTGTCATGAGGTGCCATAGTTAACTCTGCTTAAGAATGATTGATAATCTGGCAGAGCAATGGCATGCACACTGAGAAATACATCTTACTCATCAAAGAAATGAGTTGAGGTATGTCATGAGGTGTAAATGTTAACTCTGTTAATATAAAGCATGGCTGTTAGTCACACTAAGTGCTTAGGGATATTGGCGTCTGATCAACGTATATCCTCTAGTTACAAGGTGTGCACTGAACTAGAGTGCTCGTAAAATTTGTAGCATAAAAATTTGTTGAACAAATTGTAATATTTGAATATTGATGCAAAAATCAAATTGTTATAACCCTGGACAAAATCACGTGACTTCATAATTGCTTGATCTCAATACTAGTGAATGTAATTCCGAAAGAAATCAATAAATTTGATTGTGTAAGAGAAAGGGAGGTTAATCAAGATATGAATACGAGGGCTTGGTTCATTTTTATTAAACCGTGATTTTAGATATAAATACAGAATTTTATTGACAAACTTTACTTACAACATGTTTAAACCATGCTGATCAATAAAGTTCATTCATAAGCCCTTATAATGGAAGACTTTGAAAAATTCTGTTTTGGATTTATGAGATTGGTATCTCCTTGAAAATCTTGTTGAATTCCTTGTGTTTGGAGCTTATTTGAAACTCTTTTGCTCACTGTCCTTGATTCTTCATGACCAGAACTTATCCTTAATTGCCAATGTGGTCTCCTTCTCATCCATCTCATAAGATTCCATTTATTCAGGGGGAGCTTCGTTGTCATATGAATCATGCGGCATAGAAATTCTTAAAGGGGGAGAATTGTGTGCTTGCATTCATATATTTAGGGGGAGTTCTTGCATTTCTTGTTGCATCTGCATCTCTGCATTCATACCTCCCCATGGTTCTTTTTGATAATAACAAAGGGGGAAAAATTGGTATGAGTCATAGATATGTTTGTCTGAAGAAATGATGAAATAAAATGGTTGTGTGAATAAGCACACATGACTCATAGTATTGTCATAATCAAAAAGGGGGAGAATGTTGGAACCCTGGTTTTGATAATGACATACTATGAGTCATGGTTTAAGGTCTATGCATCATTTGCATTAAGTGTTCATCTGTCATATGTCCTTGGTGCATTAACAGTAGCTGCATGCCATAGCACAATTGCATTGAGCATACAGTCAGTGCACTGCATGCAGAGTCTGCACACTTGTTGATAGCATGTTCATGAATTCATTCTCATTGTGCACACTTTGTTCTAGTGCATTCTGCATTATAAACTAGCAAGTCTATACATTGCTTCTAGCATGCACACACACACCCAAGTCTATACATCGTTTCTTCATCACACACAAAAGTCTGAACATTCTTCGGTGAAGTCTGTACAACGTCCTTTGCATGCATTACTTAAAGTCTATACATTGTCGCCTACTCGTGCATCTCTTCTGAGTCTATACATTGCCTCAATGGCTGTGCATCATTTAGCAAGTCTATACATCCGTCAGCCTTGTCTCTTGCTCGCAAAGTCTATACATTCATGAGCTATGGCTGTGCATCGTTTGCATATTGCACACTAAGTCCATACATCACTGCACAAGCAAGTCTGTACATTCTAGCGTCTCACTTAGCGTCTTTGTGCATGGAGCATTCAAGTCTGTACATTGGCAAAGTCTGTACATCGTTGGCTTGTGCATGCATCGTCTTTCAAAGTCTGTACATTGGCAAAGTCTGTACATCGTTGGCTTGTGCATGCATCATCTTTCAAAGTCTGTACATCGGTCAGTCTCACTCAGCGTCTCATGCTATCAAGTCTATGCATCGCATGCATTACACACAGCAAGTCTGTACATCCATCGTCTCACTCAGCGTCTCACTCAAAGTCTATACATTGCAGCCTGTTCGTGTTCAAGCTTTCAAAGTCTATACATTGTCTGCCCTGCACACACAAGTCTATACATTGTCTTGTAGCACACACACGAAGTCTGTACAGCCTTTGTGTTGCACGAACACAAGTCTATACATTGTCTCATGCATACATAAGTCTGTACAATTTGTGTGGCTTGTTCATGCATGTGCTGTGTTGTCAGTGGGTCAGTTAAGCAAGTCTATACAGACTTGTTCCATCCGTTAGTTTAAGAAACTCTATACATTCATCGCATTGGTTCTTAAGTGCAAGGTTGCAACTCTATACATGATGTAGTTCAGCATCTTTACATACATAGCATGCACGCAGACAAAGTCTGTACAATCCTTTCCATGCACTCATACTCTATACATTCTTTGATGTTATGCTCGTGCATCACTTTAACAAATCTGTACATCGTCTTGTTGTAGGCACAGCAAGTCTATACATCGTCTGGTCGTCTGCACGCAAAGTCTGTACATTACAAGTCGGAACATTGCTGCTTGATATGAAGTATGTACAGCCCGTGTTCTATTGATCGACTGAAGTAACTCTATCATTAAACTGGCAGATGTTTGGGGCACGTGATCCGAGGTTGGCACTTGGCATTTGATCCGAGATTATCTCTGGACAAAGAGGGCACAAGCCCTACACACGCCCTAGCTGCTGCTCTATATATATGAAGCTTCTTCCTCAGAAGAAGACTGATCGAGCAGAGAGGCAAAGAGCAGAAGAAAAAGAAGAAGAAAGAAGAAGAGTGAGCCTAAGCAGAAGAAGAATAGAGAGAGCAGAAGAGAGATCGAGAGATCCAGAAGAAGAAGAAAAGAGAGAACAGCGCGAGAGAAAGAGAAGCAGAGAGAAGAAGAAAGAAGAGGAAGAAAGAAAGAGAGAGATAGTGAGCTCGTGAAGAAGAAGAGAAGCCTTCATTGAGGATTTGTTCTTCTGGTATTTAGATAAGATCCAAACCAGTTTTGCTCCTGCGAGAGCTACATTATGCATTTCATTTTTCAGCTTTCGGTCGCTATGATTTTTATTATTTCTTATTTTTTTTTCTTTTATCTGTTCACCGTTGTTCTTCTGATTCTTTGGTTGGAGATCGGGGTTCCTCCTGTGGTCTCAGGAGAAGGGAGATTTGTTCTTCGGTTTGCTAGTGACTGTGTGTCACTAGTGGTTCCCTCTAGTGTGGAGGAAGAGAGGTCGGTGACCTCTGGTTTGCAAGTGACTGGGTGTCACTTGTGGGTTCCCTCTGGGTTTCAGAAGAAGGGAGACTTGGTGTCTCCGGTTGGAAGTGGCTGGTATCACTTGTTGGTTTCCCTCCGATTTGGAGGAAGAGAGGAGTATGTTCCTCTGGTCAAGCTGTTAGGCAGCATTTGTTTGCAGATTGAGTCTGCTGTTCTAGCTGTTGCTAGTGGAAGTCTCACTTTGGTTTGGAGTGAGGGGTGGACGTAGGTCTGGAGGACCGAACCACCTAAAAAATCCTGTCTACTATGGTTTGCTTTGTGTGCTCGTCCATATCATCTATCTCCCCTTCACAGGTTGTGTGTGTGATTATTTGAGTTGTCCTGGGGAGTTAACTTGATTGTGAAGTGCTTGTTCATGTGCTCAGTAGAATTTCATCTGATATGTGAGTTTGTGTTTCTCTGTTCACGATTGTGAAAAGGGAAAAGCTCCGTTGTTTCATTGTTTATATTGAGTTCAGTTAAAAGTCTCTTCTGTGTGACAGCTTGCTGTTGAGTGCTCAATTGATTAAGCAATCTGAGATTTTAATTCCGCAATATTTTTTATCGGGGATTCATTCCCCCCCCCCCTCTGAATCCGGGCTTTGCACCCTATCACAGGGGACCGACGCACCTTCTTCCTCTTCACTGACCCCAGCGGACCACGCCGAGCGGGAAGCAGAGTTTGCACGGATGGTAGTGCAGGCCGAGGCGGTCGAGGAAGCACTTTTCGAGAGGGTACGTAACCACTACACTTTCCCAATGGATTATGCTTATGAAATGCAATTGACTAACCATGAAATGTGTATGCAGATGACCGAGCTGACCTGGCTGAGGGTGGAGTTCGAGGAGAGCCAAGCAGCGGCTCGAGAGGAGGCTGCCCGCCTTCGGGAGGAGATGGCGCGGAGCCGTCCGACGGACAAACTCGAGATGACACTCCTCCGCGCGGAGTTGGAGCGTCTCCGGGTTAGGGCTGTAGAGACGGAGCGCTACTGAGCTGAGGCGGAGCGTTACCGAATCGAGGCAAAGCGAGCTCGGCTTCAGGCAGCGAGGCTGGAGGGTGTTGTGGAGGGGATGAGCCGGAGATCTGAGCACATCGGGACTCCGAGCGGCAGCACCCATGGCACGCACCACTCCGTTAGGAGTTACTTCACAGGTTTCTCCGGTCGACAGAGGAACGAGGATGAGGAGCAGCGCCGACGACACCGCGAGGAGGCGAGCTCGGCGATGCCTCCACTAAAGAGGCATGAGGGTGTCGGGGTCGGGGACAGTGACAGGCCAGAGGGAGAGGGAGAGGCCTGACCTTTGTACTTTGAGAGGACTTTTGTACACATGGATATAATAGTGATATGATATATTTTTGCTTTGATCTTGTGAATGAATGGATGCAAATGCTTGACACTAACTAACAACGACTCCCGACCTGACACGAGTGGGTGGGAGAGAGTGACGGACACGATGCGAGTGAGAGAGAGAGAGACAACTACGAATGAGCGAGAGAGAGAGATGACCACGAGTGAGAGAGAGACGGCCACGATGGAGTGAGAGAGAGAGAGATGACCACGTTGGCACGAGCGAGATTGGTGCAAAAGGGCAAAAATTGAGGCTTCAGGTTTCTAAATGGTCATCCAGATGACCGTTCAAGGATCCACGCGGCCTACCTTTAGTCTATTGAAAGCCACTCGGCTAGAGCCCACAGATGTAATTAAACGGTCATTCATTTACCGTGCAAAGAATGGAACGGTTCAGAATTGACCGTGTGTTTAACAGAACGGATTATCTGAGACCGTGCAAAATACCAAAATTTGAACTGTGTGGAAGATGACTGAACGGTCTCCATGAGACCGTTCACTGAGCAGAGCGGTCTATCGATAGACCGCATACACACATGTCCTAAGAGTCCGAATGGGACTCTCTTGGAAAGTCCTAACCCGAGGATAGGTGTCTCAAACCAACCCAAAACTCTATCTTAACTCAATCTAGACTTATCCTACCCTCAATTCTAGTGGGTTTAGGCCTCTAACCAAGCCTTATAAGTAAGAGGGGACTCCAAATTCGTTCTTCACACATCAACCCTCTTTCAAGCCTTAAAACCCTTCTCAATCTTGCTTAAAACATCATGAAGAGGGCCTTGGAAGGGAGCTCCATGGGTGAGGTGGCCTACCAAGGTCCAAAGCCGGCTAGAAAGGAGCACGGTGTGCTACAACAACTGACCACCATCCCAGGGCATTTGAGCTCTAGCCCCATGAGAGAGGTAAGTTGTTGGTCATTCAATTCAATTTCATTCAATTTCATACCATTTCCTTCAAGTAGCTTATCTCTTCATCTCTTCTCTCTATCCCCTTTTTCCTTCAGCTTCTCCCTGGCCCGAGACGATACTACACCTTGAAGTGGATGGCTCCCACGATCCACGAGTTACCCATATCTGTGACATCCATCCTTAGATCCTGGCACCTTCATCCTCTTCTAGTGTTAGCCAAGAACTACCCCAAGCTTTCTTTAGATTGGCACAGCATTTCGGCCTTGGTCGAGATATGGCACCCCCAGACCCACACTTTCATGTTCCCATCTTTCGAGGCTACCATCCTTCTAGAGGAGGTGGAGACCTACTTGTCTATCCCTATGTCCAAGGTGGGTGAGAAGGGTACTAGTTTGTCACACTGTTGCCCCTGTGGATCCTGCCCTTATCTTAGGAGAGTTCATACCTAGTAGCAAGGACATTCACACCATAGTGGGCCCACACCAGATCAATCTACTACCTCTTAGGCAGTGGGTGATAGCACATTGTAAGAATAAGTGTGGGTGGTACGAGGCCATAGCTAAGGCCGCTTCCATTTGCTTGTGCGGGGCCATACTCTTCCCCTCTGTCAACCATGTCTTAGATGTTCCCATTCTTAGCACCATCAGTGGTCTGTGGTAGGGTCTTTCTGTTGGGTTCGGTGCAAGTATTCAGAGGGGGGGGTGAATGAATATAACCTATAAAAATTTCACCCAATTAACAACTAGAATGCTAACAAGATAGATTAGATAATCTGAAGGCTAATTAAATCTTCTGTTCAACCTGTAAGCAAACAGATGGAGCGCCCCTATGCAGACATCTAGCGGAAGCAAAAACATATAGAGAAATCAAACCACTGCACAGAGGTTTTTAGGTGGTTCGGTCTAGCATACCTACATCCACCCCACACTCAACCCGAGTGTGGCTTCCTGCTGACTCATAGCTTGAACAGCTGGGCATCACAGCTTGCCATACATCAGCTGGGCAACACAGCTTGCCATCCGAGGAATCCTCCTCGCCCGTTGAGCAACACAGCTTGCTGTCCAGTGGAATCCACCACTGCAAATCGCTGGGGATTACAGCTTACCCGTCCAGAGGCAGCACCTCTGCAAACCGCTGGGCAATACAGCTTGGCCGTCCAGTGGAATCCTCCACTGCAAACACTGAGGAACACAGCTTGCTCCGCTGACAAATAGCTTGAAGAAATGTATAAAGGAAAATGAAAACAAGTAGCAACAGCAACTGAAAGCTGTAAATAATGAAAGCACGAATGTGTCTCCTAAGAGCTGGCTGGCCTGGATTTGATCCACAGTCCAGTGAATGCAGATCTCTTGCTCTCTTCACTCTTCTTCTGCTATCTTCAGCTGGATCGAAGTCTCTGCACTTCTGCCTTTTCTTTCAATCTCTGCTCTTCTCTTCTTTTCTCTTCTCTGTCTAGATCGTGGCTCTCTGTATGGACTTCACCTCTCGCCAATTCGATCTTTCTTCTTCTGTGGAAGAAGGCTCATATATATAGCAGCAGCAGCAGTGACCTCCACATTTCCCACCCAATCGACTCTGCCACGTGTCAGCATCTCAGCTCTTTGGATCACGTGCCAGACACCTGCAAGACAAATGAGGAGTTCAGCCGATTAACAAAATCAACTGAAGACAGTGTATAGACTTTATAACTCATGCTGTAAAATGCAGTGTATAGACATGTGAAGAACGCTGCATGATCGAGCCTAACCAATGTATAGACATTACAATGCTCATCCACTAAATAGACTTCACAGTGCTCAATCAGACTTCACGATGCTCAATCAGACTTGAAGATGTGAGCGAGACAGTGTATGGACTTCAAAAGCTTGAAGGCCCAATGTACAGACTTTGAAGAGTCTGAACCAATGTACAGACTTGTAACGCTTGAGGACCGATGTATAGACTTAGGAGCATATGAAGTCTCAGGGGAGCATCTATGGCCTCTGGACAGCATCACCAGCGTCAGGGGAGCATGTGGAGCACATGCTGTCTCTGGGGAGCAATCGCTGCTCCAGGGGAGCATCCTCAAAGTTAGGAAAGCATTAGCAGTCACTGGAGGGCATACTCGGTCCCAGGAGAGCATCCGGGGGGACAGGCGAGCATGCACGTCTGATGTACAGACTCTACCAATGTATAGACTTGGTGGATAGTGATGCATAGCCAAACGGATGTACAGACTTCACTATGAATGCATGAACAGTGAATGAGTGTATAGACTTCACGATGTGAAGACTTGTCCACAAATGATTGTACAGACTTTACCCACTGTATGGACTTCATGCAATGCAAACGAATATGTAGACTTCACTATGTAAATGGCTGTACAGACTTAGTCCAAACACGATGTATAGACTTTGGACTCCAAGGGCGATGTATGGACTTTCACATGAAAGGCTGTACAGACTTTGAAAGCTGAGGCCAATGTATAAACTTGAAATAAGATGCTGCATGAGACGATGCAGGCTGTACAGTCTTGGCATGAGACGCAAGTTGAGACGATGCAATGTATAGACTTCACCGATGCATATAGACGCTAAGTGAGACTGTGTGTGCACTGTAGCGGATGTATAGACTTTAAAGAAATGCATGATACAGTGCAATGTCTAGACTTGCTATATGCATGAAGACGGTGGACTGTATAGACTTTGTGAAGCACAGTCCATTGTACAGACTTTGCAAGCAGTCCGATGTACAGACTTCAAGAGATGCATTGTACACACTTGTGATGCATGAACAGGCCAGTGTGCAGACTTCGTGAATGTGCAAACTTGTCAACGAAATGCACAATGTATAGACTATGCACATGCATGAAGAGTGTATAGACTAATGAAATGCTTTACCCTGCAGTGTATAGACTTGCTAGTCATCAAACTACATGCAGATAGAAAAGCAACGCACATAGTAGAAATCAAGCACTATATTAGTCATACACATGCATTCTCCACAAAACAAGTTATGTTGCTATCATCAAAACACAATCTCATAAAGCACTCACTGTGTTGCAATCATCAAAACAAAACAGCATTGCTATCATCAAATCAACATAGCACATGCTTGTGCCTAAGGGGCACAACACTTTCCATTTCCCAGGCCGTCCTTGCCTATTTATATGAGGGTCTTAGCTCAGCTGCCCTATGGGGGCCACTGTTTGGCTCTATGATTCTCCTAGAGTGCTGGATGGGAGTTAGGATGAAGTTCGCGCCTAGGGAGGATGTCACCTCAGTCAGTCGGGTCTTCGGAAGCCATCCATTGTTCTTCATTGGTGGTCCTTTCAGGTTCTCTCAGGAGGTGGAGCATAGGACAGTAGATAAGAAGACCAGGGATGAGTGGCGCCTCTACATCAACACCTTGCCCCTGGATCAGTTCGTGATGTGCCCGTCTTTCCTCCACGGCACTACCCTCAGGCTTCGCAAGAGGCCTGGCTTGGACTTGAGGCTCGTGGGTGACACTACTCTGGCGATGTATAGCTCACATCGGTGCTTCCTTTAGGTTGGACTACCCTGGACTACACTCCCAGCGCTACCCCATCTTCCTGCACTACAGGCGAGGAGGTTCGGGTCGGAGGAGGACGAGCAAGTGGTCAGGAGCGCCATGATCATGTGAGAGGTTAGTAGGGTGCTCACCCTATCGGCAGAGGTGACAGAGCTCCAGGAGGCATACCAGGCGTACGTGAGAGAGCTGAGAGAGATTAGGCCTCGCGGGGATGCCCGTCAGAGGATCGAGTGATTTTCTTATTTTCATGATATTGAGATAGAGATTTATGCTTAGAAATGTTTGCATATGAATGAATAAAATTAATGATTGGATTGATTTGAGCTTGGCCTTTCTTGCATGTGATTGAATGAGTTTGAAATAGGATCTTAGGATGAACATGGCTCATCCAAGACTGCTCTGTCAAATAAACGGTTGGAGTCTAACCGCTCCACGGAATTGAACGGCCTGATCTTGGCCGCGTATAAGATCAACCGTAGGGTTAAGAAAAAAGACCTTCGGAGAGTGGAACGGTCTATCGATGGACCGTGGGCAGAATAGAATAGCCATGCCTGCACCGTTCTGGTTTGTGAACTGTCTAGCGAGGACCGTTGATTCGTGAAGGTGCTAGAGATTGGAACAGTCTGGACTAGCCCGTGTGAATGATGGAACGGTCTGATGTTGGCCATTGGGAGGGATAAAACGGTTTCCAGAGGACTGTTCAGTGATAAAAATGCTGAACCTTGTCTTCAACCTGCCCCTGCACACACATAAACAAAGAAATAGATTAAATCCGTTTTAGGCTTAACCCCTTGCCTGTAGTAAGTTAGGAAATGACCAGTTCTTGATGTTTGGTCAAGGGGGTAAGTCTTATTAAATAGGTAAATGACACAATGGGAAAATTGATGTAATGCATGCCATGAATGTAAATCATGATGATGAAAATATTTTTGTGGTTTTGAAAATATTTGATTTTTTTGGGGGGTTTTGAGATATTTGATTTTTTTAGATTTTGAAATATTTAATTCTTTTGGATTTTGAAATATTTTATTTTTTTTGGATTTTGAAATATGTGATTTTTTGGGATTTTGAAATGTTTGATTTTTTGGGGGATTTTGAAATATTTGATTTTTTTGGATTTCGAAATGTTTATTTTTTTTGGATTTTGAAACCAACTCAAACCTGGCGACGGGACACCTTCATATCTCATTAGGGATTTCCTAAGTTCAACGTGCGTTATGGGTGACCGCCCATGGCCGGGGTCCAATTCTGCTTAACGGTGTCTCTACCGAGGCCATACCCGGGGTACTATCCAGTCCTTGAAAATAAAAGGGAGAATTTGATAGGAAAGTCGGTAATAGGTATAGAGGTTTTTATGGCTTGAGTCCCTCTCACGACAAATCCCTTTTTCAAAGAATTTTGGTCTGTTGCGTTGGGGCTTTGTGTCCACCATCGAACCTTGATCCGCTCTAGGCACGCATACGACCGGGCTCATGACGTCCCGCGGGGAAACTGTACTGCCACTCTTGCCATGCCTAGTTTCATTCTTTTGAGAACATTTAGACTTTTGAGCTTTGAGCTTTTGAATGAGCTTTTAACTTTTGCCTTTGATTTTGCCCCTTTTCTTTTATTTCTTTTTCTTTCTTTTGCTTTTATGCATGCGGAATCAGGTCATAATGGACTGCCCCTATTTGAGACCTCTCTTTTTTATCGAGGTGTCTAGATCAGTTCTCACCCCCTTATTTACCACTTGCCCCTATTTTAAGTTGAATGAGGAGAAAAATAAGGATTTTAACTTTCCCCTAAGCATGGCCAGGGAGAAACGGTGTTGCGCAAGGAAAACCGAACCACGGGGGTCGTGCAGTATGTGAATATTGAACCAGGGACCTCCCTTCATGATTAAGTAAAGGAACACCCCGCCACCGAGCCATTGCTGGCCTGACTCTATGGATAAAAAATGTTTTAAATACAACCCATTCCATGGATTAGGCAATTCTTCGCCCTCCGCATTAACAAGACGATACACGTTCCCAGGATAGATTTCTTTGATTACAAACGGCCCTTCTCAATTGGGTTGCAGCTTAGACCTAGGACCTGCTGATCTAATAAATTTGCGTTTCAAAACCACGTTACCCACTTGAAATTTTCTTTCGATAACCTTCTTTTGAAAATGCCGCGAGACACATTTTTGATAAACAGAGACGTGATTGGCCGCGTTTAGCCTCTTCTCATCCAAGAGTTCTAGTTGAACTAGCAATGCCTCTTGACGATCGTCGAGATTAAGTTCTTTGTCTAGCTGCACTCCTAGGGAAGGGATCAAGATCTCGTATGGGAGTACCGCCTCCATCCCATAGGTGAGAGCGAAAGGAGTTTACCCCGTGGGAGTACGGACGGAAGTGCGATAAGCCCATAGAGCTTCTATCAATTTGTCAGCCCAATCAACAAATTTATGTGACTTGCATGTCTTTTTAATGATTTTAAGAAGGACTTTGTTCGTGGCCTCGGCCCGGCCGTTGCCTTGGGGGTAGTATGGTGATGAATGATGCAATGAAATATCAAATTTCTTACGGAGATCCTGGAGTTCTTGAGACACAAATTGAGGCCCGTTGTCGGTGACGATATCACTTGGCACTCCAAACCGTGAAATAATATTCTTGAGGATGAGGCGGCATACTATGGTAGCTTTGATTTCTGCATAGGCTTCAGCTTCCGTCCACTTGGTGAAGTACTCAGTAGCAGTCAATATAAATGATTTCTATTTAACCTGAGTATTAGGATCACCCAGTGGGCCTACAATATCGAAAGCCCACATGGAGAATGGCCAAGGAGCAAAGAGAGGGTGGAGGGAGGAAGCAGGAGCATGGATTTTATCGGCATGAAGTTGGCATTGAAGACACCTATGGACATAGGTGGATCAGTCTTCTTCTAGGGTTGGCCAGTAATAGCCCTGCCTAAGAATCTTCTTTGCCAAAGCTTGACCGTTAACGTGCCCTCCACACTCGCTTGTGTGAGCTGCTTCAACAACCTTCCAAGCCTCATCGTCATCTAAACACCTCATCAAAACTCCGCTGAGAGCTCGCCTATACAATTAACCTGCGATAATAGTGTATCTGGAGGCGACTCTTCTAATGGCCTTGCGCTGCTCGGCATTTGCCATCTCTGGGAATGAACCATCCTTACAATATTGCTCTATTTCATAATACCACGGTAATTCCTCTTCTTCTATAATCTCCTCAAGCTCTGTTAAAGAAACTTCCTTCAAATTCTCCCTTTAAGCCTTCTTCTCCACAGATTTCCTAAGGTGGTCAAACCAAGGATCTTGAGGGGAAGGATCATCTAACCGCTGGACCACAATGGTCTCAGTGGCACGACTAAGAGGGAAAGAAAGGGAAGAAGCAAGCGATGCAAGTGCATCAGCCAGAATGTTCTAAGAACGAGGAGTGTGAATGTAGATGAGTTTACGGAACTGCCTAGCCAAGAGCGTGACCAAATCTTGATAGGGCTTGAGTTTAGGGTCATGGGTGCGGTAAGTTGAAAGAACTTGACGCAGCACCAACTGAGAGTCACCTATGATGTTTAGGTATCGTGCGCCCATGATGTAGGCGTGCTTCAGTCCAACCAGGAGAGCCTCATACTCGGCTATGTTGTACGTGGCAGGAAAAGAGAGCTGGTAAGCGATGGGGATGGTTACTCCTTCCAGAGTGCGGAGAACGACGTCGATTCCACGGCCCTGAGAATTGAGAGCACCATTGAAATGAAGAGACCAAAAGGGGAAATGAGTAAGTACAGCCATGTGCTCATCAAGAAACTCATCCTGGATTGAATCAGTGCGAGGGATAGGAGAATGAGCAAGATGGTCAGCAATCGCATATCCCTTGATCACTTTTCGAACGACGAAGGTGATGTTAAATTGAGAAAGAAAGCTCTGCCAGCCAGTTAATCTGCTAGAAAGGACAGGTTTTTCTAAGAGATAACGGATTTGGTCCATTCTAGAGATCAACTTAATTTCATGGGCCAAGAAATAGTGCTTGAGTTTCTGAGCTACCGATACTAATGCTACGCAGGTCTTCTCCATGGCCGTATACTTAGATTTAACAGGGTTGAACAACCTAGAGAGATAGTATGCTACCCTTTCTTTTCCTTCGTCATCCACTTGCGTCAGGACAGCTCCTAGGGAGTCATTAATAACAAAAATGTATAATATCAAGGGTTTCCCAGGGATAGGGGGTTGCAGAATCGGGGGATTAGATAGATAAAATTTAAGATCCTCGTAGGCCTTCTGACATTGCACATTCCATTCAAATTTAGCCCCCGCCTTCAACAATTCATAAATTGGGCGACATCTTTACGAATGTTGGGATATGAATCTTCGAATAAATTGCAAACGCCCAATCAGACCTCTAAGTTCAGTGATATTCTTAGGTGGTGGCATTTCCATAATGGCCTTTGCCTTGTTCGGATCAATCTGAATCCCCCGCTTGCTAACTATAAACCCTAGCAATTTTCCTGATGCAACTCCAAACACACATTTCTTTAGATTCATTTTTAGCTTGTACTCCATAGCCCTTTGCAGCACCTTGACTAAAATGGCAGGGTGTTCTTCCTTGGACCTCGACTTCACCAGGATATCATCCACATAGGCTTCCATATACACATGCATCATGTCGTGGAAGATAGCCATCATCGCCCGCTGATACGTGGCACCTGCATTCTTCAATCCAAATGGCATAACGACATAGCAGTATGTGCCCCAGGCGTGGTGAATGAGGTCTTCTCTTGGTCCTCGGGAGCAAGACGGATTTGATTATAGCCAGAATAGCCATCCATAAAGGAGAGGGATTCATATCCAGCCGTGTTGTCTACCAACACATCAATGTGAGGAAGCGGGAAATCATCTTTCGGACATGCCTTATTTAAGTCCCTGAAATTGATACAAATCCGAATCTTTCCGTCATTTTTCATCACCGGGACTATATTTGCCACCCATTGAGGATATAACACAACTCTAATAAACTTGGCCTTGTGTAATTTATCAACTTCTTCCTTTATCCTTAAGGCCATTTGAGGGTGGAATCTTCTTGACTTATGTTTAACGGGTGTTGCCCCTGGTTTAAGGATAAGTCTATGTTCAACCAGGGCGGGGTCAAGACCCGGCATGTCCTCATAGGACCAGGCAAAAGAATCGTTGTACTCTCTCAAAACCTTGATTAGCTCTTCTTCAACCTGAGGGGGGAGATTAGCGGAAATGATTATGGGCCTAGGGTCCTCTTCAGTTCCAAGATTGATCTCTTTTGTGGGTTCATCCACTGCCAACGACGGTTCATCAAATCTCTTCAAACCCTGTGCGTATAGATCGGTAGCGTCATACGTCGCTTTCCTCATCATCGACTGGGTCCTTCTCATCTATGATTTCATATACCCCTAATCCATCATTGCTCCACACCCCATCTATTTCCTCATCATCCTCTAGGACAATGGTGGTTTCTACAAACTCAGGACATTTGAGGAGGGCATGACATCTTTGAGCTAAATCTTAAAGAAATCTATTTGGAACGGATTTAGAATGACGCATCACAGGGTGCGCCGCAGACGTGGATTGGCTGACAACACTAGAACCAGACTCTACCCCAACTGACTCTACCAACCTAGGAGACTCTGCACACTGTACATCTAACCTAGAAGAAAAGAAATATACAAGGAAAGAAGTAGGGGCCTCATGCCCCTGGGAAGATGGACAGAACATAGCGTAATCCTCCATTGAAACCTCCGTTTTAAAATTGACATTTTTTTTGGAGGTCAGAGGAGATCACAAAGCAAGAGGGGTCAGAGGAGGAAGGAGGAGGAGGAAGTTGCATAGGGAATAGAGATGGGAAGAGAACATCGAAGAATGGGTCAGAAGAAGAAAACCACATTTCGTGGAGGTTGGTTGTAGGGGTCCACATGGTGGACAAATCAATAGACAAATCAATAGGTGGGCATTGCCCACAAGCACAAGGAACAAACAGAATTTCTAGTGGCCTTTCTGTAAAGTACGGGTCGACCATGAGTTGCGGTGAACGGGGAATAAACCCCAATCGCTGAAACAGGGAGGCAAAGCGGGGATGAGGCCAAGAAAAGGAAATGATAGAGCTCCTCTCTTCATGCGTCCTCTGGTGTACTGGCTCAACTAGAGAATGCTTCACAAGTTGCATCTCCACTTTCTCCGAACAAGCTTCTTCTTCGAAAAACATCTTCTCAAAATAACTGCAAAAATATTCCATATCGCCCACCAGCCCCTTCAGTGGCGGCGGTGGGTCAACAATAGCAAAGGCGGCATCACTTTCCTCATCAACACAGGGTGGCGGCTTCTTTAAAGCACCAGGCTATAACGGGCCTTTCACGAAATGCTGGCGATAGTCCCATGTCATTGGCCCGGAATCTCCCAATATTGACAATGCGGATTCCCGGTAGCCAAGGCCTCTTCGGCTCATCTTTCTTCCCCTAGGAACGGGATTAGTCCGCCCCTTTAGCTGCGCGCCGAGGCCCATGCCCGGCTGATAGCCTAGCTTCAAGATCATGTTCCACCCCTTAGAATATCTAATCTTGGACTTGATTTTAACGTTAATTAGTGCAGTGGCGGGCTTGCGTGATGCATATGCCCAAGGAAAGTTCAAGTCCATCACAGACAAAACTGGCTTGTTACTTGGCCATAATGTAGGCAGCATTTTATCAGCAATAGCATCCACTGTCTGGACTGTGGAGACACTCTTCACCTTGACTACCCGCCCCTGAAATGGGAATTTGAGGCACTGGTCGGCGGTCGAGGGTACTGTATTCAAATTGTCAATCCATGGACAACCCAGAATAGCCTTAAACATTGGGTCTATGTCCAACACATAGAATTCCACGTCCATTTTCAAAGGCCCTAGCTCGGCCTGAATCGTCACGACCCCGTGGCAAGCTCTCTTGGAGTTATCGTATGCCGCAATAGTTGTCGGTGTCGGCCTTAGCATGTCTTCAGATATGTTGCAGGCACGCAACGTGCTCAAGGGACAAATATTAATAGAAGCTCTCGTGTCCACTAGAGCTGAATCAACGGCCACTTTGTTCAAAGAAATTGTAATGCATAGTGGCATCTGACGTGCCTCTGGGGGTGCTAGCTCCGACTCAGAAAAAGAAATAGATGGCCCCTTTGTGAGGGTGGCCAACACTGATGGCAAACTGTCTACTGCCACATCCTCGCTAACTATAACTTTATGCAGAAAAGACCTCAGGGCATCTTGGTGTAGCGTGGACCACTTAATTAACTCCAGAACTGATATTTTTGCTGGCATTCTATCCAAGTGTTGCAACAAATCATATTTAGTGCCAGGCAAGGGGTCAGTTTCTTCTACTTCAACTGCTGAGGAAGAAATTGGGGGGTTGGGTGCAGGTGCACTAGTAGAGGGGTAACTTCTCTGGAATAAACGCCCGCTCTGAAGGGCGCAGTTTCGTGCCGGCATGGCATCAGATGGACTCCCGATTGGCCCGGTAGGGTGAGTGGAAGGGATAGAAATGGGGGTGAGGATGGCGGAGGTTGGCCTGACGGGCCCTGGCGGAGTGGTGATAGGCGAAGGGTTAAATGCAGGGGTGATGATGGAGGGTAAGGCGAGTGATGGTAGAGGGATTGGCGGAGTGGTGGGGAATGTGGCGGGTGCAATAGGTGCCCTGGAGGGAATAAGGGGTGGAGTGGTGGTCAAGGTGGTGGGCCGGAGAATGGAGGGAACAGAAGGTGTGGGGGAATATGCGTGGTGGAAGGCCAGGAGATGAGCGGGAGTCTCATCGTCATAAGACCACCTAGCATTAGGGACTGGGCGGTGAACACCATTAACTTGTGCCGGTGTTGGCGACTGTTGTTGTGGAGTGGGTGGATGATCTGGAATGGGATTTTGGTGAATCCCGAGTTTAGGTTGCTATTGCTGCTGTTGAGGTTGGGGTTGCTGAAACTACTGTTGCGGTGGCGCCGCCTGCTACGGCCTTGCTTGTCTTCTCTTCTCTTTAATATCTTTTATCAACTTATGCATCTGGGCCCAGTCAATCCTTTGCCCCTAATGCAAATCATACACTAAATCTCGGAATTGAAAGCATATGTCTATAGTGTGCCTGGGCTGCCGATGATATATGCAATATCTTGATTGATCGACGGTCGGGTTCCAGCTCTAACGTTCCAGAGGGAGCTGTATGTCACCAATGTACATTAAGGCAGAAAAGATGTCTGGCAGGGTTTCGGGAAGTGGGGGATAATGGGCTCTTTTCAGACCCGGTCGAGCAGGCCCATAACCAGCAGGAGGAGGGACATTGTGGTATTGGGGTGGCTGCTGAGGCTGTTGTGGTGGTGGTGGTGGTTGTTGTGGCTGTTGGGGAGCTTGGAAAGGGGGTCGGGGAGCTTGTGGAGTGGAGAACTGGGGGTTGCGTGGAGGTTGTTGGAAACGGGGTGGAGCGGACTAGTTTGGGAACTGAAAGCCTGCACCTGCTCATTAGTTTGAACTCCCTCAGTAACGGGGCCCTGGAAATTTCTTGTGGTTTTGGACTTCTTTGCCTCAAATAGGGAATGGATGGGGGAGTCTTTGAATTGGGTCTGGATAAACCGGGCCATACTGTACAACTGGTGCATGTTTGATATATCGTTCATTGCCAGAATATTCCGGAACGTAGGTGTTGCATTTGAAAGCAACAATTTTACTTTTTCTTCTTCCGAGATCTGCTCGGGCACACGTGAGGCCATCTGCCTCCATCTATCTGCATAAGTGGAAAAATCTTCGTCTGGCTTCATCTTCTCTGCTACTAAGTCGGTGAAGGAATACTCCGGGCCCACCTGGTCTTGGAATCTTGTTATGAACTTCTTCTTGACCACCTTGAAACTCTCTGCCTCCTCCAATGGCAAGGTGTATAACCACTCTAGGGCGACCCCGTCCAATGATCGGCGGAAGAGATACGCCATGAGGCGATCATCATGCTGGAACTGCGCTGATTCATATAGAAACTCTCTTATGTGAATGAACGGGTTGCCATTCCCATCGTACTTACAATATGTAGGGAGCTCGGATTGTGGAGGAGAGCGAATGTCCCGGAAATTAGGGATGGGGACATCAGCGAGAGACTGCGGGCCGACCCGCTTATGGAGAAGGTCAATTTGCTGTTGCATAGCAGCCCATTTGTCGAGAAGTTCCCGTTCCCGGGAAGGAGGAGACACAGCAGGAAGAACAGAACTGGTATACAGAGTTGATGGATAAACTGATGAAGGGGGAAGCCCATAAGATGGATAATGGGCCAAAGAAGGGCCCATATCCGCATGAGCCAACTGGGCGGCCCCTGGTTGCAGACCGACAAAATCAGCCGGGGCCACAAGGGCCTGCGGCACTGAAGAGACAGTGGTGTATGGATCAGAATAAGAACTAAAGGGGATCTAGGTCTTCCCCTTGTCGAGTGGCTGGTGGGCTGAGGTAGAGGCTTGGCCCGCCTCCATGCTAGGAAACCGGAGGGTCCGAGGATGGACAGGAGTGAGATCAACGGGCGTAGCAGAAGCAGCCCCTAAACCAACAACAGGAGATGAAGTGGTGGCAGCAGACATGCCATGAGAGGGAACTGAAGACAGGGCATCTGGCCCCTGCAGAGCTTTTCGGAGGAGATTGAGCTGAGTAGGATCTAGCTGGGCCATCATATGAAGAATTTGATTGGCCGAATTCTGAGGGGAAGAATCAGAAAGGGAGGGTTGAGCACTCTCAACAACAATGGTTGGGAGAGGAGGGGCGGTCCCCTCTCTCCCTTGCACATGGGCGACCCTAGGAGGGTCCTCAAGAAGTCCCTGAGGGAGAGAGTCCTCATGGGAGTGGGAGAAATTGTAGGACGACATGGTGGGTGAGGAATCGTACAAAGGATTGAAATAGGAATAGAAATGAGAGTTGTCCCTAGGAGAAGATCCTGAGGGTGTGAAGCAACTCCACATGCAACGGAGACTGACACGAAAGAACGAACCTAATGAGCTTCTAAACAACCAAACAATCAATCAAATGCACACGGAAAGAGAGGAGAGAAGAGGCAACCACATGACCAATCAAGTTTAAATGATGCACGACAGATTTTTAGATTTTCTCCCTTTTAGAACCTTAGTGGATTAATTAAAATGAGAATTCTCACGACCACAAAGGTGCCTAACAAGGGTGGAATGGGAGACTTGGTTGACTCTAAAGGAAACTCTCTCTCACAGATGCGACCCTAGACTGGTGTGGTAAGGTACAACCTGTCCGACATCCGTGTGGGAATCCACGGCTCACGGGCGCTTACGGAGGTCCCGGGTAAGGTCACCTAGTCGGCTCCAAGGAATATAGAGACGAGAGAATCCCCTACCAAAGTAGGAATGCAACTAATATGAAAAATATGAATCGGTCCTATGTGCACTGGAGTGCATGCAAAATCTAACCTAAATCTAACAAACAATGATCAATCAAATGTAATAAGTAAAAAAATAATGATGATGCAAAATCAAGGGATAAGCAGGGGAGATCAAAACAGCACCCAAACGAATATGAAATGATGTGAAGTGATGGTCCAAATGGCACTCACGGGTGCACTGTAGCAATAAAACACGGTCTAATGGGAGACCACTCAGGGAGATAAACGATCCTAGCAGGACTGTTCAACAGCCGGGAGTAGTAAAATGAACAAAACACATAAAACTAAAGAAAATGGACTAAAACTGTGGAGACTGAGGCGTAGCTGACTGGACGGTCTATCGGCCAACCGTCCAACCTGCAGAATGGTGCGGACACCAGAGCGATTGAGAAGCGCGAACCAGCGAGCCGTCGGTACCGTACGCGGAGCACCACTCGAGCTACATCAGCTTTCATCTGGCTCGGAGACAGTCTGGAGACTCCCCCTTGAGTCTTAGTATTTATCATATTTACTGGAATTTTATTTGTGTGTATTGTGTGTTTATTTGGCTTTATTCGGATTGTAATTCGGATTGTAAAAAGGGTTTATTTATAATTTGGGATCACCTGGGTCCCGCGGGCCCCCCATCCCTTCTCCCATTGATCCACCTCAGCTCTTGGGCCCATGTGGGGTCAGTCAACCCTCCAAGGTGGGCTTCTAGAAGGGTTGGACCAAGGGGGGACAAAGGGTAACAAAATTTAAAATTTGGAACATATAAGTCAACGGGGTGCCCCATGTATAATATAGTTTATTAGGATTAAAATCTTATTTTATTTATTTCAAACCACATGGGAGAAATAAATTGTGGACTCCCTCTTTTACCCCCCACCAATCCTAGATCTAGGGATAGAACTAGTCTTTTTGTATTTTCTATAAGAACCTTGTATTTTTATTTTGAGTAGAATTAATGCAAAGAAATTCAGATATTTTATTCCAAAGGTAAGGGCCACCCCCTATCTCTCTCCTCTCTCCCCCTTCTACAGCTGGGAAGGCTGTGTTTCTGAGGTAAGACGCCTCCTATATCGGTTTGTGAGGTCGCCGCCGCCGCCGCCGCCGCCACCGCCATCGTGCCGCCATCGCACCACCGCCAACGTCGCCGGAATTCTGTCCACTCAGGATAGCCCACTGTTCCCGGAATTTTTTCTTTCAGCCACGAGATCTTATGGATCCCAAACTTTCAGGGTGAGTTTTAGGGGTCTTTACCACATCCTAGAAAAATTGGTGGAACTTCTAGTTTCCAGTTTGCAATTTTCCATTTTCGTTCTTCCTTTCCATCAAGATCTTCCATCTTTCAGTCCAGATTCACAGTAGCTTTGAGTTTCCCCTTTTTGGACCTCTTCTTGATTTTATCTTGAGCCTCTAATTTTACTGGAGGTTCTGTCCAACACCCCCACCATCCAAGAATTTTCGTGGAATTTCTAAAGGCCTTCACCTATTTTCTAAAAATCTCTTTCAGATCCCACTCAGTTCTACCTGCCTCTATCCAGATCCGACCACTCACCAGTATAAAATATCTTTCCCCATCCAAACCTCCACCAAATCGGTTATAAAAATTATTTCCGTTTTCCTCTCCCTCCCCTCTAAAACTTTCATGAAGAGTTCAAGATCTGAATTAGAGGTCTACCTTGCGGTCAATACCAACTCTCAGGAAACTTCAGTTCTGCCCGGCCAGATCTGAAACTAAGATCAGTCCGGTTCTAAAATCCCCCATCAGAAGCACGATCCTAACGAAGTTTCTGGAGTCACAGAGGGTCAAAGGACTTCGAGAGAGCTTTCCAATGGTACCTCTTGTGCGTCGATCCGACGCCAGTGCTGATCGCAGTGATAGATCTCGGCGGATCGTGCGCGGCAAAAAAGAAGCAGCAGATCCGTGGGCAGCCACTCCAAGACTTAGAGATCGGAGCCGATCGGCCTCCGACTGGTGTTCCAGCCCAACCGCCGTCTAGGGGAGCACGCCACCAGGTGTCACCATCACAGCGGGACCCACCCCGTCAGGCCTGGAGGACTGAGAAGCACGTGGGCCCCACGTACCCACAGATCGCACCGTCTGAACAGCACTAAACGCGGGTTTCGGCACTGCCGGAGCGACATCAAGATGCTGCCCGTCAACCCAATCTCGGCTTCTCCCGGGCCCCACATGTGACATGTTACCTCCCTACGTGGAGTGGGTCAAAACATTTGTACCGTTGTAATATTTGTTAACCGGGAGTACGGATTTGGCCGAGGTTGTCTTCCCCACGCCGGGAGCGTGGAGGTAACGGTCTTAACTTCTTGGCGTTCATTTGCTAGTTTAGTATATGGTCAGATGCTGCTGTGAGAGCGTAGGAGTCTAGCCCATGAGTCCATGTCACCGCTGTGAGCGAGAGAGTGACCTGTCCCGTGGCTCGATCCGAGCACGGAAGTGAGTCGACCACCCTTGACTATGCCGGTTTCTCAACCGCGCAGATCCACGTTTCCCCTCGCTTGGGACGACGAGTGAGCTTGCATTTCTTTTAGCAACGTATAGCCCATAGGAACTCTTAGTGTCGGGCCGAAGTGTCTCTCCTATTCATATGTTGCTAGTCGCATCTCCATTTAGAGTCCGAGGTCCACATCACTTAGAGTTGGTCCCCGTGTCTGTCCCGCATCACAGAACATCCCTAAGAAGACCGTGAAGAATCAGTAAACCCACAAGTGTATGAAAGATGGTAACGTAGCTGCGCCAGCAGACAAGAACGGTCTATTGGGAGACCGTGGAGGCAAATGCATGCTCCAACGAGGATCACTGAAGCTGAGACTGGGTCAGAACGGTCTATCGCCCGACCGCGGGGAGACGTGAGCGGCCCTGGGAGAACCGTGTACACCTCCGAGGATAGTAACGTAGGTGGACGAAATAGCAACCTGAAACAACTCAAACAAAACCCTAACCAAGCACAAAACGTAGATCAGCAAAACAATAGCACAATGGGCACTGGGAGTCCCACCGTGATCGCCAAAAAATGGGATGTTGACATGTTTTCCCACCTTACTCCTTCTTACGTTGCCTTTTCTAAATCGGAAATGTAAAGACAAGCAAAACGAAGGAAAGAAAGAAAGGGTGGGGAAGTGTGTATGATCGTGATCGCCACTAAGACACGGGTACTGGGTGGTAAGACGTACCTTGGAAAGAGGGAGAAAGCACTCACCCAAAAATACAGCGCTGCAGTGGTACACGGTCCTGAATGAACCGCCTAAGGTATGGAATGGCCGCTCGATAGACCGCTCACAGCGCTAAAGAAGGAAGCGGGACACAGATAGGTCTGGCAACAGAACGGTTTGCAAAAGGCCACTCACAGGGTCTGAACGGCTCGTAAAGGACTACTCTGATCTGCAAATGGACGGAAGAAGACCGTTTAGCTATGCCAGACTCCAAGTTGTAGGACTTGATCCTCCACCCCTTTTGGCCGGCCAGAGGGGATGGGCCTCGTGCTGTGTTGAGGCTGACCTACAAAACAATGTAGAAGACACGAAAATAACACCTAAATTAGCCCTAAGATGTATAGCGACTATAGAACGAAATGAAAAGGCAACATGACAACATGGAATGGGTGATACCTGGGAGGCATTTAAACCCCTATAGGGCGTGAAAACAATGGGAAGGGTGTAAAATGGTGTGAATAATGCAAAAATGTGGGAAGAAGTGGGGGAGATGATCATGCAATGGATGAAAAAACAACTGAAACCTTAAACTAGAACGCAAAGAAAACAACTACTCCCTTGAACTGGAGGCTTAGAAGGACGTAGAAAGCCTCCCTCTCTGGCTACAGCTTGCTCAAAAGTTCAGCAGAGCTTTGCCGTCGACCTTGGATCTTTCCCTTTCAAGCTGGGACTAAGGGTGCTATTTATAGACCCTTGAAAGTCTAACCTCGAAATTGGATTTTCCATTGAATATTAATCCGAGTTTTCAAAATAAAAATCATGGATAATACTCTTATCTCCCACCCAAATCGAACGGCACCTCATTTGGTTGAGAAACAGAGGAGAAAATAGTGGAGGAAGGTGGAGGATTAACCACGGGTAGAGAGAGAAAATCTCAAACAATCCACATGTTTCGAGCATGTACACGGTCGTGCGATAGACCGCGCAGACCATTACACAGTCCAATGCTAGACCGTCCAATGCTATCGGTGATAAGTAAATAAAAATGTGAAATTATCCAATTATTCACCTAACTGACCGGCTGTCACGGCGTTGGACTCTTGAGGATAAAACGGTCTAATGCTAGACCACTCAGTGAATGGTAGAATGGTCCAATGCTAGGCCGTTTACACATGTCGGTGATAAATCTAAAAAAATTGGATAAATAGATAATTATCTAAAAAATCAACGAGCTTAGGACTCTGGGCTCTAGACAGTCTTACGACTGGCCGTTCAATGTCTGTAAACGGTTGAACCAAGACCATGCCAAGGCTTGTCGGTGAAAATTCAGAAAATCAAATAAATACCCAATAAATAATTAAACGGTTCAGAGAAAACCACCCCGTCACTGAACGGCTAGTCGCGAGACTGCGTACATCCTGGACATTTGAAATTGATAAAATGGGATAAATGAGCCCATTTAACCCAAAACCAAGCGAAATCGAGGCCCATTAAGCCTGAATCCGAGAGCAAGCCAAGCCAGGGAGGCGGATACCCATAAAATGAGCCCAAAAGCATGCCCGAAAAATAGCCCAATGAGTAATGGACAACTCGAGACATCAATAAATGATGGTAAGAGGAATGACTCAACTCATATACAAAAAATGGGTGTCAACACCATCGACAAGAGTATCTGCTTGCGGGCAGATGGCGTCTAACTCTCGTGTGCATCAGAAGAGCACAGGGTTGAAGCACTCACAACATTTGTCGTAACTTACAAACGATAATTTAGAAGCAAGAAAAAGGCTAATAAGGATAAGCCCATTGTCTTCTACAAGGGATACGAGGCCCCACAAGCCCCACCAAAAGATGACTTCGGTTGGTCCAAACGAGTCGATGATACCCCTGAAGCAGTCCAAATAATGAATGAGCTGCAGCCACATATTCGGGAGATGTGTCTGAGGCAACACATTCCCTAATGGCAAGGTTCCGCAAAGCGGAGGTACATTTTCCGGTTGTGGACCCCTTCCCAGGTCCGGGGGTAACCCCGTTTCTCTCACAAAGATACTAGGGGACTTGGCTATGACCAGGATCCGGACTTCCATGTCCACTACGCAGTCAATGTCATAGGCCTGACCCAGCCAATAGACGACCAGACAAAGGTCGATGCAAAGTTTGACAGCTCCGGTGATGGGGAAAAAGAGATCCTAATCTCGCTCCCTGTTAAAGCTAGCCCTCTAGTTCAAGCAGTCGCGGAGTCCTCCTTGCCTCTCCACAAAGACGTCAGGGCTAAAGAAGCTCCTCCGGCCTCCTAGCCTGTAATACCCTGGATTCTTATTAAGTCTTTCGGATCCTTTTCGGAGAGTTTCAGATCGCTTTTGTGGGTCCTGAGTTGAGTTTTATGATCCACGTGGGTTTTTCTCTCATACTAGTTATGGAACCCTGTGCTGAGTTTGTTGTTTTGTTCATCGACTCGAGGATGCTACAGTTGCGTTGCATTCTTTCCGAGGATCGTTTCGACTATTTTTTCATATTTTTCTGAATTAGTGGATTTTCGGGCCAAAAATCAGAATTTCAGAAATTAGGAAAATTTCCTAATTTCGTTTCTTTTTCTTTCTTCTTCCTCTCTCCTCCCTTTCATTCGCACGCGTCCCCCTCTCTCTCCCATTTTCTCTCCTCTCTCGCCCTCCCAGCTCCGACTGCAGACGGAGGAGGCATGGGCAGGCAGTGGAGATGCTGTGGCGGTGATCGGGTGCGCGATAGGGCGAGGATCTGACCGTTTCTGGCGCGATCCCGAAAGGTGGATTCAAAGCCGACGGTCGAGCTCGCGATGCTATTTTTGGCGCGGTTTAGTCACTACGGTGCATGGGATCTTCGGTGGAAGTAGGGAGATGGAAGCTCTACTTCTCTTCTGCGTTTCCTTGCAATTTCGTGTCGATCGGTGCGAATTTGAGTGGGTTTCATTCAAGTTCGAAAAAATCATGCTTTGGGGGTGTTCGTCGGGATCGCCAGAAAACGGCAACGATTTTCAGCTAGATTAGCGTCATTGGAACCCCAAGCATGTCAGCATTCCATTTTCGTCAGTTTTGCGGCGATTGGTGGTCATTTGGGGCCGGTACGAGCCCGGGAACCCCGGTGACTCGATTTGGGTCAATTTGGTAGAATTGCCCGTTTCTTGCATTTTTGGTGTCATTTGGACCCCTTCCAGTTTGTGGAAGGCTTGTTTGGTCATTAGAGTTGTATCCCCTTCGTTTAGACGCGAATGGGGCGTGGAAAGGCCAAGATCGCCGATCCCATCTTTTTACCGCCGTGATGCCCTACACGGTTTAACAGTAACCGTTTTCAAGCTTTGGCGGTCCAATAGAGACCGTTTCATGTTTGGCGCGGTCTAATGTGTGACCATTTCCATTGTGTCGATTGGGTCTTCACGGTCGCGCGATAGACCATTTTATGTCTTTCGCGGTCCATTAGTGGACCGTTCACATCCTTTGAACAGCGCTGGGTTTACCATTCATGTCCTTCGAACGGCGTGTGGGAAACTGCTCAGTTTCCCTTCGTCACGCGGGTTCGTTGAGCGGTCCTACGATAGACCATTTAGCTCGTTTAGGCGGCCCATTGCTAGATCGCTTAGTGTTGTTGACTATGGTCAACAGTTTTAAGGCGGTTGGTGGGGCGGTCCTTCTCTAGACCGCCTATTGCCTTCAGCGGTCCCTTGCTAGACCATTTTGACCGTTTTGACCGAATTACTGTTTTAAGTCGGTTTGAGTGTGCGGCCATCTATTAGACCGTCTAGTCCCTTTGAGCGGCCTATTGGTAGACCGCGTAGTTTCGTTTGGCGGCATAGTGTTAGACCACCTGGTGGTTTGATTGGGGGCGTCGGTTGGTAGTTGACTGGCCTTAGCGGCCTATCGAACGACCGCCCCATTCATTTGGCAACTCTTGATGGACCGCTTAGGTCTTTTATGCGGCCCATCATACGACCGCCTAGTGTCTACATCTCTGTGGCTGGTAAGCGTCCTTGTACTTGACCGCCTACGTTGTTGAGCGGTCAGGCATTAGACCGCCTACTACCAAAGAGTTATATTTCCATTGTTTTGACTTCTAATCGTCTTGGCCTGACCTATGGTTTGCCCATTGTTCACGTGGATGTCTTTTGATGTCCTATGAGGGCTATGACCTCATGATAAGGTGGCCAAGAGTGTCTTTAGCTCGAGTAGTGTTCTATACTACTTCTGAGTCATTATTAGTGTCTAGTCAACCCGGTGTAATCAGTGGTTGACGTGTAACCTTGTGAATGTCTCGGTGATCCGGCATGGATCGAGACATTGTGTTGGATGCCTTGAGGTGCTCTCTTACCTCGATTTGCATGTCCATGTTCTTTGAGGGTCTTGGTGATCCCTCTGGTCTCCGTGATTCGTGTTAAAGTGGAGGTGTGGATCAGGTGATCCTGTGTCGTTTCTTATCGATGTTTTATCATGTTGTGGCTTAGGATTAGATCGATTGGCGGCTTGTACCGCTTCGTGCGATGATCTTGACCCCGAGTCTTCTGACTCAAGGATCGTTGTGTTGCTGGTCTAGTTGTCTATCCTGAGTCCGGTGGCAGTCTGGTATGCTACCTCGTGTCTAGTCCTTCGTAGTACATGTGACAGTGCATGTTTCGCCTATCTGTACTCCGACACTTGTGCTTCAGAGTCTCTATGTCTAGTGAGCCTCCACTAGTCGTAGCCTGACGACCTCGAGTGTCGACCCACCTGGGAGTGGTGGTGAGGGCAGTGCCCAATAGACGATTTGTAAGCTAGTTTTTGTGGGCTCCCTTGCTTGTCTGTAGCGTCCGCTGGGGAGAAAACTAGCTAGAGGCCTAGCTCATGGCATTGAGCTTGTGTGTGCACACGTTGTCAGGGGCGTTTAGGACGAACGTCGACGGGCGTGACCTTGACTAGTCACTCGTTACTGTTGTTCCTTATTCCTAAAACTGTTCCTGGTTCAAAGAGTATCTCCGTCTCCGTCGTTCTCGGTGTCCATAGCGAGATACTTGCGGCATAGTGTAAGACGTCAGTGGACGCATCTGGCTATGCTTCTAGTGAGAAGGTGCTTTCATCACGTGACACGTGACTCCCGTGTTTCTCGTTCTTCGTGTTGTGACCTTCCCAAGTTAGCCTTTTTCTTGGCCTTAACTGAGGTCGGTGCTGTGTAGTATACGCGACGATCCAGTCGTGTATGTGTTTGCGCTTAGGGAGCATGCACGACGATCCAGTCGTGTGGGCCTTAGTGTTCCATGTCTATCTAGGTCTGTTCTTGTGAGCCTTTGCCTAGCCTTGGTGTCAGGTCGATGGATCGGTAACTCCTGACTTTGAGAGATCAGAGTTCGCCTTTCTGTCGATGTGTGGAGTAGCTTAGGGAGCTGAGCTTCGCTTGGTAGCCGTGTTCTCGTTCTTTACAGCTTTATTTTTCCCTTTTCTTTTGGCTATTCTACTCCTGCTGTTCTGGTTTTCTTTTACAGCTTTCTAGTTGTAGTTAGCTTTCCTACTTTACTACTACTGATGTTTTGCTCCCGTGTTACTGCATAATTTTTCAGTGGGGATCCGTGTGACCCCTACTGAGCCAGTGACACGAGGCTCACCCCTACTTTTCAGGTGTGGTTGCTTCTCCTTCTTCCTGGTGTTCGTGACGTGGTGCGTCCGTTCGTGGTTGCCAGTTGTGCCAGCGTTCTCTACGTCGGGCTTCCCCTGACTTGAGGGTACGTTGTAATTTCTGTTGGGCTGTACTTGTCTTTTCTTGGACTGGACTCTGTTAATTTAAACTATTAATGAAAATGTAATTTTATTTCTTGCTATTTTAGCAAACCTGATCATTGAAATATTAATTGCTTACTGCTTTATCTAGGGCTTCAATGTACCCCAGCCATACCTTTTATCCCTTCAGAGCTTTACCACTCTTGGGAGGCCTCGCGGGTTCCAAGTGGTATTGGGTCTACTCGGTATTCCTATCGGGTATATCCGGTATCAGAGTCCGGGTCATCACAGGTGGTATCAGAGCCGTGATTGGATGTGGTACATGGGAATTCGAGATATTGTAGTATTCAGAGTCCTTAAGGTCTGGTACAACCAATTGTTGGCATTGTCGGCATTGGCATTGGCATCGGTTTTGTGAATATTTGTCGTTTTGTTTCCCCGTATGGTCTTGTGCATGCTGTGTTAGCACTGTGCGAGATGGTTTCGCTCTCGTCAGGATGTGACGGAGTGCTTCCTTTTTATCATGGCGTCTTTGTCAGTTATACTGTACTTGGCGGATTTCATCGGTAGGTACAAATCTGCAGTACACTGTTCGAGATGTTTCTGTAACTTATTCAGGTGGCTGGTGACTTTCTCGCTGGTGCGATGGCCGTGCACATTTTTATGTTGCTTTGGTCGTCCTCGTTTGAGATTTTTTTAGCCCCTGAGGTGTTAAGTTTGTGTCGTGGTTATCAATTAGATGCCTTTTTAGGAAGAATGCTCGAGCGAACCTAGGATTTTTTTTCCTGGTGAGCTACTGTTGGTCGAGCTTGATTCTTCTCACCTTGTTTGGTGGCGTCTCTTCAAGGTAAGCTTTGGAAGTGCTATCTTGGTGAAGCCTTGTCCTGTGTCTGCTTAAGTATGGACAGTGTTAATTCTGAGCCTGATTGGCCTTTGTGTGACGGTTGCTTGGCTTTGGACCCAGATTTTGTGTTTGGGGGTCATTGTGCACCGTGTCTGCTGTGCTGTGTTTAGCGGCTGTTGTGCTTTGAAGGTTCAATAATTGTCGCCAGGACGTGAGGATAAGCTGAGATTAGCGTTCCTTTGCGCCTTGTGCTGAAGCTGGTGCTCTTCTTGGTTTACACTTTGGCGACTTGTGATCGGCTATTAGCAGGATCGGTACTCGAGGCGTGATACGTTGCAGTTTTTATGACTTGCGATGGCGCCGAGTGTGTGCTGAGATGCGAATGCCGAGTTATCCTTGATGCTTGTGTGCATGTGTAGAGCGTGCAGCGGAAGCGTGTGGGCTGATAACCCATGGTTCAAGATCGTGAAGTTGGAGGATCCTGATTAGCCGAGAAGTTGTTTCCTCTGTGTATTAACGTCGTGGCTATGTGTGCCTTGATGTTGTTGATTGCTGTGCCACTTGCCGAAGACATTATGGTTGTTGGCACTGGCGTGTGTGAGGATTAGGGGAATCTACCGGCATATATTGCTGGTTAAGTACCCTTTCCTTTCCTCTATATTTTCTTGGATGTTGTGCTCTCTGGACGTGATCGTGGTCCTTGAGATGCGTTCCCAAGATTGTTGCTCCTGTCGTTGTAGGTCCTTGTTGGTGAGCTATTCGTTGCATGGCTTGTGCATGTTGGCCGTGTGTTCAGCTGTAATTGTGCCTTGATGTGACCCTGCTTGCAGTTGTGTTCCGTGGTTCTGTGTTCAGAACGGAGCCGAGATCCTGCATGTGCTGTTGTCGTTGTTGTCATTTTGTCGTTGTTTCCCTGTTAATCTGTCTTGGCATCATGTGGACCATGGTCTTGTCAGTTAGTTGTGCTGTAATCTTCTTCCCTGATAGAGTTGGCATGTGACTCGAATAAGATATAACGTCAGAGTAAGGACTGACTTGATCGTGCTCGTGGTCTAGTGCTATCGTCGATGTTCTGCGTGCCAGATTGGTTGTTCTAGGTGCGGAAGCCGATGTTGATTAGTTGTCAGCTGAGGACTATGCTTCCTTGTTTAAGTCGATGCTTGTTGTGTTTCCCGAGTGTTTTATCGATAGTTGTCTTCATGGCATGAGTCGTGTCTCTTTCCCAATGAGATGGAAACGACGTTGCCCTTGTTGCGGAGGTGTCAGACTTGTGTTCACTTAGGTGCCATGCTCGATCCATAGCGTGTGCCTGTGACTCGGGTCTGGCAATGTCCCTCTGAATTGTATTTTTCAAAATTTGTGCTGCCACCTTCTAGGTGTTGTCGTTGCTTAGCTGGAGCTTGATGATCATTGCTAGCGTTTGGGTTGTTCTTCCCTGCTCCTTCCTGTTAGCTCCTTAAATTTTGAGGAAGAAATTTCTTGAAGGAGGGGAGGCTGTAATACCCTAGATTCTCATTAGGTCTTTCGGATCCTTTTCAGAGAGTTTCGGATTACTTTTGTGGGTCCTGAGTTGAGTTTTACGATCCACGTGGGTTTTTCTCTCTTACTAGTTACGGAACCCTGTGGTGAGTTTGTTGTTCAGTTCATCGACTCTAGGACGCTACAGTTGCGTTGCATTCTTTCCGAGGATCGTTTGGACTATTTTTCCATATTTTTCTGAATTAGTGGATTTTTGGGCCAAAAATAAGAATTTCGAAAATTAGGAAAATTTCCCAATTTCTTTTCTTTCTTCTTCCTCTCTCCTCCCTTTCATTCACGTGCGTCCCCCTCTCTCTCTCCCGTTTTCTCTCCTCTCTCACCCTCCCGACTCCAACTGCAGATGGAGGAGGTATGGGCAGGCAGTGGAGATGCTGTGGCGGTGATCGGGTATGCGATGGGGCGAGGATCGGACCGTTTCTGGCGCGATCCCGAACGGTGGATTCAAAGCCAACGGTCGAGCTTGCGATGCCGTTTTCGGCGTGGTTTAGTCACTATGGTGCACAGGATCTTCAGTGGAAGTAGGGAGATGGAAGCTCTACTTCTCTTCTGCATTTCCTTGCAATTTCGTGTCGATCGATGCGAATTTGAGTGGGTTTCATTCAAGTTCGGGAAAATCATGCTTCGGGGGTGTTCGTCGGGTTCGACGAAAAATGACAACGGTTTTCAGCTAGATTAGTGTCATTGGAACCCCCAGCATGTCAGCATTCCATTTCCGTCAGTTTTGCGGCGATTGGTGGCCATTTGGGGCCGGTATGAGCCCGGGAACCCCGGTGACTCGATTTGGGTCGATTTGGTAGAATTGCCCGTTTCTTGCATTTTTGGTGTCATTTGGACCCTTCCAGTTTGTGGAAGGCTTGTTTGGTCATTAGGGTTGTATCCCCTTCGTTTAGACGCGAATGGGGCGTGGAAAGGCCAAGATCGGCTGATCCCATCTTTTTCCCACTGTGACGCCCTACACGGTTTAACAGTAACCGTTTTCAAGCTTTGGCAGTCCAATAGAGACCGTTTCATGTTTGGCGCGGTCTAATGTGTGACTGTTTCCATTATGTCGGTTGGGTCTTCGCGGTCGCGCGATAGACCGTTTTATGTGTTTTGCGGTCCATTAGTGGACCGTTCACATCCTTTGAACATCGCTGGCTTTACCATTCATGTCCTTCGAACGGCGTGTGGGAAACTGTTCAGTTTCCCTTCGTCACGCGGGTTCGTTGAGCGGTCCTACGATAGACCATTTAGCTCGTTTAGGCGGCCCATTGCTAGATCGCTTAGTGTTGTTGACTATGGTCAACAGTTTTAAGGCAGTTGGTGGGGCGGTCCTTCTCTAGACCGCCTATTGCCTTCAGCGGTCCCTTGCTAGACCATTTTGACCGAATTACTGTTTTAAGTCAGTTTGAGTGTGCGGCCTTCTATTAGACCGTCTAGTCCCTTTGAGCGGCCTATTCGTAGACCGCGTAGTTTCGTTTGGCGGCATAGTGTTAGACCGCCTGGTGGTTTGATTGGGGGCATCGGTTGGTAGTTGACTGGCCTTAGCGGCCTATCGAACGACCGCCCCATTCATTTGGCAACTCTTGATGGACCGCTTAGGTCTTTTATGCGGCCCATCATACGACCGCCTAGTGTCTGCATCTCTGTGGCTGGTAAGCGTCCCTGTACTTGACCGCCTACGTTGTTGAGCGGTCAGGCATTAGGCCGCCTACTACCAAAGAGTTATATTTCCGTTGTTTTGACTTCTAATCATCTTGGCTTGACCTGTGGTTTGCCCATTGTTCCCGTGGATGTCTTTTGATGTTCTATGAGGGCTATGACCTCATGATAAGGTGGCCAAGAGTGTCTTTAGCTCGAGTAGTGTTCTGTACTACTTCTGAGTCATTATTAGTGTCTAGTCAACCTGGTGTAATCCAGTGGTTGACGTGTAACCTTGTGAATGTCTCGGTGATCCGGCATGGATTGAGACATTGTGTTGGACGCCTCGAGGTGCTCTCTTACCTCGATTTGCATGTCCATGTTCTTTGAGGGTCTTGGTGATCCCTCTGGTCTCCGTGATTCGTGTTAAAGTGGAGGCGTGGATCGGGTGATCCTGTGTCATTTCTTATCGATGTTTTATTATGTTGTGGCTTAGGATTAGATCGATTCGCGGCTTGTACCGCTTCGTGCTATGATCTTGACCCCGAGTCTTCTAACTCAAGGATCGTTGTGTTGCTGGTCTAGTTGTCTGTCCTGAGTCCGGTGGCAGTCTGGTATGCTACCTCGTGTCTAGTGCTTCGTAGTACATGTGACAGTACATGTTTCGCCTGTCTGTACTTCAGCACTTGTGTTTCAGAGTCTCTGTGTCTACTGAGCCTCCACTAGTCGTAGCCTGACGACCTCGAGTGTCGACCCACCTGGGAGTGGTGGTGAGGGCAGTACCCGACAGACGGTTTGTACGCTAGTTTCCGTGGGCTCCCTTGCTTGTCAGTAGCGTCTGCTGGGGAAGAAAACTAGCTAGAGGCCTAGCTCATGGCATTGAGCTTGTGTGTGCACACGTGGTCAGGGGCGTTTAGGGCGAATGCCGACGGGCGTGACCCTAACTAGTCACTCGTTACTATTGTTCCTTGTTCCTGAACCTGTTCCTGGTTCAGAGAGTATCTCCGTCTCCGTCGTTCTCGGCGTCCGTAGCGAGATACTTGCGGCATAGTATAAGACGTCAGTGGACACATCTGGCTGTGCTTATAGTGAGGAGGAGCTTCCATCACATGACACGTGACTCCCTTATTTCTCGTTCTTCGTGTCATGACCTTCCCATGTTAGCCTTTTTCTTGGCCTTAACCGAGGTCGGTGCTGTGTAGTATACGCGACGATCCAGTTGTGTATGTGTTTGCGCTTAGGGAGCGTGCACGACGATCCAGTCGTGTAGGCCTTAGTGTTCCGTGTCTATCTAGGTCTCTTCTAGGCCTTTTGCCTCTTCTTGTGAGCCATTGCCTAGCCTTGGTGTCGGGTCGACAGATCGATAACTCCTGACTTTGAGAGATCAGAGTTCACCTTTCTATCGATGTGTGGAGTAGCTTAGGGAGCTGAGCTTCGCTCGGTAGCCGTGTTCTCATTCTTTACGGCTTTGTTTTTCCCTTTTCTTTTGGCTGTTCTACTCCTGGTGTTCCGGTTTTCTTTTACAGCTTTCTAGTTGTAGTTAGCTTTCCTACTTTACTACTACTGTTGTTTCGCTCCCGTGTTACTACGTTATTTTTCAATGGGGATCCGCGCGACCCCTACTGAGCCAGTGACACGAGGCTCACCCCTGCTTTTCAGGTGTGGTTGCTTCTCCTTCTTCCTGGTGCTTGTGACGCGGTGCGTCCGTTCTTGGTTGCCAGCTGTGCCAGCGTTCTCTAAGTCGGGCTTCCCCCGAGTTGAGGGTACGTTGTAATTTCTATTGGGCTGTACTTGTCTTTTCTTGGACTGGACTCATGAAAATTTAAACTGTTAATGAAAATGTGATTTTATTTCTTTCTATTTTAGCAAACCTGATCATTGAAATATTAATTGCTTACTATTTTATCTAGGTCTTCAATGTACCCCAGCCATACCTTTTATCCCTTCGGAGCTTTACCGCTCTTGGGAGACCTCGCGGGTTCCAAGTGCTATCGGGTCTACTCGGTATTCCTCTCGGGTATATCCGGTATCCGGAGTCCGAGTCATCACACAGCCTGTCAAAGAATCCAGCTCTGCAAACTTGCCTGATGGGGGAGGTTTCCAGGACACTAGCTGTGAAGGGTTGTCAGCTTTACCAAGTAGCCCCAAGGAAGCTTCAGCGGCACCAGTCGACAACTGTCGGCAGGAAGCTTGCGATCCAAACCAATCCTTGATAGAGCCCAGCAACAACAATTTCCCAGTCCCATCAGCGTCAACCAATGGCTTCAAAAATCAAGAAATACATGAAGCCGACACCGATGATGAAGATTTCATCGACTTCTAGCCCGCTCCTCCCAAGCTGGAGGACGGTGGCCAGGCAACCGTTGACGAACTCATTGAAATCAATTTGGGCAGAGATGAAGACCACCAGCCAACTTTTGTCAGCGCCCTCCTCACCGAAGCAGAAAAGTAAGGCTACCAGCAACTCCTGCTCGAATACAAAGACTGCTTCGTCTAGACATACAATGAGATGCCAGGGCTAGATCCCTCTGTAGTGGAGCAAGAGCTAGCAGTCTCTCCCTCAGCAACCCCAGTTAAATAGCCACAGCGCTGCATGTGCCATGAGCTGGAACTCCAAGTCTCAGCCGAGGTCGATAAGATGGCGGAATTCGACTTCATCGAACTTTGCATCTACCCGATCTGGCTCGCCAACATCGTCCCAATAAAGAAGAAAAATGGTCAAGTCTGCATTTGTGTCGACTTTTGGGACCTCAACAAAGTATGTCCAAAGGATGACTTCCTAGTCCCAATCATGGAAACTATGGTCGACATGACCACTGGACATGAAGTCTTGTCATTCATGGATGGGTCGTCCGGTTACAACCAGATCCGGATGTCCCTCAAAGACAAGAATCACACTACCTTCCAATCCCCCAAAGGGATTTTCAACTACAAGCGCATGCCCTTTGGTTTGAAGAATGCTAGCGCTACTTACCAATGGGTCATGACCAAAATATTCGACGAGATGCTGCACGACATCTTCGAATGCTATGTCGACGACCTCGTCGTCAAGACTAAAAGGCGCGAAGACCACCTACATGATTTGTGCCAAGTCTTCAATTGACTCTAGCAATATGGGCTCAAGATGAACCCTATGAAATGCGCCTTTGGCGTATCTAGCGACAAGTTTCTCGGCTTCATCGTTAGATACCGAGGAATTGAGGTGGACCCCTATAAGATCAAAGCGATCCGGGAGCTTCCACCACCCAAGAACCTTACCGAGCTTAGGTCCTTGCAAGGAAGACTGGCCTACATTCGAAGGTTCATCTCCAATCTTTCTGGCCGATGTGTGCCTTTCAGTAAGCTGATAAAGAAAGACGCCCCATTCATATGGGACCTAGAATGCCAGATTGCTTTCGAGCCGATCAAGGAGTACCTCCTCTCTCCCCTAGTCTTGGGGGCACCAGTCAAGGGCAAACCCCTTATACTCTACATCGCTGCCATGGACGCTTCGTTATGAGCTCTACTGGCGTAAATCAATGAGGAGGGTAAAGAGCAATCGCTCTACTACCTCAGCCGAAAACTAATCGGCGCTGAGTATCGCTACTCCCCTATGGAGAAAGTATGCTTAGCTATAGTGTTTGTCGCCAAGAAGCTGTGGCACTACCTTCTATCCCATCTGGTTGAGCTCATATCCAAGCACGACCCACTCAAGTACCTCCTCAAGCAGCCCGTGCTCTCAGGCCGACAGAGTAAAGCGAGAGAAGATGAAGAGAAAGGCAAAGACAGAGTAGCACAGGAGGCCCAAGAGATGGAACTCTGAGAGGAAGAGCGTCCAAACACGTCACTTGCTTCGCAGATCGGAGGGGAATTGGAGCTCGCGGCAAGGGAGCTCCTGGAGCTGGTACAGTCTCCTACTGCAGAGCAGAGGGGAGTTCAACCAGCATCCTCAGCTTCAAGAGCTTCACGGCCATCAGGGTCGCGAGAGAAACAGGAGGACGACGAAAAGCATCGCCAGAACAGATAGAAAGGCATGGCACAGCAAAGCGATTGCTGCATCACGAGACTATAGAAGGCCTCCGAGGGAATTCTTACCTTTGGAGAGAGAAGAGACGTAACCAGGAGGGTGACGAGGATTAGTGAATGGCTTGTACACCCACTCCTTCCTCATGACGGGCACAAACCCTTATATAGATATATGAGTGGAATGACTTGGCTTGAACACAGCTTGCTTGCCCGTTCGTTCCTTCTGCTCTACAGGTCTTTTCTACCACATGGGTTCCTGCGAGACATGCTCGACAAGATGTCGCCTTAAAACACGGAGTGGTGACTCACCATAGCCATGATTTTCAAAGGGAGTCTGCCATCAGACTTCAACAATATCAGCCCGTGGTGCTTTTTTCCACGTGAATGTCCCTCGTTTCCCTGTTTGCGCTAAAAGTAGTCGCAATAGGACAAGGGACACGGGGAATCTTTGGACCGAATAGGGGTGGCGGGTCAACAATCACAGCTCTGCTCCATTCACTTCGCATGGCGAAGTGACACGCGAGTGTACCGTGGCCATGATTTTTCAAAAGGATCTACCACCAATTTCAAAAACATCGGCCCTTGGCCCTATTTTCCCGCATAAATGTCCCCGATTTACTTGTTTGCTCTAAAAGTAGATGCAACAGGACCATAAATGCGAAGAATCTTTGGACCGAATAAGGACGACAAGTCAACAAATCACGCCCCCAAACTCCCCATGGTAGAGTGGCCGCAACAGTAAGGGGGGTGACTTGTCGCAAAGGCTGTTGCTAGGGGTGATGGTGATAGATCTAGATCACCTTCCTTCCAATCCTATAAATACCTCCTCTTTCACTCGACCTGAGAGCACCCGAGTCGTGAGAGCTGATCCGAAGAGTGAAAGTTTGCAAGAAGGGGAGGTAGTGAGAGTTGCTCAATTTTCAGGATGGAGGGTGAATCTAGCTTCAGAGCAGAAGGTGAGTCTTCCCGCTCTTCAAAGAGGAGCAGATCTGGCAGCAGTTCCAGGAGACTTTCAGAAGTCGAGGGGCAGCTCGGTGAGAGGACGCAATCACAACTCGTAAGTTGGACCTTGTCATCCCTTCCTTCATTCTTTCTTCCTTTTTCTTCTTGGCAAAGCTCCCCTTTGCTCAGTTCTTGTGTATGTGCAGAGCATGATGAAATCACACATATCCTGGGAGCTTGTGGTTGCCGCATATCGTGGTCTTCCAGACTTTCAGAAGGCCAGGCTAGACGTGATGGGATTTGGGGCCTTTCTGCGGATCGAGCCAATCAAGCTCGACCTCGTCCTCATCCAAGCGTTGCGCGAAAGATGGGACCCAGTAAGTCGGGCATTCTTGATGCCCTGGGGGCACATGATACCCAGTCTGGAAGATGTGGTCCGAATCACGAGTCTCAGAGTGGATGGGGAGGCAGTGACCGGAGTCACTTACGCGGACTACCGAGAAGGTGCCCAGAAGCTGTTAGGACTGGAACTTGACAGTCGGGGTTTATATGGTGGAGGGGGTATAGTGGAAGTAGAGGAAATCTCGGACGAACGGTGAATGATAAGGGGTTTGGAAGGTTGAGGTAGATTGGAAACGGAGGTGACTTGGGGTGGATGATGGACGATAAAGGGTTTATATGGTGGAGGGGGTATAGTGGAAGTATAAGGGACCTCAGATGAATGATGACTGATAAGAGGTTTAAATGGTGGAGGAGGAGGTTCAATGGGGGTAGAGGTGGATGGTGTGTCATACGGGTAATGGGCGGTAAAATGGTTAGAAGGCGGGGGTAAAGGTGCGATAGAGGTAGATGGTAAATTAGAGGAATAAGAAGTGATCAGGGGATTGAGGGGTGAAAAAGGAGTGGGAGATGGCCTTTGGTGATGGACTAATGGTGAATTGACGATAGGGGTACGAATAAGAGGGCGTGATGGCTGTGGAACGGGAGAAGGACCAAATAGGGGTTGTGAGGGGGTTGAATGGTAAGAAAATGATGTTCGAAGGAGACGAGGAGGCTGATTGGTGGTATGACTGGTAGCAAGGACAGAGGTGCTTTCTAAACGACAGGTTTGCTCTCTTCCAACTTCTGAGAAGGAGGAAATTGAATTAACCTGGTAGTTGGGCTGTTGGTGCTCCGGAAGCGGGTTATGGATGATGCCCATATTAGGCTGCTGTTGTGGGGCCTGTTGAGGCTGTTGTTGTTGATGTGGTTGTTGTGGTAACTGTGGCCTAGGCGGAGGTCTCCTGGCCTTTAGGGTGGCGATGCATCGCCTCATTTCATCCCAATCGATTTCACCGAGATCATTCATGTCGTAAATGTAATCTTTGAAGTTGAAACAATTCTCCACCGTATGACCCGGCTGTCTGTGATAGACACAGTACCTGGAGGTATCAGCATTTGGGGGCCATGCAAACTTTTCTTTGGGCAAAGTAAGTAGGTTGGCAGCCATGAGGGCATTAAAAATGTCCGGCAATGCCTCGGGCAATGGTGGATAATGAGCTCTTTTGGGTCCAATAGGCCTCATCCGTTGTTGTGGTGGGCCATAATTTCCCGGGGGTGGAACTTGGTGATACTGAGGTTGTGGTTGTTGTTATTGTTGCAGGGGATGAAAGGGTTGGGGCATGTTGTTTTGAAGGGGGTTATTTTGGGGTGGTGGACGATAAAGAGGTGGACCCTGCTGAAAGGGTGGTGGACCCTGCTGAAAGGGTGGTCGTGAAACCTGAGGAGGCCTTGGGTTAACTGGTTGGTTGGGGTCGCCAAGCACACTTACTTGCTCGTTTATGACGACTCCCTCAGTTGTTCCTCCTTGGACACCAGTGCCCGTCTTCTTAAACACCCTTGGTTTTGGAGGTTCAAACATGTGCATGATGGGAGAATCTTTTAATTGGGTCTGGATATACCGAGCCCTCTCATAAAGTTCCTCCATCGTGGTAAGCTTATTCATGGCTAAAATGTGTCTAAACTGCAGGGTGCATTAGACACAATCATCTTGACTTGCTCGGGTTCTGAAAGGGTATCCTTTATTTTATCGGCCAGAGACCTCCACCTATCAGCATACTGGATAAAATCCTCATCTGACCTCATTTTCTCAGCAACTAGGTCGGTGATAGAAAGGGAGGGACCGACCCTATCCCGGTACTTCTGTATGAATTTGGCTTTGACAATTTCAAAATCTCTAGCCTCACTCGGTTCTAGTGAATAGAACCATTCTAGGGCGGGACCATCCAATGATTTCCGAAAAAGGTAAGCCAGGGATTTTGGATCGTTCTGCCATGAGGAAGATTCATACATAAAATCCTTGATGTGAATATAAGGATTTCCCGTGCCGTTATACCTACGGTATGTAGGCATTTCGGAGGGAGGAAGATGAAATATGGGGAGATTTGGCAGGGAAATGTCAGGGACAGACTTCCCACGTGCCTCTTTCTTGAAATTACGGAACTCCTCGTTCATTTCATTGATTTTGTTGAGGAGAGATTGAGTGAGGTCCTCGGCAGGTGGAGGTTGGGCCTGCCACTGAGGCTGAGAAGACCTGCCAAGGGCCTGAGAAGGGAATGCTGAACCAGAAGGGTATGGTGGCACACTAGTGGATGGACCCGTTTGGGGTACCGTATGGAGGATGGCAGGGGCTTGAGATTGTGGAAGGGGAGATTGGTAAGAGGCAGGCTGTTGACTCGCCTGTCGTTGAAATGAGGAAGAAGGAGCGTCATGTACATATGATGGAAAAGTGGTAGCCTGGAGCGGCTATTGGTAGGATGTGGGAGCCGGAGTTGACTCCTGAGGAGGGGGAGCAATAGATTTCCCCTTTAAAATAGCCTGAAAGGCTAGAAGTTGCTCAGGGCTGAGCTGCGTACTGGCGAGGACACCTAACAGGGAAAAGATGTCCTTAGGTGGGGCTACTTCCCGTGAAACAGCGGGAACCTCTTGCGAGGTCTCACGAGAAGGGCCTGAGTCCTTTGCGTGGACACGTGGGTCAATTGACTGACCACGTCCTGATTGGTTTTCTTCGAGAGAATCGTGAGCCATTGTTGGAATTTTTCCAGAACGTAAAAGCATACACCAACAGACAAATATCAAAGATTACCAAACAAGTGGATGATCTTATGCCACTTTTTTTGTTTTTGTTTTACCTATTTTTTTGTCTTTTTAACAAATATAAATATTCACACAAAATTTGCAAAAATCCTAGTTACACCTTGATTTTACCGCCGTGTCAACTAGGGACACTCGTTTCACCACGGATAGGTAACTAACTTCGGGGTACTTCAGTGGTACAACCTGCCCAGTGAACGAAGAGGGAATCCTTCGATGTCGGGGACTTACGGAGGTCCCGATGGAGGAGATCCTAGTCCGTCGAGAGGAATTCCCGACGGAGAGTCCTTCCTTCACCGAGAAAGGTTAATCCTTAGAAAAGTAAAATAAAGGGGTAGATGCATGAAATGCAATACTGAATGAAAGAAATGTAACACACAAGAACACACAAATATAGCAAAAATAACAGTGATATAACAAGGATATAACAACAATGAACAGATGGAGTAAGATATAGCCGTTCTTCTTTTCGAAACACGTAGACCACTTGGAAAAACAGAAAAGACTATAAGAGTGCACGTGGTGCACGAGGGGGATGATGTGGCGCACGCGGGCGCAATAAGAAAGGGCACACGTGGGTGCCGAGTGGAGGGGAGCACACGTGGGTGCTAAATGGAGGGGCACACGTGGGTGCCAAATAGAGGAGAGCACACGTGGGTGCTAAATGGAGGGGCACACGTGGGTGCCGAGTAGAGGAGAGCACACGTGGGTGCTAAATGGAGAGGCACATGTGGGTGCCGAATGGAGGAGAGCACACGTGGGTGCTAAATGGAGAGGCACATGTGGGTGCCGAACGGAGGGGAGTGCACGTAGTGCACGAGACAAGGTTGACCTCTCAAGTAACCATGAAGGACCGGGGGGAGTGCACGAGGTGCACGAGGGAAGTGAGCGCACGTGGGCGCAATAGGGAAGGGCACACGTGGGTGCCGAAAGGAGGGACACGCGTGGGTGTCAAAAGGAGGGGCACACGTGGGTGCCGAAAGCTTGTGGGTAACCAAAAAAGCAAAAAGCAGGTCCCACCGTGATCGCCAGAGATGTGAACGCGTCACGTGGTGGACTGAGAGAGAGAGATGGAGTTTCTCCCTCTCTGAGTGAAAGAGTAAAAAATGATAAAAATGAAAACGCGTGCGTAAAAGGATGATGTAGAAAAGACGGCAGAGAGTATGACCTAAAAGGTCACTCTGTACGAGGACGTGGAGCCTAGACTTACCGGACCCTCGGTACAGGGCGGAGAACGGGATCCGAAGACCCTCTCACGCAAACTGAACCCCTTCCCGGTAGGCGTGACCTACTATTCCGAGGACAGCTTTCTATATACCGAGCGTGAACCTGGGACTCTACGTAGTAGAAGTTGGCGGACACAAAGACACACGTAGACTCGACCGCTTAGGTACTTTCTATATCCAAAGTAGCTCTGGGCGAACTACGACCTCCAGACTCAACCCTGTGTCTGCGACCAGGGGACGGCTCTTCATCCTCTCAAGGTGGCTCAGGCGCACCCTCTTGCTGGCGATGGAACCCTGCTTGCCTAGTATTGCCTCCGTGTGCACACGTCGGGCTCTCAAGGCTATTTTGTGGGAGCTCTCCGGGGTGTCCCTCTCAAAGGAAGGTATAGGCTCAAAGCACTCACTAGGATCCACCGCGGTGCCCATATAGGGTGCCAGGTCAGCCACGTGAGAAGTGGGGAATATCCCATACCCCATTGGTAAATTCAATCCATAAGCTGTGTTGCCAAAGTCACTAGGAACAGGAAAAGGTCCAAGTCCTCGTGCCCTCGAATGGGACGTGACCCTAAGGTAGGGCCACTCCGATGCCATCATCACCAAATTGCCTACTTGGAATTCCAAGTGGCGCTCGCGAGCTCTTATCCGCTCTTTGTGAACCTCACCGCTCATTGCGAATTGCTTGCGTGTATGCGTATGCCATGTACTATGATGCGGTGTGGGTGTGAAAAGCTTGGTGTGTAAAGGTGGACCGGGGCAACCGTAAATTATCCTATCATGTTGTGATGCCATGTGGACCTTGATGAACTTGGGTGGGCCGGGGCAGCCACAAGTGGCCCTATCATGCATGGGCTTTATAACAATGGTTGGAGGGCCATGGTATCTATAGGGGAACCTATCACACAAAGTGGTGATGAATGTCGGGGGGCCCGGACATCCGTAGATGCTCCTACCATGCATATGATCAATGATGAATGAGGTAGGGCCGTTATACCCGAATATAGACCAATCATGCATCCTACTTGGCATGTGGGTGATATGAACGAGTGGACCCGACTTAAGAATCATGCCAAGTAGTGATGTACGCCAAGACTTATGCACTTTTGTACAAAAGATGTCTCCTATGTGTGGGCTTTTAGACTTCCATTGGAATGGGTCAAAGGGGTCTAGGAAGGTGGATATCCTGAAGTGGGGCACTTCCTCACTCCCTAAGTGTATATTACCCAATGTCATGGCGATCATGGTGTAATCTGAGTCTTGGGAGAGGTGGGCTTGGTCCAACATAGTGGGTGATGGTAGGAAAATGTGGGTGGTGGGTGAGGTGGTTAGGCCACATGGGTATCCGTACTCCCATTGGAAGCGGTCAAAGGGATCATTGTATGGGTTGCCTAGAGAGAGGAACTCCATGTCCTCAAGGTTCCCAAATAGTGAGTCATCCTCCTCCAAGGTAATTGGGCCAAGGTCTCTAGTGGGTTGGCAAATCAAATCAATTGGAACCTCAATGGGTGGGGAGTGGGCCACGATGGGTTTCTCATCCTTGGGGAGAAAGAGGAGGATTTCACTCGTATAATGGCCACAAGTGTAGATGGAGGTGATGGAACTGGTGGTGGGGTATGCTAGGAAGATGGTGCTAGACTCCAATGGTCCTATGGCTAGCATATTGGTCAGGTGGACTTGCCATTGTAAGCAGTCCACTAAGTCCCCTAAGTCTTCCACAAGATAGGAGGTTTGAAGTGTGACATGGGAAGACTGGGTGGGCACAATGTGGGCTTGATATCCCAAGGGTGAATGGTAGGGTGGTGAGCTAGGAATGGTGGGGCCCCGCTTGAGCCATTGGAGTATGGACTCATTCATGGTGACAATGTGCGGCTCATGAGGACCCGGACTAGGAGTAGTGGGTAAGTTTTGTGGCTCCTCCTCCTCAAAGGTGTAGGCTTGGGTTGGGCTTGATCGGGGAAGTTCTTGGGTTGGAATTGGGGTCAGGGGTGGAAGATAAGTTGGCTGAAGAGGTTTGGATTGGGGTGCATAGGTCTTTCTAAGATTGGCCCTCATTTCATCCCAAGATTCAATGGGTGCTTCCCCTTTGGCTTCTCTCAAACCTACAATGGCCTCCCATTCTTTCCTAGCTTGGCGCCAGAGCAAACTCTTGGCATAGTTGACTTGTATAGGCCCTGATAGAGTGAACCTCCCAAAGTGTCGATCTATGGAGTCCTCCCACTCTAGATATATACTAGGGCGGGTTCCATCAAACACAAAGGCTTCTAATGGGCCTAAGAGTGGCGAATATGCCAAGTATGAGGTAGTCATGATGGAGAACAAGGGTGATGCATGCAATGGCCCTAGGACAAGACTTAGTAGAGACAAGTGTAGAACTTGCTCTGATACCAATTTGATGTGAAACGAAATCCTTGGACTTAAATGTGCAAGCAACACAACAAGTTGGCAGCGTCACACTAGCGGACTCACTCGCGTAAGCACACTCGGATCCGTAGAAGGACCGGCGATGGCGGTGAGGGTCCGAGGTTGGACCTCGAGGCTCCAAGGATTTGACCAGCTAGGGATAGACCCCAATGGGCCAGGGATGCCCAATGTCAAGGGCGGCCGGCACGCCGAGGGCGTGGGATGTAATGTCACACTCACAACTCGCCCGCGGTGGCACTTGACTAAACGGAATGTTGGAACGAGCTCTCTCTCACCGCCGACGGCACATCAAGGGATAATACTAAACTAAGCAATGATAAGAAACCAGCAGAGGAGAGTGGACCGAAGCTCACCTGATCGGTGTGAAGACACCGATCCCGGCCGGAGACGAGGGCGAGCGGGGAAGTGTGGGTTCCCCGCACACTGCGCCGATGAAGCTTGAATCCTGCTTAATTAGTTACATTCACTACACCTCTCACAGGAGGGTGAGCTTGGGGTGGGGATTTCACTGTTACAATCAAACACTACCTCCACGCAGGGAGGGGCGGTAAGCCGGCCAGGCGGGAAGGGAAGATTCGCCGAGAAATCACGAGGAGGAGCCGCTGCCGAACCGACCTGCTTGCTGTGATGGGTGACGGACAGTCGGTGTAGCCGCTGTAGATCTCAGCCTAGAATTTTGCTGATGACGAGACCAGAAGGGATATTTTCGTAACAGGAGCGAGGACGCCTCTGAATTTTACTGATTTCTTCTAGAGTCGTCTCTGGCCACGGCGGAGCTTCGAACAGGACAGTGGAATCTGGGACTGACGGCTTCAGATATGATGCAGTAGGATGCAGAGGTTGTACCATGGGCTCCCGATCTCCGAATCTCGAACCGTCAGAATTTATGGAACCGTGGATGAACTCTCTTTGCAGCAAAACTGGTAGGGAGGCCGTCGGAGGTCGGGGTGGCCTGGGGGACGCCGATGAGTGAGTGCTGGTCGCAGAGGACTGGGGAAGGCAGACCCGCGCGACTGTAGGGGAAAACTCAGAACTTTGGCTCCCGGATGCCGACTGTGGTTCTGCTTCTTGCTTCTGGTCGGGGACAGGTGGAGGAAGAACTTTGAAGAAAGTCCGTTGGTCTGAATCCTCCACGGTTAGTCGTGGTGCAGTGACGAACCGGGTTGCAGATCCTGGCCGCAGCGGCTACCAGATAAGAGCAGTGGGTTGCAGAAGTTGTCCCGGCCGCTCCCGGATGCCAAATTTTGAACCTTTGGAGTTGCTGGAACCGTGGACAATCCCTCTACGCTGAAAAACTGACGGGGAAGCCGTCCGACGTCAGGGTGGACTGGGGGATGCCGATGAGTGGAGGTAGGTCACTGCCAACTGTGGGAGGCAGACCCAACCAGTCAAGGAAGAAAGACCAAAACTCTGACCTCCGGATGCCGAATGCACTTCCGCTTCTTGATCCAGAAAGAGGACTGGTGGAGGAAGATATTTTTAGAAGAGCTTGCGGCTTGAATCCTTCACTGTCGGCCGTGGTGTAGCTTTGAACAGGGTTCAGGAACTCTGCTGATGGAGCTCTGCGCAGTCGGGGGAGATTGGCTCTCCCGGACAGCCCTGAACTCGGAATGGTACGATTCTTCCTCGCCTGCGTAGTGGACTAGACGCCCTTTCCAGAAAGGTATGGTACGCCTCTGTATGTCACCGTGTGAATCCGGGGAAGCTTCTGCAAGTCGTACCTTCTTCAGCCACCTGCAGACTGATCAAAGGGGGAGAGAGGGGTGGAAGAACTTGGTTGGCCAAAGGAAGAACAATGGGAAGGGGGGTTGGGGGCTGCGACCTAGGGAGGTGGGGGGGGGCTGGGAATGAATGTGGTGCAGTCCCAAAGGGAGGAGAATTTGAATTTTAGCTTGGGAGGGGTGAAGGGGTGCTTGGGGAAGTGAGGGGGTGTATGGGGAATGCCAAGGGGTGCCTTGGAAGAGGGGCTTCCACCTAGGGGTTGGAGGGGGATTAAATGGGAGGTATGGGGAAGGGGGAGGGGTCTTAATTAGGGGAGAATAGGGAGGAGAGAGAGTGAATTTCAAAATTTAGAGAGAGAGAGAGAATGAGAGAGCTAGAGAGAGAGAGAGGGGTGCACTTATGCTCAAATATTCAATACTTCATTAGCTCCAAATGGGGGGGATTGGGGTCCTATTTATAGGAAACCCACAATTTAACAAAAGACCCTGAGTTTTTGACTAATGACAATAAAGCAAGGGGGAAGGGGGGTGCCCATGGGCCTAGCCCACTTAATTGGGCCCAACTGACTCATTAACCACTCTAATGACAATTAACCTAGGTATATGACTCTTTAACCTAGGTACTTGACTCAATAAAAGAGAAATTACATAATCTATGACTCAATAAAATATAAAAATTACAAGTCATGATTAAGAAAATGCCGCGAACATGATGACGCATAGCTGGCAAGCAACGGGACCCTCGAAAGAATGAGGAGTGGTAGGAGATGTCCTCATCATACCCCCGGGGTGCGGAGAACTCGACTTCGTCGAGTATGGGTCCACCGGGGTAGCGGTCCTCCAAAGTAGCTCCGGGCGAACTACGACCTCCAGACTCAACCCTGTGTCTGCGACCAGGGGACGGCTCTTCATCCTCTCAAGGTGGCTCAGGCGCACCCTCTTGCTGGCGATGGAACCCTGCTTGCCTAGTATTGCCTCCGTGTGCACACGTCGGGCTCTCAAGGCTATTTTGTGGGAGCTCTCCGGGGTGTCCCTCTCAAAGGAAGGTATAGGCTCAAAGCACTCACTAGGATCCACCGCGGTGCCCATATAGGGTGCCAGGTCAGCCACGTGAGAAGTGGGGAATATCCCATACCCCATTGGTAAATTCAATCCATAAGCTGTGTTGCCAAAGTCACTAGGAACAGGAAAAGGTCCAAGTCCTCGTGCCCTCGAATGGGAGGTGACCCTAAGGTAGGGCCACTCCGATGCCATCATCACCAAATTGCCTACTTGGAATTCCAAGTGGCGCTCGCGAGCTCTTATCCGCTCTTTGTGAACCTCACCGCTCATTGCGAATTGCTTGCGTGTATGCGTATGCCATGTACTATGATGCGGTGTGGGTGTGAAAAGCTTGGTGTGTAAAGGTGGACCGGGGCAACCGTAAATTGTCCTATCATGTTGTGATGCCATGTGGACCTTGATGAACTTGGGTGGGCCGGGGCAGCCACAAGTGGCCCTATCATGCATGGGCTTTATAACAATGGTTGGAGGGCCATGGTATCTATAGGGGAACCTATCACACAAAGTGGTGATGAATGTCGGGGGGCCCGACATCCGTAGATGCTCCTACCATGCATATGATCAATGATGAATGAGGTAGGGCCGTTATACCCGAATATAGACCAATCATGCATCCTACTTGGCATGTGGGTGATATGAACGAGTGGACCCGACTTAAGAATCATGCCAAGTAGTGATGTACGCCAAGACTTATGCACTTTTGTACAAAAGATGTCTCCTATGTGTGGGCTTTTAGACTTCCATTGGAATGGGTCAAAGGGGTCTAGGAAGGTGGATATCCTGAAGTGGGGCACTTCCTCACTCCCTAAGTGTATATTACCCAATGTCATGGCGATCATGGTGTAATCTGAGTCTTGGGAGAGGTGGGCTTGGTCCAACATAGTGGGTGATGGTAGGAAAAGGTGGGTGGTGGGTGAGGTGGTTAGGCCACATGGGTATCCGTACTCCCATTGGAAGCGGTCAAAGGGATCATTGTATGGGTTGCCTAGAGAGAGGAACTCCATGTCCTCAAGGTTCCCAAATAGTGAGTCATCCTCCTCCAAGGTAATTGGGCCAAGGTCTCTAGTGGGTTGGCAAATCAAATCAATTGGAACCTCAATGGGTGGGGAGTGGGCCACGATGGGTTTCTCATCCTTGGGGAGAAAGAGGAGGATTTCACTCGTATAATGGCCACAAGTGTAGATGGAGGTGATGGAACTGGTGGTGGGGTATGCTAGGAAGATGGTGCTAGACTCCAATGGTCCTATGGCTAGCATATTGGTCAGGTGGACTTGCCATTGTAAGCAGTCCACTAAGTCCCCTAAGTCTTCCACAAGATAGGAGGTTTGAAGTGTGACATGGGAAGACTGGGTGGGCACAATGTGGGCTTGATATCCCAAGGGTGAATGGTAGGGTGGTGAGCTAGGAATGGTGGGGCCCCGCTTGAGCCATTGGAGTATGGACTCATTCATGGTGACAATGTGCGGCTCATGAGGACCCGGACTAGGAGTAGTGGGTAAGTTTTGTGGCTCCTCCTCCTCAAAGGTGTAGGCTTGGGTTGGGCTTGATCGGGGAAGTTCTTGGGTTGGAATTGGGGTCGGGGGTGGAAGATAAGTTGGCTGAAGAGGTTTGGATTGGGGTGCATAGGTCTTTCTAAGATTGGCCCTCATTTCATCCCAAGATTCAATGGGTGCTTCCCCTTTGGCTTCTCTCAAACCTACAATGGCCTCCCATTCTTTCCTAGCTTGGCGCCAGAGCAAACTCTTGGCATAGTTGACTTGTATAGGCCCTGATAGAGTGAACCTCCCAAAGTGTCGATCTATGGAGTCCTCCCACTCTAGATATATACTAGGGCGGGTTCCATCAAACACAAAGGCTTCTAATGGGCCTAAGAGTGGCGAATATGCCAAGTATGAGGTAGTCATGATGGAGAACAAGGGTGATGCATGCAATGGCCCTAGGACAAGACTTAGTAGAGACAAGTGTAGAACTTGCTCTGATACCAATTTGATGTGAAACGAAATCCTTGACTTAAATGTGCAAGCAACACAACAAGTTGGCAGCGTCACACTAGCGGACTCACTCGCGTAAGCACACTCGGATCCGTAGAAGGACCGGCGATGGCGGTGAGGGTCCGAGGTTGGACCTCGAGGCTCCAAGGATTTGACCAGCTAGGGATAGACCCCAATGGGCCAGGGATGCCCAATGTCAAGGGCGGCCGGCACGCCGAGGGCGTGGGATGTAATGTCACACTCACAACTCGCCCGCGGTGGCACTTGACTAAACGGAATGTTGGAACGAGCTCTCTCTCACCGCCGACGGCACATCAAGGGATAATACTAAACTAAGCAATGATAAGAAACCAGCAGAGGAGAGTGGACCGAAGCTCACCTGATCGGTGTGAAGACACCGATCCCGGCCGGAGACGAGGGCGAGCGGGGAAGTGTGGGTTCCCCGCACACTGCGCCGATGAAGCTTGAATCCTGCTTAATTAGTTACATTCACTACACCTCTCACAGGAGGGTGAGCTTGGGGTGGTGATTTCACTGTTACAATCAAACACTACCTCCACGCAGGGAGGGGCGGTAAGCCGGCCAGGCGGGAAGGGAAGATTCGCTGAGAAATCACGAGGAGGAGCCGCTGCCGAACCGACCTGCTTGCTGTGATGGGTGACGGACAGTCGGTGTAGCCGCTGTAGATCTCAGCCTAGAATTTTGCTGATGACGAGACCAGAAGGGATATTTTCGTAACAGGAGCGAGGACGCCTCTGAATTTTACTGATTTCTTCTGGAGTCGTCTCTGGCCACGGCGGAGCTTCGAACAGGACAGTGGAATCTGGGACTGACGGCTTCAGATATGATGCAGTAGGATGCAGAGGTTGTACCATGGGCTCCCGAGCTCCGAATCTCGAACCGTCAGAATTTATGGAACCGTGGATGAACTCTCTTTGGAGAAAAACTGGTAGGGAGGCCGTCGGAGGTCGGGGTGGCCTGGGGGACGCCGATGAGTGAGTGCTGGTCGCAGAGGACTGGGGAAGGCAGACCCGCGCGACTGTAGGGGAAAACTCAGAACTTTGGATCCCGGATGCCGACTGTGGTTCTGCTTCTTGCTTCTGGTCGGGGACAGGTGGAGGAAGAACTTTGAAGAAAGTCCGTTGGTCTGAATCCTCCACGGTTAGTCGTGGTGCAGTGACGAACCGGGTTGCAGATCCTGGCCGCAGCGGCTACCAGATAAGAGCAGTGGGTTGCAGAAGTTGTCCCGGCCGCTCCCGGATGCCAAATTTTGAACCTTTGGAGTTGCTGGAACCGTGGACAATCCCTCTACGCTGAAAAACTGACGGGGAAGCCGTCCGACGTCGGGGTGGACTGGGGGATGCCGATGAGTGGAGGCAGGTCACTGCCAACTGTGGGAGGCAGACCCGACCAGTCAAGGAAGAAAGACCAAAACTCTGACCTCCGGATGCCGAATGCACTTCCGCTTCTTGATCCAGAAAGAGGACTGGTGGAGGAAGATATTTGTAGAAGAGCTTGCGGCTTGAATCCTTCACTGTCGGCCGTGGTGTAGCTTTGAACAGGGTTCAGGAACTCTGCTGATGGAGCTCTGCGCAGTCGGGGGAGATTGGCTCTCCCGGACAGCCCTGAACTCGGAATGGTACGATTCTTCCTCGCCTGCGTAGTGGACTAGACGCCCTTTCCAGAAAGGTATGGTATGCCTCTGTATGTCACCGTGTGAATCCGGGGAAGCTTCTGCAAGTCGTACCTTCTTCAGCCACCTGCAGACTGATCAAAGGGGGAGAGAGGGGTGGAAGAACTTGGTTGGCCAAAGGAAGAACAATGGGAAGGGGGGTTGGGGGCTGCGACCTAGGGAGGTGGGGGGGGGGCTGGGAATGAATGTGGTGCAGTCCCAAAGGGAGGAGAATTTGAATTTTAGCTTGGGAGGGGTGAAGGGGTGCTTGGGGAAGTGAGGGGGTGTATGGGGAATGCCAAGGGGTGCCTTGGAAGAGGGGCTTCCACCTAGGGGTTGGAGGGGGATTAAATGGGAGGTATGGGGAAGGGGGAGGGGTCTTAATTAGGGGAGAATAGGGAGGAGAGAGAGTGAATTTCAAAATTTAGAGAGAGAGAGAGAATGAGAGAGCTAGAGAGAGAGAGAGGGGTGCACTTATGCTCAAATATTCAATACTTCATTAGCTCCAAATGGGGGGGATTGGGGTCCTATTTATAGGAAACCCACAATTTAACAAAAGACCCTGAGTTTTTGACTAATGACAATAAAGCAAGGGGGAAGGGGGGTGCCCATGGGCCTAGCCCACTTAATTGGGCCCAACTGACTCATTAACCACTCTAATGACAATTAACCTAGGTATATGACTCTTTAACCTAGGTACTTGACTCAATAAAAGGGAAATTACATAATCTATGACTCAATAAAATATAAAAATTACAAGTCATGATTAAGAAAATGCCGCGAACATGATGACGCATAGCTGGCAAGCAACGGGACCCTCGAAAGAATGAGGAGTGGTAGGAGATGTCCTCATCAGCGTAGGTGCTCGCGAGCGGTGGCAGGTGACTATCGGAGGAGAACAAAGGGGAGGACGGCGACGGATGATGAAGCTCGGAGCGGCAAGTTCATCGGCAAGGGCAAACAATGGCAGCAGTGAAACGGTGGCGACCGGAGGGCTTCACGGCAGACGGGAACGGTGGTCCAGGAGGTCGGTGTAGCGGCGGCGTGGAGGCTACGAACGCGGCAGCATGCAGGGGGTGTCGGCGGTGAGGGCGGTGGACGCGGAAGCAGTCGGCGGCGACTTGGGCAGCGGCGCCGTGCGAAGTGGCCAGTGGTCTGGACGGTGGAGTTGGTCGTGGTGCGCAAGGAGATGGCTGGGGGGTTTTGCAACCGGCTGCGGTTGAGAAGGAGGAGGTGGCCGGTGTTGGTGGGGGGATGGCTGGAACGGAGGTGGTTGCGATGGTGGTATGGGGTTGCCGTGGGCGAGAGGGGAGACCGGCAGAGGGCTCGGCAGAGGTTCAGTGAGGGGGGGCTGTGGTGGACTCGTAACGAAGACGGTGGTCACAGTGCGGCGGGAATTGTGGAGCAGCGGCTATTCGAGGGGCGGCGGCTGTGGGTTAGTAGGAGAGATGAGGGGAAGAATGCTGTGATAGTAAGAGGGAGTGAGAGGGAGTGATGAGTTGTAAGGGGGAAAGGGAGAGGAGAGCTAAGGGAGGTGGACGTGAGGTCTAATGTGTGTCTCTTCAGAAGGGAGAGCCCGGGGAGTGTGATGAGGATGAAGAGTTGGTGAGGTGTCCATGGGGAATGAAAGCGATATGGCTAGAGGAGGGGTCCTCTCCATAAGGTGATTGGTTGAAGGAAAATAGAGAGACAATGGGATGACGAGAGGAATAATGCAATATGAGAGAGAAGTGCAATAAGAGAGAAGGATAGGCTCTCTCTCACGTGGGTGAGAGAGATGGGTGGGTATGCATGTCGGATGGTGAGAGTGTGAGAGAGATAAGAAAGGAGGGAGCAAAGAGGGAGACGTGACGAAGATGTATGGATCAGAGGAGAGAGTGCGATATGAAGAAAGATTAGGGAGGTGAGATAATATGAACAGGTTTATAAAATTAAGAGATTAAGTTATAATGAGTTTATATAATACGAACCATATATCTACAATTACACACATATATATATATATATTTACAATTCTATGTATACATGTTTATTATTATTTATTTATATATAACTTATAGCTCTTTCTGAAAATTTTTTAACCCTTTTTTAAACCTTTTCTCAATTTATTTTTTTTAACCTTTTCTGATTTTTTTGTATTTTTATAAGATTTTTTGATTTTTTATAACCTTTTTGTATTTTCTTTATATTTTCTTATAACCAGTTTTTTTGATTTTTTAATGAAATTTTCTTGATTTTTTTGTATGTTCTTATAACCCATTTTTTACTTTTATTTATTATTATTAAAATTTTGAATTTTCTTATAAGCTCCTTTTTTCATAAGCTTTTCTCATTTTTTTATATTTTTCTAACCTTTTCTCGATTTTTTATCTTTTTTATGTAAAACCCTGAAAATGGCTAATCACCCGCATAAAGTCAAATGTGTAAGCCACCTTGGGGCATCACGGTGTAATACAAGATGTACCTATGAAAACGTGAAAATGGCGTGTCTACAAGCCTGTCAAAGAATCCAGCTCTGCAAACTTGCCTGACGGGGGAGGTTTCCAGGACACTAGCTGTGAAGGGTTGTCAGCTTTACCAAGTAGCCCCAAGGAAGCTTCAGCGGCACCAGTCGACAACTGTCGGCAGGAAGCTTGCGATCCAAACCAATCCTTGATAGAGCCCAGCAACAACAATTTCCCAGTCCCATCAGCGTCAACCAATGGCTTCAAAAATCAAGAAATACACGAAGCCGACACCGATGATGAAGATTTCATCGACTTCTAGCCCGCTCCTCCCAAGCTGGAGGACGGTGGCCAGGCAACCGTTGACGAACTCATTGAAATCAATTTGGGCAGAGATGAAGACCACCAGCCAACTTTCGTCAGCGCCCTCCTCACCGAAGCAGAAAAGTGGGGCTACCAGCAACTCCTGCTCGAATACAAAGACTGCTTCGTCTAGACATACAAGGAGATGCTAGGGCTAGATCCCTCTGTAGTGGAGCAAGAGCTAGCAGTCTCTCCCTCAGCAACCCCAGTTAAACAGCCACAGCGCTGCATGTGCCATGAGCTGGAACTCCAAGTCTCAGCCGAGGTCGATAAGATGGCGGAAGTCGACTTCATCGAACTTTGCATCTACCCGATCTGGCTCGCCAACATCGTCCCAATAAAGAAGAAAAATGGTCAAGTCTGCATTTGTGTCGACTTTTGGGACCTCAACAAAGTATGTCCAAAGGATGACTTCCTAGTCCCAATCATGGAAACTATGGTCGACATGACCACTGGACATGAAGTCTTGTCATTCATGGATGGGTCGTCCGGTTACAACCAGATCCGGATGTCCCTCAAAGACAAGAATCACACTACCTTCCAATCCCCCAAAGGGATTTTCAACTACAAGCGCATGCCCTTTGGTTTGAAGAATGCTAGCGCTACTTATCAATGGGTCATGACCAAAATATTCGACGAGATGCTGCACGACATCGTCAAATGCTATGTCGATGACCTCGTCGTCAAGACTAAAAGGCGCGAAGACCACCTACATGATTTGTGCCAAGTCTTCAATCGACTCTAGCAATATGGGCTCAAGATGAACCCTATGAAATGCGCCTTTGGCGTATCTAGCGACAAGTTTCTCAGCTTCATCGTTAGATACCGAGGAATTGAGGTGGACCCCTATAAGATCAAAGCGATCCGGGAGCTTCCACCACCCAAGAACCTTACCGAGCTTAGGTCCTTCCAAGGAAGACTGGCCTACATTCGAAGGTTCATCTCCAATCTTTCTGGCCGATGTGTGCCTTTCAGCAAGCTGATGAAGAAAGACGCCCCATTCATATGGGACCTAGAATGCCAGATTGCTTTCGAGCCGATCAAGGAGTACCTCCTCTCTCCCCTAGTCTTGGGGGCACCAGTCAAGGGCAAACCCCTTATACTCTACATCGCTGCCATGGACGCTTCGTTATGAGCTCTATTGGCGCAAATCAATGAGGAGGGTAAAGAGCAATCGCTCTACTACCTCAACCGAAAACTAATCGGCGCTGAGTATCGCTACTCCCCTTTGGAGAAAGTATGCTTAGCTCTAGTGTTTGCCGCCAAGAAGCTGTGGCACTACCTTCTATCCCATCTGGTTGAGCTCATATCCAAGCACGACCCACTCAAGTACCTCCTCAAGCAGCCCGTGCTCTCAGGCCGACAGGGAAAATGGGTGTTGGGTATAGTTTTGTTTTGATGATGTCAATACAACATGAAGTCATTTGGTCATTTCAATTCCATGTCTGAAAATACATAAATGCAATTCTGCATAACTTGTTCTTCAAAATTCGGCACATATTCTTCTGATTTTCAGACTGCAATTGTTTAAATGGTGCTTTTAGGTTGTTTGCATGTTGAAAATATGCTATCAGACATTTGATGATTGAAAGGAGGTGCTACAAGAAAGATCCATGAAGAGGAAGTCGACTTGAGGAATCATAAAAGTCAACTTGAGCTTTGCTAGGCCACTCGCTAACTCAAAGGGCAATAGCTACGGATTAGTGGTGAAAAATAGGTGACCAGTGGTATAAAATAGATGATAAGGCAGAAAAATAAGTCACTAACAGTGAAATATAGGCGACAGGGCTGAAGCCGTTTTAAAAACATGAAGAAGAGATGCTGATGGAGTCGACGCCATGGTGTTTGGAGTTGACGCAGCAAGTCTTTTGGGAAGCCAACTACTGGCGATAGCTTCAAGGGAGAAAAAAAATAGCAAGGCTGAAGAGCGCAAAACACAAGAAGAAATACCAAGCTACGTCGACGCAGCACTTCTACAGTGTCAACGGAGTCAATGATCATCCTCTATTAAGCTGAAGACAATGCTAGCATGAAGAAATCATGCGGCAACGTTGACGTAGTGTTCGCACAATGTTGACGCAGCCTAAGGCAGACTTCACACAAGTTAGAATTCTTCAGAAGGATCTGCCAATGAAGAACATAAAAGGTGAGAACCATCAAGGCAACAAGCTGAAGCTGTGAAGAATCGCCCAAATAGTTGATACGTGAAAAACTCCATGCAACGTCAATGCAGCCTCATAATAGCATCGACGGAACCAAGTCTTGGACAAGCTTTGAAGCTCACACACAACACAAGGTTGACAAATAAACTGGCAAGGGTGAATAATTTATGATGCCAGTGACAAAAGAACAATAGAAGTGAACAACAATAAACATGTTGCATTCCCTAGTTCATGTATGGTTTCATTGATATCAAAACGATTGTGTTTGTGTGTGTATGTGGTTTATTGAGCAACATGTGTTATATCTTGAGAATATTATATTTATGTTGGTTTGTAGGAAGACAACTTCATGATTCATGTTTGGAACTCAAAGGAGTGCATCAATGAAGATCTTATTGAAAAAGGGAGTTTAACTCTGTTCATGTTTGAAAGTTATATGAATGATTTGTATTTAAGAATCTCGTGCCTTGAATATTTTGATTTGCAAGATCAAAATCCATGATTCATGTTTGGAACTCAAAGGAGTGCATCAATGAAGATCTTATTGAAAAAGGGAGTTGACTCACTCATTGCTTTACGTTGACTCTTCTATATTTCATGTATATCATCAAACATCTTTTCACAGTCTTGGTTGGGAATCTTCATGCATTTCCTACATGAGGTTTGATGGTCATACAAGTTATTCAAATGCATGGGATATGTTGTTAACTTTTGGTTGAGACGTCTTGGAGGATCCCCTATTTATATCAATGCTTCTCGTGAGTTTTTAATCAACAAGAATGCCATTTGAATGAATGTGGTTCTATGATATTATGTATGCTTTGCATTGGCATGATTGTTAACACTTGTGTAATGAAGCATCTTGATGTTGAAGATTTGGTTGATTCAAGAATGTGATTGAATGGTTGAGCTTCCATGTTATTATATTTTATTGAATGATATATTCATGCTTATCATTACAAAACTTTGTCATTTGGTCAAATGTATTTTTGCTAAGTGATTTGAGAAGCAAAACGCATGTTTGAATAGGTTCAATGATGTATTTCATTGTGAACATGTTCATAGTGTTAATGCATAACTCATATATTTTGATTCTCAACTAACCTCTTGGTTTATCATTTTTTTCAGGATGCAAAATCATTGTTGATCTTTATGGGATTATGGTAACATTTAATCAATTGTTTCCCTTTGGTTTGATGGTGGTTTTAGTTATTTTTCAAACTCAAACTATCTTACAGTCTTCACCATTTTCAATCCAGCCATTGGCTCTCCCCTCTAAAAATTTTATGTTGTAGCTCTGGGAGTCCTCTTTCCAACGCCTCCAGTCTCGCTTCGATCGGAGTTCGGAGCTAGGAGAATTAATTCCTGTCGCCAAAGCGCACAGAGCTATTTTTGTGTACCCTGCCTGAAAGGGTCGACCCTTGGGGTCGACCCCCCACTAAAAGGGTCGACCCCTTTAAACCTGGCTCTTTTTTTGGCCCCGACAGCAACCTAGTTGCCAAGGGTCGACCCCAGGGGTCGACCCCCACTGAAAGGGTCGACCCCAAGGGTCGACCCCTGTAACAGAGGGCCTCTTTTTGTGTATTCTAGTAACCTGGTTGCCGAGGGTCGACCCCTTCCGGACGGGACTTACGAAAGTGTTTTAAACTTATTGTAAACCCTATTAAACCAGTCTAAAATATACCCTAATGGTTCCTAATCCTGTTAGGGTGTTTTAAACTAATTTTAGAAGGGGTATATGGGTCATTTAGTTTGTCTCCTATATATATCAATGTGTTGCTCCGAATTTCAGAAGTGATTAACCCTAATGCTCATTTGTTCTTTCGTATAGGTGAAGAAAAGGGGGAAAACATGGTGGAGCTCTTCCAAGGAGGATATCATCTACATCCGTGAAGATCTGGAGCTCGTGGAAGAAGAAGAAAAGGAGCGGATCGAAGAGAGGATCAAGAGGACGTAAGAATCGCCGTCATCCGACTACCCTCCAACTCGTGGTTCAAGGAACATCATCAACCGGCCTTGGAAAATAAAGGGGGATCATTTCTATGTCTTCTATCAGTTCTTTGTGATATGTTCTATGATCTATATTTTGGGTTTGAGCATGCTTGAGTATTTGTGTTTATTTTCTGAACAATAGAGATACTCATGTGTGTGACCATTTGTGTATACGGTCGTGTTTGATCGCCTTCGTGTGATCGTGTTTGTGTTATTGTGCTGCGGTTGTTGCAGCGTGTGTGTGTGTGTGTGTTGTGATCCGGTCGTCGGATCGTGTGTGTGTGTTGTGATCCGGTCGTCGGATCGTGTCTGTGTTTGTGATCCGGTTGTTGGATCGTGTGGGAGACTTCATCTCCGTCTGTGTGTGTGTTGGGGCGTGTCCCCGTGTGTGTGTGGGGATTCATCCTCGTGTGTGTATGGAGCGTCGTCTCCGTGTTGGGGATTTATCCCCAAGTGAAGCCTCACCGAGTTTGGTGAGGGGTGGACGTAGGGAACCCGTCGTGGTCCTGAACCACCTTAAAAATCTCAGTGTCCTATGGTTTGCATTGTGGTTTGCCTTATTATGTTTAACAGCTTAATGTGTTTATCTTAATCATGTGTGAACGGTGAGATTGAGAGAATTTAATCATCTTGCTTGAGTGAAATCTTCAATCTCGTCAAGGTTGTTAATTCCGCTGTGCGCTTGTCTATGTTTTTAATCGGTCATAGTTTTTAGTAGTAGGATCTATTCACCCCCCCCCCTCTAGATCCGTGTTCCTGCACTATGGGACCCAACAATTGGTATCAGAGCGAGGCTCTGCTTCCCTAGATCTCACGATCTACAGAGTGATCCCAGTGCTTGTTCAATCATGAGTTTTTCTGTCGAACAGTTTTCAATGAATTCTGCACATATTTTTAATGGTTCTGATTTTCCCTTGTGATTGGGCAGATTATGTAGGACTGCAAACTCTGTTAATCCAAATCTTTGGAAGTTGATTCATAATGGTCCTCACATTTTACCTTCAGATGATACCAAGTGGTCTAAACATGATAAATTGAAGAATCATGAAAATATTATTATCTTGAGTTTATTACAAGCTGCCGTAGACACTGACTTGTTTCCATTTGCTTCTTCTTGTAGAACGGCAAAGGAGCTTATGGATCGGTTAATCAAAGCTAAAGAGATGGAAGGGCAAAAAGGTTTCATGGCCGACGATGCTGATCAATGCCATGATGAAAATGTTGATGAGGTAAATTCTGAAAATGAAGAACTCTCTATTGAGGAATGGCAAATGGCATATGCTGAACTGTATAAAACATGCAAGAAACTCAAATCTGAAAATAAGAACTTGAAAATGAAGATTAATGAGAATGTGCATGATAATCCTTCATGTGAAAATTGTAAAACTTTGGACCCAAAGATTGAGAATCTGGAATATGAAAAAGAACTTCTAGAATCCAAAGTTGAATTATTTTCAGATGAGATGTCTTGTATGAATGAAGAGCATGAGATGTTTAGAAAATCTAATACTTCTCTTAAAATTGATAATGATACCCATGATTTGCTTGATCAAAACAAACACTTGTTGTCTAAGATTTCATTGCTTGAAGAAATAGAAAAATATCTTAGAAACAAGTTAACTTCTTTGTCTGATGATGATAAGTTGTTTGAGAAATTGCTTGATTCTGAAATTGATAACAAGAGAATCATAGATGAAAATGAAGATCTTAAAAATAAAAATGGTACTATGTTGATTCAGAATTCCTTGCTTGAGGGAAGATTGAAATGCCTTGATAAGCTTGAAAAAGAAACTTCTTTGTTGAAATCTGAGAATGAACAATTGCTTGTTAAGATTTCAAAGTTTGTTAAAACTGAGAAAGTTCTTGAAAACTTAACTGAAAAACTTTATGCCATGAATGATGAAAACAAGAAAATCTTGAAAGAGAATGAAAACTTGGAATCTGTGAACTGCTTGCTTAATGAGAAAATCCTTGCATGTGAAAAAGAGACAAATGATTTGAAAAATGACTTGTCTAGATTTGTCAAAGGGAAGGAGAACTTAGACACATTGCTAGTGTTAAAGTGAACTTTCAAAAAGAGGGTCTTGGCTACATCCCGGTCAACAAAAAATCGTTTGAATCAAAAATGAAAACCTCTTTTGTTCATGTCTCTGACATTCCTAGCACCTCCAAAGTTCCTCCTCCCATTTTTGAAAAGAAAACTTCTCAAAATAGTTTTGAGAAAAAGAAAAATCTCAACACAAAACCCACCATACAAAAAGGGTTTCAAAATGTTCAGAATGGGCGAAAAATGAAATTTAATGTTGAATGTTTCTATTGTGGCATGCATGGCCATGAAATGAATGATTGTGTTGTCTTGAAAGTGGATGATCAAAATGCCTGCAAAAATAAACCTTCCTTCAAAAGAAAGAAAAATGTCTCATGTTTCTATTGTCACAAACTTGGCCATATCATGGATGATTGCTTTGTGAAACAAAATGATGATTATCGTGCCATGAATGCTAAGTATAATTTTCAAAGAAAATTCAGAAATGAACATGTCTTTCATGCTCAAAGGTTTGCATTCAATAAGAGAAACTTGACCACAAACACTCATGCAAACAATGAAAACTCATTCCGTAGACCCTCATCACCTTGCTGCTTTCATTGTGGGAAATACGGTCATGTTATGAAAGAGTGTTGGTTTTTGAAAACAGAAAATCTCCATGCTTCTAGAATGCATGCTAGGTCTAATTTTGTTAAATCTAGACCTTTTGAAAATAGAAGATGGAATGGATTTGAAAATTCCTTTACTCCTAAAAGGAAGCCTTTTGGTAAAACTATTTTTCCTCAATGTCTTTATTGTGGAAACCATGGACATATCATTGAGGATTGCAGGATCATGAAGAATGATGATATTGTGGCAACGAAAAATAAGAAAGTGGTTGGTGGCAATGCTACTAACATCAAGGGACCCAAAAAGGCTTGGGTGTCCAAATCCGTTAAGTGAATTGGCTTTGATGCAAGTGTGCCTTGAGGTAAATAAAGAATGAAAGGGGTTCCAATAAAAAGGAACAAGGCACACTCACTTGGTAAAATCCCAACTTTGCTCTTTCATTGTCAAATTTGATGGTTTTGATGACTTGGGATGATATTTTAGTGTGTTCTCATGTTATGCTCTAATTTCTTCACAAGCCACATATGTCTTCAATGGATGAATATTTGGTATATCAAATGGTGGTTAGAGAAGGTTGGACTACGTTCAACTGGATACTTCCACTAAGTGTGATGGTGGTCTTCGGGCCTATGTTCTCCGCCTAGTACCAAAATTCAGAAGTTGAATTATATGGCTTATAAGGAACCTTGTGTTGTGAATGAAATCAATTTGCCTTTGATTTGAATAGCTTTCAAATTGAATATGAAAAACTCTCTTGTTTCATAAGGTAAAATTCTCTGAACTATGGACTTGCTTGATCAAATGCAACAATTGATATTGAATGTTGACCATGGCTCAGTTTAAAGCTCATTGACCATATGTGATTGATTCGCCAAATTGATTAGTTATTTGACATGTTCAGAAATCTACTCTTGATAATGGTTGTTCAAACACTTATCTTGCTCATTTGCTAAATTTTGTGTGAAATCTGTTGGAAACTCGGTTATTTGCATATTCACACATGCGAGGCGTATCATGTTCAGACTGAAGCTTATGTCTCATGAAATATTATCTTTGAATGATCATGGTTGAACATTTGGGTTCTAAGGGATATGGCTTTTCATGATGAAATCAAAAATAAAATGCTCATGATTCAGTGCCAAAATTATTGAAAATCCATCTCATGCATTCACCTTATTCATGCTTTTCTTATATGCTCAAGTCATTACAAAAAATTGAAAACTTGCATAAAAAGAATACATTGGCATCTTTGCATATCATTCATATACTATGCATATAAAATGACAAAAAGATGCATATTGCATCTTCATGCATAGAGAGCATATGCATAAATTTCATGATAATCGCATATCTTGACTCATGAATGCTTGCATGAATACTTCCATAAATCCTTACATGCGTGTATGTATTTATCTTATAAAACCATTCTTAGAAAATTTATAAGACCTCACCTCCTTGTTAAATAACTTTACAGTGATTTTATTCATATGTGATACATGTCATATATTAAGGGGGAGGATTTGTTTCCGACCGTGCATATATTTAGGGGGAGTCGCAGTCGTGTCTTGTCGAATTCATTTTATACATGCAAAATAAAAATTTACCCCCACACTCTTGCACATAATGAATTCAATGACTTTCATTGATAAGGATTTAAGAAATTCCTTCCAACACTTTAAAGGGAACTTGAATCTCTACATCGACATTAAAGAGTAATCGTGAGGAAAAAGCTGCCTACCCCACAAAAATTCAATAAGTGGAATGTGGATCCGAGTAACCGGGAATCCCCCTTGAAACAAAGGAGGAAACTCGCGTCAAAAGGAGAAACAAAAATCCATATGTGTGACGAATCCAAGTAGCCGAGAATCCCCATTGAGACAAATGAGGAAACTCGTGCCGAAAGGTGAAGTCTATTAAAAGAAATAAAATCGGGGTTGTGCGAAGCTACCGAAAGTCGAGAATCTAAAGTGAAAGTGTAGAGAGGAGATTACCTTCTAGTGTTCTTTAGAAAATCTAAAAATCCATATATTTTGAAGCTCATTAGTCATTACCTCACATTTCACATGGGCATTTTTATGATGTATGTATCTTATGAATTTGCCTACATTCATGGTTTATGTAGTACTCCTAGTTGTGTTTGCATAAATCTCTTAGTTATGCTTCATGTCTTACATTCTTGAATTTGAATCACATGCTCTTTTCTTAACCCGTGCCTCATTAAGGGGGAGTTACTATATGTAATATTTGTGTGCATGACGATTGTGCTTGTGTGCTTGCATGTTCATGCATTCCCCTTAGAGTCTAATTCTGAGCATAAACCTTGCATTTGAAGGATAGAAGTTATCATGTGCATAGCTTCATATCTTGCATGATTAGCATTCACAAAGTGCATATTCAGTGCTAATTTTCATATTTTCATATTTAACATTTTTAGCATGCATATAGGTCAATCATGATATCATCTTGATCAAATCCATATTTTTCAACAATTGGCACAGTTCATTCTGAAATGCATATTCTGAACACTTCATGTTGTATAAATGTCAAAATGAGTTCAACCACCAATTGGTATCATGATCAACAAGTGCTATCTTTGAGGCTCTCTCTCTTCGAGAATTGAAATTACCTATGTTTGTGCCTCTATCTTGATCAACGCTTGGTTTCATATATTTGAGCCCCTACTTAACATCAATTGGCCCTTAAATTGGAAACTCATCTTCTTTGCCCTAACATGTTCATTTCATATCCCATTACCCCCTATCTTTTTGTAGATGATAAAAAGGGGGAGAATGCTTGGTATGTGTGTGCTCAATGCTCAATGCCTTATACTTGTTGTTGTCTTGAGGAGCATGGAAGAATTGGTGTATGCTCAATGTTTGTCCATATTTATAAAATCTGAATTATCACACACATCGTTTTGTCATCATCAAAAAGGGGGAGATTGTTACATTCCCTAGTTCATGTTTGGTTTCAATGATATCAAAACGATTGTGTTTGTGTGTGTATGTGGTTTATTGAGCAACATGTGTTATATCTTGAGAATATTATATTTATGTTAGTTTGTAGGAAGACAACTTCATGATTCATGTTTGGAACTCAAAGGAGTGCATCAATGAAGATCTTATTGAAAAAGGGAGTTTAACTATGTTCATGTTTGAAAGTTATATGAATGATTTGTATTTAAGAATCTCATGCCTTGAATATTTTGATTTGCAAGATCAAAATCCATGATTCATGTTTGGAACTCAAAGGAGTGCATCAATGAAGATCTTATTGAAAAAGGGAGTTGACTCACTCATTGCTTTGCGTTGACTCTTCTATATTTCATGTATATCATCAAACATCTTTTCACAGTCTTGGTTGGGAATCTTCATGCATTTCCTACATGAGGTTTGATGGTCATACATGTTATTCAAATGCATGGGATATGTTGTTAACTTTTGGTTGAGACATCTTGGATGATCCCCTATTTATATCAATGCTTCTCGTGAGTTTTTAATCAATAAGAATGCCATTTGAATGAATGTGGTTCTATGATATTATGTATGCTTTGCATTGGCATGATTGTTAACACTTGTGTAATGAAGCATCTTGATGTTGAAGATTTGGTTGATTCAAGAATGTGATTGAATGGTTGAGCTTCCATGTTATTATATTTTATTGAATGATAGATTCATGCTTATCATTACAAAACTTTGTCATTTGGTCAAATGTATTTTTGCTAAGTGATTTGAGAAGCAAAACGCATGTTTGAATAGGTTCAATGATGTATTTCATTGTGAACATGTTCACAGTGTTAATGCATAACTCATATATTTTGATTCTCAACTAACCTCTTGGTTTATCATATTTTTCAGGATGCAAAATCATTGTTGATCTTCATGGGATTATGGTAACATTTAATCAATTGTTTCCCTTTGGTTTGATGGTGGTTTTAGTTATTTTTCAAACTCAAACTATCTTACAGTCTTCACCATTTTCAATCCAACCATTGGATCTCCCCTCTAAAAATTTTATGTTGTAGCTCTGGGAGTCCTCTTTCCAATGCCTCCAATCTCGCTTCGATCGGAGTTTGGAGCTAGGAGAATTAATTCCTGCCGCCGAAGCGCACAGAGCTGTTTTTGTGTACCCTGTCTGAAGGGGTCGACCCTTGGGGTCGACCCCCACTAAAAGGGTCGACCCCATGAACATGGCTCTTTTTTTGGCCCCGACAGTAACCTAGTTGCCAAGGGTCGACCCCCACTGAAAGGGTCGACCCCAAGGGTCGACCCCTGTAACAGAGGGCCTCTTTTTGTGTATTCCAGCAACCTGGTTGCCGAGGGTCGACCCCAAGGGTCGACCCCTTCCGGACGGGACTTACAAAAGTGTTTTAAACTTATTGTAAACCCTATTAAACCATTCTAAAATATACCCTAATGGTTCCTAATCATGTTAGGGTGTTTTAAACTCATTTTAGAAGGGGTATATGGGTCATTTGATTTGTCTCCTATATATATCAATGTGTTGCTCCGAATTTCAGAAGTGATTAACCCTAATGCTCATTTGTTCTTTCGTATAGGTGAAGAAAAGGGGGAAAACGTGGTGGAGCTCTTCCAAGGAGGATATCATCTACATCCGTGAAGATCTGGAGCTCGTGGAAGAAGAAGAAAAGGAGCGGATCGAAGAGAGGATCAAGAGGATGTAAGAATCATCGTCATCCGACTACCCTCCAACTCGTGGTTCAAGGAACATCATCAACCGGCCTTGGAAAACAAAGGGGGATCATTTCTATGTCTTCTATCAGTTCTTTGTGATATGTTCTATGATCTATATTTTGGGTTTGAGCATGCTTGAGTATTTGTGTTTATTTTCAGAACAATAGAGATACTCGTGTGTGTGACCGTTTGTGTATACGGTCGTGTTTGATCGCCTTCGTGTGATCGTGTTTGTGTTATTGTGCTGCGGTTGTTACAGCGTGTGTGTGTGTGTGTGTTGTGATCCGGTCGTCGGATCGTGTGTGTGTGTGTGTGTTGTGATCCGGTCGTCGGATCGTGTATGTGTTTGTGATCCGGTCGTCGGATCGTGTGGGAGACTTCATCTCCGTCTGTGTGTGTGTTGGGGCGTGTCCCCGTGTATGTGTGGGGATTCATCCCCGTGTGTGTTTGGAGCGTCGTCTCCGTGTTGGGGATTTATCCCCGAGTGAAGCCTCACCGGGTTTGGTGAGGGGTGGACGTAGGGAGCCCGTCGTGGTCCTGAACCACCTTAAAAATCTCAGTGTCCTATGGTTTGCATTGTGGTTTGCCTTATTATGTTTAACAGCTTAATGTGTTTATCTTAATCATGTGTGAAGGGTGAGATTGAGAGAATTTAATCATCTTGCTTGAGTGAAATCTTCAATCTCGTCAAGGTTGTTAATTCTGCTGTGCGCTTGTCTATGTTTTTAATCGGTCATAGTTTTTAGTAGTAGGATCTATTCACCCCCCCTCTAGATCTGTGTTCCTGCACTACGGGACCCAACAAAACAGCTGTGGCACTTGAATATCATTTGTGATAGAAGTTCCATAAGGAAGATAAATGTGGAAGAACTATGAAGAAAGTCTCATAAGGATGATATATGGTGTAGTAGAGTTGACTATAATCAACGATGATGAAGAATGGTCAACAGGAAAGGAGAAGAATTCGTGCTGGGAACAAAAGGCCTTAGCGGTGACAAATGAAGTCTTAGCAATGACAAATGAAGCCTCAACGGTGTATAATATACACCTAAGGCTGACAAATAGATTTCGGCGACGGCTTAAGGCTAAATTGGAAAAAGCGAAGGCGACGACTATTCAGCACAAGGGTGACAAATAGCCAACATGTTTGACAAATTGCCGTTAAGGGTATAAAATAGGTTCCTAAGGGTGATAAATGGCTGGGCGCATAGAAGACTTAAAGAAGACACGTGCTTTCGATCCCCAATCATTGGCACATGATCCTAGGCATCTGACAGGCTTCTGTAGACACGCCAAAATTGACGTTTTGTTGATCAAATCTCATGTTATATATGACGCCCAAAGTGGACTTCAATATTCCTATAACATAAAGTTTTTCTATTTTTGTGAGTTTTTCTGCATTTTTCCTGCATTTTTGTGAATCACGACTTGACGAAGGGCGTTACTTTCTAAAGTAACGACCTGTCACAGGGCGTTTTCAAAGAAAGGACGACCGAAGTTGAGGGCGTCAATTCCTGGTATTATCCGTTAATTTCTGGAATTATCTATTTTCAAAATAAAAGGCATTTTGTGAGTAACGCCTTTCCTCAGGGCGTGTTTTGAAGAAACGCCGTTATCTCTGGCGTGTTATCTCAATTTTTAAACAGAGGAAGTTTTTATTTCCAAAATTAAATCCAGGAAGAAATGGCCTTTCCTAGGTCGTGTTTCAAGAAACGTCTCTGTGCAGGTCGTCAATTCATAAATAGACGCCCTGTCTTAAGGCGTGTTTCACTCCAGAGTCCTTCTTTTTTCCATCTTTCCCCCACAGTTCCCTGCTATCCTTGGACTCTTGCTCGATCTTAATCCTTCCTTGGATGCCTCATTACCCGTTCTTATCAATTCCCTTGTTTGATCACATCCGATTGAACATTATATAAGAGGCTCCATGTCGAGCGTAAAGAGGGTTGGTGGTTGTTGATTATTATTATTGTTGTTGAATGCCTTGAACCCAGAAGATCACGATTGCAAGCATAATCTCCCCCTCTTTGCACTTCATCCTGCTGCAGCGTGGTGTACTACTGCATTCGATCGGGCTTCATCCTACTGCATCCATCTTTCTGCAATCCATCCAACATCATTCACGGTTTCCCTTTACTCTCGTCAGGGAGAGCAGGGTTATCTATATATCGTGTTTGTTTCGTTCGTCTCGTTTTTCATCATATTATCATTGTCCTCTGTCGTTATTTCTTGCATTAAGCATTTTTTCCTTCCCTAGTTCTCTGCTAAGGGGTTTATAAAAAACAAAAAAAAGAGGTGCGCATGTTGATGTCTTTTCATCATTTTAGGTTAGCTTTGGATTGATACTATTGCACTTTGGCTGATCCCCCTCTCTTTTGCTTGTTTTTCATTGTCTTTTTTTTACAAGGTAATCAATCAAGAAAACCCACTTCATCGGCCGGCCGATTGGAGTTGGAGGAGGAAATCCACATTCATCCCGCATCCCACTCTTCACCAGGTACACGCGATCTCATTTTCTTCTTATTGAGGTAAACCCTCTGGCGATCACAACTCCCCTTTAGCACCTCGTGCTATATTTTTTATCACATCTTATACATGTTGTTGTCATGTTATTTATTTTTCATTCCCAAAAGTGAGGATTTTTAATCCGATCTACAAATTGGCGATCACGGTGGGACACCCACTGTTTTCTTTGTTGATTACCATCTCCATTGGCACCCTCGTGTGCCCTTTCCCCTTGACACCCTCGTGTGTCCTTTCCCCTTAGGCACCGTCGTGTGCCCTTTCCCCTCGGTACCCTCGGTGCCCTTTCCCTTGTGCCCCTCGGGCACCCTCCATTGTGCACCCTGCACACTCCCCGGACCAGTCAATTTCTGCTTATTAACGCCTTCAACAAGGGCGTCTTTTGATTTAGCGCCCCTCACAGGGACGTGTTTCATTGATTAACGCCCATCTCCAGGACGTCTGTTTCCATAACTACTGTCTGTTGCGCGCTTATCATATTGTCTGGGATTAACGCCCTTCTCAGAGGCGTTTCTTTTATTATCAGCGCCTTCCATAAGGGCGTTTTCTCTGAATTTTGACGCCCTCCTGTTTAAAATTAAAATAAAAATGCCTCAAGGTGTGCTTTTTTTGTTCATTAGTATAAACCTTTATTTATAACGCCTCATCCTAAGGCGTGTTTTCCTACCGTCTGTGAGCCCCTCACAGAATTTACGACGGCCATGCTACCGTGTTTTCATTTTGTCACGACCTACCGCAGGGCGTGTCTTTCCTCTTGCTGTGAACACGACCTGTCCAAGGGCGTGTCTTTACTGTTCTTTTTCACAGATTGGCTCCTATTCATTGCTGGGCATTTGTCTTGATATTACATTGCTGCTTGGATTGTCTTGATTTATTGGCTTGGTTGAGAGACCTCCTCTCTCTATCCTAGGATCCACACACCCTTCTTGGAATCGGGACGACCCTCCATTGAGCATTCCGTCTCTTTGGACCGGAAATCCCTTTTCCAAGACCTCCGTAAGTCCCCGCACCCGTGGATTCCCTCACGGACGCCGGGCTGGTTGTACCCTCGAAGTACCTGGAGTTTAGAGAACCTATACGTTGTTAAAAGAGAGAAGAACTTAGTTGACCCGGAGGTTGCACTCGGATCAAACTAGGTCTCATTTGGTAAAAGAGTGAACTTTCACAAATAATCCACCCTAAATTCAAACATCAAACATTAAAACCTTGCGTTTCTTGCCAACCTTGTTTGCATAAACATAGTTGGGTGATTTGATTGCTTTGTTTGGATTGAATATTTTGTGATAGTTCCTTCATTAAACATCCTCTCTCTTAAGAATGAAACTCCGTTCAGGTAAAACCATCAACATGTCAGGTCACGGGTACTCTTATGATGATGAGAATGAGAACATATTTGGTCAATATGAGGACCCTCTCCAGGATCCTGTTTATTATGAGGGGAACTACCTTCCTCCTCACCCCCATTACTCACAAGTTCATATGGTTGATACCACCATCCATGAGGCGGACCCTTCGTCTCAAGTTCCATCTTCCAACACTTCGGGGAACCCTTCCCCATCCATCAACGTCACAGACTTGATCCAAGCTCTCTCCCAGTTGGATGACTCCCAGCGGCAAGCCGTTCAGGCCGCTTTAAAGGGGAAATCCGTCCTTTCATCTTCCTCTAATCCCCCTCCGGCCGTGAGTGGCCATCAGATTGTTAATGACCAGGCGGTCTTGCATCCCCCTTCCTCTCGTCCACAAACGCCTACTGCGGCCATGCTGGCCCAGCAGGCGAGCTATTTAGCGGTTAGGCATCAATCCTTCCAACCTCCTCGGATTCTACGAACGCCCGTACCGCCTTCTTTTGCTCAGAATCAGGCCACGGTCGAGCCCGATACCAACACTCTCTTGCTTCAGAAGCTAGCCAGCATGGAGGAGCAGCTCAAGAAGGTTACAGCAACTAAGAATGCTCCGGAAATTTCTCTTCCTACGTTGCCAGTGTTCCATTTACCACCTTCTGAAATGCCAAATTTCCGGCGATATAATGGAACAGGCAACCCATTCATTCATTTAAAGGATTTCTGATATGAGACTTCTTTCTGGCAAGACAATAAGGCCTCCCTGGCCTATTTATTCAGGAGATCTCTTGAGGGACCCGCCCTCGAATGGTTTTATTCTCTGGAGCCAGCTGATGCTGGCGATTTTGATGTTATTCAAAGAAAATTCTTGCAAAAGTATAGAGACCGGGTGGGACCGTCCCTTTCTGTCACAGATCTGGTCGCTGAGAAAATGAAGCCCGAGGAAGACTTCATTGTATTTGCTGATAGGTGGCGGTCTATGGCCGAGAAATTGAAGGACACCTTGTCAGAACAGGAGCAAGTAAAAATGGTCATTTCTAATGCAACTCCTCAATTCCGGCATATTTTGGCCATGAATCGGCTGACAACTATGGAAGAGCTCTATGAAAGAGCCCGTTATATACAAACACAAATGAAGGATTCGCCCATCATGGGCATGTTTGAGCCGAAGCCTCGGCTATTTAAAAAGAATACAAATGTCAACAGCGGGCCCATGACTGAGGGCACTGTCACAAACGAGCAGGTTGGCGTAGTTGGCCACCCCCACCACCAGTCAAACCCTCGACCTCCGCCACCTCCACAGCAAAACCCCCATTTTACCTCCGCTCCACAACGCCACTTCACACCCCAACCTTCTTTTGCTCCATCACCGAGCCAAGCGCCTCGCACCGACCCTCCAGCACCACCACAATACCATCAGGTCCCCCCACCTTCCAACTATGGCCAACAACAACGGAGACCACCGCTTGGCCCCAAGAGGGCCCATTATCCGCCACTCCCAGAGAGTCTCCCTGACATTTTTAATGCTTTGATGGCCGCCAACCTGCTCGTCCTACCAAAAGAAAGAACGGTGTGGCCCGACAATGTTGACACATCCCGTTACTGTGCATTTCACCGCGCCCCTGGTCACAACCTTGACCGTTGTTTCCATTTCAGAGATCATATTTATGATTTGAATGACCAGGGTGGCATTAATTGGGATGAAATGAGGCAAGTCATCGCCACCATGAAAGAGAGAAGGCCGCATCGGCAACAGCAAAATCAGCAACAACAGCAGCCAGCTCCGCAGCAAGTTCAGCCACAGCAAGCTCCAGCACCCCAGCAGGATATGGGGATTGTCCGTAATCCATTGCCGGAGCACGCTCCTAATCAACACGTGAACCCTGTCACGTCTCTCTACGAGGTGGAGAGAGGGCAGGGATGGCACGAAGAAAACGCCTCTGTCGGGGCATTCCACCATGATCCAACCCAAAATCAAACTCCGCGTCTTTGGCGCATTCCTCCTTCTACTCCTAGTCTCCTATCGGGACGTTGTCTTTTACGTCCCGTCAACCCATCTACCACCACCAATTCCACGGCCTTGCCGGCTCGCTCTCTTCTTAACCGCTTACCACCACAGCAACCTACCATTCCACCTTCCACCACCAATCCCACATCCGCGCCCTCTAGACCACTCCTACTCCGCTCACCGCGAGCACCCGCTACTCCCTCTACCACTCCTACACCGGCAAGAGTTCCTCCACCATCAGTACAACCACCTTTTGTGCCACGATCTCTCCTTATTCCACCACCTGCCAATACTCCTCGCATTCGGATATCCCTCTCTTCTCCCACGCCTCCTGCGAGGGCACCTTCTTCAAATACTCCTCCCATGCCTCCCGCGGGGGCATCTTTATTAAACACCACTACTACGCCTCCTACGGGGGCGCCCCTTTCATTGAATTCTCCTTTGGTATCCCCTAGCAGGATCTCTGTTACCGACATTCCTTCATCTTCTTCCAACCCTCCTCCCATTTCCGCCCCGACAGAGGCGCGTCAAGGCGTAGCGCCGCTCCGCAGTGGACGGATATTCCACCGTGTTTTCCCACAGAGAGAGCTAGAGCCCGTGCAGGGGCCACAAGAGCAAGAGCAGGAACGAGATTCAGTGCCGGGAACTCAATGTGATTTATTAAAGCACTTGGATCGCACTCCAGCCAGAATCTCCATTCTTGAATTAATCAAGAGGTCCACTACTCATCAGTTGGCCCTGAAGGAATACCTACAGAAGGTCATGGTCAATGAGGACCTTCCAGTTGAACAGATAATTACAGTCTTAACCCCTGCCAGCAGTCAGCCGGCAATCACATTCCATGAACATGAGTTAGCACCTCTACCGGCAAGAAAATATGCCCTATGTATCACGGTTGATATCAACAAAGTGGCCGTTAAGCAGTGTTTGGTAGACACCGGTGCATCTATCAATGTGTTGCCTCCGAGCACTCTAAAATTATGCGGTATCCCTGAGAGCCAGATTCGGCCATCTACCATTACTGTCACAGCATATGACAATACAAAGAAACCCCCTCTGGGTATGATTACTCTCAAAGTCAGTTTGGGTCCAGCCACCGTTACGGCAGATTTTCATATTCTGGATATGGACCCGACCTTTAATGGCATCCTGGGTCGCCCTTATATTCAGCAGCTTGATGCAGTGCCCTCTACAAACCATCAGTGCCTTAAGTTTCCGCACAAGGGCCGCATTATCAAGGTGACCAGCGTGCCGATCTTGCCAGACGAGGACATTCATGTAGCTTCATCAGTTCCTTCTATATGGCCAGCCAACAAGCCGTTATTATCTGTGCTGGACATTCCCCACTCTCAGCCAATGCTATCTGAGACTGTCACCACCGTTGCTATGACACCCCTGCCTTCCAAGGGGAAGAAGAAAAAGAAAAATATGATGAATACCCCCGGCTGGAACATTCTGATAAGAATGGGATATCAAGATGGCAAGGGCCTGGGCGCCAAACTCCAGGGCAAGATTAGGCCCATTAAGCCTCAAAAGGTGGTTGCACGAGGCGGCTTAGGCTACAAAGCACCGGGCAAGAATGAAGGAGAGCCGTGGGCCGTTATGACGTCCACCTTCAAGCCAGATCGCCAGCCGCTCACCTGGACTTTAAAGACACATTTTGTCACCGGTGGCGTTCAGAACAATGAACAGACTACCATCATTACATCATTGCTTGATTGTCAAGATGTGCACGCTAGACAGTTTGCTCGTCACATTGCACCACTGGCCACTTACAAAGCCCTGGAGTCGTTAAGGCCAGATAAAAGAAGAAAAATGGGTGATCCGGAATGTGACTGGTACAGGTGGTTTGACATGAATGACATCACTTTCTCTTTAAGCCGCCTGTTCATGCCGATAGATCCGGAATGGCCGCCGCTGATTCAAGAACTGATTGAAATGCCTGCCGCAATCACAGATAAAAGGCAGATGTTAAGTGACTACACAGATACAGGGGAGCCAGATGTCCCCTTTGAAGAAGGTTTTTCCGTGGATAGGCTGTGGGCCGGCCTTTTCTCCCTCACTTCTGTGCATCCGTTGGTGTTGGCTTCAATCTATTCCTGTTGGTTTGGTCACGTGCCGCGACCACCACCGATTACCATCAACTTGTCTCCTGATTCAATTCAGATTTCCCTTCCGATTGCTCCTTCGCTCCTCGAGCGATTTTCTAAAATCTCCATCTCGCCCCCGCGTGGGCCCTCTTTGATTAAATCTTTCTCCAAACTTGCAATCTCCACTCCTCCTACTATTCTCCCTTCACATTACTTTTTACTTGAGAAAGAAAATAAAAACAAAGAAAAAGCTAAAAACGAAAAAAAAATGCCAAATCTCCAACATTCCAATCCCCCATTTCTATTGAGGAGACCTCCTATTTTTCTCCCGAGTGCGACCCGATCCAGGGGCCGCTCTCCCAAAATTCCTTGGTAAGTCTTTTCTCCCCCTCTGGTGAGGGGCCCTCCTCTGTATCACCTCCTGTATCTGCTTTTTCACCTCCTTCTTTCCTTTCTAATCAAGCTAGTTGCTCTTTCTCCTCTTCTTCCTCTCCTTCTAATAAAAAACATGGGGTAGATTCACACAAGAAGGCCAAGGGTAAGCAGATTCCTCGCAGATTTTTGTTAGAATTGGCCATCAGATGCCAAGCTTGTTTAGCCCTCCCCGAATTTGTGAAAGATCCGATTATCCTGCCAGAGTTAGAACATGAGGATTCTGTTGCTTCTTATGAGGGTTTGGGCATTTTTGAAATCATGAATGATGAAGACCCTGTTGAAGAGGGGGATGAGAGTTATGAAGACTATGAGGACGAGGCTGATGCTTTTGCTAGTGGTATAAGAAGATTCGACGAACCATCAGCCTCTGTAGAAGAACCGACCAAAGAAATCAATCTGGGTACTGAGGAAGACCCTAGGATTGTCCTCATAAGCAAAAATTTACCGCCCTCCGAAGAGGAGGCGCTCATTTTGGTTCTGCAAGAATACAAGGACACGCTTGCGTGGAGCTATGAAGATATGCCTGGATTAGACCCTGCGCTCGTTGAACATCGCCTTACACTTAAGCCAGGGTCTGTCCCGGTAAAACAACGGTTGAGGCGTTTCCACCCTAGCATGGCTTTGAAAATGAAAGAAGAGGTCGATAAACTCCATAAAGCTAGATTTGTTAGAGTCGTCCTTTATCCCAATTGGGTGGCTAACATTGTCCCGGTTATGAAGAAAGATGGAAAAGTTCGAATTTGCATAGATTTCCGGGACCTCAACCGGGCGTGTCCTAAAGATGACTTCCCCCTCCCTCATATCGATGTATTGATTGATAACACGGCAGGATTTGAGACTCTTTCTTTTATGGATGGCTTTTCAGGATATAATCAAATTCGTCTATCTGAAGAAGATCAAGAGAAAACTTCATTCACTACACCATGGGGCACATATTGTTATGTGGTCATGCCCTTTGGACTTAAGAATGCTGGAGCCACCTACCAGAGGGCTATGATGGCAATTTTTCATGACATGATTCATATTTATATCGAGGTGTATGTGGATGACTTGGTTGTGAAATCAAGGACGAGGATTGAGCATCCTGGGGTTCTGGCTAAGGTTTTTCAGAGATCACGAGAATTTCAATTAAAAATGAACCCCAAGAAGTGCGTATTTGGCGTTTCTTCAGGGAAGTTGCTTGGTTTCATTGTTAGCAAGAGGGGAATTGAAGTTGATCCTAACAAGGCGAGAGCCATTAGAGATATGCCTCCTCCCAAGAACTTGAAGGAAGTCCGAGGATTAATCGGGAGGTTGCAATTCATTCGCCGCTTCGTCTCCCAGCACTCGCAGAGATGTAGGCCGTTTTACGAGCTTACTAAGCCGGGAGTCAAGTTTAATTGGGATGACAAATGTCAGGCAGCCTTTGACGGATTGAAGGATTATTTGGTCAATCCTCCTGTCCTGAGGCCGCCAATTCCAGGCAAGCCACTTATTCTCTATGTTTCGGTCCTGGATGACTCCGTAGGTGCTGTCTTAGCTCAAGTGGATGAGGAAGGTAAGGAGAGGGCAGCATACTACTTGTCTAAACTTCTTAACCCCTGTGAGTAGAGGTACTCAGCCATGGAGAAGACTTGTGCAGCTTTGGTTTGGGTAGTTCAGAAGCTAAAACACTATTTCCTAGCTCACGAGGTTCACCTCATTGCTCGCATGAATCCAATCAAATTCCTCCTTGAAAAATCTGTCCTCACTGATCGATTAGCACGCTGGCAAAGCTTCCTTTCTCAATTTGACATCACTTACATTCAGCAAAAAGCTATCAAAGGTTATGCCATTGCCGAACATCTTGCTCACCACCCTCTCCCCCGCTTTGATCCTGTCAATTCAGAGTTCCCAGATGAAGAATTAATGTCCATTAATCAACCCCATGATCCTATGTGGACATTACATTTTGATGGAGCTCTTAATTCTCAAGGAAGAGGGATCGGCATGGTTCTTTTAACACCTGAAGGGGTCACCATTCCATTTGCAGCTCGGCTCACTTTTCCCGTCACCAATAACATAGCCGAGTATGAAGCTCTTTTGGCCGGTCTTAAAAACGCTCATCAATATGGTGTCACTCATTTGCGAATTGTCGGTGACAGTCAGCTTATTCTACGCCAAGTGTTGGTCAAGTGCCGCACCATCAATCCTAAGCTCAAGCCCTACCAGGAACTCGCTTCAGCTTATGCCAAACTCTTCACTAAATTGATTTTCGTTCATGTCCCGCGTAGCCAGAACATTTTGTCCGACGCACTTGCTTCTTTAGCTTCCGCTTTAGTCTTCCCTCCTGAGCGTGATTTTCATGTCCCCCTGATTCATCAGCGTGATACTCCAGCCATTAGGGATCGTGCTTTTCTTGATATTAGGGATCAGGTGCTTGAGAAGGTTAGACGGAAAGAAGCTCTTGAAGGCAAAGAGGTCATGCTATTGGATTGGCAAGAAGAGTTGGCTGACGAAGAAAAGCCTTGGTATTATGAGATTGCCAGATACTGTAATGATCAGTCTTATCCCGAGGAAGCCACTACAGAAGAAAAGAAAGCAATTAGGAGAGTGGCTCAACGTTATACTTTGGTTGGAGGTGTGCTCTACAGAAGAGGGCTCACCGGTGTTTTATTGAGATGCCTCGATGATGATGAATCTTGGAAAGTTGTGGAAGAGGCGCATTCTGGTGTGTGTGGTGGTCATGTGAACAGCCAGATGCTAGCTAAGAAGATTCTTAGACTAGGGTTCTATTGGCCCACTCTAGAAGAGGATTGCTCTATCTATGTTCGAAGGTGTGTTAAGTGCCAACTGCACGCCGACAAGATTCATTCTCCTGCTTCTTCACTCCATCCTACGTCCTCCCCATGGCCTTTTTCCATGTGGGCTTTTGATATCATTGGACCTCTTGGCGATTCGAACCTCCTGACCAAGCAAAAATCATTTTTTTTTAACTAAAGTTGATACTTGCAAGGGGGGAGACGGGAGAGGGGGTTCATCTCTTCATTGCGGAAGAAGATGAAAACACTATCCCGGCCACCAGGCAAGCGATTTTCATATATGAAGACAGAAAAGAGAAAGGGGTACAGAGGGGGGGAGGGGAAACGGCCGAAGAGGGCCAAGAAGCGAACAAGGCCAAAGGCCCAAGAAAGCCAAAAAGGCCGAGAGAACCCAAGTGCGGGCAGATACAAAAGCCCAAGAACCCACAGAAGAAACAAGGTCCCTACAAATAGGCATCTTCGTCGAAAACCCCTTCAGAGTCGGACGAGAACACAGAACGGACACCGTGCAGATGAGCAGGAGAGCCAGGCCAATCAAGAGGATCAGCCTCTGAACTGTCGGGATCGGGCACGTCCGAGCCGGAAGGCTCGATCGGCGGCGGGGGCGCCAACGAAGAAGACTGGATCCGGAGAGAACGACGAGGAGGAAGAGCAGCGTCCTCAAACATGCACTGACGATCACGCTTGGAGGAAGTGGAGTTGGAGCGCCGGAAAGAACGCCGAGGAGCTCCGCCATCCATCCTCGAGGGCGGCCGAGAGCGGTCCAAGCCAGCGGTGCCCACAAAAGCCGTATGAGCCGCCGTAAGGTCACGGAACCCCGAAGCAGGCTCCAGCCCGGGGACATGGAGAGCCTGGACGAGCTTGGGGAACCTGAGAGGCATGCCGAGGTCCGGGGAAGGCACGACACCCACGGGATGCACCGGAGCAGGAGGCGGGGTGGAGTCAACGATCGGCCCGGGCGGGGCCCGGTTAATTTTCTGCTTCAAAGCTTGAGCGAAGGAGAGGCGGGGGGCGGCCGTCGGAGAAGAGGAGGAAGCCAAGGACCCTTCAACGCAAGCCGCCTTGGAGGACGGCTGGGCCCCAGGGAACCAAGCCACCGCCCCGGCATTAAGCCCAGAGGAGGGGCCGCCTAGGGGGAGAGCATCCGGCGCCGGGAGGCCGAGGACCAAAGAGGAGGACACCCGGGCCGCAGGAGGGATACCCGACGGCACAACGGAGCACGGAAGTGGATCGCCCTTCCCGGAAGGGTGAGCTGCCGGGGGGAAAGACGCGATGCCCATCGTCGGAGAAGACGGGGGGCAAACACCACGGTCACTAGGGACCGGAGGAGGGGCGAGGCCGACAAATCTCGCATGTGCTGCAGGCAAGTCTGGGAAGTGAGAAATGGGCTCCAAGCCTGGCACAGAGAGCAGTTGAATAGGGGGGCGCACAGAGAACGGGTGCCCCATGGCAAGGGCGGGAGGGCCCTCAACTCCACGGGCAGGTGAGTGGATAGCAGCAGCAGGATCAAGCACCGAGGGAGGTGCAGGTGGGGCTTCAGCCGAAAAGCTGGAACTGGCACCCACAGGTGCAACTCCAGCAGCAAACTCGGGGACGACCAGAGCCTCTGGTGAGCCAGCTGCAAGAGATGGGGCCTGAAGATGGAGAGAAAGTGCCACGTGGGCAGCATCCCCATGTTCCTCCTCAGCAGCAGTGGGCGCCTCCTTGACGGCCTCAGATGAACACCCGAGCAAAGGGCAACCGTGCAGGGTGGTGGGCACCGAACTGGCGAAAGTAGGGGCCACGGGAGATAGCCGGGCGCCAAACGGACCACCCGGGAGGGAGGACCCTTTTGGCGTTGCATCGACCATGGGAGGTGAGGCATTGGGCGAAGGGTGCTGTGGCGACTGGAGCACGGGCTCGAGGTGGGGCAGTGGGCCCTGCAGCGAGCAAGTGGTGCTCAGCTCCACGGATGACCCAATGGCAGGAGCCGCAACGGTTGGAGCCGGGGCGGTGGTTGAAGGTGCAGCTGCCGTGGGCAGGATGCCAGGAGTGCAGGCCCCAGGAAGTCTTGATGCAGGTTGGCAGAGAACAGGGGCGCAGGTGCCTCCCCCCATGGGAGAGGTGTCGACATGCAGAAGAGGCCCGAGGTGGGCAGGCACCAGGTCCGCTATGGGCGCGGGAACCATAGAAGAACCAACGGGGCTGGTCTGCAGGAGAAGGCTGAGCCCCTGTTCTCCCGCGACGGCCTTCGGGGCCAAGGGAGGGGCCGAGAACAGGGGGAGAAGGCCAAGCGCATGATCTGAAGGAGCAGAGGAAGTGGCCCTTGGGCCCCCAGTAGTGGAAGGGGCCGCAGCAACAAGGCGGAGGGGAGGGCGCAAGTCATGGGGCTGGTCTGCAAGAGGAGACGAAACCGTGGGGTCCCCTGGAGGTGGCCCAAGTCCGCATGCAGCCGGCTGGGAGAGGATCCTGTCAACACTGCAAGGTTGTTGCAGCCCCTGAGCACCCGGGGCTGCTCTCGGGCGAGGAGCTCCCAACGCAGTGAGGCCCAAACAAGGATTGGGAAGCAGAGCGCTGGCAGCAGCAGACTGAAGTGTCACCCCAGGAAGAAACGGCTGAGGATGGACTTCAAGTGGCAGGGAAGCGGAGGAACCCGGGTCACCAAGGGCAGCAGGAAGCGGAATGACAGGGGCAGGCATAGACGAGGTGGCAACCCGGTGCTTCCAAATCGCGCCAGGAGGGACAGAAGATCCATCTGGGCGGGCCTGACCTGCAGAGGCAGTAGCCGCCTTAAACTTCCCCGGCGGAGGGGGCGGGGTCTTCTTGCGGCAGTCACCAAGAAGATGGCCCAAGCGCCGACAGTTGGAACAGAAAAGCGGGGGGTCAGGGAAGACCACCGTTTGCCAGAAGCCACCGGCACCAATGCCAACCCAGACCCGGTGCGGGAGCTTCTTGGAGATGTCCAAAAGGACGCACACCCGAGCTGCGTGCGCACGGGTTAGGCACAACGTGTTCTGGTCGATCTTCAGGGTTGGCCCAATGCTTCCAGCGATGGAGAGAATGGCCGCTTCGTGGAAGAAGTTAACCGGAAGGGTCGGGAGTTCCATCCAGACGGGAACAAGAGGAGAGTCGTGCTCCGGTGAGAAGTTCAACGCCCATTGGAAGAACCAGAACGGGCGACCTTGGACGAGCATCGATTCCTTAAGGAGGACTTTGAGATAGTCTTCCCGGTTGGAGAAGCGGAGCAGAAGGTGCCGACGATCCATCGCGCTGAGCAAGAAGTCCTCCTTGAACTGGAATCGCTGGGCAAGGTGAGACCGGATCGCAGGGAAGGGAGGCCTGCCCTTGGTAGTCCTGGCGATAACAGCAAAGGCAAGTGGTTGGCACATAAGTTGGACCTCATCCAAGGAGAAGAACGCCGCAGGTTCGCCTGAGTCCGTAGTCGCCGGGGCATGAACGGACAGTGGAAGGACCGGCGGAGTGAAGGAGCTGAGCACCACATGAGAGAAAGAGGGAGCCGTGACAGAGGGGTGGGGAGCAAGGCGGAGCCCTCCCAAATCGCCCGCAGAGTGGGCTCCCTTTGCCGGCCAGGCGGAGCCATCGTTTGCACGAACCCGGCCACCACCAGACGACAGAGGGACGGTAGGAGAAGGCCTCGACGCCGAAGGGGGACCACCACTGCCAGCTGAAGGTGGAACTGCCGTGGGTGGAAAAGGGCCCAAGGAGGGGGCCGGCGCCTGAGGTCCACTGCCAGGGGGGGCTCCCACGGACAGACCCTGGCAGGAGGGTGCGACCTGGGCGTCCGAAAGCGCAGCGCGTGGCACCTCGTCTGGCGAGGCAGCAAAAGGAACCGCCGTGGGATCGGAAGGGGCATATGGGAACCCTGCCGGAGCAGGGGAAAGAAACCGTGGTGAGGAGGAGGCCCAAAACAGGGGATCGTTTTGGGAACAAGTCCCATCGTGAACAGTAGAGGTCAAAGCCGGTGAGAGGGTGGACTTTGGTGGAGCATGTCCTGGCGGAAGAAAAGTCGATGGTGGACAAAGGCCAATAAACTGAGATGAAGAAGGCTGGGTGGGGCGCAAGGCAGCACCAGGAGGCAACGACCCGAGGGATGGGGGCACCGAGAAAGGGATACCAACATCCGCAGAAGGCGGGGGGTTGCTCACTGGACCAAGGGCAGACGCGGTGGAGGTCACGAGCGAAGCCCCACCATGGCCTAGGATGCCACGACAGGAAGCGGTGGAGGCCGAGGAAGGTAAGCAGGTCGGAGGCCGGGGGAGCGGAGAGCCGCCGGAGGCAACGGTGGAGGGAGAGGGGCCTTGGAGGGAAAACAGAGCATCGTTTTCGCCCAAGGTCCCATCAAAGGGAGGAGGGGTGGGGCCCAGCGGTAAAGCGACGGAGGGCATGGCAGAAGGAAGGGTCAACTGAGGGGAGGGGTCAACGCAAGCAGCCAGCCCTTGCGTGCCCAACCGGTGAAAGACGTGTTGCCCTACGGGTGGTGGGGGCACGATGATGTGGACGTGAGTGGACACACGGTCAGGCGCAGCAGGCGGGGGAAGCGGAGCAAACGCCTGTGACGTCGAAGCGTCGCCGGCGGCCGGCGAAATGGAAGCAGCAGAGAGGACGCCGTGGGATGCAGAGACCGTGGCCGAAGACGCCGTTGGAAGGGCTTGTGCTAGGGCAGGGGAGAGCCCAGTTGAAGACGACGAAGGTGTTGAAGCAAGGTGGGGCATAGCGGAGTAGCCGAGGACGCTAGCAGACGAAGAAGAAGACCCGTCGTCCGCGCGTCGACAGCCAGGCACCGGGGGGACCGAACCCAGGGCAGGAGGGAGACAGCCTGCTGGAGCACGAACGCTGGCCGAGAAAGCACGAGAACCACCCGAGGCAGAAGCAACCGCCCCCGGGCGGAGGAGACCAGCAGCAGGAGCCGCCGCGGCCGGGCCACCGGCGGCGAGGGCGACCGGCGGGGAAACAGGATCAGGAGGGGAGGGGGAAGGCACAGGGCCTCCCCCCCCACCGCCGGCCATCACCGGAGGGCAGCAGCCACTGTAAGATCAACACGCAAGAGGGGGGGGGAAACTCGCGGGGAGGGAGCGGGAGGGGGAAACCGAGTGGGCGGAAGCAGAAGCTTACGTATAAATTAAAGCATCGACCGTCTGCAAATTTATCATGAAGAACATCATCACGAGGTTCGGCATTCCGAGCACCATCGTCACCGACAATGGGCCTCAATTTATCTCTCAAGATCTCAAGGATCTCTGCAACAGGTATAACATTGCATTGCATCATTCTTCTCCCTATTATCCGCAGGGCAATGGCCAAGCAGAGGCCACTAATAAAACCTTAATCAAGATTGTTAAGAAGACGTGCGAGGCTAATAAATTCTCAGACTGGCCAGACAAGCTGGTTGAAGCTCTTTGGGCCTACCGCACTTCCATTCGAACCCCCACTGGGCAAACTCCTTTCGCCCTTACTTATGGAATGGAGGCTGTAGTCCCTTATGAGATTCTTATCCCCTCTCTGCGAGTACAATTGGATGAGGAGCTCTCTATCGATGAACGTCGTGATTCACTCCTTGCCCAATTGGAACTCCTAGATGAGAAGCGTCTGGTCGCCGCTGAGCATGCGCGCGTTTATCAAAACAGGCTCTCACATTTTTATCAAAAGAAGGTAATTGAGAGAAAATTTAAGGTCGGTGAAATGGTAATCAAAAGAATTTTTGTAAAGCCGGGTGGCCCTCGTTCAAAGCTCCAACCAAATTGGGAAGGGCCGTTTGTCATAAAAGAGGTTTTTCCTGGCAATGCTTATAAACTGGTTAATGCTGAAGGAGGGGAATTAGCTCACCCCTGGAACGGTTTGTATCTCAAGAAATATTACCCCTGAACAAAAATCCAAACAAAAATTGAAAATTTCACAAAATCCAAAGAAAATAGAAATCTCCCAAATAATCCAAAAAAAAATCGAATATTTTCAAAATCAAAAAATCAAAAAAAAAGGTTTTCTTTCATGGATCTCCTTTTGGGGCTGACATGACATGCAAAGGTCCACGGTCCGAAAGGTCAAAATTCAGAATCCATTCGTCAGTCTTGCTAATTTAAAATGGGAGTTGACCCCGCACACACTACACACTTTACTCTTGAGCTCAAGCAGTGCAAAATCTGATGGAAAGTCGAAACCGGACTAAAGGCGAAAGACGATATCCATTCTTTTCTTCTTCGGCCCACAAGGAGGAAGGGAGGTCTCGAGGTAGGCACGCCAAGCCTATCCGCCGCCCTAGTAGGAGGAAGTCAGGGCCCAAAAGGGAACAAATGCCACAAAAAGCCCAAGTACAATTAGGTTGTTCATCAGTTCAAATCTATTCAATGCAAATCAATTTCAAAGTGAAAGTCAAATGGTGAAAAGAAAAGCATGTCAAGAGGGCAAAGTCCCCGCAAGGAAAACCTTGGGCGTATGCATGCAATATGAAAAGAGGCAAAAGGCAACAAAGCGTCCCTACGCCAAAGACCGAACCCCAACAGGCATAAGGGTAGGGGAGGTAGTTTTGCCTCAGGCATCTCTGAATCTTTTGTGGGCTTCCTTATACCTTCTCTTTTATTTTTGGAAAAGTCATGAACCAGCAGAATGGTCGAGACAAACTGAAGAGAATGCACTGCACGAAATCTGGTGTATAAGTTTAATTATATGCACGCCAATCTCCCTTTTAAATTATTCAAGAAAGGTTAATGGATCTTAGATGATGACCAAGTAGGGCCCACCACCTTAACCTCTTTATCAGCTCAATTTGGGAGGAATAAAATTAACGCCTTTGTTCAAGGCGCTTTTATGTTAATTCACGCCTAGCTCTCAGTCGTTTCTTTAAGAAATAACGCCTCTTGGAAGGTCGTGTTTTCAACAAAATTCAAAGATCTTTTCACAGTAACGCCGTCTCAGAGGGCGTCTTTTACGAGAGTAACGACCTAATCTAAGGCGTGTTTTTCAGAAAATCCCCAAAAAAATATATATATATATACTGAAAAGAACAAAAATAAATTCTTCATGTTGCATGAATTGCATTCTTGCCTGGACATCTTTTAATTATTGTTTGCATATGTGTGATTGCATGAGGCATCCCCGAGTTTTGATTATTTCATTTTGCCTTATTTTATTAAAGGCTTGGCCCCTTGACCCATTACTAAGGTCAGAATATTGACACCCCTTGCTCACCGGGCAAGGGGCCAAGTCGAACAGATGAATTAACCTGAAAACCGCAGCTGCAGATACAGGGCAAAGTAAAGGAAACACGAGGAACGTGGAAAGAAAAAAAATACACAAACACAAGTCCACAACCATACAAGTGCTCAGGTAACAAAAGCTCAAATCTCATATATATATGTATATCATCATGTCTATCATGTACAGGTGTGAAGGTGGAGGAGTACAAGTACAAAACTCTCAGCTCTCGCCTCCACCCTCCTCTACTCTCCTGCTCTCAACCTCCTCCTCACCGTCCCGAGCTGGCGCTGGTGGAGGAGGCATAGGCCCCCGCGAAGAAGCCGGAACCCGAACGTGTCCCCCTGCCTCACTCCTCTCTCGGAGGGAAGAACCCGCCACGAAGGTGGAGCTGGTGAAGGAGTACCCCGCAGCCCGTGCTCGCTCACGGCCTCGCTGCAACCGCTCCTCGGACACTCGCAGCCGCTCCTGGGAAAGGATCAACTGGGTCCTCGAGTCCGCCAGCTCACGCTCCCGTGCCGCCAGCTGCTCCTGGAACCGGGCACGCTCCGCCTGGTGCTCCTCCCGCTCACGAGCCCGCTCCTCGCGCTCCCGAGCACGCTCCCTCCTCTCCAGCTCCAGGGCAACTCGCAGCTTGGCTACGTCCTGAGGAAGCTCACTGCGTCGCTGCAGGGTCCGCTGAAGCTCTACGATCCGCTGATCGCGGATCGACAACTCGGTACGTATCGCCTTCAGCTGAGCAGCCTACAAACAGGTAAACAAATCATCAGTTCCACAGTTCAATAATTCATGAAATGAAATAACAACATGTGACTGAAGGTAGATCACGCACATGTGAGCTCGTCGCTCGGAAGCCCTCATCTACGCAGATAAGAGTGGCTCGAAGCTCTTCAGTCTGTAAAAATGAATTTTTATCAGTATACAATGTTATATCTAATCATTATTTGAATGAGGTTTTGAGTTCAGAATTTACCCGTGAGGCAAGGTCACGCTCCGCCGCCTTGGCTCGCGCTATCGCACCAGCCAGCTGCTCCGTCAGTGCAGTCACCTCTGCACTAGGCCCCCTCGAGCTGGAGGCCTCCCCCGGATCTCTCCTCACTGCTCCCTGCTGGGCGCGCTGTATTCATGAAGACCGTCAGTGGCTAATCATTAATTCAACAAAACAAAAAAAAATTCATTTGCATATAGGAATAATTTAAACACTCACCAGGGTCTCCAGTCTGCCCGTGTGGCGGCTAGCTGGTCCTCCAGGCTGTGGAGGTGGGCCTGGGCATCCATCGCCGCGATGTCTCGCGCATCCTGCATCCATTGCATGTTAGTCGCATGATAGTTACATAAGCATTTGCATTCAATTTAGAAATAAGTGCATTCATACATACCCCTAAGACCCTCATCTGAGGTCTGCCGGCGTGAACCTCCCAGTAGCGCCGGAGGTACTCGGAGCTGTCAGTCGCGTGGGAAACGACCGTGGTCCCGCCACGCTGCCAGTCGGCGTACTGCTCCTCGAATCGCACCCTCCAGTCGGTCGTCTTGGTGCGACCGCGGGTCTTCTTGCCAATCCCTCGAGGCTCTCCGACCTCGATCCACTCCTGGGGCAGGCCCAGGGTCCTCATCACCAACCGAAGCCGTAACGGCTCAATCTCGCTCAAGCAGTGTAGCCACAGCTCACGCCCGAAGCGAGGTCGCCCCGATACGACCCAAGGCTGGCCCTCATCTGTCATCCCCTCATATGGTCTCCACTGCACCTGCATTCATGAACACGCATCATTGTCATTTCATCATAATCAATTCAAATAAACAACAAAAAGAAATGCATATCATTCATTCATACATACCAGCGAGGGAGGGAAGTCGCAGAACTCTCTCCGTAAAACCCACAACTCATAGTCAAGTGGGGCACCAAAGACGACTGGTAACCAGCGTCGCGCCAGAGGGAAGGATCCCTCAGCTCCTGGCCGTGGGTCAACGCACCCCATCGGCATGTATAGGTGGCTCCACACCTGCATCCATGCATTGCAATTAGTACTATATTCACATGCATCATAATAAAGGAAAAGATATAAAAATGAGAATTTGCATACCTGAAGAAGAGGTGAGAAGCCACTGACGGTCGTCTCACGGCCTGTCCCCGTGGACAGATCGGCCATCAAATGCGCCAGCAGGGCCGCTCCCCAAGCATATGTGCCAACTGTCTCCAGATCCTCGAGGATGCCTAAGAAGCGGCAGTTGATGACGTCAGCTTTCGTCCCCAGCAATAATCTCCCGAGCAGCAGCAGCAGGAACCTCCTCAGGTCTCGGTCCGCTCTCTCATGGTCAGTCGGGTCCTGGCAGCATGCCGCTCTCACCCCGTCGGTCAGTCGCTGTGCAAACTCGCCTAAGGTCTCCCCCGACCTATGCCTGGCATCTCCTAGACCCATCGCGGTAGTCAGGTCCGTACGGAAAATTGTCCTACACTCGCTAGGTCCCACATAGACCATCTCAAGCCCTAGTAGCCTCTGGGCCATCTCCGTATAGTCAGAATAGGTGAACCCACTCACGGCCTCACCATCTACCCGTAAACCTGTGATCCTGGCTACATCCTCTAGACTAGGAACCATATGCCCCCAGGGCATCAGAAAAGTCCGGCTAACCCTATCCCATCTCTCCCTCAAAACCTGGATCAGTGCTAGGTCAGGTCTAAAAGGCTCAATAGATAGAAAAGCCCCAAACCCCATGGCCTCTACCCTAACCCTCTGGAAGTCGGGGAGACCCCGGTATGCTGCCCAGACCATGACCCATGAGATACGGGTCCTCATCAGCCCCTGCATGCATTAAAAGAGGATTATTTTTCTTAATTGTTTGAATATCCATGTGGAATTACATTTGATTTGGGCTTTAACGTTTTGGAATTCACGGCCATCCTCAGGTCGTTTCTTGATAAATTCACGCCCCTGTGGGGGGCGTTTTTCTGAATGTACCTTAATGTAACGTCCTGGATAAGGGCGTTTTTCATCTTTATTACGCCTCCGTGTTGGGCGTATTTTGGTGGCTCTAAAACATATTTCTAATCACGTCTCCGTGTTGGGCGTTTCTAGTTGAATTAACGCCCTGTGGTAGGGCGTTTTCCTAAGGGTGGTTAATTTTAAACCGTTAATGAATGAAGCGACGCCCTCTGGTTTGGGCGTCTCTTGTTGAATTAACGCCCTACTGGAGGGCGTGGGTTTCTTAATTTAACAGAAAATCAAATAGCTAACAGCATGCGAAATAATTCATGAAAATATTTTTGGAAATTGTTTAATGGGCCTGGAATTAATGAAAAAACATAATTTTTGAAGAAACGACATGCTTCAGGGCGTTTTTCATGGAGGTTAATTGATTTTCAGAAATTAAAAATAATTTACGCCCTCGGTAAGGGCGTTTCTTTTGTGATTAACGCCCCCATGGGAGGCGTCTCTTTTCTGAGTTGCAGGTTTTGTACCCGAGGGCTATGGAAATAAGGGAGAAATAAAAAAAATAAATGAAAAAAAATGGGAATTGGGGAAGGGAACTTACCTTCTTGTGCTTCTGGGGTTGTGGTCGAGGTAGCGGCCGTCTGGGCCGCCGGAGTTGCCCCCGGGGAGCGACCGCCGCCGTGGGCGGTGGTCCTTCTGCTTCTCCATCTCCCTCTTCTTCATCTTCTTCTCCTTCTTCTCCACCTTCGTCTTCTCCTCCTCCTCCTGTCGCTGCTTCGTCGGCCTCGTCGCCGCCGGCCATCACCGGCTCTTCTTCAAAGGCCACGACGGCGAGCTCCTCCACGGAGAGTTCTTCTTCTTGGGCGCGAGAGGCGTCGAGGTCAACAACCTCTGGGACGGCTACCCTCTGGCGTTTCTGTCCTCCACCGGCCATGGCTAGGGTTAGGGTAGGGGGAGATGGAGAGAGTGAGGGAAGAGAACGAGAGAGAGGCTTTGGGGAGGGCTTTGGTTAGGGTTTGCAGAGAAAAGGGCGAAATGAGAATGGAAGGAGGAAGGAGAAGGAGGCCTGATGGCTTTTGGGTTTCGAAACGAAGACACGCCCTTGAGAAAGGCGTTTATAATGGAATTCACGACCATTCTCTGGGCGTTTTATGAAAATTGACGACGATGATTAAGGCGTTAATTTATTTTGCATGGGGAACGATAACCGTCGTCAGACGCATTGAATGGGCGTTGATTGATGTGAGGGAAGTCATCATTGTTTTTTTAAGTAACGCCTCTGGTAAAGGCGTGTTACTCTTGAAACGTGACTAAGGTTTATGATGAGTCAACGATTATATTCTTTTGGGTTTGAATCTATTCACGCCTTGTCTGAAGTCGTTATTTAAGTAACGCCCACTGCTGCAGGCGTCAATTGTTGACGATGGGCCACTGGAAGCGCCTTGAGGTAAGGCGTGTATTTTTGAATTCACGGCATTCTTGGAGGCGTTATTCACAACAGAAACACAGGGATTTGGATGATTTGGTTCATAATCACGGTGGCAATTGACTCAATCAGAAAGCAATCTTTATTATTATTTTGAAGAAGGAACTACAGTGACTAATGAGCCACTTTGGGCCTTAATTTTCTCAATGAGGTTACATAATTCTTCCACTGTTCCTTGTCTTCATCCAAGTCTTCTACAGGTTGATGAAGCTTGCTTAGCCTCCATAGAGCTTGAATGGTGATAACCTCCTCTCCATCTTCATTACTGCCTAGATCTCTTGATTTGATGGGAGGTAGATGGGAGATGTCTTCCAGCACTTGCCTTGGGAGCCCAAGCTGAGGAAGGCACCGGTGTGCATTATATAAGACGAGCTCGGATGCGCCAATAAGACGAAGGTCCGTCCCGATGGAGAAGCGTGCACGAAGCTCCTGCATTTTGAATACACCCGGGGCGCAAGTAAAAAGATTCTTTGGCATTACCTTTAAATGCTCCCTCCAATCCCCTCTCTTCTTGATTTGAGGAATCCGGTTGGTCACTCTATTGCTTATACCTAATGAGCCGGTTATATATGAGAGTGGGCTCTTTGAGAAAATTCTTGAGGGTTGTTGGGCTTCGTGGCATGAGTCGAATTTGAAGTGTAGATCGACCCAACTTGAGAGTGCTAGCATGCACCCGTAGATGGGCCTTTCCATGGCCGCTGATGTAAGCCCGCTATAGAGATATGCTAGGATCACCGGTCCAACTCTTTCTTCTTCCCATAAGCTCACCACTGCGCTCAATTGGGACTCCTCTAGAAAGTCCTCCGTGGATGGGAATAGGAGTGCTCCTGCCAAGCACACCACGAAGGCTTTGGTCACTCTTTCTATCTCCTCTTCCTCTTTAGCTTGACCCGCTCTCTTGTACACCCACGAGGCGAGCTTCAAGAGGTTAACTCCTTTAGTGACCTTGATTTGGTTCACTATATTTGGGCTAGGTATTAACGAGGTTAGCAACTCATGGGAGGAGATGGGCCTTGGCATGATGGCCATCTTTTCTTCTTCTCCGTGTTTCATCCTTTTCAAGCCTAGGATCATCTCTACTTCTTCCAGCAAGATGGTGCCCTCAAATGTAGAAAATAAGAAAGTATGGGTGGAAGGATGCCATGTTTCAATCAATGCTCCTATGGCAGCCCAATCTATGTGGATTTGATCATAATGCTTGGCATGGGTTATCAACCCCAAGAGATGCCATCTAGCTACATATACCCTCATGTCTGAAGTGAACTTGGAGAGGATGAGGGGCAACCATTTGACTTGGACATATCTTCGAGCTCTTGGAAGGTTGGGATAGTCCTGTGAAGAATAGAACACATGTAGTAACGAACAGGAACACATGCAGTAATATGAGATGAGAGTTTGGCAGAAGGAGCATCGCAAAGCAACTAGCAGAAGAAAAGCTTACTTGATTCAAAGCAATTCGATTGCTTATGTGCCCTTGTATTTCGGTAATCCTGAGAGTAGAAATCTTAGGTTTCTTCATCACCCTGTCCATTGCTTGATTTTGCAGAAGAAGCTCGTACAGAGGCCTGCGGTTGAAGAAGAACAGAAACAGAAAAAAGAAAGAAAGAAGCGATTTGGTCGCGCAGGGAGGTTCTGATGATTTGGTTAAAGAAAGCCTTCCGTTTTATAAGGATTTGAAGAGTCCTAAAGAGTCCCGAAGATAGAAGTTTGATTAGGTTAAGGACTGTGTTCCTAATTTGGAAACGGAGGTTCGTGCTGAATTAACGCCTTGTATCAGGGCGTCTCTTTTTTATTTGACGACCTTACCAGTGGTCGTGTTTTATGTAATGCCCTTGATGAGGTCGTGTTTCTTCTAGGCTTTCGTTATTATTAACGCCTTGTGTCAGGGCGTCTCTTTTGATTTGACGACCTTACCAGTGGTCGTGTTTTATGTAACGCCCTTGATGAGGTCGTTTTTCTTCTAAGCTTCCTCTATTGGTTACGCCTTTGAGAAGGGTGTGTTTTAAAGATTAACGACCTATAGTCAGGCGTCTTTTATGCTGTTAACGCCCTGTTCTTAGGCGTGTTTTATTGGCCTAAGGATTTTTACCCTCCCCATGCTTTGATGAACTTAAGTGCTATTATTTGATGAAATTGTTTATAATTAAGCACTTATGATCATGTCATGTTCTGAATTGATAAATGAAGTCTAATAAGTTTCAAAGTGCAGAAGTTTGCAGGATTCGAAGCGTTTGGATCGCTCATGGAGTAACATCTTGTCACCTTGTATCGTTTCTTGTAAGCATTGTTATTATATGATATCTACGATATTATAGTATATCAAGGACCTTGTGGTTCTGATAAACCTGAAATTTGAGTTCCCCTTCATCAAAAACGATGATGATTTCAGGAGAATCTTGATCACACGGATAGGCCGTTGAGTTGTTAAAGGCTTGGGACGATGGTTCCACTTTCTGAGTTGATGCGCGGACAAACGGGCTTCGGCTTAGTGTTAGCTCAGAGAAATGGATTCTTGACCAGACCTAAACAGCTTAGCAATATTATCCTTGATTATTTTCTATTTTTAGTTTATTTTAATCCTTTTCTTTTAGCCCAGCATGCATCATGTAGGACTTTGAGTTTCATGCTGAAAATCTTCATATTATGGCAATAATGAAGTTCACTCGTTCTCGATTGAGTTGACATGAGATATTCCATTCCAAATCAAGTACTTCGTTCTATTTGAAGCCATTTCAGGCTGATTCCTTGAAAGTGTTCCTTTTGTTGGATCTCTATCCCAATTCTCTTTACTTTTCTGCAAAATTTACCTTGGTTGCAGCACGTCCACGTTGGCTGGTAATCGCTCTCCAATGGTCTTTCCCTGTCGTGCCCACGCGCACACCCTTTGTTTACTTAGTTTAATCTCCTTTTATCCAACAAATCGATTTTTTCTTGGAACCACTCAGAGTTGTTTCACTCAGAATCTTGGAAAGATTTCAAATGTTTAGTGTCTGAGGCGTGTCCCATCACACCTTGGCGTCTCCTTATCAGTTCGTTCCACTTCATTCCTTTCGTTACACTTCATTCCATTTCCGTCTCACTCCCTTGCAAAGCAGACGCCAAGGCGGGGCAGCTGTAGACACGCCAAAATTGACGTTTTGTTGATCAAATCTCATGTTATATATGACGCCCAAAGTGGACTTCAATATTCCTATAACATAAAGTTTTTCTATTTTTGTGAGTTTTTCTGCATTTTTCCTGCATTTTTGTGAATCACGACTTGACGAAGGGCGTTACTTTCTAAAGTAACGACCTGTCACAGGGCGTTTTCAAAGAAAGGACGACCGAAGTTGAGGGCGTCAATTCCTGGTATTATCCGTTAATTTCTGGAATTATCTATTTTCAAAATAAAAGGCATTTTGTGAGTAACGCCTTTCCTCAGGGCGTGTTTTGAAGAAACGCCGTTATCTCAGGCGTGTTATCTCAGTTTTTAAACAGAGGAAGTTTTTATTTCCAAAATTAAATCCAGGAAGAAACGGCCTTTCCTAGGTCGTGTTTCAAGAAACGTCTCTGTGCAGGTCGTCAATTCATAAATAGACGCCCTGTCTTAAGGCGTGTTTCACTCCAGAGTCCTTCTTTTTTCCATCTTTCCCCCACAGTTCCCTGCTATCCTTGGACTCTTGCTCGATCTTAATCCTTCCTTGGATGCCTCATTACCCGTTCTTATCAATTCCCTTGTTTGATCACATCCGATTGAACATTATATAAGAGGCTCCATGTCGAGCGTAAAGAGGGTTGGTGGTTGTTGATTATTATTATTGTTGTTGAACGCCTTGAACCCAGAAGATCACGATTGCAAGCATAATCTCCCCCTCTTTGCACTTCATCCTGCTGCAGCGTGGTGTACTACTGCATTCGATCGGGCTTCATCCTACTGCATCCATCTTTCTGCAATCCATCCAACATCATTCACGGTTTCCCTTTACTCTCGTCAGGGAGAGCAGGGTTATCTATATATCGTGTTTGTTTCGTTCGTCTCGTTTTTCATCATATTATCATTGTCCTCTGTCGTTATTTCTTGCATTAAGCATTTTTTCCTTCCCTAGTTCTCTGCTAAGGGGTTTATAAAAAACAAAAAAAAAGAGGTGCGCATGTTGATGTCTTTTCATCATTTTAGGTTAGCTTTGGATTGATACTATTGCACTTTGGCTGATCCCCCTCTCTTTTGCTTGTTTTTCATTGTCTTTTTTTTACAAGGTAATCAATCAAGAAAACCCACTTCATCGGCCGGCCAATTGGAGTTGGAGGAGGAAATCACATTCATCCCGCATCCCACTCTTCACCAGGTACACGCGATCTCATTTTCTTCTTATTGAGGTAAGCCCTCTGGCGATCACAACTCCCCTTTAGCACCTCATGCTATATTTTTTATCACATCTTATACATGTTGTTGTCATGTTATTTATTTTTCATTCCCAAAAGTGAGGATTTTTAATCCGATCTACAAAATTTATGATCATTGGCACATGATCCTAGGCATCTGACAGGCTTCGTACGAGGCTAAAATGGCAGAATATTCCCTCCAAAGGTTTTGGACAAACGAAAATTCAAATTGAAGAAAGGCCAAATCAAAGATTCAGATGCTCTGCCATACATATATATACACTAGGGTTCGAAAGATGGAGAAGCAGCAACAAAGGCGGGAGGGAAAATTATCTGAATCTATTGTGAGAGTGTTCTTCGAAAGATAGAGAGAGTCAGCTCGTGAGCTACAGAAAAAGAAAGAGAAAGAGAAAGAGAGAGAGAAGGAAGAAGAAGAAGAGAGATTGAGCAAGCTCGAGAAGGTTTTCAGAGAAAGCTCTTGAACCAAGTTCAGAGCTACATTTGATTTTCTCTACTACTATATTTTGTCTTTTGATTCATTGTATTTTGCTTTTGTTCTTTGATTCTAGTTAAATTGTAGTTCTCTAATAGTGCATTGGTGCATTGATCGGAGGTGTGATCAGTGGGTTATTGGTCACGTTCTGGTTTGCATACCAGGGTGCGAGGTGTTCCTCGTGTGCTACCTTTGTGTAGTGTTTCCAACTCTACTGGGTAGAGTTAGGGATGTGCTCTACAGGCTGTTAAGCACGGTTCCTCCCTCTGGGTTGTCAGAGGAAGGGAGGAGGTTGTTCCTCCATTGGAAGCTGTGTGATCAACTTTTGTAAGCAGATTTATCCATGGTTAGCCATGTGTTAGTGAAGCCTCATCTGGATTGGGTGAGGGGTGGAAGTAGATTGATGGAAGAAATCGAACCACCTAAAAAATCTCAATGCAGCTTGTTTGATTTCCATTTTATCTACCTCAGTCTTATCTGGACTAGGTATATTAAAAGCTGCTACACCTTATGTAAGGAAGTCCTCAGGCTTGTCCTTCGCCTCGCACCAATCCTAGCACACTGTTTCATTGTGGGTGCACCTTGAGTGTTTGTGAGTGTGTCTGCTTGATTTTCTTAACTAAACGCATTATACTATATTCTTGTTTACCTCCATCGAATCTGAGCTTGGTGCAAAGTTTTTAAGCTAGTTTGTTTTTGAAAAAGGGGTTGATCTATTCAGCCCCTCTCTAGATTCGCTTTGCCATTCTCAGCAGTTGGTATCAGAGCTAGGCTTCCCACAATGTGGTCCAACGACCAGGGAAGAGTTGAAATTGGGAATGGTCGTAGTTTCATAGTTGAGGGTCATTCTATTAATCGTCCACCATTTTTTGACGGAACGAATTATCTTTACTGGAAAAATAGGATGGAAGTGTTTCCGCGGGCACAAAGCCACGAACTTTGGAGAGTGATCAGCCATGGTCCATTTCAACTACTGAAGATGAAAACGTATGGACTAGAGAACAAGTTCGACTGTCAATGATCAATTGGAGCGCGATGAACTTGATGCAATGTGATGTTCATCCAAACCAGTACTCCAGAATTTCTGCATGCAAGTCAGCTAAGCAAATATGGGACAAGCTAGAATTGATATATGAGGTAACGTCCAAGGTAAAATGTGGCGTCCTAACTCGTAAATCCGGTCCAATCGTAAAGACTCACGTCAGATCCTGATCAAAACGTCACAGTAGAACAACCCAAATGGTACATTATGGTAGATAATTTCATATAAATATTGAGATATCATTGTAGCGGAAATGAAATTTCTCAATTAATCAGCTTACATTCAAAAGACTTCGTCCACATAGATCGAAATAAAGAGTAATAATTTAACAAGTCATTTATTACGTAACCAAATTTCACACATATTTTTTCTTAACTACCTAAGATAATGACATGTAGTAAATCCAAGCCGCGGTCAGAACACTGTAAGATCACTCCTTGCTTTCTTCTATCGCTTCTCCTGAAAATATTCAACATGGTGAGTCTACGAATAGACCCAGTAAGAGACTAGGCATAGTCCCCAGTCATAACATGTATAAACATATCCAAAGTGATTTACGACATTTCTTTTTATAAGTCATTCTTAGACATAATTTCAAATCGATAACAACATGAGATTAATGCATTATAACCCAATTTCAATTTTACAAATCATACGTCATGATGTTTAACATTTTACAAATAATACCATGTGGTACAATAAAACTTTGTTTTATCAATGACAATGTAAATGAGAATTCAACATTAGAAAATATTACCATACAATATAATTCGGTTCATTTATCAATAGAATGATTCCAGTACAAGGCGGAGTAAGGTCTCACGCATAGTGAAAGGATCCAGATAGACCTAATTTACCCTTTTCTAAATCACCATTTGATATATTGGAGATTCATTAACAGTAAACAGTTACATTGTAATAACAGTAAATGCAATAACAATTCAGTAGGCAATAACACTAGTTTCAATATCAGTTCAATGAGCAATAACATTAGTTTCAATATCGATTCAGTGAACAGTAATAGCAGTTCCAATATCAATTCAGTGAGCAGTAACAGTCGTTTCAATAACGATTCAGTGAACAGTAGCAGTAGTTTCAATATCAATTCAGTAAGCAGTAATAGTAGTGTCAATTTCAATTCAGTGAGTAGTAACAGTAGTTTCAATTTCAATTCAGTAAGCAGTGACAGTAGTTTCAATATCAATTCAGTGAGCAGTAACAGTAGTTTCACTATCGATTCAGTGAACAGTAATAGTAGCTTCAGTATCAATTCAGTAAGCAGTAACAATAGTATAAATATCAATTCAGTGAGCAGTAACAGTGGTATAAATAGCCAAGACACAATGCCCAAACCACCACTAGAAGGACAGTCAGTCGGTACTCGATCACCTAGGTAAATAGTGATGAGTCTTGGTTACTGTGCAGAACCGGGAGAAGTCCTCTCCACCTTAACCAGTGGTACTTGTCCACCTCCAGGATTTCATCCCCGTTACCCTCGGGGCCAGTAAACAGTGCAAACCTCCCCATAAGGGCATTTCTATGGCATGGTTCCAGTCTCCCCCTATGGTGGCAGTGTCAATTTGGCAGTAATAGCAGTACGGTAATTAGATAATTATATATGTAACTCATATGAAATGGACACATGTCACTCAAAAATTTATGTTGTAAACATTACGTATGAAATATGCCAGTACTGATTTTTTTTAAACTTCTAAAATTCTAAAGTTATCTGATTATAAAGGCATATATATATATCAAAAATTTCTAATTCTATTTAGAGATATCAGAATATATTGAAATTTTAGAGAAACAACCTATTAACATGAAGAATCAAAAAAGAAAATTATCATCATTTTTCAGACAGTATTTATATTTTTTTCAGAATTACTTATACTCCATATATATCAAAAAAATTTAATTCTGTTCACAGAACTCAGAATTGGTTGAAATTTTAGATAACTAACACATTGACATGTAGGATCGAAACATAAAATTATCATCAATTTTCAGATAGTATTCATAATTTTTCCAGAGTTATTTATACCCAATCATGCATTATAAATTGACTAACCTTAGATACCATGTTCAGAAGACCATTACAATTTTACTGAGGATCACAGTTGTATGTAAAATTACACAGAAAAGTTTTCATAATTTTTGCATACATGAATTCGAAAATTTCCAAAATCATTTAAATCATCCTATACATGGAAAATTAATTAAATTTAATCACAGTACTTTAAAAATCACCATAATTTTCTAAACCATCATTTATAACATAAATATCATTTCTAAAACTTGTTATTATTTTTCACGCTGTATTACTAATATTTTGATATAATAACAAAAATACATCATGAATAATAAATTAACTAAATATGTCCACAGTGATCAGAAAATTACTTAAAATTTACAAAGAGTTGTTCCAGATAGACGTATCATATATGAGAAACTTCACTATTTTTCATTCAGTATTTCTAATTTCTAAAATTTTATATTAGTTTCTAGAATTTACAATATTAGCTTTTAAATAGAGAAAATTATCCAGAATGTTTACAACGACTAAAATATACTAAACATTAACTGATAAATGTAAAAGATCAATTTTATAACTTTCTCAAAATTTTTCACAGAATATTAACATTTATTAACAATTTTAATTATTTGTTCAAACATTAAAAATTATACAAGTCAAGATTCAGTGTTGAAAATAAAATGAAATTTTACTAAATTAGGTATAATGTGCATTTAAGTCTTCAAGTGAAGTTTAAAAATTTTCTATGTAGTATTTCTATTTATCTCATAATTTTATACTTCTAAAAAAATATTACAAATTTTGTAATTTCACTTACTGACATCTATAATTATTGATATTTTACAAATACAGTACACTAAATGTAGGAACCATACTGTGAAATCTTAAGATTTTTATGAATAGGATCTCTAATTTTTATGTAATTATTTATCTTTTTATCATGAATTAAAATTTTATTAACAGAAATATAGTGATCCAAAAATAATGAAACTTTTTATACACATGGGTCGCATAGTAATATATTTTACTATAATTTGTTGTATTTTCATATCTCCCCTTTAGTCTTTTAGTATAATTAAATACCTTTAGAATAATATTAAAATATTCATAAACATGAAAATATTTTGAATCAGACATTGAAATTTTTATAGAGAGCTTGAAATATCAGATCCCATGATTCTGTAAATTTTCTAAATTTATCATGCACTGTTGTTAATTATATTGTATTAAACACTTGATTTTACCCCTAATCATGCTTTAACACTAATGATCTCATGGTAATCCTACTAAGATATTATCACACGTGGTAAAATAAGGATCTCTAGATTTAATTATCTCTATTGATACTAATTATCACACCTTAAACTAATTTAAATATGCTAATCATGCTAATTATGATGATAAATGCTAAATTCCTTACCTTAACGAATGTTAAAAACTTCCTTAAAATCCCTCCACCCTCTCCTTCAACCCTTCAACATGGCCAACCCCAAAGAAGAGCAAATGATGCCCCCATCATGTCTATTTATAGGGGTTTTCCCTAAATCAATCTTAACCATTGATTTTAATCAAGGGTGGAGATTAAACTTTTATTTTAATATTATTTAATTGAGAATTTGACCTTCAAAGCCTCACCAACCCACTCAGCCCATTTCTTTTGACTAGCCCATATTTTTCTTTTTTTTCTATATATATGGCACATGGGATTTGACTAAGAGGGGTGAAAGGGTTTAGACTAAGAGGAAAAGCTTAATAAGATAATAATCATAATTTTTTTAATATATGCCGCAATCGCGGCAGGGGGGGGGGGGGGGCGCGTGGGCGGCGCGTGTGGCCGCCCTCGCGACCCACATTGTTTTTTTATTACATTTACACCTTTAGAATTTTTTTAAACAATTAGACCTTTCTTTTATTTTTTTAACAATTAGCCCCCTCTTCCCTTATATATATATATATATATATATATATATATATATATATATATATTTGCTTTGTTTATTTATTTTTTCTTTCTTTTCTTCCTCTTAACTTTTAAATCTCTTTCTTTTCTCTTTTATTTTTTTACCATGACTAAAATAAATATAATAAGACTAATAATTTAAATATTTAGGCATAATCAATTAATCAAATAAAATGCTAAACTATGAATTTGTAGGACATTACATAAGAGCTACAAAGGTAAACATTCTGATCTCTGAATACGAAATATTTAAGATGAAGCATAATGCGACCATTAGTGAAATGTTCTCTAGATTGTCAGAACTTACTAATAATCTTAGAGCATTAGGCAAAGATTATTCTAACAGTGATATTGTTAGCAAGATACTCATGTCCCTTCCCCCAGCGTGGCACACTAAGGCCACTATCATTGAAGATTCCAAGGATCTGAAAACCATGTCGGTAGATGACCTGATTGGCTCATTGATGACATACGAAATCAACTTCAAACCAAATGAAGAGGAGCACATGAAGAAGCCTATAGCTCTCAATGATGGGGACATCACCTCCCATGCCCACGTTCACAGCTCGTCTCCTCGCCCCGGTTGCATCCGGCATGGTCTAGTTATTTAATTTGAGTCCTATGTAATTTTTATTTGAGTCATTTGATGTATTTTCCCTTTTATTTGAGTCTTGTACCTAGGTTAATGAGTCATTTACCTAGGTTAAGTGTCATTAGATTGTTTAGAATGGTTATTGGGCCCAATTCTTTGGGCTAGGCCCAGGGGCGCCCCTACCCCCTTGGTCTTTGGTCATTGTAGTAAGAGTCAGTGACTTTTGTAGAAATGTGGGTTGCCTATATATAGGACCCCATTCCCCCCATTTCAACTTAATGAATCATTGAATGAAAAACTTGCCATTTTGAGAGTTCAAACTTCTTATCTAGTGGAGAGATTCCATTATTTGGGTGAGAGACCCTAGGGGAGAGATTCCCCACCCATCCCTCTCTTAATTTCTCTCTTTCACTTCCCTTTCTCTCTCCTCCACACCCAATTTCAAAAATTTTCTCTCTCCTCCCCTCCCAACCACCTCCACCCTCCCACCTACCTCCATTAACTCCTCTACAACTTCCCACAAGCCATCATTACTTCCCCCTAGTCCCAATAGACCCTCCACCAATCCACACCCCACCCTCCAACCACCAACTACCCATCCCCTTCCCCAAGCAGCCCTCCACCTTCCCAAGGCACCTCTTCCCATCCCCAAGACCACCATTGATCACCCCACATTAAAGGAAATTCAAACTCACATTCCCTCCACCCACTTGTGCCCCCCTCACCTTCCCCCTTCTCCCTCCAAGCCCAAATTCGTAGCTCCTCCTCCCACCACCTGTTAGACCCCCTTCCAGACCCTATTCTTCCCCTCCCACACCTTGGAACACCCCCTCCTAGACCCCCTCATAGCCAGGGTTCTCCCCACACTCATCCACCTCCATTTCCCCTCCATATACTCCATTCCCCGCCATCATCTTCAACCTCCAGTTTTCAGTTTGCAGGCAGTAGAAGAGTAGCAGTTTGCAGAGGCAACCCCGACCACATCCCAGAGAATCTGAAGGCCCAAGAGATATCCACGGAAGCACCTACCGGTCTTCTTCGTAACGGCGGTGGTTTCATCTCCATCCGAGCTCCGTGCTGCCCGGGAGATCCGTTCTCCCACAACTGCGCAGAGCTGCCCCGGCTGAGCACCTGAACCGGAGTAGAAGCTTTACCACGACGAACATCGGAAGAATCAGGCCAAGAGTTCTTCTGAAAAGTTGTTCCTCGTCCTTTCTACTTTCAGAATCAAGAAGCGGAACTTCGATCGACGTCCGTGGCCCAGAGTTATCAATTTTCTCCCTTGGGTACACATTTCTGCTTCCCACAGTCTGCACCGACCTATCACCATTGTTCAGAGTCCACTGGTCTTCTCCAGCATCTTTTGGCTTCCCCGCCAGTTCTGCTGCAAAGAGGACTCGTCCACGATTCCAACAACTCCAGCGGTTCTTGATTCTGAGTCCAGGAGCTGTCGGGGAATCCTCTTCTTCCTGCTGTTGGAAACCTGAAGCTATCAGTCTGAGAATCTGCCACCCTGTTTGAGCCTCCACCCAGACCAGCATCGGTGCCAGAAGAAATCAACAAAATTCTGAGGCATTCCATTTCCAGTTATGAAGAGTTCCCCACTGGTCCCATCTTCAGAAAAATTCCCGATCAGGTTCTGAGGCTTCAACTCTGTCTGCCTGTCTCCTATCGCAGAGAGCAGGCAGATTCGGCTTCGCCATCTTTTCATTACTTTTAGTCCAAGTTCCCCTCCCCGCTTGGCCGGCTGAAGGCCCCTCCCTGTGTGGAGGTAGTTTTAGTTGTAATATCAATTAACCCCCACCCCAAGGTCCCCCTCCTGCGAGAGGTGTAGTATTGTAATCATTTGAGCAGGTCAAGCTACCCCGACGCGGCGTGTGGGGATACACTCACCTCCCCGCTCGCCCTCGTCTCCGAGCGGGACCGGTTTCTTCAAACCGGTCGAGTAAGTGCTCTAACCTAGCTCCATTTTGTGCTTGTTCTTTCCAATATTAGTTCATAAACTCCGCTGGCCGTGAGAGTGAGAGCCCAATCCTTGAACTCCTTGCTTCAAGAGATCACCGTGGGGTGAGGAGTGTAACCCGTGCCTTGGCACTTCGTCGGCTCCCTTGAATTGGGCAGCCATACCCTTGGGGAAATAAATCTTGGCCTTGCTGGCCCTCTACCAGCAAGGGCCCAGGCCACACAACCTCCACTTGGCATTGCCAAGTTACCCCGGGTCTTGGTGAGCATCGGGTGAGCGGTCGCCAATATCGGTCTGTTTGATTGCAAATTGTGCTTGTTCATTTTGGTCCAAGGGTGTGTCACATCAAATTGGTATCAGAGTAAGTTCTAGACTTGTCTCTACTAAGTCTTGTCCTAGGGCCATTGCATGCATCACCCTTGTCCACTATCATGACTACCTCATACTTGGCATATTCGCCACTCTTAGGCCCATTAGAAGCCTTTGTGTTTGATGGATCCCGCCCTAGCATATATCTAGAATGGGAGAAGTCCATAGACCAACACTTTGGGAGGTTTACCATGTCAGGGCTTGTCCAAGTCAACTATGCCAAGAGTTTGCTCTGGCGCCAAGCTAGGAAAGAATGGGAGAACATTGTAGGTTTGAGAGAAGCCAAAGGGGAAGCACCCATTGAATCTTGGGATGAAATGAGGGCCGATCTTAGAAAGATATACGCACCCCAACCCAAACCACTTCAACCAACCGATCTTTCACCCCCGACCGCAACTCCAACCCAAGAACTTCCCCGACCAAGCCCAACCCAAGTCCACCCATGTTCGCCACCCCGAGAGTACGATGCACTGACCATTATCACTCCACCCACCATAGACTATCCTACCCCATTATCCTTGGAAGTTGTGGCCCACACACATACCCAAGTGGAGATGGATGCCAATCCAAATCCACCTCCCACCATAGAGAACATCCTAGACCCCCCACTTCCTCCCACCTCTCCTAGTCCGGGTCCTCATGAGCCGCACACTCTCGCCATGAATGAGTCCATACTCCAATGGCTCAAGCGGGGCCCCACTGTTCCTAGCTCACCACCCTACCTTTCACCCTTGGGATATCAAGCCCACATTGTGCCCACCCGGTCTTCCCATGTCACACTTCAAACCTCCTATCTTGTGGAAGACTTAGGGGACTGCTTACAATGGCAAGTCTACCTGACCAATATGCAAGCCATAGGACCATTGGAGTCTAGCACCATCTTCCTAGCATACCCCACCACCGGTTCCATCACCTCTATCTACACTAGTGGCCATTATACGAGTGAAATCCTCCTCTTTCTCCTCAAGGATGAGAAACCCATCTTGGCCCACTCCCCACCCATTGAGGTTCCAATTGATTTGATTGGCCAACCCACTAGAGACCTTGGCCTAATTACCTTGGAGGATGATGACTCACCATTTGGGAACCTTGGGGACGTGGAGTTCCTCTCTCTAGGTAGCCCTTACCATGATCCCTTTGACCCCTTCCAATGGGAGTACGGATACCCATGTGGCCCAACCACCTTACCCACCACCCACCTTTCCCTACTCCAACCCACCGTGATGGATCAAACCCACCCCTTCCTAGACTCGAGTTACACCATGGGAGCCATGACTATGGACAACATACTCCTAGGGATCAAGGAAGTGCCCCACTTCATGATATCCACCTTCCTAGACCCCTTTGATCCATTCCAATGGAAGTCCAAAAGCCCACACATAGGAGACCTCTTTAGCACAAGAGTGCATAAGTCTTGGCGTACAACACCACTTGGCATGATTCATAAGTCGGGTCCACTCGTTCATATCACCCACATGTCAAGTAGGATGCATGATTGGTTCATATTCGGGTGTATTGACCCTCCCTCATTTAATATTGGTCATACACATGTCAAAAGCATCTACGGATGTCCGGGTCCCCGACATTCATCACCACTTTGCATGATAGGTTCACCTACGGGCGTCCCGGCCCACTTAGGCCCACCAAAGTCTACATGACAGCATTGCATGATAAGTCCACATATGGTTGCCCCGGCCCTCCTAATTCCATCAAAGTCTTCTTGGCATCAAAGCATGATTGGTCTACTTTTGGTTGCCCAGGTCCACCCATCACCCCTAGAATATCAGCATTCACAAAATTGCATGAAAACCTTAGCAAGCACATCAGCAAAAAGAATGAGACTTATAAAAGGCTGGCCGACTCTCATCGACGTCACCAAGAATTCCACGTGGGTGACTTTGTGATGGTGAGGATAGAGAGACTCTCCCCAGGAGCCATCTCAAAATTGAGGCCTCGTGGGGCTAGTCCCTTCCAGGTTCTGAGACGCCATGGCACTAATGCCTATGAGTTAGATCTTCCTGAGAAGTATGGAGTGAGTCCCACATTCAATGTAGCCGACCTAGTGCCATATAAGGGGCCCACGGTGCTACCTAGTGAGAATATTGAGCCTATTCCTCCTATTGAGAGAGCACCCACCTGTAAGGAGAGACCACCAGCCAAGAGAGCCCAGCGTGAGCGCATTGAACGAATATTGGATGAACAGGTCACTACCATTAGGAGCAAGGTATACGAGCGCTATCTCGGCAGGTGGATAGATCGGTCTCGTTCGGATGACTTGAGGGCAGTACCACTTCTACACCCTCCAAGGAGGGAAGGACACTTACTCGACGGAGTCGAGTTCTCCGCACCCCGAGAGTATGATGGGGACATCACCTCCCATGCCCACGTTCACAGCTCATCTCCTCGCCCCGGTTGCATCCGGCATGGTCTAGTTATTTAATTTGAGTCCTATGTAATTTTTATTTGAGTCATTTGATGTATTTTCCCTTTTATTTGAGTCTTGTACCTAGGTTAATGAGTCATTTACCTAGGTTAAGTGTCATTAGATTGTTTAGAATGGTTATTGGGCCCAATTCTTTGGGCTAGGCCCAGGGGCGCCCCTACCCCCTTGGTCTTTGGTCATTGTAGTAAGAGTCAGGGACTTTTGTAGAAATGTGGGTTGCCTATATATAGGACCCCATTCCCCCCATTTCAACTTAATAAATCAATGAATGAAAAACTTGCCATTTTGAGATTTCAAACTTCTTATCTAGTGGAGAGATTCCATTATTTGGGTGAGAGACCCTAGGGGAGAGATTCCCCACCCATCCCTCTCTTAATTTCTCTCTTTCACTCCCCATTCTCTCTCCTCCACACCTAATTTCAAAAATTTTCTCTCTCCTTCCCTCCCAACCACCTCCACCCTCCCACCTACCTCCATTAACTCCTCTACAACTTCCCACAAGCCATCATTACTTCCCCCTAGTCCCAATAGACCCTCCACCAATCCACACCCCACCCTCCAACCCCCAACTATCCATCCCCTTCCCCAAGCAGCCCTCCACCTTCCCAAGGCACCTCTTCCCATCCCCAAGACCACCATTGATCACCCCACATTAAAGGAAATTCAAACTCACATTCCCTCCACCCACTTGTGCCCCCCTCACCTTCCCCCTTCTCCCTCCAAGCCCAAATTCGTAGCTCCTCCTCCCACCACCTGTTAGACCCCCTTCCAGACCCTATTCTTCCCCTCCCACACCTTGGAACACCCCCTCCTAGACCCCCTCACAACCAGGGTTCTCCCCACACTCATCCACCTCCATTTCCCCTCCCATATACCCCATTCCCCCCCATCATCTTCAACCTCCAGTTTTCAGTTCGCAGGCAGCAGAAGAGTAGCAGTTTGCAGAGGTAACCCCGACCACATCCCAACGAATCTGAAGGCCCAAGAGGTATCCACGGAAGCATCTACCGGTCTTCTTCGCAACGGCGGTGGTTTCATCTCCATCCGAGCTCCGTGCTGCCCGGGAGATCCGTTCTCCCACAACTGCGCAGAGCTGCCCCGGTTGAGCACCTGAACCGGCGTAGAAGCTTTACCACGACAAACCTCGGAAGAATCAGGCCAAGCGTTCTTCTGCAAAGTTGTTCCTCATCTTTTCTACTTTCAGAATCAAGAAGTAGAACGTCGATCGACGTTCGTGGGCCAGAGTTATCAATTTTCTCCCTCGGGTACGCAGTTCTGCTTCCCACAGTCTGCACCGACCTATCACCATTGTTCAGAGTCCACTAGTCTTCTCCGGCATCTTTTGGCTTCACCGCCAGTTCTTCTGCGAAGAGGACTCATCCACGGTTCCAACAACTCCGGCGGTTCTTGATTCTGAGTCCAGGAGCTGTCGGGGAATCCTCTTCTTCCTGCTGTTGGAAACCTGAAGCTGTCAGTCCAAGAATCTGCCACCCTGTTTGAGCCTCCACCCAGACTAGCATCGGTGCCAGAAGAAATCAACAAAATTCTGAGGCATTCCATTTCCAGTTACGAAGAGTTCCCCACTGGTCCCATCTTCAGAAAAATTCCCGATCAAGTTCTGCGGCTTCAACTCTGTCTGCCTGTCTCCTATCGCAGAGAGCAGGCAGATTCGGCTTCGCCATCTTTTCATTACTTTTAGTCCAAGTTCCCCTCCCCGCTTGGCCGGCTGAAGGCCCCTCCCTGTTTGGAGGTAGTTTTAGTTGTAATATCAATTAACCCCCACCCCAAGGTCCCCCTCCTGCGAGAGGTGTAGTATTATAATCATTTGAGCAGGTCAAGCTACCCCGACGCGGCGTGTGGGGATACACTCGCCTCCCCGCTCGCCCTCATCTCCGAGTGGGACCGGTTTCTTCAAACCGGTCGAGTAAGTGCTCTAACCTAGATCCATTTTGTGCTTGTTCTTTCCAATATTAGTTCATAAACTCCGTTGGCCGTGAGAGTGAGAGCCCAATCCTTGAACTCCTTGCTTCAAGAGATCACCGTGGGGTGAGGAGTGTAACCCGTGCCTTGGCACCTCGTCGGATCCCTTGAATTGGGCAGCCATACCCTTGTGGAAACAAATCTTGGCCTTGCTGGCCCTCTACCAGCAAGGGCCCAGCCCACACAACCTCCACTTGGCATTGCCAAGTTACCCCGGGTCTTGGTGAGCATCGGGTGAGCGGTCGCCAATATCGGTCCGTTTGATTGCAAATTGTGCTTGTTCATTTTGGTCCAAGGGTGTGTCACATCACTCAAAGGATGCGAGAGCAATGAAGAAGGTAGTGATAATTCTGAACACCTTTCTGATTTAGATGATCATCAATAGGCCATGTTGACCGGACATTTTTCAGAGTTCCTCAAATCTAGAGGTAAAATCTTTAGGAAAAAGTGGCCACAACAAAAGGTAAGTCCTCAAACTTCAAGTCTGATAAGAATAAAATTTCTGATAAGATCACTTGTTATCACTATAAGAAAACATGTCATATGAAAGGAGAGTGCCCTAACTTGCTGAGGAAGAACCCAAAGGGCAAGAAGAAGAAACCTAAATCTATGGTATCTACTTGGAGTGATGAGGAGGAAATTACTGAAGAGGAATCCTCTAAAGAAGAAGAAGAATGAATATGTCTGATGGCGCAAAGTGATGAAGAGGTAAGCAACTTCTTCAAAAAAATTATTATTGATGATTGTGAGAATGAATATGGTGAACTTCTTGCTAAGTTTAATTTTCTGAGTAAGGAACATAGAGCTGTAAAAATAAAACTGAATGCCGTTATTGAGGATAAGGAAAACATTCAAAAAGAAAAAGAAAATCTCAAAATGAAATTTAGAAGAGCTAAATTCATTTAGAAGAGAAAATGAAAACTTGAGGGAAGAAAATGAAAGGATTCAGAAAATGTTTGATAAGTTTAGATTGAGGGTTCAGGAAACTCAAAATGAGAACATGTTGATTTCTGAGAAAAATAAAGCTATCAATGGAGTTAACTCAGAACTTCAGAAAACCTGTGAAAAACTTCAAAAAGATCTGAAAGACAAATAGAAAACTCTTGAGAAATTTGTTCAAGGAAAATCAAATCTAGAGACCATGTTAGGGATGAGGGTAAACTTCAATAAGGAAGGTCTAAGTTTTGATCCATCTAATAAGAAACCATTTGAATTCAAGACTATTACATTTTGTGCTAGTAAAGGCAAAGAGAAGCTGGACACTCACACTATTGAAGAGTCTTAATGATGCATGTGGACCCAACTTATCTTGGGTTCCAAAAGCTTTTGCATAAATTGCTTTGCAGAAAAGCCTGGCAGCCATGGACAACCGATGGTATCTTGATAGTGGCTGCTCGAGACACATGACTGGAGACAAGGCCAAATTCAGCAAGCCAAAAATAAAAGCTTGTGGAACAGTTAAGTTTAGAGGGAAGAATAAAGGTAAGATCATAAACTCCGGCACTGTCGGTAAGTGTCCCTCCAACACAATTGAAAATGTTTTACTTGTAGAGGGTCTTGAGCATAACCTGCTAAGCATTAGTCAGCTCTGTGATAAGCATCACAAGGTCACTTTTGATGATTGTGAATGCAAGATTTTTGAACTTAATTCTGATTCAATAAAATGTGTAGGCCATAGAGTCAACAATGTGTACATAGTAAACATAGATGAAAATTCTACATCAAATCTTTGTTTGACTGCAAATTCTAAAAATAATGCTTTTTATTGGCATAGGAAGTTAGGACATGCTAGTTACACTGTTTTGAATAGATTAGTCAAGCATGAGTTAGTTAGGGGCATTCCTAGAATGGATTTCAAAGCAAACACAAAAATTTATGATGCATGTGCCTTAGGGAAGCAAACTAGGAAATCTCTCAAAATAAGGCATGAACCCTTATCTTCTAAACCATTAGAACATCTGCATATGGACTTGTTTGGTCCCACTAGGACTCAAAGTCTAACTGATAAGAGATTTGAGTATGTCATTGTAGATGACTTCACTAGGTTTACATGGATATTCTTTTTAGCTCACAAGAGTGATGCATTTGATGAATTTCAAATCTTCTTTAACAAAATAAAACAAGAAAATAAGCACAAGGTGTGCATCATTCAATCTGATCATGGGGAAGAATTTAAAAATACTTTATTTTTTTGATTTCTGTAATAAAGAAGGACTAACTCACAAATTTTCATCTCCCAGGACTCCAGAGGAAAATGGAGTTGTTAAGAGAAGGAATAGAACAATCGTGGAGATGGCAAGAACCATGCTGATTGAGAGCCAACTCCCACGAAAGTTCTGGGCAAAAGCTGCAAACACTGCCTGTTATATACTTAACAGGGCAATGGTAATACATGTCCACTTGAAAACTCCATATGAACTTTTAAAGGGTAAGAAACCCAACTTGGCTTATTTTAGAATCTTTGGTTCCAAGTGCTTTCTTCATAACAATGATAAAAGGGACCTAGATAAGTTTGAAGCTAAAAGTAGTCCAGGGATTTTCTTGGGGTATTATGAATTGTCTAGAGCTTATCGAGTCTTTAATATTCATGATCAGTCAGTAGAAGAATCTCCTCATGTAATGTTTGATGAAACTCTAAATCTTACTGACTTTAATAATGATAACATGAAGGAAAAGGAAGATGGTGAATTTCTGGAAGAAAAGCCAAATGAAGAAAATTCTGATCAACTAGAACAACCTACTTCAGAACAAGGTTGGTCGATCGAACCACATCATCAGTCGACCGAACAAGGTGAGTGTTCGAACAACATCAGATTTCTTAAGGATCATCCTGCTCACAATATTATAGGAAATCTGCATGATCCCCATAGGACTAGTTCATTTCTTAGAGATGTCAATAACCATGACCTAGTAGCACTAGTCTCTCAAATTGAATCCAAAATAATAGAAGAAGCCTTAAAAGATGAGTGATGGATAAATGCCATGCATGATGAATTGGGTCAGTTTGAAAGAAATAAAGTCTGGATCTTAGTTCCTAGACCTAAAAATTCTTGCATCATTGGAACCAAATGGGTATTTAGAAATAAAATGAATGAGGATGGAATAATCTGTAGGAATAATGCTAGGTTGGTAACTAAAGGATATTGTCAAGAATTTGGGGTGGACTTTGATGAATCCTATGCACCTGTGGCTAGGATGGATGCTATTAGAATTCTTATAGCTTTTGCATGCTTTAACAACATAAAACTTCAACAAATGGATGTGAAGAGTGCCTTTTTAAATGGCATAATAAAAGAGGATGTTTATGTTGAACAACCCCTGGATTTGAATTTATTGAGATGCCTAACCATATTTACAGATTGAATAAGGCCTTATATGGACTGAAACAAGCCCCTCGGGCTTGGTATGACAGGTTGACTAAATTTCTGATCAGCAAAGGATACTGCAGAGGTAAGGTTGATCAGACCTTATTCACTAAGAATGTGGATCAAAAATTAATCATAGTTCAGGTATATGTTGATGACATTATTTTTGGTTCCACATGTCCTGAACTCTTTGAAAAATTTGTCAGTCTAATGTCGAAAGAGTTTGAGATGAGTATAGTTGGAGACTTACAATATTTTCTTGGTCTGCAGGTTAAACAAACTGTGGAAGGATGCTTCATTAGTCAGACCAAGTATGCATCGAAAATCCTGAAGAGGTTTGGCATGGACAAGCTGAAGCACATGTCTACACCAATAGGAGCAAACACATCACTATAGGCTGATGAGTCAGGTAAACCAGTGGACACAAAACTCTACAGAGGTATGATTGGCTCATTACTCTACCTTACTGCTTTCAGACATGATATTCAATTCAGTGTATGCTTATGTGCTAGGTTTCAAGCTAAACCAAAAGAATCACACTTATCTACTATTAAAAGAATTTTCAGATATATTGCTGGCACACATAATTTATGTTTATTTTTTCCCAAATCATGTCACTTAGATTTAACTTCATACACTGATGCAGACTATGCTAGTTGTAAGTTAGATAGGAAAAGCACTAGTGGTTACTGTCAATTCCTTGGAGGGTGTTTGGTTTCTTGGGCTTCCAAGAAGCAACACTCAGTAGCTCTGTCCACCACAGAGGCTGAGTATGTGGCAGTTGGTAGCTGTGGAACACAAGTTATTTGGATTAAGCACCAACTACAAGACTACAATGTAGATCTTGGCTGCACACCTATCTATTGTGATAACACAAGTGCTATAAACCTTTCTAAAAATCCAATTCAGCACTCACGAGGTAAGCACATAGACATTAGACATCACTTCATAAGAGATGAAATTTTAAAGATAACTTTTGAATTGATTCATGTAGGCACTGCACAAAAAATTGCTGATATCTTCACTAAGCCATTAGATCATGATAAATTTTTAACCTTGAGAAGAGAATTGGGTCTTTTCAGACCAACATGATTTTGAAATCTCTCATCAACATCAGTTCATCTGTCATAGGTCATAGATGCAATAAGTAAGGGGGAGCTAGCCTCATTATCCATCTTTAAAGCTTTTTCAATCTTTTTGTCTCTTTCATCACTAGCTGCTGACCTCTCTGTGGTATATCAAATGGTGTGTTGCTGAAAGGCAGATGAGGTCTATCTGCAAGCTCTCACTAAGTGTGAGGTGGTCTTATGACCTAAGTTCTCCACCAAGTACCAAGGGAAGTTAATGCATCTAATAAGGGGGAGATAAAGGTCTTTGATGCCATGTCCTCAAGATTGTTCAAATTTTTGAGTCAATAAATTCCTTTTGTCAGGGTGAGTAGTCTTATTCACTTCAATTTATTTTTCTGTCAATCACTTCAGTTCTTTCTTGCATAAAATTCCTGTGAGATAATCCTGAGTCTCGAACAGTCTTTTTACAGACTAAAAGTCTTCTTCTTTCAGGACATTCCTACATAGACCAAGATTAAGTATGTTGGCCATGCTAAGTCTAGTGGTTTAATTTTTATAACCATGCAAGATCAAAATAAAATATTTCTGAAGAACACTTCTATACAGATTTAATGGGTTAAGAACATCTTTGAAATACTGTGTCCTAAAATCTTCTAAAGCCTAAAATTCAATAGTAAGGGGGCAACTTTGGTTGAAAATCTTTCAATTCAGTATTGTCTTCAAACACTTAAAACAATCTCATGAATTAAAAAATGGAGAAACAAGGTTTTCAGAGCAATGGTTTTGGTTACTAAGAAACCGATTAACCTTCACCTTGAAGTGAAGAAATTGTGTCATGAGGTACCAAGCTATCTCTGATTAAAAATTATGATTCTAAAAAATCATGACAGAGCAATGGCATAGTATGGTGAGTAACTGGGTCACTTCACCTAAGACATGTTGTGCCTCACGTAAAAAGCCATTACTTTTATTAACTCTGTTAATCAAAAGGCAAAATGGTTAAAATATTGAGTAATTGGGGATTCTGACATCTAAACAATGTGTTTCCTCAAGTCAAAAAGTGTGGACTCAACCAGATTGCTCATATAAAGAAAATTCTGCAGCCAAAGGCCATTTGGAAAGAAAAAATCACACATAGTGACCCCCAACAATAAATTCAATATGGATAGGTTTCTGGTGTTTGTCCTCAATACTAATTGTAGATTTTCCTAGAGAAGTCCCTGAACCATTGATTAGTAAAGCTGCAGCTAGATTGCCAATACACTTAAATCAATTTGTTCATTCTTCATTACTTGTGTATATAATGACTTCAGATTTTGTTTCTCTTGTGTCTTTCTGAGTTATCAGTCATAAACCATGCAACTTGCTTAAGCTAACACACTTATCTCTCTTAAGGATAGCTTTTGAAGGCAGCCAGATTCATGGTCTGTAACACTACTATTTTTGACACTCAACCCTTCATCTCTTTCATTCGGTTCTCTACACTACATCCTCCCCATTGTCTTTTATTGATTGTGTCAAAGGGGGAGAGTTTTTATGTGATGCGGGACGGACTCAGGAGACGACACTATATGGTGCCACCCTCGGACTCTAGATGAAGACGCGACCAGCAGCACACACCAGGGAGACACTAAGCCCGACACTACGAGCTCCTAGTGGTAAAACGTCGCTAACAGAAGTGGAAGCTCACTCGTCGTCCCAAGCGAGGGAAAGCGCGGACCGTGCGCGGTTAAGGAACCGGCGGAGGTCAAGGGTAGTCCGACTCAACTTCCGGACTCGGATCGAGTCACGGGACGGGTCACTCTCACTCTCACAGCGGTGACATGGACACACGGGCTAGTACCTACACTCTCGGCAGCGGCAAAAGACCGTATACTAGCTAAGCAAATGAACGCCAAGAGGTTCGGACCATTACCTCCACGCTCCCGGCGTGGCGAAGACAACCCCGGCCGAATCACGGACTCCCGGTTAAACAATATCACAGCAATACAAAGATTTGACCCACTCCACGCAGGGAGGTAAAAGGTCACATGTGGAGCCCGGGAATCACGCAACTCGGGTTGACGGGCAGCATCTTGATGTCGCCCGGCGGTGCCGAACTCCGCGTTTTAGTGCTTTCCGAACGGCGGGTTCTGCGGGCCCGTGGGGCCCACGGGTGGCGCTGGCCTCCGGATCTGCAGGAGTGGGTCCCACTGTGATGGGGACCCCTGGTGGCACGTCTCCACGGAAGGCGGTCGGCCGGGAACACCGACCGGTGGCCGAACAACTCCGATCTCCAAGCTTTTGGAATGCTGCCCACGGATTTCTGCTTGCTGTTTTCAGGTGCGCGCTCCGGCGAAAACAGCCGCTGCGGTCGATCCCGACGTCGGATCGGGACGCATGAGCTATCGTTGGAAAGCTCTCTTCAAATGCTTCAATCTAGACTCAAAGAGATCTGATGGATCTAGCCGGATCTAGACTTTAATGAATTTACAAATCCCTGTTGTACAGTAACCGAGACATCAGATTTACAGGGTACTTGTCTGAGAACCACCGTTGACCGCCTACTTTCCATAGGAATCAGACTTCAAGCTCTTCTTCAACTTTGTAGATATTCAAACCATGAAGCTGGGAGAATTTTTAGAATTGGATTTGGAGCTGGTGGTGATTTGATAGGATTTTTTGAGTGTCTGGTGGTCGGATCTAGGAACTGGCAGAAAGTACTGTAGCTAGGACTTAGAACGAATTTTAGAAAATATGAAATGGACGAACCAAAAATTAAAAAAAATGGTGGATGAAGGGATGGATGCAAGGGACACCCAGTTAAATTGGGCGAACCAAAGAAAATCAAAAAAAGGACCTAAGACTTGAAACTCTGGGCGGGTGGAAATGGAAACAGACAGTAGATAGATCTGGAAACTGTGATTGGACGAAAATCAAAAAATACCAAATGAGATCTTTATGACCAACCAAAATTCGGAGGACGTGCTGGACACCTCTGGGACATCCAGTAAAAGTTCCAGCTCGATCTGAGGCCGTGGCTGAGACTGAAATTTTGTGGAAGTGGCTGTGGTACTGCGTGGACAGAACTCCGGCGAAGGCGATGGCGGTGCGGTGGCGGCTCGTGGCGGTGGCGGCGATGACCGGAACTGATAGGGGAGGAGTCACACCTCCAGAGGCAACCTTCACAGCTGCAAGGGGGAAGAGAGGGGCGCACCAAGCTGGAGCTCCAATAATTTCTTGATTCCAAATGGCATTAATTCATCAAAAATGGAAATTACAAGCATATATAGGTCACCAATCTAATCAATCCTCCACCGTTGGATCTAGGGGTGGGAGATTGAGGGCTAGGATTGCATGTGACCATCCACACAAATGAAAATTAAAAAAAAATAAAGGGGGGGGCGGCCTATTGACTAGAATGGCAAGGATGTGGAAGTTGGACTTGGTAGGTGGGGGTAGGTGGCCTCTCATTTGGACTTTTCAAGTCCATTGTCCCCCATGTGTCCAAATACCATTCAAACTTCTAGATGCTCCCATGTGGCATGTTGACTGGCCCCATGTGGGACCCTAGGCTGAGGTGGCCCAATGTGGTGGGGCCCGGGGGGCCCGTGGGGCCCACGGGGTCCGAAATGCTCGTAAGCCCCTATTACACTCAAAATGGCAAACCGAATGCAACGAAATAAATACAAATTACACACACATAAAGTCTAGCTAAATATAATAAATGGGGAGGCTCAAGGCGGAGTCTCCAAGCTGTCTCCGAGCCAGATGGACGCTGAGGTGGCTCGTGTCGTGCTCCGTGTGCGGTACCGGTGGCTCGGTGTGTCGTGCCGATCAACAGCTCGGGTGTCCGCACCAATTCTCCCCGGGTGGGAGAAACTCGACCCTGTCGAGTAAGGGTCTGCATCGCTCCTGTATCGCTCCAAAAGGTCCGGATCAATCTGCTGCAACTCACCATGTGTGATCCATGTGTCCTCAGTAGCGGGCCGTCCTCTCCATCGCACTAGGTAGCGCGGGTAAGATCCACTCCTGGTAACCGTCACTTGCTCGTCCAGTATACGATCTATATGCTCACGCTGCCGTGAAAAAGGGGCTGGAGGTGGAAGTGGACACTCAGGTGTGGGATCACTCTCAAGGGGAGGAGATGGCTCAAAAGGCTCACTAGGGATCACCGCTGGGTCCCTATATGCAACAAGATCCGATACATTGAAGGTAGAGCTTATACCATATTCCTCGGGCAAGTCCACAACGTACGCATTGGATCCAACGCGTTTCAACACTCTGAATGGACCGGCTCCGCGAGCTTGCAACTTCTTAACGGTTCCAGAGGGAAACCGTTCAGGTCTTACCCTGATCATGACGTATTCGCCCTCGTGGAACTCTCGGTGGTGTCGGTGGGCATCGGCTAACTCCTTGTACCGTGCATTGCTAGACTCAATGTGACGACGGATGTCGTCATGCAAACTCCTAACATGCCTAGCAAATGACTCGGCCGACTCCGACACTCTAGCATGGACAGGCATGGGGACAAGGTCAACGGGTTTCCTAGGCCTACGACCTGTGACAATTTCAAATGGACTCATGCCAGTAGACCTATTCACCGAATCATTATATGCAAACTCAGCCATAGGTAGAATGAGATCCCAATCCCCAATGCGGTCCCTAACAAGACATCTCAAAAGATCACCCAGACTCCTATTGACCACCTCGGTCTGACCATCTGTCTGGGGATGGTATGCAGTGGAAAACTTGAGGTGCGTACCCATCATATGCCATAGTGTCTTCCAAAAATAGGAAGTGAACCTAACATCACGGTCAGACACTATAGTGCGAGGCAACCCGAACTTGCACACCACATGAGTAAGGAATAGGCGGGCTACCCTAGAAGCATCCGAAGTCTTTGAGCAAGGGATAAAGAGGGCCATCTTCGAGAAACGGTCAACCACCACATAGACCGAATCATGCTTCCTGGAGGTACGTGGCAATCCCAAAACAAAATCCATGCTGACATCCTGCCACGGGGCATCAGGCACGGGGAGAGGCGTATAAAGGCCCGAGCTTTGCTTCTTCATTTTGGCCGTAGCACATGTACGGCACTGAGCCACGATGTTAGCAACATCGCGCTTCAAGCTCGGCCAATAAAATCGATGCTCCACTGCCTCAATAGTCTTGTTCCGACCAAAGTGGCCGGCTAGACCTCCCGCATGTAGTTCCCACACTAGGAAATCTCGAACCGAAGTTCGGGGAACACATAGCCTGCTACCTCGAAAGAGGTAACCCTCCTGAAGCACATAATCATCATGGTCTCTCGAGGGCCCGGCCTGGAGAGTAGTAAAAATCTGACCGAAGTCAGGACAATCAACATAGGCCTCCTTCATCTTCTCTAGCCCTATGACCTCGGCACTCATGGTGGTAAGAAGACATGCTCGCCGACTCAAGGCATCGGCCACCTTGTTCTCCACTCCAGCCTTATGTTTTAGCACAAAGGTGAACTGCTGGAGATACTCAACCCAACGACTATGACGCGAATTCAGCTTCTTTTGGGAATGGAGGTACCTCAAAGCCTCATGATCGGAGTATAAGACAAACTCCTGATGTAATAGGTAATGCCTCCAATGCCTAAGAGCCTGAACAACTGCGTAAAACTCTTTATCATATGTGGAATATCGCAGTTTCGCATCATTCAGCTTCTCGCTGAAATATGCGATCGGGTGGGACTCCTGACTCAAAACTCCTCCTATCCCAACACCCGACGCATCACAACAGACCTCAAACACCTTCGAGAAATCAGGCAGTCGAAGGATAGGTGTCTGGGTCATGCGCTCCTTGATGTCCCTGAAGGCAGCAGATGCGGCCTTCGTCCATACAAATGTGCCCTTACGGATGCAATCCGTGATCGGGGCAGTGACGGAGCTAAATCCGCGGATGAAGCGACGATAGAACGTCGCAAGGCCATGAAAGCTGCGGACATCATGAACCGTACGGGGTTCCGGCCACTCAACAATGGCCCGGACCTTCTCCGGATCGGCGGAGACCCCAGTACTAGACACAATGAAACCCAAGAAGGTAAGCTGAGATGTCATGAAAGCACACTTCTGTGGGTTCGCAAACAACTGCTCTCGCCGAAGAAGTATACAGACCTGCCGAAGGTGGTCTAAGTGGTCCCCTGTGGTGCGGCTATAGATAAGGATATCATCAAAATACACCACTACAAAGACTCCAATGAAAGGTCGAAGGACCTGAGTCATGAGCCGCATGAAAGTGCTAGGGGCATTGGTCAACCCAAAAGGCATGACCAACCACTCATATAGACCGTCCTTGGTCTTAAATGCGGTCTTCCACTCATCACCTGGCCTAATCCTCACCTGATGATAGCCGCTCTTAAGATCGATCTTCGAAAAGATAGTGGCACCTGCCATCATGTCCAGCATGTCATCAAGGCGGGGAATAGGGAACCTGTACTTCACGGTGATTTTGTTGATGGCACGACTATCAATGCACATTCTCCACGTGCCATCCTTCTTCGGGGCGAGTAATGCGGGTACAGCACATGGACTCATGCTGTCCCGGACAGATCCTCTCTGCACAAGCTCATCGACCTGCCGTTTAAGCTCGGCATGCTCCGTGGGGCTCATTCGATAATGAGGAAGATTGGGCAAAGAAGAGCCCGGAACAAGGTCGATGGCATGCTGAATATCCCGCATAGGTGGGAGTCCCTCGGGAAGCTCATCGGGGAATACATCAGCATACTCCTGCAGAATGGGAACAACCTCGGGTGGGAGCTCACCCTCGGAGTCCCGCTCCACCTCTCGGACCGTAATGGCAAACACCGGACAGCCCTGACTAAGCTCCTGCTCCATTTCCCGGGAGCTAATCATCATCAATCTCCTCGTCGAGGGCTCTCCTGGGCCAGAGGTAACGGTCATAGCCCGAGCTGGGGATGGGGTACTAGGCCCGGGAACGGAAGGCTTCGGAGTACTAGGGCCAGTAGGACCCCTAACAGATGGGCTCCTGGGCCGAACGGGTTGGAGGGTGACCCGCTGGCCATCGTGGTCGAAGGTACAGGTGTTCGACCGACCATGGAGTGTGGCATCTCGGTCGAATAACCACGGCCTACCAAGAATGATACTTCCCACTTCCATGGGAAGAACATCACACCAGATCTCGTCACGGTAGGAGTGGAGCTGCAGCGGGACCAAGCACCGCAGCCTGACCGAAATGGAAGTTGTATCCACCCATGATACCTGGTAGGGGCAAGGGTGGTCTACGGGTGTGAGACCAAGACGAGTGACAGCGTTCGTGGAGATTGCATTGATACAACTCCCGCTATCGATGACCACCTTGCAAATTTGCTTTCCCAGCCTACAGAATACATGAAGGATAGTGGTCCGACGCCAGTCATCACTGACCTGTGGCTGGGTGAGGATACATCTGACGACCCCCACATGGGTATCGTCTAACTGCTGGGCATCCTGGGCCTCACCTCCCATCTCATAGTACTCGTCAGCTAGCTCTTCATCTGCCTCATAGCTGACTAACTCTAGGCCCGCAGGGGTGGTATCCTCAGCCTGTGTGTCCCCAATGTGAAGAGATGGGCGAGTGGGACACTGGTTGGCGAAATGGCCAAACCCATTGCAGCGATAACACTGCTGCCGTGATCCACTAGGCTCCCCAATCATAGGTCCTTTACCTTTATCCTCCCGACGGATAGGAGGCGTAGGCAACAAAGGACGTGCGGGTGGTGCAGGTGCCGGTGGACGGGCTATGGGTGGGGCCGTAAGATGCTGGGGACGAGGAAGGTCCCTCGGGGGTGGAGGGCGAGGCCTAGGAGCAAAGGGCTCGTGGCGAGCGGGCTCCTGAGGTCGAGCCATGGGGGCCCTCGGATATGTGCCAGATGAGCCACGGGACTCGACACTACGAAGGGGAAAGGAGCCCAACCGATGGGGTGACTCGAACTCGGCCTCGAACTGCTCCAATTCGAGAGCAATCTGATATGCCTGCTCCAAAGTGGTGGCATTGCGGCGAAAGAGTTCATATTGATAATTAGGCCGCAAACCTCTCCGAAAGCGGGATATCGTCATGGTGCTCTCTTCCGTGACCCCGCACCGCAAATAATACTCATCGAACTCGGCGGTGTACTCGGTCACGGATCGGTTCCCTTGGGAGATGCTTTGCCACTTGTCTATAAGACGTTGGCGATATGAGGCAGGAAGGTACTTCTCCCTCAATTTGAGTTTCATATCATCCCAGGTACCGATTTGGGGTTGACGTCGCTGGTTGAGCAGGCTCTCCACATTGATCCAATAAGTTTGGGCCTGCCCTTGCAGCTTCATCTTCGCATATCGGACTCTTCGGTGGTCCGTCATCTCAAACCACTCGAAGTACCGGTCCATACCGGCCTCCCAATCTAGATACACCCTAGGGTCCAAGGACCCGCTAAAAGTGGGAGGGTCCGCACGCACACCCCTAAGAATGCGGTCGTCATCCTCGTCATCACGATTCCGTCGTTGATGACGACGACCGTTACCCCCGTGATCATTGTCGGAGGCATAATCATCCACTATAGGCGCCTGTTGCCTCCCGACATCCTCTACCTGAGCCCTTGGCACAGCGGGTTGCTGCACCGGCTCTTGTTGGCCGTTCGTCGGCGCGGGTTGCGCCGCTACTGGGCCCCTCTCTAGGACGGCAATCCTCCCAACAAGGCCTTGAATGGACTGCTCCGAAACCCCGGCCCGATCCTCGAGGACCTTCATCCTCCCTTCTAGACGCGTCCCTATGCCATCCATACGCGTACTAAGACCATCCATACGCGTGTCTAAACGATCCATGATGGCCCGGAACATCTCGGCCGTGGAAGACTCATCGGAACTACGGGCTCGGGAGTCCGCCATAGGTGGTGGTGGCGAGTATTGGGTGCCTCGACGGGTGGGCATGCAAAGACGTACGGACTAGGTGACAACGACCGACTAATGCAAACACACTAAATGATACACTTAGACCTAATTGCAATTTGAAAACACTCCTTTTTTTGGTATTTTGAAAGAATGCAATTTAAAACACTTTTTTTTTTTTGAAAAGAATGAGACTCGACTACACCCTAGACACGGCCAAGACTCGGTACGCGGCGGAGGTAATCGACCCGAAGGTCACTCGCGCAAGTGTGTGGTCTTCCCGGTAGGCGAAGCCTAACGGTCGGACAACACCTTTGGATATACCGAGTGAAGGTGTGTGTGGGGTAACCTTAGACTATGCAAGACTTATGCAACGACTACCCTAGACTCGACTTGCTCTGATACCAAACTGATGCGGGACGGACTCAGGAGACGACACTATATGGTGCCACCCTCGGACTCTAGATGAAGACGCGACCAGCAGCACACACCAGGGAGACACTAAGCCCGACACTACGAGCTCCTAGTGGTAAAACGTCGCTAACAGAAGTGGAAGCTCACTCGTCGTCCCAAGCGAGGGAAAGCGCGGACCGTGCGCGGTTAAGGAACCGGCGGAGGTCAAGGGTAGTCCGACTCAACTTCCGGACTCGGATCGAGTCGCGGGACGGGTCACTCTCACTCTCACAGCGGTGACATGGACACACGGGCTAGTACCTACACTCTCGGCAGCGGCAAAAGACCGTATACTAGCTAAGCAAATGAACGCCAAGAGGTTCGGACCATTACCTCCACGCTCCCGGCGTGGCGAAGACAACCCCGGCCGAATCACGGACTCCCGGTTAAACAATATCACAGCAATACAAAGATTTGACCCACTCCACGCAGGGAGGTAAAAGGTCACATGTGGAGCCCGGGAATCACGCAACTCGGGTTGACGGGCAGCATCTTGATGTCGCCCGGCGGTGCCGAACTCCGCGTTTTAGTGCTTTCCGAACGGCGGGTTCTGCGGGCCCGTGGGGCCCACGGGTGGCGCTGGCCTCCGGATCTGCAGGAGTGGGTCCCACTGTGATGGGGACCCCTGGTGGCACGTCTCCACGGAAGGCGGTCGGCCGGGAACACCGACCGGTGGCCGAACAACTCCGATCTCCAAGCTTTTGGAATGCTGCCCACGGATTTCTGCTTGCTGTTTTCAGGTGCGCGCTCCGGCGAAAACAGCCGCTGCGGTCGATCCCGACGTCGGATCGGGACGCATGAGCTATCGTTGGAAAGCTCTCTTCAAATGCTTCAATCTAGACTCAAAGAGATCTGATGGATCTAGCCGGATCTAGACTTTAATGAATTTACAAATCCCTGTTGTACAGTAACCGAGACATCAGATTTACAGGGTACTTGTCTGAGAACCACCGTTGACCGCCTACTTTCCGTAGGAATCAGACTTCAAGCTCTTCTTCAACTTTGTAGATATTCAAACCATGAAGCTGGGACAATTTTTAGAATTGGATTTGGAGCTGGTGGTGATTTGATAGGATTTTTGGAGTGTCTGGTGGTCGGATCTAGGAACTGGCAGAAAGTACTGTAGCTAGGACTGAGAACGAATTTTAGAAAATATGAAATGGACGAACCAAAAATTAAAAAAAATGGTGGATGAAGGGATGGATGCAAGGGACACCCAGTTAAATTGGGCGAACCAAAGAAAATCAAAAAAAGGACCTAAGACTTGAAACTCTGGGCGGGTGGAAATGGAAACAGACAGTAGACAGATCTGGAAACTGTGATTGGACGAAAATCAAAAAATACCAAATGAGATCTTTATGACCAACCAAAATTCTGAGGACGTGCTGGACACCTCTGGGACATCCAGTAAAAGTTCCAGCTCGATCTGAGGCCGTGGCTGAGACTGGAATTTCGTGGAAGTGGCTGTGGTACTGCGTGGACAGAACTCCGGCGAAGGCGATGGCGGTGCGGTGGCGGCTCGTGGCGGCGGCGGCGATGACCGGAACTGATAGGGGAGGAGTCACACCTCCAGAGGCAACCTTCACAGCTGCAAGGGGGAAGAGAGGGGCGCACCAAGCTGGAGCTCCAACAATTTCTTGATTCCAAATGGCATTAATTCATCAAAAATGGAAATTACAAGCATATATAGGTCACCAATCTAATCAATCCTCCACCGTTGGATCTAGGGGTGGGAGATTGAGGGCTAGGATTGCATGTGACCATCCACACAAATGAAAATTAAAAAAAAATAAAGGGGGGGGGGGCGGCCTATTGACTAGAATGGCAAGGATGTGGAAGTTGGACTTGGTAGGTGGGGGTAGGTGGCCTCTCATTTGGACTTTTCAAGTCCATTGTCCCCCATGTGTCCAAATACCATTCAAACTTCTAGATGCTCCCATGTGGCATGTTGACTGGCCCCATGTGGGACCCTAGGCTGAGGTGGCCCAATGTGGTGGGGCCCGGGGGGCCCGTGGGGCCCACGGGGTCCGAAATGCTCGTAAGCCCCTATTACACTCAAAATGGCAAACCGAATGCAACGAAATAAATACAAATTACACACACATAAAGTCTAGCTAAATATAATAAATGGGGAGGCTCAAGGCGGAGTCTCCAAGCTGTCTCCGAGCCAGATGGACGCTGAGGTGGCTCGTGTCGTGCTCCGTGTGCGGTATCGGTGGCTCGGTGTGTCGTGCCGATCAACAGCTCGGGTGTCCGCACCATTATGTCAGAGTCACTGCTGTCATTGTAAATACTTTGCACTTTCTGTGTTGCACAGTCATTGCATCATTCTCTCACTCAATGTCTCAATGTCATAAGGATCTCATTGCACTGTTGATCCAAATGTCTGTTGACACCCATTTTTAGCTCGCAAGTTGCGTCTCTTATTCATCATTTTTTGATGTCCCCAATTAAATATTATTTTGGAGTCTTCCTTAGATAGATTTTAAGCCCATTTCATTGTTCCAATCCTTTGGATTTTGAGATCATAATTTATTAGAGACCTAGGGCTTATTTTATCAACTTCCAGCCTTCCAAGTCCACTTGTGATGTGCACAAAACTCGTCGTTAAAAGTCGTGCCATAATTTCAAAAATAACCGCACTCACTCACTAAAAACATATTAAATATGAGTAGAGTGATAAGAACGGGTCGATCTTACAGAGAGGAAATATTTCTTTTAAACAAGTTAAAAAAATTATTATGTTTTGAAAATCAAACTTTTGAGTGAGTTTAAACTAAAGGAGAATAAAATTGCATGAACTTAAGATTAAAAATAAACCTATCTAAAGAATTTGAGAGGGTTAAGAGGAGAATTTGGAAGGAGATAGAAAGAGAAAATAAAAGAATAATTGTACAAAATCAACTTTTATTACTAAGAGAAGAATACAACATTTATGAAAGCTAAAAATTACAACTTGAATAAGCTAAGGGAAGAAAGAAGAAATGAGCAAAGATAATGAAGAATAGCGCCGCCAAATCGCCGTGTTGAGCCTTTGAGGAGACTGCCCCGCCGTGGAGATAGACAACACTTTTAGAGCACCGAAGTAGAAAATCCACCTTAGTGATGTTTAGATGAAAATAGAGAAGGGAGATATAGATAGAAGAGAAGGAAGGGAGTTTAAAACTAGTAAAACAAACATAATGAAAACAGAGCGAGATTAGAAGTGAAATAACTTTGAAACTAGAGAGAATTAGAAGAAGTGATAGACGAGAAAGTTGAAGATTAGAGAAAGAGGAAGACGTTTTGTGAAGAGTTTAGAGGGAGAAGAAGATCAGAAGATGGTGAAAATTGGGGAAGAACAAAAGTGTGCTGCGTGGATGAACAGTAACTACACCAAAAATTGAACTCTAAAAAATTAAAAATAACTTAAAAGTGAAGAGGAATTAGAGGAAGAGGAAGAGGAAGAAGAAGAAAATCTATATCTAAGAAAGATCAATTACTTTCATGAAGAGACTAAGGTGAAAAGAGGAGCAAAAGGTCATGAAAATTGGGGAAGAACAAAGTGTAGATCCGTGGGTGAACAGTAAAAACACAGGACAACACTTTGAAAAAGAGATTATAACTTGAAAACGGTAGAGAATTGGAAGAAGACAAAGAAGAAGAAAATAAAGAGCACTTAAAAATGAAGACGTTTACTGAAGATAAGAAATTAAAAAGAAGAACAGAACAGTATGTAAAGAGGCTAAGAAAGGGCTAAAATCTCAAAAACACTCACAATAACAACAATAAAACCCACAAACCAAAACTCTCAAAAACTCTCTCTCCATAACCCCTCCAAAGAGTCCCCTTTTATAGGGCTGAGATTACCCCCAATCCATGTTAATTTTCTCTTACACACACTCAATGCAAATCTTTAGGTGCACCCACTTTTCATGCTATTTAATCACACATTGAAGCCCACCCATGCACACCCATGTGAGCTTTAAAGAAACCATGTGTGAGTGTAGGGAGATAAGAAGAGTGAAGATAGGGAAGAGGGAGTGGTATACGGAGGGGGTGGAGATCACTTGGTGATGGTGGGGTGTGTGTGTGTGTAGAGTGAATGGGAGAGATGGATGTGGGGTAGTGTGTCTCCCTCTTTCTCTCTTTAAAATTCACACCCAACTTTACACACCTACATATGAAGTTATGTGTGTGCATGGAGGGGGCCATGGGAAGGTGAGAGTGTACATGGGCCCTTGACTATGTGAAGTGGAGTGTCAAAGAGAGAAAGAGGGAAAGGTAGAGAGATGTGAGAAAACGGAGGGGGTCATGCATGGGGTAGATGGGTGTGTGAGTTGTATGGTAGTGAGAAGGACGGCGAATGGGGGCTCCACAACGAGGGGGTGTGCATTGGCAACGGCAGACGCGGTGAGGCCCATGCCGGCTTATTCTTTCTCTTTGGCCGTTCGTCACTCAAACATGGCTGCCGACGCTCCTATACGTGCCACTGTCTTCCTCTACAGCTCAGTCGCTTGCTGTCGTTGGACTCTCCAGTGAGTAGGTGAAGACCATCCCACCGTCCTGCTGTAGCGAAGGAAGGGCACTGTTCACAAAAGAGAGACTTTGATCAAAGTTTGTTTTAATGTAAGAAAACTATAATTAAGTCCCTCCAACATATGAATATTAACCATGCAGTTTTTATATATCTCAAGTCCCATAGATTATTAATTATCAAAAGACCGCAATTTTATGTAGGACTGAGATTAATATGAAAAACTTGCATAATTAATTATATTTAAGCCCATATATAATGAGTGTGACATGAATAAATGTACAAAATACGTAATTATCACACCCCCCAACTTACTCATTGTTAATCCCTTAGCAATAGAAATATGTTACAAATTAGGGACCAACAAGAGTTTAAAAGTTTCATATCCCACGTTAAGATCCTCCATCATAGAATCAATCAGAGATTAGAAATCCGGAAGCATTAATGGATACTAGCCTTAGATTGGAAATTTAGGTACATGACTAAGAATACAAATCGAAGTTTAATAGCACTTGTGCATGTGTAGTACTAAATCCACAGCATAGACAATTGCACCCATCATTAGCCATTATAGATAAGTGTCCTTCAACTCTGCGCCTCTTGAATCCAAGCATTGAGTACAACAACTTTTTGTGTAATGCCCTGGGTCTTTCGGATTTGGATCGGAGAGCTATCGGATCACTTTTGTGGGTCCTGAGTTGTGTTTTACGATCGACGCGGGTTTTTCTCTCGTATAAGTTATGGAACCCTGTGGTGAATTTATTGTTGAGTTCATCGACTCGAGGACGCTACAGTTGCGTTATGATCCTTTCGAGGATCGCGTAGACTATTTTTTCGTATTTTTCTAAAATAGTGAATTTTTGGGCAAAAATTGGATTTCATGAAAATTAGGAAATTCCTAATTTCCTTTTCCTATTTCTTTCTTCACCCTCTCTCCTCTCTCTCATTCTCACGTTCACTCTCTCCCTCTCCCTCTCGTTCTCTCTCCTCTCTTCTCCTCTCACCGCGGGGCGCACGACCGTGGCGAGGTGGGCAAGGTAGGAACATCATGGAGCTATCGTGCTACCTGATAGTGCGAGAATCGAGGCATGGTTGGCGTGATCCCATTCGTAGATTCAAAGCCGACGTGGGTGGTTCGTGAGATCATTTTCGGCTTGGTTTAGTCGCTTCGACGCGCAAGAACATCGGTGGAGGTAGGGAGATGGATACACTGGTCATGTTCTACATTTCCTCACGATTACGAGCTGATCCGTGCGAGAACGAGTGAGTTTTCCAGCTTTAGGGAGAAATCATGCTTCGGGGGGGGGTGTAAGACGAGTTCACCTTTCCCAATGATGGTTTCTTGTCTAGTTAGTTTCATTCGAACCCCTAGCATGTTAGTATTTCATTCCCGCTAGTTTCATTGCAATTGGTTGTCATTTGGGACCGGTATGAGCCCGAGAACCCACGTGACTCATTTTGGGTCGGTTCGTTAGAATCACCCGTTTCTTGTCATTTTGACGTGGTTTGGATCCCTTCCAGACGGTGGAAGGTTTATATTGTCATTAGCATTGTTTCCCCTTCGTTTTAGGGTGAACAGGGCATGGAAACATCGATTTTGAGCCATCCTTACGGTTTGCTCGCCCTAGGAGCTTGGCGGTCAAATCAGAGACCGCTAGGGTGGGAGACGGCCCATTGAGGACCATTTTCTGGCTCCATGAATAGTATATGTCCGTTTAGGTTTTAACGGTCGGACGATAGACTGTATTTGTTGGCTTGCGGCCCTTGGAGGATCGCTACGCTTGGCGTAGCGGCCTGCGGAAGATCGCTAAGCTCTGTGCAGTGGCTCAGGTAGGACCGCTGGTTATTGATGAGCGGCCCTTTGGCGACCGCTATTAGCTAAGTCGGTTTGTTGGGTAATGGCCCAATGATTGACCATTTTATGAAGTTGGGCGGCCCATGTGAGACCACCGCTTATGATTTTTTGTTGGTTCGGGCTAGCGGTCTAGCTCCGACCACCTGGGTGTCCTTTGCGGCCTTAGGATGACCGCTAGGCTCTATGAAACGGTTCTTGGTGGACAGTTTTTGTTGGTTTGACCGGTTGAGTCGGTTTAACTGTTTTGGGTTGGACGAAGTGTAGCGGCCAGGTTATGACCGCCAAGCTCGTTCCTGTGGCCCTGAGGAGACCGCCTTGTGTAACAAATGGCCTCAGTCAGACCGTAAACCCTTATGATTTTCATGGATTCTTCTCTAGAGTCTTCTGAGTGCAACGGCCATGTCCTTGACCGCCACACACAGTTGGACAGCTCTATCTAGACCATCTTTGGCATGGTGCGGCCTTGGTATGACCTCCTTTGCCTGTGCTCTGTTGTAAGGGTAGCGGCCCTTCGTCTGACCATCTTTCTTGCTTGGCGGACAGGATTAGACCACCACCTTTCTAGAGTATTGTTTCATCGGTTTGGTTTCCGGTCAACCCGGTTGTGATCCAGTGGTTGACACGTGACCTCGTGAGTGTCTCGGCTATCTTGTGTGGATCGAGACTCTAGTTTTGGATGCCTCGAGGTATCCCGTTACCTCGGTTCATGTGTCCAGGTGTTTTCAGGGTCTTGGTGATCCCTCATGTCTCCGTGATTCGTGTCACACGGATGTGTGGATCCGGCTGTCTTGTGTTGTTTTCTTTATAAGTGTTTGACAGTGATTTGGCTTAGGGACTAGGCTGATTAGCAGTGCATTACCGCTTTTGTGCAATGATCTTGACCCCGAGTCGTGAGACTCAAGGATCGTTGTGTCAGCAGGTCTAGTTGTCTGTCATGAGTCTGGTTGCAGTGGTGTACTGCATTGTGCTCCGTAGTACGTGCGACAGGTGTGTGCATACCATGTTTGTACTTCGGTGTTCACTATTTTGGAGTCTCTGTGTCTAGTGAGCCTCCACTAGTCGTAGCCTGACGACACTTTCCTGTGTGTCGGCCCACCTAGGAGTGGTGGCGGGGCAGTTCCCGACAAACGATTTTTAGGCTAGTTTCTGTGGGCCCCCTTGCTTTGCGGTAGCATCCTACTGGGGGGGAACTAGCTAGAGGCTTGGCTCAAGGCATTGGGCTTGTGTGTGCTCACATAATTAGGGGAGTTTGGACAAGCACCGACGGGCGTGACCCTGACTAGTCACTCATTACTATTATTCCTTATACTTGGTTCTGTGAGTGTCTCAGTTACCGCCGTTCCAGGCATGTGGGAGATACTTGTGGCGCAGTGTAAGATGTTAGTGGACGCATCTGGCTGTTCTTCTAGTGAGGAGGTACTTCTATCACATGACATATGACTCTCGTGCTTCGTGACTTTTCCGGGTAGTATGTTCTTGACTTCACCCGAGGTCAGTGTAATGTAGCGTACACGACGGTAAGGTTGTGTATGTTTGTGCCTTTGGACCGTGTAGGTCTTTTCTAGGGCTTTTGCATGTTTCTGTAGGCTTTTGCTAAGGAGCTAGTGCTTTGTCGACGGATCGATAACTCCCGACTTTGTGAGATCGGGGTTTGCCTTTCTGTTGCTGTTTGGAGTAGCTTAGAGAGCCGAGGTTCGTTCGGTAGTCGTGTTTCTATTCGGTACGGCTTTACTCTTTCCTTTAGCTATTCCTACTCCTACTTTGACAGCTTTACTATTGTAGTTTAGCACTATTGTTACTTCTGCTCCTGCTTTACTGGTTAGCATTGTTGTCTTGCGTGTTACTGCGTTGTTTCCAGTGGGGATCTGCGGGACCCCTACTGAGGCAGTGACACGAGGCTTACCCCTACTTTTCAGGTATGGTCATTCTTCTTCCTTGTGATTTATGGCGCGGTGTGTCAGTTCGTAGTTCCCATTGTTGTCAGTGTCGGGCTTCCCTCGACTTGAGAGTACGTTCTCTTTCCTGTTAGACTGTACTTGTCTTTTTTGGACTGGACTCTGTAATTTAAATTATTAATTGAAAAATGTAATTTTATTTCTGCTACTTTAGCAAACATGATCATTGAAATATTAATTATCTACCGCTTTATTTGGAACTTCAATGTACTCCATACACACCTTTTATCCCTTCGTAGCTTTACCGCTCTTGGGAGGCCTCGCAGGATCCAAGTGGTATCAGGTTTACTCGGTATCTAGACCCTGGGTCGTCACAGTTGGTATCAGAGCTAGTTGTGTGAAAGTATATGGGAATTCGAGATATTGCAGTATTCAGAGTCCATAAGTTCCAGTGCAGTCGGCAACTGGCATTAGGTTTTTGTGTTTTTGTACCGCTTTGTTCTTTGGTGAGCACTTGTGTGCTCTATGTTGGCGCTGAGATGATGGATTTGCTCTCGTCGGATTGCGACATGGAGTTCTTCTTTCGTCGTGGTGTTTGTCTTGGTTGTACTACGCTTGGCAGAGTTCGCCGGCAGGTGTGAATCTATGGTGTAGTGTTTGAGTTTTTTCCGTGGCATTTTCAGGTGGCTGATTTGTTTTATCGTTGGTGATGGCCGTGCATGTTCTCCGGCGGAGATTAATGTTGCTTTGGTCATCCTAGCTTGAGGTTTGTTCAGCCCCTGATGTGTTTAGGTTGTGTTAAGGTTATGTTGTGTTGTTCAATTAGATGCCTTGATTGAGAGAAGGCTCGGGCGAACCTAGGATTTTCCTTCCTGCTGAGCTACTGTTAGTCGAGCTTGATTCTTCTCATCCTGTTGGTGGTGTCTTTTCGAGGTAAGCTTTGGAAGTGCTATCTCTGTGAAGCCTTTGTCCTGTGTCTACTTAAGTGTGGATTGTGTTAGTTCTGAGCCTAATCTATTCTTTGTTCGGCGGTTACTTGGCTTTGGACCCAGTTTGTGTGTTTGGGGGCTGTTGTGCACCGTGTCCGATGTGCCGTGTTTGGTGGCTATTGTGCTGTGAAGGTTCAGTAATCGTTCCAGGATGTAAGGATAAGCTGAGACAGGTGTTCTTTGTGTTTTGTAATGAAGCTGGTGCTCTTCATGGTTTGCACTTTGGCGACTTGTGATAGGTTGTTAGCAGGATCGGTACTCGAGACGTGGTATATTACAATTTCGTGAATTGTGATGGCACTAAGTGTGTGCCGAGATGCGGATGCCGAGTTATTTATGATGCATGTGTGTGTGTTGAGCCTGCAGTGGAAGCGTGTGGGCTGATAACCCATTTTTTAGGCTCATTTGGTTGGAAGATTCTGACCGGCCGAGGAGTTTGTTTCCTCGGTGTGGCATCATCTTGGCTGTGCGTGCCTTGATGCTATTGGTTGCCATGCCGTGCTGGAGGCTTTGTGGTAGTTGGCACTGGCATGCGTGAGGATTGGGAAAATATGTCGATGTATCTGCTGGTCGAGTACCCTTTCTTCTTCTATATTTTTCTTGGGAGTTGTGCTCTTCGGGACGTGATCGTTGTCCTTGAGATGCGTTCTCCGAGATTATTATTATTGTTGTCGTGGGTCCTTGTTGGTAAGCTGCTTGCAGTATGGCTTGTATGTGTTAGTCGTGTGTTCAGTTGTAATTATGCCTTGATGTGACCCAGCTTGCAGTTGTGTCCCATGGTTTTGTGTTGAGAACAGAGCCGGAATTCTACAGGTGTTGTTGTTGTTGGTTGGTGGTTATGTTCAGCTTGGGAGGAGTTCCCTGTGAGTCTGATCTGGCATTGTGTAGACCGAGATCTTGTCGGTTGGTTTTGTTGTACCCTTCTATCATGGTAGAGTTGGCATGCGACTCGAATTAGATGTAATGTCTAAGTGAGGACTGACTTGATTGTGCTCGTGGTCCAGTGCTATCGCTAGCGTTCTACGTGCCGGTTTCGTTGTTATTCTTGGCGTGGAACCTGATGTTGTTGATCAGTCAGCTGAGAGGACTATGTTTCCTTGTTTAAGCTGATGCTTGTTGTGTCTGCCGAGTGTTTTATCCGTAGCTATTTTTCGTGGCACGGCTCGTGTCTCCTTTCCCTGTGAGACGTAAGCGATGTTGCCATGATGTTTTGGAGGTGTCGGACTGTGTCTCTTTCTATGCCATGCTCGTTTGTGGATCAATTTGTCTTGAGATACGGAGTGTGTGCCGATGATTGTGGTCTGACAGTGTCCCTCTGAATTATGTTTTTCGAGAATTATGTTATTGTATTTTGTGTCTGAGGTTTGGCTGGAGCTTAGAGAGCATTACCAGCAGTAGGGTTTATTCTTCCCTGCTTCTTCTTGCTGACTCATTTAATTTCGAGGATGAAATTTCCTAAGGAGGGGAGGCTGTAATGCCCTAGGTCTTTCGGATCTGGATCGGAGAGCTATCAGATCGCTTTTGTGGGTCCTGAGTTGTATTTTACGATCCACGCGGGTTTTTCTCTCGTACAAGTTACGGAACTCTGTGGTGAATTTACTATTGATTTCATCGACTCGAGGACGCTACAGTTGCGTTATGCTCCTTCCAAGGATCGCGTAGACTATTTTTCCATATTTTTCTGAATTAGTGAATTTTTGGGCAAAAATCAGATTTCACGAAAATTAGAAAATTCCTAATTTCCTTTTCCTATTTCTTTCTTCACCCTCTCTCCTCTCTCTCATTCTCACGTTCACTCTCTCCCTCTCGTTCTCTCTCCTCTCTTCTCCTCTCACCACGGGGCACGCAACCATGGCGAGGTGGGCGAGGCAGGAACGTCATGGAGCTGTCGTGCTGCGTGATAGTGTGAGAATCGAGGCGTGGTTGGCGCGATCCCATTCGTGGATTCAAAGTCGACATGGGTGGTTCGTGCGATCATTTTCGACTTGGTTTAGTCACTTCGGCACGCGAGAACTTCGGTGGAGGTGGGGAGATGGATACCCTACTCCTGTTCTGCATTTCCTTGCGATTACAAGCTGATCTGTGCGAGAACGAGCGAGTTTTCCAGCTTTAGGGTGAAATCATGCTTCGGGGGTGTGTGAGACGAGTTCGCCTTTCCCAGCGATGGTTTCTTGCCTAGTTACTTTCATTCGAACCCCTAGCATGTTAGTATTTTGTTCCCGCTAGTTTCATTGCAATTGGTTATCATTTGGTACCGGTATGAGCCCAGGAACCCACATGACTCATTTTGGGTCGATTCGTTAGAATCACCCGTTTCTTGTCATTTTGATGTGGTTCGGATCCCTTCCAGACTGTGGAAGGTTTATATTGTCATTAGGGTTGTTTCCCCTTCGTTTTAGGGTGGACGGGGCGTGGAAACATTGATTTTGAGCCATCCCTATGGTTTGCTCGCCGTGGGAGCTTGGCGGTCAAATCAGAGACGCTAGGGTGAGAGACGGCCCATTGAGGACCGTTTTCTGGCTCCATGAATAGTGTATGTCAGTTCAGGTTTTAACGGTCAGATGATATACCGTATTTGTTGGCTTGCGGCCCTTGGAGGACCGCTAAGCTTGGCGTAGCGGCCTGAGGAAGATCGCTAAGCTCTGTGCAGCGGCCCAGGTAGGACCGCTGGTTATTGATGAGCGGCCCTTTGGTGATCGCTATTAGCTAAGTCGGTTCGTTGGGTAACGGCCCAACGACTGGCCATTTTATGAAGTTGGGCGGCCCACGTGAGATAGCCGCTTATGATTTTATGTCGATTCTGGCTAGCGGTCTAGCTCCGACTGCCTGGGTGTCCTTGGCAGCCTAAGGATGACCGCTAGGCTCTATGAAACAGATCTTGGTGGACCATTTTTGTTGGTTTGACCGGTTGATTTGGTTTAACTGTTTTGGGGTGGACGGAGTGTAGCGGCCAGGTTATGACCACCAAGCACGTTCCTACGGCCCTGGGAAGACCGCCTTGTATAACAAATGGCCTCAGTCAGACCGTAAACCCTTATGATTTTCATGGATTCTTCTCTAGAGTCTTCTGAGTGCAACGGCCATGTCCTTGACCACCACACTCAGTAGGACGGCTCTATGTAGACCGTCTTTGGCATGGTGCGGCCTTGGTGTGACCGCCTTTGCCTGTGCTCTGTTGTGAGGGTAGCGGCCCTTCGTCTGACCATCTTTCCTGCTTGGCGGACAAGATTAGACCGCCACCTTTCCAGAGTATTGTTTCATCGTCGATTTGGTTTCCGGTCAACCCGGTTGTGATCCAATGGTTAACACATGACCTCGTGAGTGTCTTGGCTATCCTGTATGGATCGAGACTCTAGTTTTGGACGCCTCGAGGTATTCCATTACCTCGGTTCACGTGTCCAGGTGTTTTGAGGGTCTTGGTGATCCTTCATGTCTCTATGATTCATGTCACGCGAATGTGTGGATCCGGTTGTCTTGTGCCGTTTTCTTTGTAAGTGTTTGATCGTGATTTGGCTTAGAGACTAGGCTGATTGGCGGTGTGTTACCGCTTTTGTGTGATGATCTTGACCCCGAGTCGTGAGACTCAAGGATCATTGTGTCAATAGGTCTAGTTGTCTGTCTCTAGTCTGGTTGCAGTGGTGTACTACATTATGCTCCGTAGTACATGCGATAGGTGTGTGCTTACCCTATTTGTACTTCGGTGTTCGCTGTTTTGGAGTCTCTCTGTCTAGTGAGCCTCCACTAGTCGTAGCTTGATGACACTTTCCTGTGTGTCGGCCCACCTAGGAGTGGTGGCGGGGCAGTTCTCGACAAGCGATTTTTAGGCTAGTTTATGTGGGCCCCCTTGCTTTGTGGTAGCATCCTACTGGGGGGGAAACTAGCTAGAGGCCTGACTCAAGACATTGGGCTTGTGTGTGTTGTGCCCCTTGTGCTTTGATGATAGTGTGGTGTTTTAATGATAGCAACATGAATGAGTCACCATATTGTTTTGCTCACATGATTGCATATGACTGATCTGTTCAGTGGATAATGCATGAGTGTGCTATGTCTGATTTGTTCTGTGGAGAATGCATAAGTTTATACATTGCATATATTTGTGCTACACTCGTAAGTCTATACATCGTGCATTCATTGCTATAGCCTTTGTGTTTAGCATACACTGCATCAGTGCAATAATAGTTGCTGCATGCGTCTGTTAAGAAGTCTGTACATTGCCATGCTTCAGGCTGAGCAAGTCTATACATCCGTTTGCTAGCATGTCTGCACAAGTCCATACATTGTCTGGCTGCATAACACAAGTCCATACAGTTGCTGCATGCGTCTGTTAAGAAGTCTGTACATTGCCATGCTTCAGGCTGAGCAAGTATATACATCCGTTTGCTAGCATGTCTGCACAAGTCCATACATTATCTGGCTGTATAACACAAGTCCATACATTGTGAAAGTCTATACATTCCTCATTGCCTTGCTTCATGCACCAAGTCTGCACATTTGTTACTCAAGTCTATACATTCACTGTGCACTATTCATGAGCAAGTCCATACATTGTTTGTGCATTCATTTATCTGGATGCATAATTGTAAGTCTATACATCTTTGTCTTGTGCATGCATCATTGTCTCCAAGTCTGTACAGTCTCATTTAAAGTCTATACTGTGCATACTACATCGTCAAAGTCTATACATTGCACTGTAGCTTGCATTCACTTCAAGTCTACACATTCTTCTGTTATGTCCAAAGTCTGTACATCATCTTCTTGTTCATGCATTGCATCAAGTCCATACATTATTTGTGCACAAGTCTATACATTGTTGCATCATGTGCTTCATGCATTAGCAAAGTCTGTACATCGTATTCTGTGCATGCATTGCATCAAGTCCATACATTGTTTGTGCACAAGTCTACACATTCTTCAGGTGCATCATCTCAGCAAGCCTATACATTGGACTTGAGCATATAGGAAGTCTGCACATTGTCACAAGTCTACACATTGCAGTCTGTTTGTATGCACCGTCTCACTTAGCGTCTCATGCTAAGTCTATACATCGTGTTGCAAGCACGCATTCAAGTCTGTACAGCCGGTGAGGTCCGTCTCACTCAGCGTCACAAGTGGACTTGAAGTCTATACATTAGATCATCTTTCTTAGCGTCTATGTCCATAGTTCATGCATTGCCAAGTCTACACATCGTCAGCATGCTCATGCATCATCTTGGTGGTAAGTCTGTACAGTGGCCAAGTCTATACATCCACCGTCTCACTCAAGTCTATACACTGCAACCTTTGCATTGCACATACATTGAAATCTATACATTGCATCGTCTTGAGACTAAGCCTGTTCACCACCGTCTTACTTAGCGTCTCTGTGCATACCTTCAAGTCTATACATTGTAAGACCAAGTGTGTGCATGCATCGTCTCATGCATTGTCTTTCAAGTCTATACATTGTGTGCCTCGAGCATTCAAGTCTGTACATTGGTTTTGTCATGCACATAAATGTCCAAGTCTGTACAATGCTGCTACGGTTGTGCATCGTTTACATACTGCATACATGACACATAGCAAGTCTGCACAGTACACACACAATCTGTTTTGCACACATGCACTCAAGTCTACACATCATGCATTCAGGCTTAAGTGTTAAGCATAGAATGTCTGTACAGCCTGTGCATCCTTTCGACATAAAGTCTATACATTGTGCATGGTTCAAAACAAGTCTGCACATTGCTGCATTCTAAGTCTGCACATTGTTTATACATCCCATGCAGAGTCTGCACACAGTGGATTAGTAAGTCTATACATTGTGCATCACTCAAAGCAGAGTCTGCACACTCATTGTCAGCAAGTCTGCACACTAATGTAGCACGCATGCAGAGTCTATACACTCATAACCTTAGCCATTACATCGTGTGCTTCATGGCTGTTCAGCGTCTCATGCAGTGTCTCATGCAAAGTCCATACATTGCTATTGCATTGCAAAGTCTACACACTGCATTACTCCCTACAGAGTCTGTACAAGGTTTGTTGTCTTAAGCTGATGATTCTCTTCGACTGACTGACAAGTACTATCTCGAGGAGATTAAGAAGGCACGTGATCCAAGGATGGATGAGGTGCCCTGGATCGTGACATGTGTACAGCAACAGGCTGAGATGCTGCCACGTGGTCAAGGCCTTTGGGCGGGAGATGTGCAAGACACACACCCTATCCTCTACTGCTGCTATAAAAGGAAGCCTTGTTCCTGAGAAGAAGGCTGATCGAAATAGAAGGGGCAGAAACAGAGAGAAGATAGCCTGAACGATCCAGAGAGCAGAGAAGAAGAAGAAAGAGAAAGAAAAAGAGAGTGAGAGATCGAGAGCAGAGAAGAAGAAGAAAAAGAAAGACGGAGAGAGTGTGAGTTGAGAAGAAGAAAGAGAAAGATAGATAGAGAGTGGAAGAGGAGCTTACCTGAAGATCGTTCCTACTGGAAGTTGGATCAGATCCACTCTACTCAGCTCTATTGGAACCACATTTGTGCTTTCATTGTTTACAGCTTTCTGTCGCTGTGATTTCCTTTCTTGTTTTCTTTTGAACCTTTTATCAAGCTGTTAGTCAGCTTTTGCAGTGGAGGATTCCACTGGACGGCTAAGCTGTATTGCCCAGCGGTTTGCAGAGGTGGACACCTCTGGATAGCAAGCTGTGAGGCTCAGCGGGGCGAGGTGGATACCTCGGACAGCAAGCTGTGAGGCTCAACGGTTTGTAGGCAAGCTGTGATGCCCAGCGGTTCAAGCTGTGAGTCAGCAGTAATCCACACTCGGGTTGAGTGTGGGGTGGACGTAGGTCTGGAGGACCGAACCACCTAAAAACCCCTTGTGCACTGTGGTTTGATTTCTTCTATCTGACTGGCGCTAGATGCATGCATAGGCACGAGGATTGTATTCATCTCATTGCTGTGCACATTAGATGTTTGCTTAGGATTGCTCTACATATTCGCAATAGTTTTTAATTCTGCATCTCTGATTGCATTAGATTTAATTTGAGCGAAGTTTTTAAAGGGGAGATTCATTCACCCCCCTCTGAATCCATAGCACCAAACCCAACAATTGGTATGATAGCGGGTCTCTGACCTAACAGATCTAACAATCTGCAGAGGATCCTGCTAGCTTTTGGTGCATTTCAGAGTGGGTCTCTTGTGTTCTGTGATTTGTTTCACCGGTTTAGTGTCTTGATTTGCTCGTCTGATTTCGGTGCATTCATCATATCTCGATGGCTAATCCTCCGATATTCATAGGTTATAATTTTGATTATTGGTTAGAAAATTTTCATCGGTATGTAAAATATACTGATCCTAATCTTTGGAAGGTAATAACTCATGGTCCACACAAATTATCAAAAGATAAATCTAGATGGACTGAGAAGGATAAATTGAAAGACACTGTCAACACTAGAGCATTAGTTTTAATGAAAGAATCAATTGACAGAGCTCTAATCGAATGTATTTCTTCTTGCAGGTCTGCCAAAGAAATTTTGGAAAAACTAAAGCTTATCAAGAATCACAACAAATGCTTGATGGTTGATCGGAGAAAGGATGATGAAGAATCATTATCTCAGGTAAGCTCTGGATCCGAAGAACTTTCGATTGATGATCTATGGAATATAAATGAGGAACTTAATGATAGATGTGAAAAATTAAAATCTGAGAATAAAAGATTGAAAAAGAAATGTGATCAGATAAATTTGAAAGCTCCCTGTGAAAACTGTCCAAATTTGAAACAATCTTATGATACATGTATGCTAGATGTTCAGAACTTTAAAGAGCAAAATGGTTCTCTAAAAATTGAAAACCAAACATGCTTGGACAAGATATCAGAACTTGAGAATCAGCTGAATGAGAAGAAAAATGAGCATCTAAAAAGCATGCAAGAGCTGACTGAAATTAATTCTGTAATGGAAAAACTAAAGCTTGAACATGCTGAAGTTCAAAAAGATAATGAAGATCTTAAGGCTAGTCTGAAGAAAGTCAACAAGGAAAGTGTGCATGTTTCCTCTCTAAAATCAAACTATAATATGTGCTCGGCTCTAAGAGAACGTAATGAAGATCTTTTTAGTGAGAATGAATGGCTGAATAAATAAATTGCCTCATTTAAAGAGGATCACAAAAACTTGGTTGCTGAAAAATTAAAGTGGAGGAAAGAGAAGAGGAACTAATTGAGAAACTGGAGTTGATGTCCAGTAATTAAAATTATGATGAAGAAGTTAAGAAGCTGACCAAAGAAAACACTGAACTGAAGACTGAAGTTGGAAAACTAAAGCGGTTAAACACTGGCTTGTCTGAAAGACTTCTCACCACAGAAAAAGGAAAAGCTGTCTGTGATAAAGAATCAGAAAAGTTGAGCAACTTGGAACAAGAAATTGAGAAGTATAAAACTGCAAACAAAGTTCTAAGTGAATGTGTCAATTGCAGTGAACATGAGATAGCCAGTTATGAACTTCACATTGCTAGCTTGGAAAATAAAATTCATGATCTGGAAAACTCAACATCCAACTCTGCTAAGAATGAAGGAAAAATGAAAGCTGTCATGAAAGATAAAAATGACAATTCAAGAGAGGGGATAAGTTACAGTTCTGATGTTAAGGAAATCACTAAAAACCAGCTATATACCACTTTTGTGCAAAGCTCTGATGTAGCTGGTACCTCAAATCAATCCCCAAAATAAAATAAAAATCAGAAATCACCGTCAACATCTGTTTTTCAGTTCAAAGCCCAGAAGAATGAAAAGTAAACAAAAATTGTTGAGAATAATCAGAAATTGAAAAGGAAGGGTCAAACAAAGAAGGTAAAGAATATTTCTGGTTACACCCTAAGATCTGCCAACTCAGTTGAAATTGATGGGTCAATGCACAATGCTCATGCCTCATGTACTCATTCACATGCATCTAGTCAGTCTGTTAGTAATCATGTTGCCAGGAAATCACAAGTGTCATGTCACTATTGTGGCAAGATAGGGCATGTAATGGATGATTGTAGACTGTTGCTTGAAGATGAGCATGCTAGTGAAGAAATGCATTCTAGGAATCCTATTGATAGAAACCATGCCACTAAGAAATCTGATGCATCCTGTTATTACTGTGGAAGGCGTGGTCATCAAATGAATGCATGTTTTATAATGAAAGAAGACAACAATCTGAATTCTAGATTTTTCACACATGCTCATGGCCCATATAGATACAGATCTATTTCAAGCCAGCATACTATTTGTTTCACCTGCAACAAGCCAGGGCACAAGGCAAATGAGTGTTGGACTGAAAACTATTGGGGTAACAATAACTCAAAAGGCAAGCACCTTAGGTGTTTTGAATGTGGTAAGCATGGGCACGCAGTCAAGGACTGCTGGTATGCTCAGGGAAATCACTTTAATTCCAAATTTGTCAAATTCCCTGCAAATAGAAATTTTTTGGGTAAAAATAAAGCTGTTGTTAAAGAAAAGACACTTGTATGTTCTGAATGTGGAAAACCTGGCCACCGAGCTTCTGAATACTGGTGGGCAGGTAATGGTAAGTCAAAATTTCATGCAAGTAACAAAAATCTTCATGCTAACTCATATAGATTCCATGATTATAACAATGTTCACAAAAGAAATTCAAGGGATGTTACATCATGTAGATACTGTGGAAAATTTGGTCATTCCATGGATAGTTGTTACCTAATGGATCATGATGATAACATGGCTAAACGATTGTTCAGAACACCTGTCAGAGTTAACGCAGGACCCAAGACTGCTTGGGTCTCTGCAGGATCAAATTGATTAACATGTTACAGGTGTGCCTTGGAATGAAAAAGAGGGGTAAATAAACCAAGGCACTCAACAGGAAGACCCCAGGGTTCTGCTTTTCAGGTTTGTTCTGAATACTCATCTTAAATTCCATCATATGAAATTGTGAACTTGAAATGATTGCATATCATGTTGATTTGTGAAATTGAAAATTTCTGAAATGGAACTGCCCAATCATGTTCATAGTAACTCACTTATGTCTGAAGTGCATGGATTATAATTGAATGTCAAACTTGAAATCATGTGATGTGCTTTTATCATACATCATGCACCTAGTCAGGGGGAGTTAAATCATTCTTGATTAATCATACTGTTGCTCATACTTTGTTGCATATATGATGCATCTAGACAGGGGGAGCTTTTTCTGTCTCATCTCTTCATTTCTTGAACTCTCTATGGCTAGGTAGCTGATCCATTCGCTACACTTGAGTGGTTCACCTAAAATTCCTTGCAGTCATTACTGAAATGGCTGATCAGTTCGCATTCCAGACTCAGCTACTGGATTCAATCTGAGGAACAACCTTGATGCTCTTCTCTTGCTATTTGTTGCACTACCAGCTGACACTCATCCTTTACATATCTCTTAGATGGTGTGACTGATTTGGTTCTACTATTGATTAGTTGGTCAGCTAAATTTATTGATTTGATCTGAGGAACTTAAGCTGCATGTCATGCATTTCAGTCTGAGAACTGTGTAGAAATTCCTATCATATAGGTTTAAGAATTACCACTGAATCAGACTAATATAAGATTAATGTATTCTCAGATTTGTAATTAAATGAATTGAAAATATCTGAATGATAAGCTTTAATAAATTTTAACCATCTGTGTCATAAAAACCTTAAACTCACTCATCAGAAATCTAAAAATTTGAAATCAGGGCTACTTTGGTTAAGATGCATAGAGTGAGTATTGTTGTTAAACATTAACTTTAAAAAATTTGACAGGAAATAAAATCAGTGAGTATTGAAATGACTTTGTTCACTGAGAAACTGGGTTTTCCATCAAAGAAATGGAGTGAACCCAAGTCATGAAGTGTCATAGTCACTTAAAATGAAAATTCATTGAGAACCTGACAGAGCAATGTCATATCTGTGTTGAGTAACTGGGGAGTCTGGCCTCTGATCAAGGTTTCTTCTCATGTAAAAAGATACTTATATTGCTAACTTTATTCTTGAAGTTGAGAGGCAATGACAGTTATCACACTGAGTAACTGGGTCACTTCACCTGAGACGTGTTGTGCCTCATGTAAAAAGGTGATGATCAACCAAAATTGCTCAGGAATAATGTGTTTCAAATGAAAATATTTTGAAAATTCTGTCAACTCATGTTCTTAGAAAAGTGTTTAACCTCAGTGCTAATCTGTGTATTTTTCAAAGGAGCTATTGAGATCATATGTGTAAGATAAAGATGATTGTTTTTTAGTACTATCTGACTATTTGGTTCACCTTTATTAAAACTTAGATTCAGATATGAGTAATGAGTTTAATTTGATAAATTTGGTATACATCATAATTAAATCAGATTGGTTAAGTTGCCACTTCATAACCCTTTATGATAGAAGAGTCTATTCTTCTTAAGACTTATTGTAGTGGTGCAAGCATTAAAATCCCTCATGATCAGATTCATTCATGATCAACAAAAACTGTATTGTCAACTCCTCTCTTATCAGTTGACTGATTCCATCTACATTTTTCTGACCATACAAATGTGAGGTGCCACTCCCATTATTACCTTGTTCACTTGCAGCCTTCTGAACTTCAGAATCCTTATGGTGGTGGATTTCAGATTACTTCCTGAGATGTACTCCTCTCCACTCTGTTGGAATCTTCCATCTTGTTTTGCAACCAGTTCTCGTTCTGTGGATTTTCCACATGTTTCATTCTGTTCAGGGGGAGTTATGGGTCATCTACTTTTAAGGGGAGAGTAGTCAATCATGCATGTTGATAGGGGGAGAGCTGTTTTATTGTCATAAGGGGGAACTCCATTTCAGTGAACCTTGTTTCATTCTCTGTATTTGTGTGCTATATTTTGTCTCTCAAACCATCTCCTTTTTGCTTATGTCAAAGGGGGAGAATAGTTTGTCGAGTCAGTGTGACTCATCATGTTGCCATCATCAAAAAGGGGGAGATTGTTGTGCCCCTTGTGCTTTGATGATAGTGTGGTGTTTTAATGATAGCAACATGAATGAGTCACCATATTGTTTTGCTCACATGATTGCAAATGACTGATCTGTTCTGTGGAGAATGCATGAGTGTGCTATGTCTGATTTGTTCTGTGGAGAATGCATAAGTTTATACATTACATATATTTGTGCTACACTCGTAAGTCTATACATCATGCATTCATTGCTATAGTCTTTGTGTTTAGCATACACTGCATCAGTGCAATAATAGTTGCTGCATGCGTCTGTTAAGAAGTCTGTACATTGCCATGCTTCAGGCTGAGCAAGTCTATACATCCGTTTGCTAGCATGTCTGCACAAGTCCATACATTGTCTGGCTGCATAACACAAGTCCATACAGTTGCTGCATGCGTCTGTTAAGAAGTCTGTACATTGCCATGCTTCAGGCTGAGCAAGTCTCTACATCCGTTTGCTAGCATGTCTGCACAAGTCCATACATTGTCTGGCTGCATAACACAAGTCCATACATTGTGAAAGTCTATACATTCCTCATTGCCTTGCTTCATGCACCAAGTCTGCACATTCGTTACTCAAGTCTATACATTCACTGTGCACTGTTCATGAGCAAGTCCATACATTGTTTGTGCATTCATTTGTCTGGCTGCATAACTGTAAGTCTATACATCTTTGTCTTGTGCATGCATCATTGTCTCCAAGTCTGTACAGTCTCATTTAAAGTCTATACTGTGCATACTACATAGTCAAAGTCTATACATTGCACTGTAGCTTGCATTCACATCAAGTCTGCACATTCTTCTGTTATGTCCAAAGTCTGTACATCGTCTTCTTGTTCATGCATTGCATCAAGTCCATACATTGTTTGTGCACAAGTCTATACATTGTTGCATCATGTGCTTCATGCATTAGCAAAGTTTGTACATCGTATTCTATTCATGCATTGCATCAAGTCCATACATTGTTTGTGCACAAGTCTACACATTCTTCAGGTGCATCATCTCAGCAAGCCTATACATTGGACTTGAGCATATAGGCAGTCTGCACATTGTCACAAGTCTACACATTGCAGTCTGTTTGTGTGCACCGTCTCACTTAGCGTCTCATGCTAAGTCTATACATCATGTTGCAAGCACGCATTCAAGTCTGTACAGCTGGTGAGGTCTGTCTCACTCAGCGTCACAAGTGGACTTGAAGTCTATACATTAGACCGTCTTTCTTAGCGTCTATGTGCATAGTCCATGCATTGCCAAGTCTACACATCGTCAGCATGCTCATGCATCATCTTGGTGGTAAGTCTGTACAGTGGCCAAGTCTATACATCCACCGTCTCACTCAAGTCTATACATTGCAGCCTTTGCATTGCACATACATTGAAGTCTATACATTGCATCGTCTTGAGACTAAGTCTGTTCACCACCGTCTTACTTAGCGTCTTTGTGCATACCTTCAAGTCTATACATTGTAAGACCAAGTGTGTGCATGCATCGTCTCATGCATTGTCTTTCAAGTCTATACATTGTGTGCCTCGAGCATTCAAGTATGTACATTGGTTATGTCATGCACATAAATGTCCAAGTCTGTACAATGCTGCTACGGCTGTGCATCGTTTGCATACTGCATACATGACACATAGCAAGTCTGCACAGTACACACACAATCTGTTTTGCACACATGCACTCAAGTCTACACATCATGCATTCAGGCTTAAGTGTTAAGCATAGAATGTCTGTACAGCCTGTGCATCCTTTCGACATAAAGTCTATACATTGTGCATGGTTCAAAACAAGTCTGCACATTGCTGCAATCTAAGTCTGCACATTGCTTATACATCCCATGCAGAGTCTGCACACAGTGGATTAGTAAGTCTATACATTGTGCATCGCTCAAAGCAGAGTCTGCACACTCATTGTCAGTAAGTCTGCACACTAATGTAGCACGCATGCAGAGTCTATACACTCATAACCTTAGCCATTACATCATGTGCTTCATGGCTGTTCAGCGTCTCATGCAGTGTCTCATGCAAAGTCCATACATTGTTGTTGCATTGCAAAGTCTACACACTGCATTACTCCCTACAGAGTCTGTACAAGGTTTGTTGTCTTAAGCTGATGATTCTCTTCGACTGACTGACAGGTACTGTCTCGATGAGATTAAGAAGGCACGTGATCCAAGGATGGACGAGGTGCCCAGGATCGTGACACGTGTACAGTAATAGGCTGAGATGCTGCCACGTGGTCAAGGCCTTTGGGCGGGTGATGTGGAAGACACACACCCTATCCTCTGCTGCTGCTATAAAAGGAAGCCTTGTTCCTGAGAAGAAGGCTGATCGAAATAGAAGGGGCAGAAACAGAGAGAAGATAGCTTGAATGATCTAGAGAGCAGAGAAGAAGAAGAAAGAGAAAGAAAAAGAGAGTGAGAGATCGAGAACAGAGAAGAAGAAGAAAAAGAAAGACGGAGAGAGCGTGAGTTGAGAAGAAGAAAGAGAAAGATAAATAGGGAGAGGAAGAGGAGCTTACCTGAAGATCGTTCCTACTAGAAGTTGGATCAGATCCACTCCAGTCAGCTCTATTGGAGCCACATTTGTGCTTTCATTGTTTACAGCTTTCTGTCGCTGTGATTTCCTTTCTTGTTTTCTTTTGAACCTTTTATCAAGCTGTTAGTCAACTTTTGTAGTGGAGGATTCCACTGGACGGCTATGCTGTATTGCCCAGCGGTTTGCAGAGGTGGACTCCTCTGGACAGCAAGCTGTGAGGCTCAGCGGGGCGAGGTGGATACCTCGGACAGCAAGCTGTGAGGCTCAGCGGTTTGTAGGCAAGCTGTGATGCCCAGCGGTTCAAGCTGTGAGTCAGCAGTAATCCACACTCGGGTTGAGTGTGGGGTGGATGTAGGTCTGGAGGACCGAACCACCTGAAAACCCCTTGTGCATTGTGGTTTGATTTCTTCTATCTGACTGGCGCTAGATGCATGCATAGGCACGAGGATTGTATTCATCTCATTGTTATGCACATTAGATGTTTGCTTAGGATCGCTCTACATATCTGCAATAGTTTTTAATTCCGCATCTCTGATTGCATTAGATTTAATTTGAGCGAAGTTTTTAAAGGGGAGATTCATTCACCCCCCCTCTGAATCCATAGCACCGAACCCAACAGTATGTGCTCACGTAGTTAGGGGAGCTTGGACAAATGCCGACGGGCGTGACCTTGACTACTCACTCGTTACTATTATTCCTTGTACTTGGTTCTGTGAGTGTCTCAGTTATCGCCGTTCCAGACGTGTGGGAGATACTTGTGGCGTAGTGTAAGACGTTAGTGGACACATCTGGATGTTCTTCTAGTGAGGAGGTACTTCTGTCATATGACGCATGACTCTCGTGCTTCGTGACTTTTCCAGGTAGTCTGTTCTTGGCTTCACCCGAGGTCAGTGTAATGTAGCGTACACGACGGTAAGGTTGTGTATGTTTGTGCCTTTGGACTGTGTAGGTCTTTTCTAGGGCTTTTGCCTGTTTCTGTAGGCTTTCACTAAGGAGCTGGTGTTTTGTCGACGGATCGGTAACTCCCGACTTTGTGAGATCGGGGTTCGCCTTTCTGTTGCTGTTTGGTGTAGCTTAGAGCACCAAGGTTCGTTCGGTAGCCATGTTTCTATTCTATATGGATTTACTCTTTCCTTTAGCTATTCCTACTCCTGCTTTTATAGCTTTACTGTTGTAGTTTAGCACTGTTGTTATTTTTGCTCCTGTTTTACTGGTTAGCGTTGTTATCTTGCGTGTTACTGCGTTGTTTCTAGTGGGGATATGCGGGACGCTCACCCCTGCTTTTCAGGTGTGGTCGTTCTTCTTCCTCGTGGTTCATGGCACGGTGCATCAGTTCATAGTTCCTAGCGTTGCCAGTGTCGTGCTTCCCCCGACTTGAGAGTACGTTCTCTTTCCTGTTAGACTATACTTGTCTTTCTTTGGAGTGGACTCTGTAATTTAAATTGTTAATTAAAAATGTAATTTTATTTCTATTACTTTAGCAAACCTGATCATTGAAATATTAATTGCTTACTGCTTTATCTGGAACTTCAATGTACTCCACACACACCTTTTATCCCTTCGGAGCTTTACCGCTCTTGGGAGGCCTCAGAGGATCCAAGTGGTACCGGGTTTACTCGGTATCCGGACCCTAGGTCGTCACATTTTGTCTGCGTTCGTCCTTCACAATTTTTTTTTAAATTACACACATGATACTGTACAACCCTTCACTATTTGACGTGAACCTCAACTCTTGCCTTAGGAGAAGTAGGCCCGGTTACTAGGATCAAGGGCATTTTTCGTGGTGTTTTTTTTTTCATTGTGCTTTTGCACTTATTTGATGGATAACTTTGGAAGATAGCTTTATTAAAAAGATCACATCTCCAAGAAATGCAGAGAATCAGACACTACTCCAAAATAATAGAAGGCTTGTCATGTTTGTTTCATTAGCGTGCAAAGTGATATATATATTTTACTCTTTTATCATTATTATTATTTTTAAGTGCTAATTAACTTTAAAGAGATTTTTAAATCAATTTTCTATGGCTAGGTCGAATAAATTTTCCATCATCCTTCTCCCTAGTCTATTCCAGAATTGTGTTCAATGAGAGCATGAATCATTAAAACTTAGTTGGAGATTTCATCTTTTCATTATGCAGATTGCAAGATAGAATGATATGCAGGATATTATGCAAGCACTCCTATCATGTTATACTATATGTATCATGAAATTTTCTCTTCCCCCCCCCAACTTAAATGACATTGTCCTCAATGGCATATATAAGTAAGAGAAATAACCAAACAATGTAACAATAAATATTGCTGAGGAGGAAGGATACAACCTGACATTCGGGGCGAGTTTCCATCATTGATATGGGCGGTGACAACTTCATCTCCTGGGCTTGACCTGTCTACTGAAAAACACAAAGCATCAAATAACAAAAATCTTTGGTTGCCTCCCAGAATCGCTAAGTTTACCGTCTTCAGCCAGACGCATGAAAGCTCAAGAATTGTTATTCCGGATCACGTAGAACAATGGATTCTTTGGATATTATCTGAGCGTTCTCCAAGTAGGGCTTTAGTATTTGACCATTAATAGTAAAAATATGACCATTTTATGGATTCAGAATTTGAATGGCTCCATGGTCAAATGCTTTAATGATAATGAACGATCCATCCCATCTTGATTTCAACTTGCCTGGGAACAAGCGTAGCCTTAAATTAAAAGGCCAAACCTTTTGATTAGCGTGAAAAACTTTCCTGTGAATATTTTTATCATGGAAAGTTTTAGTTTTAGCTTTGTAAATCTTGGAATTTTTGTAGGCCTCATTACGCAGTTCCTCCAATTCATTAAGTTGTAGAGCTCTTTGGGACCCAGCTTCAGTGAGATCAAAATTTACTTACTTAATTTCCCAATATGCCCTATGCTCAAGTTCAACAGGTAAGTGGCAGGCTTTTCCAAAGATAAGGTGATAGGGTGACATGCCAATGGGGGTTTTGAATGCAATTCTATATGTCCATAATGCATCATCTAGTCTCTCGGACCAGTCTTTCCTATCAAGGTGAACTATTTTATGCAGAATGTTCTTAATTTTCCTATTAGAAACTTCGACTTGGCCACTGGTTTGGGGATGATAGGGGGTGGCGAGCTTGTAAGTAATGCCATATTTTTGGAGTAAAGCTCGGAATTGAAAGTTCATGAAATGAGAACCCTCATCACTAATCATAGCCCTAGGACATCCAAATCTAGGGAAAATATTTTTCTTCACAAATTTCATCACCACCTTGTGATCATTAGTCCCTATGACTACAACTTCAATCCATTTTGAAACATAATCGACCGCCACCAAGATGTACTCATTCCCAAAGGATGATGGAAACGGTCTCATAAAGTCTATACCCCAAACATCAAAGATTTCAACAACCAGAATGAGATTAAGCGGCATCATATCTCTCTTCGAATTATTGCCCACAGCTTGACACCTCAAACATGTTTTTGAAAATTCATAAGCATCCTTAAATAAAGTGGGCCAATAAAATCTACTTTGCAACACCTTATCCACAGTCTTCTTTCCTGAGAAGTGTCCCCCACAAGTTAGATTGTGACAAAAATTCAATACAGATTGTTGCTCCTCCTCGGGGACACATCTTCTTATAATCTGATCAGGACCCATATGAAACAGTTCCGGGTCCTCCAAAAAATAGTCCTTGACTTTAGAAAAGAACTTATCCTTTTCTTGCTTAGTCCACCCTCTCGAGATCTGTCCTACTGCCAAGAAGTTGATAATGTGAGCATACCAGGGGGTTAAGGTGTAAGAGATAGATAACAATTATTCATATGGAAAAGAATCAGACATGGGAGCACTCTCAGGTATCACTATTCTTGACAAATGATCAGTCACAACATTCTCTAACCCCTTCTTATCTTTGATTTCCAAATCAAATTCTTGCAATAATAGAATCCATCAAATCAGGCGGGGTTTAGCATCTTTCTTGGTGAGTAGGTATTTCAAAGCAGCGTGATCGGAATAGACAATGACTTTAGCCCCTAAAAGATTGAGTGAAATTTCTCTAGGGTAAAAACAACGGCCAGAACTTTTTTCTCTGTGGTGGTATAATTCAATTGAGCATTGGCGAGAGTGCGACTCGCATAATAGATCACCACATGTTTCTTATCAATTCTCTGGCCTAAGACAGCTCCTGTAGCATAATCTAAGGCATCGCACATGATTTCAAACGACAACGACCAATCCGGTGATTGAAGAATCAGAGCTTGGGTTAGGGCTGCCTTCAGGGAATGGAAAGCCTCAAGACAAGACTCATCTAGTTGGAATGGAGTGTCCTTATCTAGAAGCTTAGTGAGCCGACGAGTAATGGTAGAGAAGTTCTTAATGGATCTTCTATAAAAACTCGCATGGCCAAGAAAAGAGCATATTTGCTTGACAGACGAAGGGGGAGGAAGTTTGGAAATCAGATCAACCTTAGTCTTATCTACCTCTATTCCCCTTTCGGAAACAACATGGCCTAACACAATACCTTCTCTTACCATGAAGTGACTTTTCTCCCAGCTTAACACAAGATTAGATTATATGCTCCTTTTTAGCACCTTAGTCAAGTTCTCCAAGCAATCTTCAAATGATGCACCAAACACAGAGAAGTCATCCATAAAAATTTCCAAAAATTCTCCCACCATCTCAGAAAATATTTCCATCATATAACGTTGAAAGGTGACAGGAGCATTGCAAAGCCCAAACGGCATTCTCTTGAAAGTAAACGTGCCATAAGGACACGTGAATGTAGTTTTCTCTTGATTGCCTGGGTAGATTGCAACTTGATTGTACCCGAAGTAGCCATCCAAAAAGCAGAAGTATTCTTGTCCTGCCAGCTTTTTCAGAATTTGATCCATAAACGGGAGAGAGAAATGATCTTTCTTTGTCATTGAATTCAATTTTCTATAGTCTATGCAAACTCTCCACCCCGTTTGTAATCTCATGGGCACTTCTTCTCATTTTTCATTTGTAACCACGGTCAGCCCGGATTTCTTTGGAACAACTTGTGTAGGGCTAACCCACTTACTATCAGAGATGGGATATATGATCTCGGCATCCAACCACTTCACTATCTCCTGCTTAACCACCTCTTTCATGTTCGCATTTAGCTGACGTTACATTTCTCTACTTGGCTTGGCATTGTCCTATAAATAGAGGTAGTGCATGCAAACATCCGAACTAATCCCTTTGAGGTCCGCCACAGACCAACCTATTGCCTCTCTATGCTCCTTAAGGACATCTAAGAGCTGAGATTCCTGAGCGGAGGTGAGGTTAGAGATAATTATTACAGGTAAAGTTTGATCAGGGCCTAGATAAACATATTTTAGATAATCCGGAAGAGGTTTGAGTTCCAGAGCAGGAGGGTGTTCAAGAGATGGAAGGGCGGGTTTGGATTATAACGGAGGAAGTGGCTCTACACTAGAGTAGGGTGCAAAAGAGAGAGGGAAATCTTGAAGCAAGTTACCCTCTTCTACGGTATCCTCGATATCATCCAGACTTTCTTCAATTAACTGCTTGAATACATCAATAACATTGCATTCTTCCTCTTGGTTCGGGTACTGAGAAGTCTTAGAAACATTTAAGGAAACCTTCTCACCTCCAAATGATATATCCATCATTCCCGTGGTACAGTTTATATTGGCCTTAACAGTAGCAAGAAAAGGACGTCCCAAAATAATAGGCGTGTGCTTTAAATCCTGGGATGAGGCCATATCTCGAATGAGAAAATCTACCAGGAAATAACACTCATGTACTTTCACAATCACATCATCCAACAGACCCCTTGGAGTTTTTACTGAACGATCCGCCAACTGAAGGATTATTGAAGTTGGCTTTAACTCCCCCAGATCAAATTGCTCGTAAATGAAGGTGGGCAAAAGATTCACGCTAGCACCTAAGTCTAGCAATGCTCGATCAAAAGTGACTCCACCTATGTCACATGAGATTAACGGGGCTCCGGGGTCCTTCAATTTTTTCGGCAAATGATTCATTACAACGGCACTAACATCCTCAAATAAGCGGATCTTTTGTGTTACCGCCTTAGGCTCCCTCTTTGGAGTACAAAGCTCTTTCAAAAACTTTGCATATGTTGGCACATGCTTGATTGCATCCTGTTAGGGTGCTAGGCCCGGATACAGAGGGGGGGGGTGAATGTATCCTGCTACGAAATATGCCCAATTTAATAACTGGGATGCTAAGCAAGTTCCGGAGTTAAGCTAATACGATTAGACAAAATAACAAGCAGGTGGAGCGAACCTATCCAAGCATCCAGCAGAAGCAAATCAAGCAATCTGATGAACCAGTTGAAAATCCTTTTAAACAAAAGAGCAAATATGTAACTGGCCCCCAAACAATCAACTAGCGAAAGCAGCACAAATGAGAATAAGAAATCTCAAGACAATCTGTGAAGGGTGGTAGGAGATATGGAAGAACACACTACAAGCAAACCACTGCTCAAAGATTTTAAGGTGGTTCGGTCCTCCAAACCTACACCCACCCCTCACTCCCAACCGGAGTGAGGCTTCACTAGCAAACGCTAGAACCAAGCAGACTCAGTCTGCAAACAGTTGCTGCCATACAGCTTGACTAGGGGAACAGCCTCCCCTCTTCCTCCCAACCGGAGGGACACCCAAGTGACTCCCAGCCACTTGAAAACTAGAGGTCGCAGACCTCTGTTCCTCCAGACCAGGAGGGACACCTGGACTTGCAACCACAAGCCCAGAACCGGAGGACTAGCCTCCCTTCCTCTAACCAGAGGGAACCCACAAGTGACAACCTGTCACTTGCAACCAGGAGATCAGATCTCCCTTCTCCTGAACCAACAGGAGGAACCCGATCCCGAACAGGGCAATCGGAAGAACAAGATAACCAGATGAAAATGGAAAAACAAAAACACGAAATGAAAATAACTTCAGCAAACAGAAAGCTGAAAAATGAAATGCACAATGTGACTCTCAACGGAGCTGACTGGCCTGGATCTGATCCACGGTCCAGTGAAGATAGATCTTCAAGCAGCTTCTTCCTTCTTCTCCACGAGCTCTCTCGCTCACTCTCTGTCTCTCTTTCTTTCTCTTCTGCTCTCTTCTGCACTTCTTCTTCTTCACTCTTTCTTATCTCTTCACACGAGCACTATCTCTCTCTCTTTTTCTTTTTCTGCTCTCACTCTCACTCTCTTCTCTGCTCTCTTCTTTTCTTTCTTTTCTTCTTTTTCTGGATCGAAGGGCTTTCTACTCTTCCGGCTTTCTGCTTCGATCTCTTCTTCTGTGGAAGAAGGCTCATATATATAGCAGCAGCATCATCATCACCCCCGACGTGTGACCTCCACATTTCCAGCCCTAAGTATTCGGACCACGTGGCAGTCTCTCAGCCAGCTTCATTTCAGCCTCGGATCACGTGCTGCCCAGTCACTGGGGAATATTTCCTCGGACCACCTTCTTCTTCTCCTGCAAGGAATTAACACGATTAACACTCAGGGCCACAATAACTAAAACTGCATGAGGTATATGAAAGTAATACAAGATGCACTGTACTGAGAATGACACGAGATACACAAGATTACTTCAGTACGAAATAAATGGAGAATGACACGAGGTCAGATGAAAATAGCACGAGGTAAAAAAGAGAACAACACGAGATACACAATTAACACAACAACGAAGATGACATGAAGTCAGATGAAGACAGCATGAGGTGAGAAGAAGATAACACAGAGTGAAGCAATAGAAAGACACGCGATCAGAAGAGACCTGGACGAGGTTAGAACGAAACAACACGAACTAACAAACGGCAACAAAAGACGACACGAAGTGAAACAACACTTGAAAACATAAGAAAAACAACTCGAGCACAAAATAGCTCGAATGAACGACTCGAAGACGAGGCGACACGGGCTGACCACGACACGAAGACAAATAACAGAAACCGTCACGAGTTGAAGACAACACGAAGATGAAAACAGAAACCGACACGAGTTGAAAACAACACGAAGATGAAACCCAGGAATTGACACAGAGTGTGGTCAAGGCGAGAAGGACACGAAGTCTAAAGAGAAAAATAGCACGAAGATAGAAGAGTGACACGGCTATCACGACACGTGATGAAGCAGTGACACTAGTAAAAAAATGACTCGAGGAACAACAGTAAGTGACACGAAATTAAACAAGCAGACATAAAAGATGACACGAGATGAGGTCACAAAGTGACAAAGACACGAGGTCTAGAAAACACGACACGAAGACATGAGATAGACACGTCTTCAACAACACGTGATGAAACGGTGGAAGCAGAAGAACAACTCGAGGAACTACAGTAATTGACACGAAGACACAAGAGCAAACATAGAGGACTGACTCGAGATGAGTAACTAAGTGCTAACGACACGAGGTTCATACAGAAGCAACTCGAAGTTCATCAGAACAATTCGATCTGCTTCAGAAGAATCAGCACGAAGTCAATCAGCACACAACTTAAAGTAACACGAGGTACGAAAGGACGACACTGCGTGTTGAAAACATAAACAGTACTAAAACTAAAACGACACGAGGTAAGAAAGAAATAACACGGACATAAACACAAGAATAACACGAAGTATGACAGAAACAGTACGGACATACAATGTACTACCTCATAGCAGATTTCCTGTTAATCAATATGCATCAGACGACTGTGTATGGACTTGAAGACCCTTAGCCAATGTATAGACTTCAAAGTAGAGACCGATGTGTAGACTTCACGTGAAAGCCCAATGTGTAGACATGTCGAATGGTTCAGCAATGTATAGACTTGGAGAACCACGGTCCAATGTATAGACTTGATGCCTGTAGTAGTGTATAGACTCTACATATACAAGCAATGCAGCAATGTATAGACTTAGCCTAAAATGCTTAAGACGCTGAGAGAGACGGTGAAGTCTGTAGAGAATTGCTGTAACAGTCCGATGTACAGACTTTGTCTTAGACTCTAAATGAGACTGACAGTGTATACACTTAGCCAATGCAATGCACTGTATGGACTTCCAAGAGACGCTCAATGTACAGACTTACTGCCAATCAATGTATAGACTCTGTAAATGCATATGAATGCTTTATGCAGCAGATAAAACAGTCTGAACTTCAATTGCAATGACTCACAGTGTAAGAACTTCAATTGCAATGACTCACAGTGTAAGCAGATAAACTGACTGAACATATGAAGGATAATGACTCATTTCAGCAAGATGACTCACAGTGACTCACATCAAACACCAATCATCAAAACCAAATCAATCATCAAAACAGAACATCAATGCATGGTGACTCACAGTGATTAAGTCACATTAAAATCAATCATCATAAACCCCTAAAGCCAATCATCAAAACCACAAACCACAGGGGCCAGGGGCACAACAATCTCCCCCTTTTTGATGATGGCAACAATACTCAGTGAGTCATTCTGATGATGTAAGTCATTCTAATGAAAGTCATTCTGATGATTCAAATTATTCTCCCCCTTTGACTTCATCAAAAAGAAAATAATTTGAGAAATTAAAGCATGTATAAAAGTACAGTCAATTTCTCCCCCTTGCAAGAACATGATTCTCCCCCCTTTAATAATTTCAGCAAAAGCATGAATTAGAGAAGATCAAAAGAAACCTGCATGCACTGATTGAATGATATTCTCCCTTTTTGGCAAATAATCTCCCCCTTTGATATAAACAAAATAAACCATAGGAAGAGGTATGAATGTAAATTCAGATACCAGAAATATGAATGCAAGAGCACAATTCTTCTCCTTCTATGCAGCATGATGCATATGACAAGGAATGCTCCCCCTGAATAGATGCCAATTGATGTGCAAGTGATGCATGACATGAAAGCTCCCCCTCAATCAGTGGAATCTTATGAGATAGATGAGAGGGTGCAAGAGAGGGAGACCACAGGGGCAACCAAGGAGAAGTTCAGGTCAATGAACCAAGGACATGAGCAGAAGAAATTCAGTTAACAGATTTTTCAAGGATGCTCCAAACACAAGAAATTCAGCCAGATTTTCAAAGAGATATCAATCTCATAAATCTAAAACATAAGTTTTCAAAGTCTTCCATCATAAGGGCTTATGAATGACATTTATTGAACAGCATGGTTTAAACATGATGTATGCAGAGTTTATCAATAAAATTCTGTATTGATATCTAAAATCATGGTTTAATAAAAATGAACCAAGCCCTCATATTTATCTTGATAAATCTCCATTTCTCTTACACGATCAAAATTATTGACTTCTTTCGTAATTACATGCATCTGTATTGAAATCAAGCAATTATGAAGTCGTATGATTTTGTCTAGGGTTGTAGTAATTTGATTTTAGCATCAATATTCAGATATTTCAATTTGTTCAATAATTTTCCATGCTACAAATTTTACGAGCACTCTAGTTCAGTTCACACCTTGTAACTAGAGGATATACCTTGATCAGAGGCCAATATCCCTAAGCACTTAGTGTGACTAACTATCATGCTATATATATGAACAAAGTTAGCATTTACACATCATGACACACTACAAATCATTTTTTTTAATGAGTGAGTTGTATTTCTCAGTGTGCATGCCATTGCTCTGCCTGATTTTCAATGAATTTTATCAGAGTTAACTAAGGCACATCATGACACAGTCCTTTGGACTTGTGTTTCTCAGTGACCAATGTCATTGCTCTGACAGAAATAACCCTTTAGACATTTCAGAGACATTCATTTGCTTCAAATCAATAATAGTTTCATGTACTTAACCAATTAAAGTCATATATTCAAAAGTGTAGATTTCAGAAGATTTTACAAGACATAGCATGAAACAGATGGTTAAGGTTTATTAAACATGCTTCAGATATTTTTAAGAGATTTTAAAGCCAAACTCATTGAATACATTAAACTTAAACCACATGAGTTATTTCAGTCATTCATAAAAACGTATAATAGAAGATTTCTAGTTCAAGAGTTTTCAGATTTATGATCGAGATAGCCCATTGAAATCTTCATGAAAGACTGATAGAATTCTGAAGCCAAATGATACCAAATTGATAGTAGAAATACCAATTGTTAAGAGAGATTGTGAAGCTCAAAGTTTTCAGAATATGATTAAGGTTTGTCAACAAAATCAGTAAGAGAGGATATGCAATGAGTTCTGACCCATGTATGCATTTGACAACCTATATGCAATGCAATGACTCCCCCTCACAATATGCATTCAAACTCCCTTTTTGGCATTTTCAATGTAAGGAAATGCAATGCACTATATGTATGCAGAGACATGCAAAGACTCAACATTGAATGCTATGCAAGTATATGCAACTTACTCCCCCTGAAAACATGCAATGTTTGCACTGAAAACTGAACATATGATTTTGATTCATGCACATTCAGACTGTCCTAACCAGCAAGGTGACCGATGGTACTAGGCGGAGCACTTGGTCTAAAAGACCACCTCACACATAGTAAGAACCTCCAGACAGACTTCCCTGCCTTTTGGTACCTTACCATTTATATACCATTGTGGTCAACCATGATAATTCAACATGGGCAGCATGCATGGATCAAATTTCAGCTAATCAGATTTTTCAGAATGCAATGGACAGATTTCAAACAGCATTCAAATGGAGTTCAGATTTAAACAGACAACACAGTATGAGCATTGAGAGATGTGAATACTCATAGTGTCCAAAGCATAAATTTTAGTTGTGGAGAGTTCAGAAGCTTCAATTTAGACAATGCAGATGAAGAGTGAATATGCTATGCAAAAAAAAAATAGCAATTATGCATGGACACATCAACCAAGATATGTACTGAGTTTCAAAATAGGAATTACAGAGAATTTACCTGAACAGTTCAGAAGGGGTTTTCATTCTTGAGTGCCTTGGATTAATACCCCTTTTTATTCCATTCCAAGGCACACCTGCAAGGCAATGTTATTTTGCACAAACAGGTACCCAAGAAGTCTTGGGTCCTGACATGACAGTATTACTTCTAGCAGGTTTTCTCAGCACATTTTTAACTTGATAGCAAGGAGCAGCAGTTTTCAGATCTAATTTATGCACATTCTTGTTAGTATGAGTTCTATGTGCACATACATGAGATTTTCTGTTAACAGAATAAAAATTCTGTTTACCAAAATCGGTTTGATTTTGATATCCTGCCAGCCAACAGGTTGCAGCCCTGTGACCTGGCTTCCCACTATGATGGTATGAGAAAACAGAATTTAGGTTCTTTTTATGCACATCATTATGAACATGAATTGTATGTGCATTAGCATGGAAATTTCTGTTATTTGCATGACCAAACTGGTTTCCATAATCAACACATTCAAAGTTTTTCTTTTTGAAAACTACTTTGTTCCTTCTGAGAGCATTTGTACTAGCAGAGAATTTAAACTTTCCAGAAATTAAAATTTTCCCTTGAGCATGCCAACAGTCTTTGACTATGTGGCCATGCTTTCCACAGTGAGAGCAATAAGAGGCATTCTTTTTAAAATTGAGTTCATTATTGCCATAGCCTCCTTGGGCATGCCAACAGTCCTTGACTGTGTGGCCATACTTCCCACAGTGATAGCATGCAGAAGACTTTCTGTTAATGGCAGGGAATTTAACAGTTTTAGAATTGAATTTTCAACCCTGAGCATGCCAACAATCAATGGCCTTGTGGCCATGCTTTCCACATTCAAAGCATGAAATAGAATTTCTTTTAAAAGAGCCTAACCAGTATTCAGAGGTCTTGTGACCCATTTTGTTGCAGTTAAAACAGATGATATGCTGGTTCATTGAAATAGATTTTTTTTTATTAAGAACATATTGGTTTGCATGGAATTTAGCATGATATGAATAAAATGTTTTCTTACCCCTAACAAACCAGCAATGAGCAATTGAGTGTCCTAATTTGCCACAATTAGAACATGTGACACTCCTTTTCTGAGGTGAAGGATTTTTATCATGAGATCTCCTAGCATTCTTATCATCCTTCTCCATCAGCTTACACTCATGCATCAGATGTCCAAATTTATGACAGTAATGACATATCATTTTCTTTTTGGATGCTTGTGAATGTGTATGAGGACTGTGATCAATATGCACTGATGAACCCTTTTCATTTATTTTCTGATTTACAGTCCTTTTCTGATTTTTATCCTGTTTTCCTATTTTCTTAGCCTTGTACTGAGTTGGAGATGAAGTAGAAGGCTTCTCCTGTTCAGAGGATTTAACAAAGACAGTTTTCAGGTTGGCTCCATCAGCCTTCCTCATGACTGGACTGTAACCCAGTCCTTCTTTCTTAAAATTAATCTTTGTTCCCAGTATTTTCTGAACAATGGGCTGTTTGTCTTTTGATGTCGTGGCTACGTTTGAGGCATTTACAAAGGATGTCATTACTTTGTTCTGCAAAGCCTTTTTATTTAGATTATTGTAGCCCAACCCTTCCCTTTTGACATTGACTTTTACACCTAGCAGCTTGTCTAGGTTTTCTTGCCCATCAACAAATTTTGACAAAGAGACTTTCAAATCCTGAATTTCATCTTCCAAAGAGGAAATATGTAGCTCATAACTGGTAATCTCTTGTTCACTACAATTCACACATTCAGTTAACACATTGTTAGCAGTTTTGTATTTTTCAATTTCCTGTTCCAGATTGCTCAGTTTATTAGAATCTTCAACACAAATACTTTTTCCTCTTTCCAAAGCTAGAAGTCTCTCTGACATAGTGGAATTCAACATTTTTAATTTTTAATTTTCTTCCTTAAGCTTGTCATTCTGAATTAACTCATTTATTAGAGTCTGATCTTCTGAGTTAATTTTAAGTTTTCTTTCAGCCTTGAATTCCTTCAAATCTTTTTCCTTCTTTTCAATATTTTTCTGTAATTCCACATTCACAGATTTGATGGCTTCCAGTTTTTCAGCAAGCAAGTTTTTCTCCTGCTTGAGTTTCTCAAATTTGTTATCATTTTTATTAGCAGATGTTCTCAGGGAATCATTTTCGGATCTCAGCTTGTTTAAATCTGAGTTTACACTTTCAAAGTTTTTCAGCAATTTTTCATACTGGTCATGATAGTTAACAACAGTCTGATTATCATTATCTGAGTTCAATTTTTCTTTGAGTTCAGATATCACATTTATATGTTATTTCAGTTTTCAATAATGAAACTTGTTTCTTCAGTATTTGAAAGTCAGACATACAAGCATCATGAATATTTTTCAATTCAACACAATTTCTACAAGGAAAGCTTGAACTATCTAAACCAGTACCCTTCTTCAATTTCTTATACTGTTTTCTTAACAGCTCATGAGATTCAAATAATTCAGCATAAGCATTCTCCCAATCTTCTAGAGAGAAATTCTCAAAGAGATTTACCTCATCATCATCATCTTCTTCAGTTTGATTGCTACCTTGATCGCTTCTGTTGGCCATCATGCAGCTTGTTTGATTTCCTTTCCCGGCTCTCTTCATCATTTCCAACATATCCCTTGCAGATCTGCAATCAAGGAAGCATGAGTGAAAGGCTTTGTCAGTGGCTGCTTTCATCAGATTTATAGATGTCTGATTCTCCTCATGCATTGCTTCGTGACTGTCAGTCCATTTGGACTTTTTCTTTGGCAATGTATGAGGACCATGTGAAATCACTTTCCACAAGTCTGGATCAGCAGATTTAACATAAGCACGTAAGGCACTGTGCCACTGGTTGAAATCAAAACCACTGAAGACAGGTGGACAAGCCATTGAAGCAAATAGCAGATAAATTCAATGCAACAGGAATATTGATGCACTAAAAGCAAATTAGCACCTAAGACTGCAAGATCGATCTGCAGGTCGTTGGACCTTGTATGCAGAAACCTGCTCTGATACCAACTGTTAGGGTGCTAGGCGCGGATACAGAGGGGGGGTGAATGTATCCTGCTACGAAATATGCCCAATTTAATAACTAGGATGCTAAGCAAGTTCCGGAGTTAAGCTAATACGATTAGACAAAATAACAAGCAGGTGGAGCGAACCTATCCAAGCATCCAGCAGAAGCAAATCAAGCAATCTGATGAACCAGTTGAAAATCCTTTTAAACAAAAGAGCAAATATGTAACTGGCCCCCAAACAATCAACTAGCGGAAGCAGCACAAATGAGAATAAGAAATCTCAAGACAATCTGTGAAGGGTGGTAGGAGATATGGAAGAACACACTACAAGCAAACCACTGCTCAAAGATTTTAAGGTGGTTCGGTCCTCCAGACCTACATCCACCCCTCACTCCCAACCGAAGTGAGGCTTCACTAGCAAACGCTAGAACCAAGCAGACTCAGTCTGCAAACAGTTGCTGCCACACAGCTTGACTAGGGGAACAACCTCCCCTCTTCCTCCCAACCGGAGGGACACCCAAGTGACTCCCAGCCACTTGGAAACTAGAGGTCGCAGACCTCTGTTCCTCCAGACCAGGAGGGACACCTGGACTTGCAACCACAAGCCCAGAACCGGAGGACTAGCCTCCCTTCCTCTAACCAGAGGGAACCCACAAGTGACAACCTGTCACTTGCAACCCGGAGATCAGATCTCCCTTCTCCTGAACCAACAGGAGGAACCCGATCCCCAATAGGGCAATCGGAAGAACAAGATAACCAGATAAAAATGGAAAAACAAAAACACAAAATGAAAATAACTTCAGCAAACAGAAAGCTGAAAAACGAAATGCACAATGTGGCTCTCAACGGAGCTGACTGGCCTGGATCTGATCCACGGTCCAGTGAAGATAGATCTTCAAGCAGCTTCTTCCTTCTTCTCCACGAGCTCTCTCGCTCACTCTCTGTCTCTCTTTCTTTCTCTTCTGCTCTCTTCTGCACTTCTTCTTCTTCACTCTTTCTTCTCTCTTCACACGAGCACTATCTCTCTCTCTTTTTCTTTTTCTGCTCTCACTCTCACTCTCTTCTCTGCTCTCTTCTTTTCTTTCTTTTCTTCTTTTTCTGGATCGAAGGGCTTTCTACTCTTCCGGCTTTCTGCTTCGATCTCTTCTTCTGTGGAAGAAGGCTCATATATATAGCAGCAGCATCATCATCACCCCCGACGTGTGACCTCCACATTTCCAGCCCTAAGTATTCAGACCACGTGGCAGTCTCTCAGCCAGCTTCATTTCAGCCTCGGATCACGTGCTGCCCAGTCACTGGGGAATATTTCCTCGGACCACCTTCTTCTTCTCCTGCAAGGAATTAACACGATTAACACTCAGGGCCACAATAACTAAAACTGCATGAGGTATATGAAAGCAATACAAGATGCACTGTACTGAGAATGACACGAGATACACAAGATTACTTCAGTATGAAATAAATGGAGAATGACACGAGGTCAGATGAAAACAGCACGAGGTAAAAAAGAGAACAACACGAGATACACAATTAACACAACAACGAAGATGACACGAAGTCAGATGAAGACAGCATGAGGTGAGAAGAAGATAACACAGAGTGAAGCAATAGAAAGACACGCGATCAGAAGAGACCTGGACGAGGTTAGAACGAAACAACACGAACTAACAAACGGCAACAAAAGACGACACGAAGTGAAACAACACTTGAAAACATAAGAAAAACAACTCGAGCACAAAATAGCTCGAATGAACGACTCGAAGACGAGGCGACACGGGCTGACCACGACACGAAGACAAATAACAGAAACCGTCACGAGTTGAAGACAACACGAAGATGAAAACAGAAACCGACACGAGTTGAAAACAACACGAAGACGAAACACAGGAATTGACACAGAGTGTGGTCAAGGCGAGAAGGACACGAAGTCTAAAGAGAAAAACAGCACGAAGATAGAAGAGTGACACGGCTATCACGACACGTGATGAAGCAGTGACACTAGTAAAAAAATGACTCGAGGAACAACAGTAAGTGACACGAAATTAAACAAGCAGACATAAAAGATGACACGAGATGAGGTCACAAAGTGACAAAGACACGAGGTCTAGAAAACACGACACGAAGACATGAGATAGACACGTCTTCAACAACACGTGATGAAACGGTGGAAGCAGAAGAACAACTCACGGAACTACAGTAATTGACACGAAGACACAAGAGCAAACATAGAGGACTGACTCGAGATGAGCAACTAAGTGCTAACGACACGAGATTCATACAGAAGCAACTCGAAGTTCATCAGAACAATTCGATCTGCTTCAGAAGAATCAGCACGAAGTCAATCAGCACACAACTTAAAGTAACACGAGGTACGAAAGGACGACACGGCGTGTTGAAAACACAAACAGTACTAAAACTAAAACGACACGAGGTAAGAAAGAAATAACACGGACATAAACATAAGAATAACACGAAGTATGACAGAAACAGTACGGACATACAATGTACTACCTCATAGCAGATTTCCTGTTAATCAATATGCATCAGACGACTGTGTATGGACTTGAAGACCCTTAGCCAATGTATAGACTTCAAAGTAGAGACCGATGTGTAGACTTCACATGAAAGCCCAATGTGCAGACATGTCGAATGGTTCAGCAATGTATAGACTTGGAGAACCACGGTCTAATGTATAGACTTGATGCCTGTAGTAGTGTATAGACTCTACATATACAAGCAATGCAGCAATGTATAGACTTAGCCTAAAATGCTTAAGACGCTGAGAGAGACGGTGAAGTCTGTAGAGAATTGCTGTAACAGTCCGATGTACAGACTTTGTCTTAGACTCTAAATGAGACTGACAGTGTATACACTTAGCCAATGCAATGCACTGTATGGACTTCCAAGAGACGCTCAATGTACAGACTTACTGCCAATCAATGTATAGACTCTGTAAATGCATATGAATGCTTTATGCAGCAGATAAAACAGTCTGAACTTCAATTGCAATGACTCACAGTGTAAGAACTTCAATTGCAATGACTCACAGTGTAAGCAGATAAACTGACTGAACATATGAAGGATAATGACTCATTTCAGCAAGATGACTCACAGTGACTCACATCAAACACCAATCATCAAAACCAAATCAATCATCAAAACAGAACATCAATGCATGGTGACTCACAGTGATTAAGTCACATTAAAACCAATCATCATAAACCCCTAAAGCCAATCATCAAAATCACAAACCACAGGAGCCAGGGGCACAACACATCCAAGAGTGGAATATTAATATTCACTTTTTTAAACAATTCACACTAATTCTTCTTGTTGAACCGGTGTTTTCTTGTGAGCCTTCGACTTTAGAGCATCGGGAAAAGGGGCCTTTGGCACATAATCTTGGGGTCCTTCATCAACCTTCGCCTTTCCTTTATCCAGCTTCTTCTCTTCACCCCCTAACTTCTTTTTCTCTTGTACAATCATCGGCTCCTCTTCCTCACTATCACTTTTCACATGGGCTTCTCGGCCCGAACTGCTACCAACTCCCCTAGCTTGATAAGGGTCTTCTAAAATCTTCCCACTCCTAAGGGTAGATATAGCCTTGGCGTTCTCGAATTGGGAGCCCATAGGAGGAGGAGGCCGAGGTTGATTAGGTTGGGGAAGAATAGGAGCTCTCTGAGGGAATCCTGGAGGTTGATTCTTTGGATTAGCCACAGGTTGACTAGGAAGTTGACCAACATCTCTCCTCATATTGCTAGCAGCCAATTTCCCTATTTGACCCTCCAATTTGGCCATGGATTATTACTGAGACTGAATGAGTTGTTGGTGAGTAAGAATGGATTGATTCTGAGAAAGAAGAAGCTGATGGAGATGGTCGAATCTGTCCTCGAAGTTGGGCTGAGGAGGTTGAGAGGGCTAAGGTTGATACAGATTCTGAGCTTGATTGATTTTATTACAAGAAAGGTATTGCTGATGTTGGCCCCGAGAAAATTGAGCTTGATGGTATGGGACCTGAGAATGCTGAAATGGAGGTTGAGATTGTTGATGTTGAGCTTGTTGAAAAGGAGATTGATAATGTTGGTGAGATTGAGCCGGAGGTTGAAAGGGTTGTTTTTGAAAAGGGGGATTAGATTGGGAAGATGGACCTTGCTGAGATTTTCAAGAAAAATTTGGGTGCTTTCTCCAGTCTGGATTGTAGGTATTGAAATAAGGATCACAAGGAGGCTTAGAGACACCCTGAGCAGCGAAGACTTGTTCTTGGATGAATGGGGAAAGCTTGGCTATAGTGGGGCAACAGTAACAACATGATTAGGGCTAGAACAAAGAGCACAAATCTCTTCATGACTGGGAGCTGAGAACGATTGAGGTTGAGGAGCAGAAAAAGAAGGTTCCTGCCTAGATAACAACTGATCTAGCTTCTGAGCTACGAGATCAACCTTCTCTATCTTCTGCGCCAACAATTTCATTTTACTCAATTTATGAGTCAAGGCATTTATATCCATCTTGTTCTCACACTCACCTTGGCTCTTAACTTCATAAAGCCCACCTCTCTTAATCGGCCCAATCATCCTCTCATAGGATGAGAGCGAGGCATGACTGATTGAATTTTCACTGAGCATATCAAATAAATCATAAGCCTCATCTTCGCTCTTCATCATAAATGCTTCCCCACATGAAGCATCTACCATTTGTCTATAATTGTCTATTAATCCCTCATAGAATGCTTGGACAATTTGCCATTTTGATAATCCGTGATGGGGGCATTTCCTTAGCAAATCTTTAAATTTATCCCACGCCTCATGGATTTGTTCCCCAGGATTTTGTGTGAATCCAGTTATCGCTCTCCTCATGGTATTGGTTCACCCTATAGGATAGAATTTCTTCAAAAATTCTTTTTACATTTCTGCCCATGTATCTATGGATCTACCCAAGGCTCCTAACCAATATTTAGCTTTATCTTTGAGAGAGAATGGGAAAAGAGTCAGCCTGAGAGCATCATCAGAAAGTTTTAAATTTTAACAGTTGAGCAAATATGGAGTAACTCATCAAGATGTTTGTATGGATCTCCATTGGTATTGTCATAGAAGGATGGAAACATTTGAATGGTGCTTGATTTGATTTCATATTGGACTGCTTGATTTTGAGATGCTTGGATATAAAATAAAGGTTGGTATTGATTTGGTAAGAAATATTCCTTCATTTGCTTGGGAGCGACTTGTTGTTGATTTTGGTTGTGATCCGCCATGAGGTTAGGTTGATGGTAAGTTCTAGAATGCACAAACCTCTCAATCTCTCCTATGGGTCCTAGCAAAGGTGGGTGTAAGGATCTCCTACCTTGCATAAAAAGGGCCGAAAGAGAGAGTTGTTTGTGTATTTTTGGTATATATATATATATATATATATGTATATTTAATGATGCAAATGCAATAACAACTATATGAATTATGTATGTAAAAATGATGATTTTTTTTAAACAAAAGAGGAATTGGCACCTACTACCAAGTTGGTCTACCGGCCCGATAAGAGATGGGGTTGTGGGAGGCTCCCCCTACTTTCGTAAGGACCTAATTAAATAACCACAATCCCGCTTAAGGTGTTTACCATTGGACCTCTTTCCTAGACACCGATTTTTAAAAATAGTAATAAATTCTAAAACTTCTTTTTTAACCTTCTAAGGGCAATCTACCTCCGGGGTGCTTCTTGGTACAACATGCCCGGCTTCCGTGAGGGAATCCACGGGTGCGGAGACTTATGGAGGTCTCGGAAAAAAAATTCCAGTGCAAAGAGACGGAGTACTCAATGGAGGGTCCTTCCACTTCCAAGAGGGATGTAAGAAACCTAACTTGCCCTTATGAAGGGGAAATAGAGAAGAAGAGAATGATGAAGGTTTTTTTCTTTCAAATGATGCAAATACAAAGAACAATGACTAAACTATATGCAACATTGCAAGCAAGAAATATGAAAGTATGATGCTATGAAAATTCTTTTTTTTCTGTTTTCCTACTTTTTTATTTCAGAGAGTTATTTTTCTATTTTTCTATTTTTCTATTTTTTATTTTTTAAAAGAGAGATAGATAAAAGACAAATAACAACTAAAATACTAAACAACATGCAACATACTGAAGAATAAAGTCTAAAATCATACTTTTTGTATTTTTTAGGTTTTTTGATTTTTTTAGATTTTTAAGAATTTTTTTAATTTTTTTTTGAAGATTTTTCAGAAATTAGAAAAACAGAACATGTACCTACGTTTACTGACCTTTAGCGACGCTTGATTTTCAGAATTTTTCAGAATTCTAGAATTATTGCTCCTTGTATTGACAGATACAGACTTTCAACGACGCTTTCTATTTTCTGCAACAGATTATTTCCAGTGAATTTCCAGGTCCGAATTTCCTCTTTCTTTGATTTTCTGATTTTTTTCTTTTTCTGCAAAATAAAAATAGAAAAATTAATATACAAATATACACACCAAACACAAGAATATCCAACTATAAAAAATCATTTCCCTCCTCGACAACGGCGCCAAAAATTGATGTGCATAAAACTCATCGTTAAAAGTTGTGCCACAATTTCAAAAATAACTGCAGTCACTCACTAAAAAGATATTAAATATGAGTAGAGTGGTAAGAACGGGTCGATCCCACGGAGAGAAAATATTTCTTTTAGACAAGTTGAAAAAAATTCTTATGTTTTGAAAATTGACCTTTTGAGTGAGTTTAAACTGAGGGAGAATAAAATTGCATGAACTTAAGACTAAAAATAAACATATCTAAAGAATTTGAGAGGGTTAAGAGGAGAATTTGGAAGGAGATAGAAAGAGAAAATAAAAGAACAATTACATAAAATCAACTTTTATTACTAAGAGAAGAGTACAACATTTGTGAAAGTTAAAAATTACAACTTGAATAAGCTAAGGGGAAAAGGAAGAAATGAGCAAAGATAATGAAGAATAGCGCCGCCAAATCGCCGTGTCGAGCCTTTGAGGAGACCGTCCCGCCGTGGATATAGACAACACCTTTAGAGCACCGAAGTAGAAAATCCGCCTTAGGGATGTTTAGATAAAAATAGAGGAGGGAGAGATAGATAGAAGAGAAGGAAGGGAGTTTAAAACTAGTAAAACATACATAATGAAAATATAGTAAGATTAGAAGTGAAATAACATTGAAACCAGAGAGAATTAGAAGAAGTGGTAGAAGAGAAAGTTGAAGATTAGAGGAAGAGGAATAAATTTAGTGAAGAGTTCATAGGGAGAAGAAGATCAGAAGATAGTGAAAGCTGAGAAGAACAAAAGTGTGCTGCGCGGATGAACAGTAACTAAACCAAAAACTGAACTCTAGAAAATTGAAAATAACTTACAAATGAAGAGGAATTAGAGGAAGAGGAAGAATAAGAAAATCTAGATCTAAGAAAGATCAATAACTTTTATGAAGAGACTAAGGTGAAAAGAGGAGCAGAAGGTCATGACAACTGGGGAAGAACAAAGTGTAGATCCGCAGGTGAACAGTAAAAACACATGACAACACCTTGAACAGATATTATAACTTGAAAACGGTAGAGAATTGGAGGAAGACAAAGAAGAAGAAAATAAAGAGCACTTAAAAAAGAAGACGTTTACTGAAGACAAGAAATTGAAAAGAAGAACAAAACAATATGTAAAGAGACTAAGAAAGGGCTAAAATCTCATAAACACTCACAGTAATATCAACAAAACACACAAACCAAAACTCTCAAAAACTCTCTCTCCGTAACCCCTCCAAAGAGTCCCCTTTTATAGGGTTAAGATTGCCCCCAATCCATGTTATTTTCCTCTTACCCACACTCAATGCAAATCTTTATGTGCACCCACCTTTTCATGCTATTTAATCACACATTGAAGCCCACCCATGCACACCCATGTGAGCTTTAAAGAAACCATGTGTGAGTGTAGGGAGATAAGAAGAGTGAAGAGAGGGAAGAAGGAGTGGTATACGGAGGGGGTGGAGGTCACTTGGTGATGATGGGGTGTGTGTGTGTAGAGTGAATGGGAGAGACGGATGTGGGGTAGTGTGTCTCCCTCTTTCTCTCTTTAAAATTCACACCCAACTTTACACACCTACGTATGACGTTATGTGTGTGCATGGAGGGGGCCATGGGAAGGTGAGAGTGTACATGGGCCCTTGACTATGTGAAGTGAAGTGTTAAAGAGAGAGTGAGGGAAAGGTATAGAGAGGTGAGAAAATGGCGGGGGTCATGCATGGGGTAGATGGGTGTGTGAGTTGTGTGGTAGTGAAAAGGACAGCGAACGGGGGCTCCACAGCGAGGGGGTGTGCATTGGCAACGGTAGATGCGATGAGGCATATGCCGACTTCTTCTTGCTCTTTGGCCGTTCGTCACTCAAACATGGCCGCCGACGCTCCTACACGTGCCACCGTCTTCCTCCACAGCTCAGTCGGTTGCTGTCGTGGGGCTCTCCCGTGAGTAGGCGTAGACCATCCCACCGTCTTGCCGTAGCGAAGGAAGGACACTATTCACAAAAGAGAGACTTTGATCAAAGTTTATTTTAATGTAAGAAAATTATAATTAAGTCCCTCCAGCATATGAATATTAACCATACAGTTTTTATATATCTCAAGTCCCATAGATTATTAATTATCAAAAGACCAAAAAGTTCATTCCTTTTCGTATGACTTTCTCTCTCCTCAGCGCGTCTCCCCCCTCCCGTTCCCGCTTTCTCCCCCAGCTTCCCTCTTCGCTGTGGTAACTTCCTTGCTCCCGCGTCTCCTCCAGCGATGGCCGGTGGGGGGGGGGGGGGGGGAGGCCGTGTGGCTCCCCCTTCCCCTCCAGCTACCTTCACGCCGCTGCCCACCACCGTTGGTGGCCCCTGGGGCCTCGTCGGCTCTCCGCCATGGGTGTACTGACGGGGTCATCCTCCCTCTATGTGCTACTATGGTTGGTGATGCTTCTTTGCAACCAGGCCTAGGGACCCTGCTTGCCTCTCCGTCCTCCCCAAGGGTCCTCCCCGGTGGTTCTGGGAGCTCCTTCGTCGCGCCCCACCTCTCTACGGCTTGGCACGTTCTTGGCGCCTCCTTTACGCAACCAGTCTCCGCTCTTGCACCGTTGGCGGGAAACCGCACCTCACCACTCTCTACCCAGCTCGTCGCCCCTAGAGCCTCGCCAGCCTTCGTGTCTTCTGAGGACGTTGCAGCAAACCCCCATGCGCACCCCCTCGACCATCATGCGACTACGCCTTCGGTTTCTCCCTCCCATGTCTGTGACGGGACAGCAACAAGCAACGATACTCTATTTCTAGTTCAGGAGGCTTGTTCATCATCTACCACAGATGGTGGCCTGAGCCTTCCCTCCTCTAGTCTTCGTTGTGCTGCCCCTTGCCCCTCCAAGATGCTGGCCGGCCGGTTGTCGTCTCCCGCCACTATCCTTGCTGCCGTTGCCCCAGCTGGGCCCCATTCTCTGCTGCCTCGTGTTGGAGGGCTCCCGTCATCTTCAACGGCTAAGTCCCCTTGGACTGCTACAGGTGTGGGTAGCGTCTGGCCGGTTCTGGGTGCTTCGCTGGTAGCCCCTACTCCCTCCCTTGCCCAGATCGTGCAACAATCCTTCTTGCCCCCGGCGCTCTCCCTTGCAGTTCACACCCCAGCCTACACTGATTCCGGTGAACCCGCTATCTTCTTCTCGCCCGACGAGGTCCGAACCTCCTGCAAGCCCCTGCAGTTCACGCTGATCGCAAAAACTCCCAAAGGCCGCCCTCCCTTATAGGACATTAGAGGACACTTGATGCAGCGGTTCCCCCTCTCAAAGGACTTTCTCATCAGTGCCGTTGATGGATGCCATCTCCTTATCTGGTTTCAAATCCTTGAAGACTTCCTCCAGGTCCTCCTCAAAGAGACCCTTCTCATCCATGGCCGGCCTTTTAGATTCTTCCAATGGACGCTTGATTTCTGTCCGGGTGCTGACTCCCCTCTCGTCCCTGTGTGGCTGGAGCTTCTTGGCCATCCGGCCAACTTCTATAACAAGGTTATGGTTCGTTCGATCGTCGGGAGCCTAGGGCCTATCGTCAAGGTGGACCGTAATACCTCTTGCTTGCTTCGGGCCAATGCTGCCAGGGTGTCGGTGCAGCTAGACGTATCAAAACCTCTCCCTCCTTGTGTCTGGATTGGCATTGGGGCCGGTGGGTCTTGGCAGCTGATCGTCTACCTAGACCCTCCTCTGTTCTGCTTCAGCGGCTCGCATCTTGGCCACTTGCTGACGCTTGCAAGAAGATGGCCTAGGTGAGGCCCCGACGTGTTGGGCCTGGTCCTGCAGGCCACGTGGCTACTGCTCTCCCCCCCTCTGCGTTGGGCTCTGCTCCTGCCCCTCCAATGGTATGGCGACCTGTCCCTGCGGGAGATGCTGTCCCTCCGGCTGCACCCCCCTGATCCTCCTCTCACCCCACAGCCTCTGGGCATAGATGGTAACCCTGTGATGAAGCACGCCTCTGTGGAGCTTGCGCTTGCTATCCCCCATGCAGCTCCTCCGGTGATGGGCTTTGTGCAGGGTGTCGTCCCTCTCTTCCCAGGGGACAGCCCTTGTTGATCTGATGCTCTAGCTGCCATCCTTTCCTTTGCAGTTCACCCCCCTCGTGACTCCACGTCTGGTACGCTTGCTGCTTCGATGGTCCCCGCGCCATTTGGTGCTCATGCTTTTGGCCCCATTGCGGTTGGCCTTCCCCCTGCAGCTGCTTCCCTAGAGCCTCCGACTACTCTCCTCCTAGGTGGAGATCCTGGGCACGTAGTCGTTGGTGCTCCGTTGGTGCTGGATGTCGTCATCCATACCATGGACCTTGGAACCCATGCAGCCTCTCCCACCATTGCTCTTTTGCCTCCAGCTGTCACTCCTTCAACCGTTGACTCCTCCCCATGTTGTCATGCCCCGAAATTATGCAGAGGAAACAATAAAGAACGCGAACAGCCGTCATGGTAAGCCTCGAGCAAGTAATATAATCAGAGCGCAAGAACAATCACACAAAGTAATTGCATAATAATTTAATCAAACTTTCTCCTTTATTTCATATCAAATAGTCATAATCCAAGTACATGAATATTCGACTCTCCTAGACTCAATAAAAGAAAAAATACATGTAAGGACTCAATCTAGACATGTTTTGACATTCTAAGTCTTCACTCGAATCCATAGACTTTCAATCGCTCTCGGACCCGCTACTTGAGTAATCCGAATCCGATTCACTCGTACTTCCTGAAACATTAAGAAAGTAGATAATGAGCACACTTACCTAGTAGGTATCTTCGCATCAACATGTAGGCAATCTTAAAGTAATTAATGTTTTAGCTCCAAAGAAATAAGATAAACCATGTAGATACGATGAACCACATGAACAAAATCAAAGTAACAAGATAGATTGAGAATATAATTGAGCAAGCATGATCAAGCAAGAATGTAATTATGGCCTTTCATGAACAAGAATGTAACAAGAATGTACTTTTCATAACCATGAAGGCTATGCACTAGAAACTCATATAACAAGCAAGAATGTACTCTTCACTTAGTAGCAAGCACTTAGTGAATTTATGTGGATTCCCGTGGATATTTCACTTATTTATAAAGAAAGTACTCCTAGCGCAATGCGACGCCAGTAACATCATACTCGATGGTTTATAGCATGTTTCCGACAATCAACCAAGGGGACTAGCATAGAGCCCTTGAACATAATGAGTGCTCGAACTGCATCTTCAAGTAGAAATCAAGCTACTTCCATGATTATATCAATAAACTTTTGGCCAATATTATAACAAGTTCAATGGTAGTTTCATAATGCAAATCAAGTGAAAAAATGTGCCAAATATGAATATGAGATTTCAAGAATTGCATTAATAACTAGGTTATGCCATGGAGAAAAATTCGACAACATAACGGTACATTCCTTAACTTTCAAAATTACTTAGGTATCTTTGGAATAATGTGACAGGTTCTAGATAACCAATTTGACCACCTAGGAACATAGGAAAATCAACCCTTGAGTCAAACCTCGGGTTAATCAAACTCAGGAAGCTAGCGGTCGTTTACTGTACCATTTCTTGATCCTGGCAGTCTAGTACAAGACCAATTATGAGCAGAGTCAACCTAGAAGAAGAAAAAGTCAACTCCATGAAACCCCTGGAGATATGCGGTCTAGAGCATGGCCGCTAGTGAAATTGGCGGTCTACCAGATGGCCGCATAGGTCCAGAGAGTGCAAAACACCGATAAAAGTGCATTCTAAACAATTGGGCTTTAATGGTACAACCGGCTCGACGTCCTAGTGGGAATCCCAGGCACGCAGAGACTTATGTAGGCCTTGAAACAAGATTTTCTAATCCATTGAAAGGAATATCCAAGGGAGAGGTCATCATGTCCAAGATTGTGTATCCTATAAGTGCAAAGAGTGTAACTAATGGTCACATACCGGAGTATATGCCATGTACTTAAGAAAATGACTCTTAGATGAGAAAGAGATCATTAAAAATCAAAGTTGAATCAAACTAGACCGATCCATAAACCTTTATGAAAAATGTGTCATAATATAGGATTATATATTTTTGGCATGAACCTAGTATAAGTTTAAAAGTAGTTTCTAAGTACATAAAGTCATGAACTCCACTAAAATGATCTCGATATATGAAAATAATATTTGAAACAGGTATAAAACCTATTTATGTAGGCTTAATATATAATAAAACAGGATATTCTGTATTAAGTCTCGGGTTAAAATAATGCAGAAATTCTGAAATCGCAAACGGTCTAGTGGAAGACCGTCGCTTACGGTTAGCAGTCTGTCGTACGACCACGACGGTTCTCTGGCGGTCTACAGGAAGATCGTTTCTTCCTGTATTAACAGAAAACTAAATAATAAAAAAAAACATGATTCTAAGACATATCATGTCTGGAAACCAACATATATATACACTATAGCATGATAGGTACGAATATAGGTCAACAATATGTATGGGTTCATGTATAATACAAGAGAATTCATTTTAATTCAATTAGGGCTAGGAATTTTGCATGACACTATACTAGATGCATAGACTTTAATAAAACATGAAATTCTTGGTGCACAATACATGAAATCGGGTGAACCAAGAAGGCTTTTGTTCCGGACTTTAAATTTGAGCCTTTCACAAGATGACCTACCTTTAGTAGTGCTCCTAGACTTCGAATTTCTAACTAGAATCAAGCCCTAGTTCCTGCACGTTCTGTGCTAAAACAGTAACTTCACACCCTCGTATCTCCTGATTCCCTTAACCTAAGGACGTGAAATTTCGAGGGTAAGTAGAGGATATAAAGGGGAACATAAAGTTCTAAAGAACCTCTATCTAATTACCTCGTTTAGGGCTCCAAATTCCTTGATCAATCAGGGTCGGACGCACTAATTCCTGAGTTACTCGTGCAGAATCAGCAACTTTGGAACCTTCTATCTTCCTGTAGGCTTGATCTCCAAGAACGAAATTTAGAGGGTACTGAGTTCTAACTATAATAAATAAATTCATAGAAGAAACTTACCTCTAATTCGTCCTCCTTACCTTAGTTCCACGCGTGCCAAAAGTAAGGGTCGCACACGTCAAATCTGGGGACTATTTATAGGGTTTAGCTAGTGTTTTGAGGATTTTGAACGATTCTAGAGTCCTTATTAGACTTTAGATCGATCCCTGAAAGTCCAAAGCATCCTTACAAGTCTTCATTCGTTGGTCTCTAGAGTTGTGATTACCAAAAATCTAATCTTTTTACACTTTCTTACACACGGAATCTGCATTGGCCAACGGTCATTGGGACGACCGTTTACTGCCTATTAGCGGTCTCATGATAGACCGTTTTCCATTCCAGGCGCCGAATTTGCAATAATTCAAACCCTTCCCTCTATTATCCATTCAATTATCCTTCTTATCCACTTAATTCCGTAATTACATCCATTTTAAGGTTCTAGAATATGGGCTAAGGTCCAAAACAATCTCTTGGGCCTATTGGGTTTATTATATGGGCCTAATCCTCTTAGATTACTGTAGGGGCTAAGTAATTAAATTTAATTCATTATAATTCAATTAATAGCCCATTAAATGCTTTAATAATTATATTTTAAACCCAAAAAATTCTTAGAAAATTTGCAGGCGTTACACCCTCCCTCACTTAATAAAGAATTTGTCCCCAAATTCAACACATGGTTTTATGGAGAGTGTACTTACATTCAAATATTTCTAAAAATCTTTTACGCATAGCTTCTTCAGTTTCCCATGCTGCTTCATGCGGCCATAACTTGGTCCATTGGATCTTGACCATAGGAATAGTTTTATTCCGTAGTTGACGTACTTCCCGTTCAATGATCTTGATTGGCTTTTGCTCGTATGTCAAATCCTTTTTAATCTCCAGATTGTCGTAAGTGATGACATGGAATGGATCCGGTACATACTTCTTGAGCATTGAGACGTGAAATACATCATGAACTTCAGAAAGTTGAGGGGGTAAAGCTATTCGATATGTGACTTTACCAACCCTTTCGAGAATCTCAAAGGGACTAATGAATCTTGGAGTAAGCTTGTCTTTAATACCAAATCTTCGAATACCTCGACCTAGAGAAACCTTAAGGAACACATGATCTCCTATTTAGAATTCCAGATCGCGCCATCGATTATTAGCATACGATTTCTGCCTGTCTTGGGCCATATGAAGTCTTTTTCGAATGAGTTTTATCTTCTCGGTAGTATCCCTAATGATGTCGGGACCAAGAAATTACCTTTCTCCTACTTCATTCCAACAAATAGGCGAACGACAGCTTCCTCATATAAAGCTTCAAACGGTGCCATTTGTATGCTAGCTTGGTAGCTATTGTTGTATGCGAATTCTACTAAAGGCAAGTGGTCATGCCAACTTCCTCCAAAGTCAATAGCACATGTCTTGAGCATATCTTCCACCACTTGATTTGTCCTTTCAGTTTGACCATCAGTTTGTGGATGGAATGCAGTGCTAAATTTTAGTCGGGTCCCTAATGAATATTGTAGACCCTTCCAAAATTGTGATGTGAACCGAGGATCTTGATCAGATACGATGGTGACTGGGACACCATGTAGTTTAACAATCTCCTTCATGTATAATGCTGCTAGTACATCCACAGACCATCGACCTTTGATTGGTAGAAAATGTGCAAATTTAGTCAATCAGTCTATGTCCATCTCTTGTCTTAGGTAAACCCATGATAAAATCCATCCCTATACCTTCCCATTTCCACTCGGGAATATGTAAGGGGTGAAATTTCCCAGCGGATTTTAAATGTTCTGCTTTTACCTGCTGACAAGTGAGGCAGCAAGACACGAATTCTGCCACTTCCCTTTTCATATTGGGCCACCAAAAGTTTCTTTTCAAATCTTGATACATCTTGGTAGCACCAGGGTGAATAGCATACCTTGATCTATGCGCTTCCTCCATGATCAGTTTCTTAGTGTCATCATGATTCGGCACACAAATTCTATTCTTAAATAATAATCTTCCATCATGTGAGATAGAGAATTCCGGTCTTTGATCGATATTATCTTTGACTTCCATTAATGTAGGATCATTCTCTTGCAATTTGACTATATCCTCAATCAATGTAGGTTGAGACCTTACATTGGCAATTATACATCCATCTTCTTCCCTGTCAATATCAAGATTTAAGTGAGAAAAATCTTTGATAAGACAAGTCATACCTTCTCTGAGGCTTGCTAGTGTTGCCATCGGTCTTCTGCTAAGAGTGTCTACTATAGCATTTGCCTTTCCTGGATGATATTGAATTGTAAAGTTGAAGTCTTTGAGATACTCCAACCATCTGCGTTGTCGCATGTTTAACTCCTTCTGGGTGAAAAGATATTTCAGACTTTTATGATCTGAAAATATAGTGAATTTCTCCTCATAAAGGTAATGTTGCCAAATCTTCAATGCGAATATAACAGTTGCCAATTCTAGATCATGCACAGGGTAGTTCTCTTCATGATGATTCAGCTATCTTGAGGAATAACAAATCACCTTTCCATTTTGCATAAGAACGCATCCTAGGCCAATGCCAGATGCATCCGTATAGACTTCAAAACCACCACCTTCAATGGGCAATGTCAGAATAGGGGCTGTAGTAAGGTGATCTTTAAGATTTAGAGAACTCTCCTCGTAGTCCTTCGACCATATAAAATGATTTTTCTTTCTTGTGAGTCAAGTCAAAGGAACGGCGATCTTTGAGAAATCTTTAATAAATCGCCTATAGTAACCAGCCAGACCCAGAAAACTTCTGACTTTTGATACGGTCGTCGACCGGCTCCAGTTTTTAACAGCTTCAACTTTAGAAGGATCAACAGCAATACCTTTCTTTGAAATAATATGGCCAAGGAAAGAGACCTCCTTTAGCCAGAACTCGCACTTAATAAGCTTCGCATAAAGTTTGTAATGTCTTAGTGTTTGCAGGACTATTCTTAAGTGTTCTTCATGTTCTTCCTTAGTCTTGGAATATATAAGAATGTCATCAATGAACACGGCCACAAATCGGTCGAGATAAGGCCTGAAGACATTATTCATAAGTTGCATGAATGCTACCGGGGCATTGGTTAACCGGAACGGCATTACCACGAATTCATAGTGGCCATATCTGCTCCGAAAAGTAGTTTTATGAATGTCTTCATCTTTGATCTTGAGCTGGTGCTAACCTGATCTGAGGTTTATCTTGGAAAAATATTATGCTCCTGAAATCTGATCAAAGAGCTCATTGATATGCGGCAACATATACTTGTTCTTGATAGTAAGCTGATTCAGTCGTCGGTAATCGATACATAGCCTGAGAGATCCATCTTTCTTCTTGACAAATAGAACTGGCGCACCCCAAGGGGATGTGCTAGGTCGAATAAAACCCGTGTCTAGTAACTCTTGAAGTTGTCTCTTTAATTCCTTCAATTTTGTGGGGGACATCCTGTAGGGAGCTATTGAAACAGGTGCTGCTCCGGGAATGAGTTCAATAAAGAAGTTTACTTCCCTTTCTGGTGGTAAGCCGGGTAAATCTGATGGGAATACATCGGGAAACTCATTTATGATAGGAATATCTTCTAAGATAATCTCTTTGGATTCAGTGATAATTACGGAAGCAAGAAAGGCTTCACACCCTTGCGAAATAAGTTTCCAAGCGTGAAGAGATGAAATGATGGCAGGGTGCTTCCTATATTTGACACCAAGGAAAGAAAACCTTGGGAGACTTGGTTTCCGAAAACATATAATCCTATTACGGCAATTTATGTAGGCATCATGGTCTACAAGCCAATCTACCCCTAAAATAGCATTGTATCCCTCCATGTCAAAGTATACGAGGTTTGCTGGGAGATTGTGACCTTCTACCCTTACCTCACTATCAGGATAATAGTCTGTAAGTTTGGTTCCGGGACCTAAAGGTGTAGTAATAACAAGGTCCGAAGGTAAAGGAACTAATGAAATAGGTAAAATTTTCGTGAAAAAAGTAGATATAAAGGAATGAGAAGCACCAGTATCAAATAGTACGAATGCAGGATTGGAATAGATTTGGATAGTACCTTCCATTAGCCCATCATCTTTGGGACGATTCTTCCTCTTCCAAAATAGCATTCAGATGAGCTTAACACTTACGTCCACCACCGGAAGATTGTTCCTTCATAAGGGGGCAATCTGGCATGCAGTGCTCCTGGCTATCACATCTTAAACAAGCGCTGAGACGCTTCCAACACTCTTCGATCGAATGACCGAACTTCTCGCAAAACGTGCAAGCCGTGGCGACTTGCTTCTCTTCTTCTTTGACTTTCTTATTTTTGTGGCTACCACTACCACTCCCATTCCAAGATCTCTTCTTGCTATCACGGGATTTGTAAGGTTCCGTGATACTAAACTTGCCCTTTTTATCATGTTGATCTGACCTTCGGCTCGGCTCCTCGCCCTTGCCTTTTAATTTCTAGACCTTCTCTAAGCTCCTTTCGCATAGATGCGCCCGTTAGACCATCTCCGCGTAAGTACGTATATTCTGAGTCCCAAGTTGTTGAATATAACCGGGCCTCAAACCGTCCATAAATCGGTTAGCCTTTAATAAATCAGTACTAACCAGATGAGGAGCATAAGGTGCCAACCTCAAAAATTGAAGTTCATACTCCGCTATCGTCATCATGCCTTGACGTAACGAAGCAAATTCCATAGCTTTCCTCTCCTTGACATGTTCGGAGAAGTACTTGGCTCGGAAAAGTGTAAGGAAACCTTCCCAAGTATGTGGTGCATCTTGAGGCGGTGCAGGAATTGACTTCCACCACGTACGCGTGTCTTTATTTAATTGGAACGTGGCTAAATGAACCTTCTCTTGGTCCGCACACTACATAACTTCAAATATGCGGTTCATCTCATCTATCCAATTCTCGGCTTCATCTAGATTAGAGGAACCCAAAAACCACGGAGGATTTAAGCTCCAGAAGTTATGATGTAAGTCTCCCACTCTTGCCCCTGCGCCGGCTTGAGCCACAGTTTGTAACGCTTGAGTAAGACCCGCAACAATCTCTTGCATACCGTTCCAATCTACACGATGAGCCATTATGAGAGTGAGGTACCTGAGAAGAGCAATGAATTTGATAATTCTAATGGAATGAGTGGGGTTAATCTTAAAAATAATTCTAATGACTATCTCATCCTATGTTCTACCCAATTCTCTCACAGGTTGGGAATTTTATTTCCTAGTTTCATAGTTGTGGGTCCTTAAACCTTGGACTTAACCTATGACATGACTTTTCTCAAGGACTTCTAGTCCTAAGGCTCTGATACCACCTTAACTGTCACGCCCCGAAATTATGCAGCGGAAATAATCGGGAACATGAACAGCCGACATGGTAAGCCTCGAGCAAGTAATATAATCAGAGCGCAAGAAAAATCATACAAAGTAATTGCACAATAATTTAATCAAACTTTCTCCTTTATTTCATATCAAATAGTCATAATCCAAGTACATGAATATTCAACTCTCCTAGAGTCAATAAATAAAAAAATACATGTAAGGACTCAATCTAGACATGTTTTGACATTCTAAGTCTTCACTCGAATCCATAGACTTTCAATTGCTCTCGGACCCGCTACTTGAGTAATCTGAATCCGATTCACTCGTACTTCCTGAAACATTAAGAAAGTAGGTAATGAGCACACTTGCCTAGTAGGTATCTTCGCATCAACATGTAGACAATGTTAAAGTAATTAATGTTTTAGCTCCAAAGAAATAAGATAAACCATGTAGATACGATGAACCACGTGAACAAAATCAAAGTAACAAGATAGATTGAGAATATAATTGAGCAAGCATGATCAAGCAAGAATGTAATTATGGTCTTTCATGAACAAGAATGTAACAAGAATGTACTTTTCATAACCATGAAGGCTATGCACTAGAAAGTCATGTAAGAAGCAAGAATGTACTCTTCACTTAGTAGCAAGTACTTCGTGAATTTATGTGGATTCCCATGGATATTTCACTTATTTATAAAGAAAGTACTCCTAGCGCAATGCGACGCCAGCAGCATCATACCCCATGGTTTATAGTATGTTTCCGACAATCAGCCGAGGGGACTAGCATAGAGCCCTTGAACATAATTAGTGCTCGAACTGCATCTTCAAGTATAAATCAAGCTACTTCCACGATTATATCAATAAAGTTTGGCCAATATTATTACAAGCTCAATGGTAGTTTCATAATGCAAAATCAAGTGAAAAAATGTGCCAAATATGAATATGAGATTTCAAGAATTGCATTAAGAACTAGGTTATGCCATGGAGAAAAATTCGGTAGCATAACGGTACATTCCTTAACTTTCAAAATTACTTAGGTATCTTTGGAATAATGTGACAGGTTCTAGATAACCAATTTGACCATCTAGGAACATAGGAAAATCAACCCTTGAGTCAAACCCCGGGTTAATCAAACTCAGGAAGCTAGCGGTCATTTACTGGACCGTTTCTTGATCCTCGCGGTCTAGTACAAGAGCATTTATGAGCAGAGTCAACCCAAAAGGAAGAAAAAGTTGACTCAGTGAAACCCCTAGAGATATGCGGTCTAGAGCATGGCCGCTAGTGAAATTGGCGGTCTACCATATGACCGCATAGGTCCAAAGAGTGCAAAACACCGATAAAAGTGCATCAAGTGTCCTCTAATGACTCTTAGATGAGAAAGAGATCATTAAAAATCAAAGTTGAATCAAACTAGACCGATCCATAAACCTTTATGAAAAATGTGTCATAATATAGGATTATATATTTTTGGCATGAACCTAGTATAAGTTTAAAAGTAGTTTCTAAGTACATAAAGTCATGAACTCCACTAAAATGATATCGATATATGAAAATAATATTTGAAACAGGTATAAAGCCTATTTATGTAGGCTTAATATATAATAAAACAGGATATTATGCATTAAGTCTCGGGTTAAAATAATGCATAAATTCTGAAATCGCAAACGGTCTAGTGGAAGACTGTCGCTTGTGGTTAGCGGTCTGTCGTACGATCGTGACGGTTCTCTGGCGGTCTACAAGAAGACCGTTTCTACCTGTGTTAATAGAAAACTAAATAATAATAATAATAAATATGATTCTAAGACATATCACGCATGGAAACCAACATATATATATACTATAGCATGATAGGTGCGAATATAGGCCAACAATATGCATGGGTTCATGTATAATACAAGAGAATTCATTTTAATTCAATTAGGGCTAGGAATTTTGCATGACACTATACTAGATGCATAGACTTTAATAAAACATGAAATTCTCGGTGCACAATACATGAAATCAGGTGAACCAAGAGGGCTTTTGTTCCTGACTTTAAATTTGAGCCTTCCACGAGATGACCTACCTTTAGTAGTGCTCCTAGACTTCGAATTTCTGACTGGAATCAAGCCCTAGTTCCTACAAGTTCTATGCTAAAACAGCGACTTCAATCCCTTGACTTAAGGACGTGAAATTTTGATGGTAAGTAGAGCATATAAGGGGAACATAAAGTTCTAAAGAACCTCTATCTAATTACCTCATTTAGGACACCGAATTCCTTGACCAATCAGAGTCTGACGCACTAATTCCTAAGTTACTCATGTACAATCAGTAACTTTGGAACCTTCTATCTTCTTGTACGCTTGATCTCCTAGAATGAAATTTAGAGGGTAGTGAGTTCTAACTATAATAAACAAATTCCTAGATGAAACTTACCTCTAATTCATCCTCCTTACCTTAGTTCCATGCGTGCCAAAAGTAAGGGTCGTACACGTTAAATTTGGGGTCTATTTATAGGGTTTAGCTAGTGTTTTGAGGATTTTGAACGATTCTAGAGTTTTTATTAGACTTTAGATCGATCCCTGAGAGTCCTAAGCATCCTTACAAGTCTTCATTCATTGGTCTCTAGAGTTGTAATTGCCAAAAAGCTAATCTTTTTACACTTTCTTACACTCACGGAATCTGCAGTGGCTAGCGGTCATTGGGACGACCGTTTACTACCTGTTAGCGGTCTCGCAATAGACCGTTTTCCATTCCAGACGTCGAATTTGAAATAATTCAAACTCTTCCCTCTACTATCCATTCAATTATCCTACTTATCCACTTAATTCCGTAATTACATCTATTTTAAGGTTCTAGAATATGGGCTAAGGTCCAAAACAATCTCTTAGGCCTAATCCTCATGGATTAGTGTAGGGCCTAAGTAATTAAATTTAATTCATTATAATTCAGTTAATAGCCCATTAAATGCCTTAATAATTATATTTTAAATCTAAAAAATTCTTAGAAAATTCGTAGGCATTACTCGCGTGCTCCTACCACTCCCTCTGTAAGGGGCCCTACTACTATTTTGGCACCCCCGCCTTCTGCCCAGGCTGTTGCCAAGCCTCATGACTCTTCCGTGGGGGTGGAGGTCTGCCCCCATGTGTAATATACCGGACCTTTTAGATCCTTTCTTTTGGGTCCCTGATCTACTTTCTCGGAGCGTCCGGCTCTGTTGTGTCCGAAACTTCCTTTTGGACATCTTTTGTGTTCGGATCGGCGCGATCCGGAGTTGTTTCGGTGGCCCGGACTGCGTCCGCGGCTTTTCCGCGCGTGTTTTCCGATTTCCCCGTGTGGGTTTCGACAATTCCTTCGGAACCTCGTTGCGGGTGAAGCGGGTCGTTCACCTAGGCAAGATTGGTACCGTTGCGATCGGTGTGTTCCGAGGATCGCGGAAACGTGATTTTTTATTTTTTGGTATTTTCTGAAATTTTTGGACTTTCTATAAATACCCCATTTCTTTTTCCTTTTCTTTTTCTTTCCCACTTTCTCTTTCTTCTTCCTCTTCCTCCCTTTCTCTCCCGTGCGCACGCGACCGTGGCCCCCCTCCTCTTCCGGCGATGACTCCGACGTGCTCCCCCCCCCCCGGCTGCAGACGGCGGTGAGACGACGGTACGGCAACGACGGTGGCGGCATGGTGATCGTGGTGGCGTGCGGTGCTCGGTGAGATCGTTGGAGCTCGAGAGGGTTTCAAGCATTCTTCGTGGTTTGTGGATGATCCGACGCGTCTCGAGGCAAGATCGAGGTAGGGTGACGTTCCCTAGCTCTCAGCATTCCATTCCCGTGATTTCTAGCCCTGTGTGAGGTCGAGAGGGGTCATTTCCATGTCGGGAGGGTAAAATCATGATTTGGGGAGAGTTCGCCCGATCTACATTTTTAGGCCGCGATTCGGCGTTTTAATGGTTTAGATGCATGCTAGGGGTCCCTGGGGGGCTTCCCCCTTGTTTTCCCCCTCTCCCATGGAGTTATGGGGGAGTGGTTGATGTTTTTGGTCCTTTCCTGTCGTTTTGCCGTCGAGATGGTGTGACGGTCCTTCCAGGAATCGTCACAGCTTGTGATGCCCCACTGTGGGCATGTCACAGGGGCTGTTCAGCCAATAGGGTGGTCCGTGGGCCTGACGGTCCCACGATAGACTGCCAGGGCGTATGACGCACCTAGGTTGGATTGTCAGGTGGCGATCCGACCGTTGGCATCCAATCGTTGTGGTTTTCGCCGTTGGGGGTCAAGGCCTCTGATGCACCTAGGGTGGGGCATCATAGCCTTGTGACGCCTTTGTGTGGGAGCGTCAGAGAGGACGCGTCCCCACCTTCTAACGCACCTGGGTTGGAGCTTTAAAGGCTGTGACGCCCCGAGGGGTGTGCGTCACAGCCAGTTTTATCCCATCTTCTGACGCACCAGTGTTGGTCCGTCGAAGACCGTGACGCCCCAAGCAGTGTGTGTCATGGTTGGTTTCTTCTCGTCTTCTGACGCACCAGGCTAGGCGCGTCAGAGATTGTGACGCACCAGGACTGGCGCGTCACAGCCGATTTTGCACTGAGTGCCTGACACACCTGTGTTGGACCGTCAGACTGCTGTGACGGCACAGTGATATACCGTCAGAGTCTGTGGCACACCGAGGTTGGATCGCCAAGCTCTGGACTGCACCAGGTGGTTCGCAGTCCCGTTTCTTCTCCGACCATGGTCACCGTGCGACGGTGCTGGTATGTGGGACGGTCCCCATACTTCGTCGGATTCGGACGTTATTTTCTATTGAGTTGAGAGTATACTCCTTCAGTGACCCTCCACTAGTCGTAGCCTGCTTACACGTTTAGTGGTCCCACCAGGGAGTGATGGAGAGCCTACCCTGAGGATAGTTTTTAGACTGGTTTCCGTCGGGCCCCACGTCTTGCAGCCAGAGTCCGTCTGAGGGGAAAACCAGTTAGAGGCCAGACCTGGGACGCCTGGTCTGTATGTGCACACATAGTTGGGGGCGGTTGGACCCACACTGACGGGCGTGACCCCAGCTAGTCACATGCTTTGTTGTTACTTGAATGGTGTCTCAATTCCCACTGGGCCGGAGGGAGACACCTGAGGCACGGACTAAGACGTCAGTGGATGCATCTGGCCTTGCTTCTAGTGGGAGGTACTTCTGTCGAGTCTAGAGTGACAGGCTGTCAATCTCTATGACTTCGACCTTCAGGTTTTTGGTCGTGTTGACCAATGAGTTCCGGTTGTCTTGCCGTAGCGCGTGTGTCAATTTTCGGGTCGTGAGACCGATGTTTGTAGTTGTAGGGCTTTTTCACTTCTGAGGTACTCGCTTGCTGCTAGCATTGCGGTTTTCCGTTTAGCGAGGTAGGGTTCGAGTGATCGCTACTGAGTCTTATTCTGAGACTCATTTCTGCGTGTTTTCACTGGGTTTCAAGCGAGGTGCGGCTTCAAGGGTGCGCATCTAAGGCTCAGCATGGTTCAGATGCCCAGCGTTGTGCCAGAGGTCTGAGCCGGGGTATGCCCCGTGTAGCTGTACTTTTCTTTCTTGTCTCTGTACTAGTTGTGGACTACTATTGTTATTTTGTTATATCTTGTGAACCATTTATCATGTAAAATGTTAATTTATTTCCTGCTTAATCACATAAACTATTTAATTTCTACAATTATTTATGATACTTGTGTAGTCTCCACACCATCCTTTTAACCCTTCTGAGTCTTTGGGCTCGTGGGTGGCGGTTTGAGTCTCAGGTTATCGGGCCTTCCCGGTAATCGGATTCTCGGGTCATTACAGCTGGTATCAGAGCGCGGTTGTAAGATTATACGAGAATCATAAGTAATTGTAGTGGTCCACTAGTCCACAGTAATGATGTACAGTTGACGCTGGCATCGGGCATCGTGTGTTTTTATTGACCTTGCCATTTCCGTGTTTTCTATCTTTTGCTTCAGGAGCGAGTATGGCGCCGAGGCGGAGCACTCGCTCTCAGCAGGGGCAGTCGGCGGAGGTTCAGGAGGAGCAGAGTAGAGTGCCACCAGCGGCCACCGAGATAGTGGATACTGCGAGGATTCCGGGGGCCGAGGATTTCTTCCGTGGCATGTACCAGCTTATGTCGCAGCAGTTCGGCAGAGAGACTGGTGAGGGCTCGTCGACCAGGGGTGGACCAGGCCTAGCAGTGAGGGATTTCATTCAGTTCCATCCACCTTACTATGGTGGCCAGCCAGACCCTGATTTGGCTCGGAGTTGGCTCGACGAGATGGAGCGGGTGTTCAGTTCCATGCGGTGTACTGCGGAGGACAAGGTGATGTTGGCCTACAACCAGTTGCAGGGCACGGCTCGGGCGTGGTGGTCTTCCGAGTGGCAGACGTCCTTTCAGTCTCGTCCCCTTGAGCAGATTACGTGGGGCGACTTTGTCAGCGCTTTTGAGCATGCTTACTGTCCAGAGTATATTGCTACGCAGAGGATGCGTCAATTTTTAGACCTGGTCCAGGGCGACATGTCTGTGTTGCAGTACAGGGCCCTATTTGTTGAGCTGGGTCATTATGCACCTCATATCATGGTGCATGAGAAGGTGAAGACCGCGCAGTTCGTGTAGGGCTTGAGGCAGGAGCTGAGGCACCATTTGATCGTGAACGCAGCCACTGATTTGGAGACGGCTTCTCGTGTAGCAGCGTCCTTGGAGCTGGATATGCAGAGGACTCGGGGACCGATTAGCCAGGGGTAGCCCTTGTTAGGCCGCAGCCAGCAGTCGGCTACCTAACAGCAGGGCTCTTTTCAGCATGCAACGGGTGGTTCAGGAGCGCCAACACCGGCGACGTCAGTGACAGGATCTGTGTCTTTTGGCTCGAAGGTGAAGAAGTTTCTCAAGAAGGGTTTCGGTATGAAGTGCAAGGATCAGAGGCAGGCGTCATCGGGCAGTGTACAGTAGCCAGTCCATTTTCAACATCAGGGATCAGTGGGTGGACCGCGAGGACCGTGTCCCCGATGTGGCGAGTCCCATCCAGGCAGGCAGTGCGCGGCACCAGTGATTTGTTTCAGGTGTGACCAACCAGGGCATATGGCGTATGACTATCCTCAGAGGCAGCAGCAGCAGCAGTAGTTTCCCCTGCAGCAACAGTATCCCCAGCAGCAGAGGCCACAGCAGCAGCAGCAATAGCAGTAGCAGGGGCAGTATCCGCCGCTACCCAAGTCAGCGAGTGTGGGAGGCAGGAAGAGAGCTCGAGGCCAGATTACATAGATGACCAGGGCAGAGGCAGTGGTGTCACAACTTTTGGAAGGTACCGTTCGGATTTTGGGTTGTGTGGCTCGGGTTTTTTTTTATTCCGGTGCATCTCATTCGTTTATTTCGGAAGATTTCGCGCTGAGTATCGAGGAGTCGGTGACCCAGTTGTCTTGTGATTTGACAGTGGAGTTGCCTTCTGGTGATTTTATGATCACTCCTTATTGTTTTGATGAGGTTCCGGTGTGTGTTGAAGGGTGGAGTTTGCCGGCCAGGCTTTATGCGTTGCCGCTTCAGGACTTTGATGTGATTTTGGGCATGGATTGGCTCGAGGCACATCAAGCGTTGGTGGATTGCGGCTTGAAGAGGGTTTATTTCCGGTGACTTCGTGGACCCACCTTCTATTTCCAAGGTATTAGGTCTTCCTCTTCCCGCTTTCTTATTTCGGCTATTGGGGCTCGTCGTTTGCTTGGCGCGGGTTGTCAGGGTTTTCTCGCTTCTGTGGTCGTGGCAGACCGGATGGAGCCGGATGTCGAGGATATTCCGGTGGTGTGTGAGTTTCCTGATATTTTTCTGGAGGACTTACCTGGATTACCTCCCCAGCAGGAGATTGATTTTGTGATCGAGATTGTGCTTGGTACGGTACCTTTGTCGAAGGCTCCTTATCGTATGGCTCCCGCTGAGTTGAGAGAGTTGAGGGTGCAATTGTAGGAGTTGTTGGCCAAGGGGTACATTCGTCTTAGCTTTTCCCCTTGGGATGCGCCAGTGTTGTTCGTGAAGAAGAAGGATGGTAGTCTGAGGTTGTGCATTGACTACCGACAGTTGAATGAGGTAACCGTAAAGAATAAGTATCCGTTGCCGCGGATTGATGACTTGTTCGACCAGCTTCAGTCTGCTCGAGTGTTCTCGCGGATTGATTTGTTGTTCGGTTATTATCAGTTGCAGATTCGAGAGTCTGACGTGGAGAAGATTGCATTCAGCTCGAGATATGGGCATTATGAGTTCTTGGTGATGCCGTTCGGGCTCACCAATGCCCCCGCCGCATTTATAGATTTGATGTAGAGGGTGTTTCATCCCAATCTGGACCAGTTTGTGGTCGTGTTTGTGGACGACATCCTTGTTTATTCGTGGTCTGCTGAGGAGCATGCGTACCATTTAGGTGCGGTGCTGCAGACGTTACGAGATCACCAGTTGTATGCGAAGCTCAGTAAGTGCGAGTTCTGGCTTCATGAAGTGCACTTTTTGGGGCACGTGATCTCTGGTGATGGTATTTCTGTGGATCCCGCCAAGGTCGAGGTATTAATGCAGTGGCCGAGGCCGAGGTCTGTGACGGAGATCCGGAGTTTCTTGGGACATGCAGGCTATTATCGGAGGTTTATCTATGATTTCTCTCGCGTTGCAGCCCCGATGACCAGACTTACGCGGAAGGATGTGCCTTGTATCTGGACTGATGAGTGTGAGCAGAGTTTCAGGGAACTGAAGAGATTGCTCAACTCGGCTCCGGTGTTGGTTTTGCCTTCTGGATCGGGAGGTTTTGTGGTGTGTACAGATACTTCCAGGGTCGGATTGGGTGATGTATTGATGCAGCATGGTAGAGTGGTGGCGTATGCTTCGCGGCAGCTGAAGCCACATAAGGAGAACTACCCTACCCATGACCTTGAGTTGGCAGCAGTAATCTTCGCGCTGAAGATCTGGAGGCATTATCTGTACGGTGAGAAGTTTGAGGTGTTCACTGACCATTAGAGTTTGAGGTATGTGTTCACCCAGAAGGACCTTAACCTCAGGCAGAGGCGTTGGATGGAGTATATGAAGGATTATGACTTCACCATATCTTATCAGTCGGGCAGGATGAATGTCATCGTCAATACTTTGAGTCGGAAGGTCGCGGTCAGTGCCTTGATGTTGAGGAAGTGGAGGCTCTGGGAACAAGTGCCTGAAGTGTCATTCAGGCTCCGGATTCCCCGAGAGCCAGGGTTAGCGGTGCTTCAGAGTCTGACTGTCACCCCTGCTATCCACCGTCAGGTGACAGAGGCTCAGCATGCAGACCATGAGTTGTCCCGGATTTTGGCTATGGCTGATGTGGAGCTCGACGAGGACGGTGCTGTGAGGTTTCGTGCAGGCTGTACGTCCCTACCGAGGAGCGGGTTCTGTTGTGCCCCTATGGTTTTGATGATGGTTTTAATGGTGGGTTTGATGATAGCATGCTGATTTGTTTTGATGATTGGAACATAGTCAGTGCATTATGATATTGTGTTTTGAATATGGCTGCTGATATGATTGCATAGGACTGTGTCTGATATACAGCATTGAATTCATGAGTTTGCATGCGTATTGTATGATGCGTTGACGCATGGGATCATTGCGTCAACTCACTGGTCTGTCCCAGAGCTGGTCTATAAAATGTGTCAACTGGTGCGTCGACGCAGTGGACTCAATGCGTTGACGCATTGGAATTGTTTTGAAAGAGCTCTTGCTTTGCTTCATACATTAAGCATCTGAAGTCTGTACAGCGTCCGTTGTCTAGAGTTCTTGAAGTATATACATTGGACTGTTTCTTTTGAAGTATATACAATACAATGTACATATTTAGACCTTATGACTTCATTCTTGTTGCTGAAGGGAACAGGGTCGACGCCAGAGCTTAAGGCGTCCACGCACCAGTGAAGATGCATCCACGGATACTCTTCACAGCGTCAACTCTACGCAAAGGCTGCGTCAACTCAGCCACTCAAGAAGCAGAGGCCTTGTCAGAAATATTCCAATGCGTCAACGCAGCAGTGGAGCAGCGTCGACGCAGCAGTTAAAAAGGCTAGGCTGTTTGCTTGCTGGAACACACCGAAGCGTCAACGCCTTGATCAAGTGGCGTGGACGCAGTAGTTCAAACAATCAAGAAAGGAGTCTTACTGGATTACTCTGGTGCGTCAACGCATTCATCAAGTGGCGTCGACGCAGCAGGTTGATGGATCGACAAGGTGACCAGAGGGTGGACGCAGTTGCACAATGCGTCAACGCACTCCACACGAAACATGAGAGGGCTGAAGCCATCTAAGTTCAGACGCTGCAGCTCCATGCGTCAACGCAGCATGCTGAGAGCGTCAACGCAGCACGTCTATCTGCTGAATACCTAATCACTGGATCACCGATGCGTCAACGCAGCAATGGAGCAGCGTCGAAGCAACTGTCAATAGGGCTAGGCTGGTTGCTCACTGGAACGCATCAATGTGTCAACGCCATGGGTTGGAAGCGTCAACGCAGCAGACTTGAGTTTTGCTGGTAGAATGTCTTTGAAGGCTGCGTCAACTCCTTGAAGCAAGTGCGTTAACGCCACCTCACTCCAGTTGCTGAGCGTACTGATGAGGGGGCACGTGATCCGATGGGAAAAGGAGGCAGGATGCTGCCACGTGGTCCGAATTTCTAGGGCAGGAAATGTGGAAGCCACACGCACCCAGTGTGCCTGCTGATGCTATATATACGAGTCTTCATCCTCTGTAGAAGACTGATCGAAGAAGAAGCCTGGAGAGCGAAAAGCCCTTCGATCCAGAAAAAGAAAAGAGGAAGAAAAAGAGAAGAAGAAGAAATAGAAGAAGAGTGAGCCGGCAGAAGAAAAAGGGTTGCAGACAAGAAGGAGAGAATAGCGTGAGAGAAAAGGAGAGCAGAGGAGAAAGAAAGAGAGATAGGGAGAGAGAGAGTTCGTGGAGAAGAAGGAAGAAGCTATTGAAGATCTGTCCTCTGGCGTCTGGATTAAATCCAAGCCAGATCTGCTCCTTTGAGAGCTACATTCTTGTTCTTCATTTACAGCCTTCCGATTGCTGTGTATTTTCCGTTTCTTATTTTTCCTTTTTCATTTGGTTATTCTTGTTCTTCCGATTGCCCTGCTGGGAATCGGATTCCTCCTGGTGGGTCAGGAGAAGGGAGGCTAGCCCTCCAGTTCTGGTCTTGCTGGTAGCAGGTCCAGGTGTACCCTCCGGGTTGGAGGAAGAGAGACTTGGGTCTCTGGTAGCTGGTGACTGGGTGTCACTGGTGTTCCCTCCGGTTGGGAGGAAGAGGGGAGGATGTTCCCCTGGTCAAGCTGTTTGGCAGCGTGTGTTCGCAGACTGAGTCTGCAGGTTACTAGCTTGTGCTAGTGGAAGCCTCACTCCTGTTGGGAGTGAGGGGTGGATGTAGGTCTTGGTGACTGAACCACCTAAAAAATCTCCTGTGCAAGTGACTGTGCTTTGTGCGTTTGTTCCTTATCTTCTACCCCCTTCACAGATTGCTTTATGCATTCTTATTTCTATCCGTGCTGAGAGTTGATTGCATTCTTCTGCTAGTTGCTTATTTAGGTGAGCCTTATATATATTTGCTCATTGGTTTAAAAGAAAATTCAATTTGTTCTTCAGACTGTCTATCTTGCATTTGATAGTGTTCTAGTCTTTTATTGAGCGAATTGCTGTGTACGTTTGCTCCATATCACCTACCACCCCTCACAGGTTGTGAATGCTTGGTTAGTTGTGCTCTCTTAGAAGTATATCTTGAGCATTAATTTCTGCTAAGTGTGGTTGGTTTGTTTAGCTATGCCTACTATTTCTGGTGTGATCATGTGGCTGCATTGTTGCAGTCCAACTGTTTGATCATTTGTTGAATTATCATCTTATCTTGGAAAGCTCATTAGTTTTTATTCCGCATATCTGAGCTTTAGTTTTTTTAATTTGGGCATAATTTCTAGAGGGATACATTCACCCCCCTCTGTATCCGGGCCTAGCACCATAACAATTGGTATCAGAGCGGTGTCTGCTTAGAAGGTCCAGCGACCTGCAGATCCGATCTTGCTGTCTTAGGTGCTAATTTGTTACTAGTGCATCATTATTCCTGTTGCATTGAATCTACTTTCTATTTGTTTCAATGGCTATTCACCCGTCTTTAGTGGTTCTGATTTTAATCAGTGGCACACTGCTCTCCATGCTTATGTTAATGCTGTTAATCCTGATCTGTGGAAATTAATTTCACAAGGTCCTCACACCTTACCTACGAAAGTGTCCAAATGGACCGACAGACACAGATCAAAGGACGGAGAAAATCAGAAAGCCTTTAATCTGATGAAAGCAGCTACTGACAGAGCTTTATGGTCTTGCTTTCATGATTGCAGGTCCGCTAAAGACATCTTGGATATGCTGAAGAAAATTCACAGGGCAAATGAGGACAGCTGCATGATGGCTAACAGATATAATCAAGGCAGCAGTCAAACTGAAGAAGATGATGATGATGAAGTATACCTCTTCGAGAATTTCTGTCTAGAAGATTGGGAGAATGCATATGCTGAACTATTTGAATCTCATGAACTGCTAAGAAAACAATACAAAAAATTGAAGAAAAGTAGTAGGTCAGACAATTTAAATGTTGATTGTAGAAATTGTGTTGAACTGAAAAATGCTCTTGATGCTAGTAAGTCTGATACTTAAATGCTGAAAGAATTTGAATGCGTTAAGTCTGAATTAAACAAGCTGAAATAAAAAAATGATTCTCTTAGAGGGTTCTCCAAAGAAAATGAAGAAAGTTTAGAAAAACTAGAAAAGGAGAACACACTGCTGACCGAGAAATTTGAAGCCATCAAATCTGTAAACATAGAATTACAGAAAGATTTTGAAATACAACAAAGAAAAATGAAACAAATTGAAAATGAAAGAAAGTATGAAGTCAATTCAGAAGACCAGCTTCTAATAAATGAATTGGTTCAAAATGATAAGCTTAAAGAAGAAATTAAAAAATTGAAGCGGTTAAACAGTGCGATGTCTGAGAGACTTCTAACTTTAGAAAAAGGAAAAACTGTGTGTGTTGAAGATTCTGATAAACTGAGCAATCTCGAACAGGAAGTTGAAAAATATAAAACTGCTAATAAAGTTTTGAATGAAGCTATGAATTGCTGTGAGCAAGAGATTGCCAGTTATGAGCTACATATTTCCTCTTTAGAAAATGAAATTTAGGATTTGAAAGTTTCCTTGTCTAAATTTGTTGATGGGCAGAAGAACCTAGACGAGCTACTAGGTATAAAAATCAACCCTAGAAAGGAAGGACTGGGTTACAGTCCAGTCATGAGGAAGGTTGATGGAGCCAACCTGGAAACTGTCTTTGTCAAATCTTCTGAACAAGAAAAGCCTTCTACTTCATATCCAATTCAGTACAAGGCTAAGAAAACAGGAAAACAGGATAAAAATCAGAAAAGGACTGTAAATCAGAAAATAAATGAAAAGGGTTCATCAGTGCATGTTGATCACAGTCCTCACACACACTCACATGCATCAAAAAAGAAGATTATCTGTCATTACTGTCATAAATTTGGTCATTTGATGCATGAGTGTAAATTAAACAAATTGGATGATTTGAATGCTGAAATGATGAATGTTAGGAAATATCATGATAGAAAACCTGTTGTTCATTCAAAGAAAAGTGAATGCTCTCATTGTGGTAGATTAGGTCACACCTTTGCTCAGTGTTGGTTTGCTAATGGAAAGAAAAAACCACTCTCACATCATGCTAAATCTTATGCTAACCAACATGCTTTTAATATAAACAAAACTGCTTCTCTGAACCAGCATGTCAAATGTTTTAATTGTAACAAGCTTGGGCACAAGACCACTGAATGTAGGGCAAGCTCTTTTAGAAGAAAGTTCCCCTTCTGCTCCCATTATGGGAAGCATGGCCATGCAGTCAAGGACTGCTGGCATGTCCAGGGTAGGAATAGAAATTTCAAAGAATTTGATAGGAACAAACTTGTTTTTACAAGAATTCCTGTTTGGTCAAATTGCAGAAGACCAGGCCACCAAGTTGCTGCTTGCAGGGTAGCTGGTCATGAAAAGAAAAAGTTTCATAATAATAACAGAAACCCTCATGCTCACTCTTATAATGCTCAAGTTCATGCTAGTATACATAAGAGGAACATGAAACCTGCTAGTTCATGCCACTATTGTGGGGTGTCTGAGTATTCAATGCATAACTATTTTATCATGAACTCTGATGACTGGTTGGCACAGAAAAAGATGCAGGCGGTCCCAAAAGGGGCTAATTACTATGCAAGACCCAAGACCACTTGGGTTCCTGCTAGTGGAAAATAGGAAGTTGCCTAGCAGGTGTGCCTTGGATGGAATAAAGGGGTAATGATCCAAGGCACTCAAGAATGAAAAATTCCATTCTCACACTTTTCAGGTATTCTCTCTGCATTTCCCATTTTGAAACTCATTGCATATCTGGTTTGATGTATTCTTGCATATCCTGTTCTTAGCTTCATCTAGTGCATGCATATTAAATCTGTTCTTGCATATTCATTCATCATCTGCCATTTGCACTACTCTCTGATCATGCACTCTGAAACTTCTGAAAATCTAAACTGCATATGTATGTGGCTTGGAATTTGCCCTACCATTAGCTCGTACCTGTCTATTTTCATCTATATGGGTTCTGTATGGCTTTTAGTGCGTTGACGCATTTGGCTGACTGCGTAGACGCAATTGTGCGTCTTTCGTTTGCTGTCTTGTTCACTGCGTCGACGCTGAAACTAATGCGTTGACGCATTGGTGTGTATTTGATCCATGTATGCATGCTCACATTTAAAAATCTGCCTTGCTTCTCATGAGCACATGTTGAGATATCAGTGCATAATTCAGATTGATAATTGATTGGAAATCTGGACTGCGTGTTGCATTATCATGCATGACCTCAATGGTATATAAATGGTAAGGTACCAAAAGGCAGGGAAATCTGTCTGGAGGTTCTTACTATGTGTGAGGTGGTCTTTTAGACCAAGTGCTCCGCCTAGTACCATGGGTCACTTTGCTAGATAGGACAGTCTGAATGTGCATGAATCAAAATCATATGTTCAGTTTTTCATGGCAAACATTGCATGTTTTCAGGGGGAGTTGTGTATAGACATATGTTGTGTCTGTGCATGTATTTTTGCATGCATGTAGTTAACTGCATTGCATCTCATGAAAGATGCCAAAAAGATTGACTGAATGAATATTGTCAGGGGGAGTCAATACATTGCATGAAGGTAGTCATGTGCATACATTTATGTCAGAGTTCATTGCATGTTAACTTTGAATATCCTGGAACTTGCCTGACCTCCTGATATCTTGCCTTGTGTGCATATCCCTTTCATTGATTCTATTTGACCAAACCTTGATCATAATTTGAAAACACTGAGCTTCAAAATCTCTCCTATCAATTGGTAACAATTGGTATCATTTGGTATCAGAATTATTTCAGTCCTTCATGAAGATTTCAATGGGCTATCTCGATCATAAATCTGAAAAATCTTGAACTAGAAATCTTCTATTATACGCTTTTATGAATATCTGAAATAACTCATGTGGTTTAAGCTTAATGTATTCATAGAGTTTAACTTTAAAATCTCTTAACATATCTGAATCATGTTTAATAAATCTTAACCAACTGTTTCATGCTGTGTCTTGCAAAAACTTCTGAAATCTGCACTTTTGAATACATGACTTTATTTGGTTAAGTACATGAGATTAATATTGTTTTAAAGCAAATGAATGTTTCTGAATTATCTAAAGGGTAAAGTAATTGTCAGAGCAATGACCTTGGTCACTGAGAAACACATGTCCAAAGGACTGTGTCATGAGGTGCCTTAGTTAACTCTACATAAAATTCATTGAAAATCAGGCAGAGCAATGGCATGCACACTGAGAAATACAACTCACTTATCAAGAAATGATTTGCAGTGTGTCATGATGTGTAAATGCTATCTCTGTTCATATAAAGCATGACAGTTAGTCACACTAAGTGCTTAGGGATATTGGCCTCTGATCAAGGTATATCCTCTAGTTACAAGGTGTGCACTGAACTACACTGCTCGTAAAATGTGTAGCATGAAAAATTGTTGAACATATCTCAATATCTGAAAATTGATGCTAAAATCAAATTGTTACAACCCTAGACAAAATCATATGACTTCATAATTGCTTAATCTCAATACTAGTGCATGTAATTTTGAAAGAAGTCAATAAATTTAATTGTGTAAGACGAAGGGAGGATAATCAAGATAAATATGAGGGCTTGGTTCATTTTTATTAAACCATGGTTTTAGATATCAATACAGAATTTTATTGATAAACTCTGCATACATCATGTTTAAACCATGCTGTTCAAAAAGCTCATTCATAAGCCCCTAGAATGGAAGACTTTGAAAACTTATGTTTTAGATTTATGAGATTGATATCTCTTTGAAAATCTGGCTGAATTTCTTGTGTTTGGAGCATCCTTGAAAAATCTGTTAATTGAAACTCTTCTGCTCATGAGATTCATGTCCTTGGCTCATTGACCTGAACTTCTCCTTGTCTGCCCCTATGGTCTCCTTCTCATCTATCTCATAAGATTCCATTTATTGAGGGGGAGCCTCCTTGTCATATGCATCATGCTGCATAGAAGGAGAAGAATTGAGATCTTGCATTCTGGTATCTGCATCTGCATTCATACCCCTTCCCATGGTTTATTTTGATTATAAAAAAGGGGGAGAACATCAGTCAATCATTGCATGCAGGTTCCTTTTGATCATCTCTAACTCATGCTTTTGCTGAAACTCTTAAAGGGGGAGGAATTGACTGATTTTTTTATACATGCTTTAATTTCTCAAACTATTTTTCTTTTTGATGAAGTCAAAGGGGGAGAATAGTTTGAGTCATCAGATTGACTCACTGTGTAGTGTTGCCATCATCAAAAAGGGGGAGATTGTTGTGCCCCTGTGGTTTTGATGATGGTTTTAATGGTGGGTTTGATGATAGCATGCTGATTTGTTTTGATGATTGCAACACAGTCAGTGCATTATGATATTGTGTTTTGAATATGGTTGCTGATATGATTGCATAGGACTGTGTCTGATATACAGCATTGAATTCATGAGTTTGCATGCGTATTGCATGATGCGTTGACGCATGGGATCATTGCGTCAACTCACTGGTCTGTCCCAGAGCTGGTCTATAAAATGTGTCAACTGGTGCGTCGACGCAGTGGACTCAATGCGTTGACGCATTGGAATTATTTTGAAAGAGCTCTTGCTTTGCTTCATACATGAAGCATCTGAAGTCTGTACAGCGTCTGTTGTCTAGAGTTCTTGAAGTATATACATTGGACTGTTTCTTTCGAAGTATATACAATACAATGTACATATTTAGACCTTATGACTTCATTCTTGTTGCTGAAGGGAACAGGGTCGACGCCAGAGCTTAAGGCGTCCACGCACCAGTGAAGATGCATCCACGGATACTCTTCACAGCGTCAACTCTACGCAAAGGCTGTGTCAACTCAGCCACTCAAGAAGCAGAGGCCTTGTCAGAAATATTCCAATGCGTCAACGCAGCAGTGGAGCAGCGTCGACGCAGCAGTTAAAAAGGCTAGGCTGTTTGCTTGCTGGAACACACCGAAGCGTCAACGCCTTGATCAAGTGGCGTGGACGCAGTAGTTCAAACAATCAAGAAAGGAGTCTTACTGGATTACTCTGGTGCGTCAACGCATTCATCAAGTGGCGTCGACGCAGCAGGTTGATGGATCGACAAGGTGACCAGAGGGTGGACGCAGTTGCACAATGCGTCAACGCACTCCACACGAAACATGAGAGGGCTGAAGCCATCTAAGTTCAGACGCTGCAGCTCCATGCGTCAACGCAGCATGCTGAGAGCGTCAACGCAGCACGTCTATCTGCTGAATACCTAATCACTGGATCACCGATGCGTCAACGCAGCAATGGAGCAGCGTCGAAGCAACTGTCAATAGGGCTAGGCTGGTTGCTCACTGGAACACATCAATGTGTCAACGCCATGGGTTGGAAGCGTCAACGCAGCAGACTTGAGTTTTGCTGGTATAATGTCTTTGAAGGCTGCGTCAACTCCTTGAAGCAAGTGCGTTAACGCCACCTCACTCCAGTTGCTGAGCGTACTGATGAGGGGGCACGTGATCCGATGGGAAAAAGAGGCAGGATGCTGCCACGTGGTCTGAATTTCTAGGGCAGGAAATGTGGAAGCCACACGCGCCCAGTGTGCCTGCTGATGCTATATATACGAGTCTTCATCCTCTGTAGAAGACTGATCGAAGAAGAAGCCTGGAGAGCGAAAAGCCCTTCGATCCAGAAAAAGAAAAGAGGAAGAAAAAGAGAAGAAGAAGAAATAGAAGAAGAGTGAGCCGGCAGAAGAAAAAGGGTTGCAGACAAGAAGGAGAGAATAGCGTGAGAGAAAAGGAGAGCAGAGGAGAAAGAAAGAGAGATAGGGAGAGAGAGAGTTCGTGGAGAAGAAGGAAGAAGCTATTGAAGATCTGTCCTCTGGCGTCTGGATTAAATCCAAGCCTGATCTGCTCCTTTGAGAGCTACATTCTTGTTCTTCATTTACAGCCTTCCGATTGCTGTGTATTTTCCGTTTCTTATTTTTCCTTTTTCATTTGGTTATTCTTGTTCTTCCGATTGCCCTGCTGGGAATCAGATTCCTCCTGGTGGGTCAGGAGAAGGGAGGCTAGCCCTCCGGTTCTGGTCTTGCTGGTAGCAGGTCCAGGTGTACCCTCCGGGTTGGAGGAAGAGAGACTTGGGTCTCTGGTAGCTGGTGACTGGGTGTCACTGGTGTTCCCTCCGGTTGGGAGGAAGAGGGGAGGATGTTCCCCTGGTCAAGCTGTTTGGCAGCGTGTGTTCGCAGACTGAGTCTGCAGGTTACTAGCTTGTGCTAGTGGAAGCCTCACTCCTGTTGGGAGTGAGGGGTGGATGTAGGTCTTGGTGACCGAACCACCTAAAAAATCTCCTGTGCAAGTGACTGTGCTTTGTGCGTTTGTTCCTTATCTTCTACCCCCTTCACAGATTGCTTTATGCATTCTTGTTTCTATCCGTGCTGAGAGTTGATTGCATTCTTCTGCTAGTTGCTTATTTAGGTGAGCCTTATATATATTTGCTCATTGGTTTAAAAGAAAATTCAATTTGTTCTTCAGACTGTCTATCTTGCATTTGATAGTGTTCTAGTCTTTTATTGAGGGAATTGCTGTGTACGTTTGCTCCATATCACCTACCACCCCTCACAGGTTGTGAATGCTTGGTTAGTTGTGCTCTCTTAGAAGTATATCTTGAGCATTAATTTCTGCTAAGTGTGGTTGGTTTGTTTAGCTATGCCTGCTGTTTCTGGTGTGATCAGGTGGCTGCATTGTTGCAGTCCAACTGTTTGATCATTTGTTGAATTATCATCTTATCTTGGAAAGCTCATTAGTTTTTATTCCGCATATCTGAGCTTTAGTTTTTTTAATTTGGGCATAATTTCTAGAGGGATACATTCACCCCCCCTCTGTATCCTGGCCTAGCACCATAACAGGTTCGTCGTGCGGTGCTGCACGAGGCTCATGGGAGCAAGTACACCATACATCCGGGTGCGATGAAGATGTATCGGAACTTGCGGAGGCAATTCTGGTGGTCGGGCATGAAGAGAGATGTTGCCGAGTTCGTGGCCAGGTGCCTGACCTTTCAGCAGGTGAAGGTGGAGCATCAGCGAACAGGAGGTACTCTTCAGCCCTTGGATGTTCCTGCGTGGAAATGGGACCACGTGACCACAGATTTTATGGTGGGATTGTCAAGGACTCCGAGTGGGCTTGATAGTATTTGGTTGCTGGTGGATAGGTTGACGAAGGTGACTCGGTTGTTACTGATCAAAGTCAGCTGGAGTGTGCCCAAGTTGGCTCGTCTCTATGTGGAGCAGATCATGCCTTTGCATGGAATCCCAATTTCCATTGTATCAGATCGAGATCCGCGTTTCACTTCTGGATTCTGGAGGAGTTTCCAGCGAGCTCTTGGCACGGAGTTAGCATTTAGCCCAGCATATCATCCTCAGTCGGACGGTCAGTCAGAGAGGACCATCCAAACTTTGGAGGACATGTTGAGGTCGTGCTGCCTAGAGTGGCAGGGGAGTTGGTTTCACCACCTGCCGTTTGTGGAGTTTACCTACAAAAATAGCTATTATTCGAGCATCGGCATGGCTCCTTATGAGGCGTTGTATGGGCGTCCATGTCAGACTCCACTTGATTGGTTCGAGGTTGGTGAGCATGTTTTGACGGGACCAGAGTTGGTGCAACGGTGTGTGAATGTCGTGCACCTGGTTCGTCAGAACATGTTGGCGGCCCAGAGTATGCTGACTGGAGGAGGCAGACTCTCACTTTCACCATTCGCGATCGTGTGTTCTTGAGAGTTTCTCGATGAAGGGGGTGATGCACTTTGGACGGCGTGGGAAGTTGAGTCCCCGCTATGTTGGTCATTTCTTCATCGTGGAGCGCATTGGTGAGGTAGCCTATTGGCTGCAGTTACCCTCTGAGTTGGCGTCGGTGCATGACGTGTTCCACGTCTCAATGTTACAGAAGTATATGCCCGATGACTCTCATGTGCTTGAGGATTCTGTTTAGCCCGAGGTGACTCCATATCTTTCTCTCCCAGAGTTTCCTATCCGCATTGAGGATAGGCGAGAGCACCGCTTGTGGAGCAAGGTCATCCCCTTGGTTAAGGTGGTGTGGCAGTGGCACTCTGGTGGTGAGGCTTCTTGGGAGCGTGAGGACGAGATGCGTCAGTAGTTCCCTTACATGTTCTAGTGAGTTCCCTCTTCTTCCCCCTGATCTTTGTTCTTAAATTTCGGGGATGAAATTTGTTTAAGGGGGGAGGCTGTAATATCTTGGATCTTTTGGATCCTTTCTTTTGGGTCTTGGATTTGCTTTCTCGGAGCGTCTGGCTCTGTTGTGTCTGAAACTTCCTTTCGAACATCTTTTGTGTTCGGATCGGTGCGATCTGGAGTTGTTTCGGAGGCCCGGAGTGCGTCTGCAGCTTTTCCGCGCGTGTTTTCCAATTTCTCCGTGTGGTTTTCGGCAATTCCTTCGGAACCTCGTTGCGGGTGAACCGGGTCGTTCACCTAGGCAAGATTGGTACCGTTACTATCGGTGCGTTCTGAGGATCGCGGAAACGTGATTTTCTATTTTTTGGTATTTTTTAAAATTTTTGGATTTTCTATAAATACCCCATTTCTTTTTCTTTTTCTTTCCCCCTTTCTCTTTCTTCTTCCTCTTCCTCCCTTTCTCTCCTGTGCGCACGCGACCATGGCCCCCCTCCTCTTACAACGATGACTCCGGCGTGCTCCCCTCCGGCTGCAGACGGCGGTGAGACGACGGTACGGCGACGACGGTGGTGGCGTGGTGATCGCGGCGGCGTGCGGTGCTCAGTGAGATTGTGGGAGCTCGAGAGGGTTTCAAGCATTCTTCACGGTTTGTGGACGATCCGGCGCGTCTCGAGGCGAGATCGAGGTAGGGCGACGTTCCCTAGCTCTCAGCATTCCATTCCCGTGATTTCTAGCCCGGTGTGAGGCCGAGATGGGTCATTTCCATGCCGGGAGGGTAAAATCATGATTTGGGGAGAGTTCGTCTGATCTATGTTTTTAGGTCGTGATTCGGCATTTTAATGGTTTAGATGCATGCTAGGGGTCCCTGGGGGGCTTCCCCCTTGTTTTCCCCCTCTCCCATGGAGGTATGGGGGCATGGTTGATGTTTTTGGTCCTTTCCCGTCGTTTTGCCGTCGGGACGGTGTGACGGTCCTTCCAGGAATTGTCACAGCCTGTGACGCCCAATGGTGGGTGCATCACAGGGGCTGTTCGGCCAATAGGGTGGTCCCTGGGCCTGAAGGTCCCACGATACACCGCCAGGGCGTGTGACGCGCCTAGGTTGGACCGTCAAGTGGCGATCCGACCGTTGGCATCCGATCGTTGTGGTTTTGACTGTTGGGGGTCAAGGCCTCCGACGCACCCAGGGTGGGGCGTCAGAGCGTTGTGACACCCCTGTATGGGAGTGTCAGAGAGGACATGTCCCCACCTTCTAACGCACCTGGGTTGGAGCGTTAGAGGTTGTGACGCCCCAAGGGGTGTGCGCCACAGCCAGTTTTATCCCGTCTTCTGACGCATCAACGTTGGTCTGTCAGAGACCATGACGCCCCGAGCGGTGTGCGCCACGGTTGGTTTCTTCTCGTCTTCTGACGCACCAGGCTAGGCGCGTCAGAGACTGTGATGCACCGGGAGTAGCGCGTCACAGCCGGTTTTGCACCGAGTGCCTGACGCACCTGTGTTGGACCGTCAGACTGCTGTGACGGCCCAGTGATAGACCGTCAGAGTCTGTGGCACACCGAGGTTGGACCGCCAGGCTCTGGACTGCACCAGGTGGTTCACAGTCCCATTTCTTCTCCGACCGTGGTCACCGTGCGACGGTGCTGGTATGTGGGATAGTCCCTGTACTTCATCAGATTCGGACGTTATTTTTCGTTGACTTGAGAGTCTACTCCTTCAGTGACCCTCAACTAGTCGTAGCCTGCTTACACGTTTAGTGGTCCCACCAGGGAGTGGTGGAGAGGCTACCCTAAGGACGGTTTTTAGATTGGTTTTCGTCGGGCCCCACGTCTTGCTGCCAGAGTCTGGCTGAGGGGAAAACCAGTTAGAGGCCAGACCAGGGATGCATGGTCTGTATGTGCACACGTGGTTGGGGGCGGTTGGACCCATGCTGACTAGCGTGACCCAGCTAGTCACTTACTTTGTGGTTACTTGTACGGTGTCTCAGTTCCCGCTGGGTCGGAGGGAGACACCTGAGGCGTGGACTAAGACGTCAGTGGACGCATCCGGCCTTGCTTCTAGTGGGAGGTACTCATGTCAAGTCGGGAGTGACAGACTGTCAATCTCTATGACTTCGACCTTTGGGTTTTTGGTCGTGTTGACCGATAAGTTCCGGTTGTCTCGCCATAGCACGCGTGTTGGTTTTTCGGCCGTGAGACCGGTGTTTGTAGTTGCAGGGCTTTTTCACTTCTGAGGTACTCGCTTGCTGCTAGTGTAGCGATTTTTCGTTTAGTGAGGTAGGGTTCGAGTGATCCCTACTGAGTCTTGTTCTGAGACTCATTCCCTGTGTGTTTTCACCGTGTTTCAAGCGAGGTGCGGCTTCAGGGGAGTGCATCTGAGGCTCAGCGTGGTTCAGGTGCCCAGCGTTGTGCCAGAGGTCAAAGTCGGGGTATGTCCCGTGTAGCTGTACTTTTCTTTCTTGTCTCAATACTTGTTGTGGACTACTGTTGTTATTTTGTTATATCTTGTGGACCATATATCATGTAAAATGTTAATTTATTTCCTGCTTAATCACATAAATTGTTTGATTTCTGCAATTATTTATGATACTTGTGTAGTCTCCACACCATCCTTCTAATCCTTCCGAGTCTTCGGGCTCGTGGGTGGCGGTTCGAGTCTCGGGTTATCTGGCCTTCCCGATAATCGGATTCTCGGGTCGTTACACCATGTGCTTGCCTGCACGGTCACCAACGGTTCCTCCTCAGGGCTGTTGGCTCTAGTGGGCCCTCCTCTAGTTCTTGGCCATCTTGTTACATCCCCAAGCGTCGCGTTCTAGCCACCTCTCGCTGCTCCAGCCAACTCCTCCTTGCCAAGCATCGCAGCCTCCACCTGTGTGGACCCGCCAATAGCCTCGTCGATGCCGCATCCTTCTACGCCTTCTGTGGTCTTAGGCCTGGCTGCCCCTTATGTTGTGACACCTTCTCCTACAGTTTGGGACTCCTCTTCGGTTGATGTCCCCCCTGCAGGGTCGTCTCTGCCGACCTCCGGCACCTAGTCCTCTACAAGGCATGTCTCTCCTCCGCCCTCCTTGTCTCAGGCTTCGGGACGTGTAGGCCGCTGGGCCGCTCGGGAGCGTACTTGGCCTGCCAGGGAGGGCGGCAGTCCGTCGGGTTCTTTTTGGCTCTCTGGTGATGCTGCTCCTAGGCAGGCTAGTCCTGAAGCATCTGCTCGTTTTGCTGCGACCTTTGGTTTGGTTCTTCATCCTCCTGCGGCCATCGTCTCGACGGCACGGCCTGTGCCTTCGGTTCCTGCTTCGATGCCCCCCCTGACTTTGTCTCCATCCAGCCTGGCAAAGGCGACCTTGGAGAGTCCTCTCAGTACTGGCTTGACGGCCTCCCCAATGACCTTCCTCCTTCATAGTCGTGCCCCACCGCGGACATCGCTGATGAGCAGGCCTTTGAATTCTATGATTCCAACACCAGCCTCGACCGAAATAACAACGGGTTTTCTAGCTGCAGATCCAACCGTTTGCGTCATCTACGTTAACAGCCTAGATGTTTCTTTGTTTTTTGGCTTTGATGGCCTCGTTGGGCCATTTCCCCTTGTTATTGGTTGCCCATTCGTCCCTATAAGTTTGCGTGTCTAGAGCTTCCGATTTCCTATAATTTCCCACTTTTATTAGTGAAAACGCTTGCCTGGTGACCGGGGTGGACCGTCCATTCCCTTCCGCAATGAAGGGGTGTACGGGAGTCCTCGCCTAACCTTGCAAGTATTGACCTTAGTTTTTAAAAAAATTATCAAAAGACCGCAATTTTATGTAGGACTGAGATTAATATGAAAAACTTGCATAATTAATTATATTTAAGCCCATAAATAATGAGTGTGAAATGAATAAATGTACAAAAATATGCAATTATCAACTTGCGGCCCATTTAGGTCGATTTCCATCAAGCATTCGACCACTTTCGCTACACAGTCCTGAACGTGGCCCTTTTTCATCCCCTTCTATTCCTCTATTCATTAGGTGCCCTTCTCACAAGTTGTTAGTTTTTTGAAACCCTAAATTTTCTTCTTCTATGCCATTAGCCAGTTCTCCACCGATTTCAAGTTATTTGTATTTTTCGGGCGCGCTGCGCTATTCACCCGCGAACCCAATGTTTTTCTCTATTCTCGCCCTATTTTCTCTCTCTTCTGCTCATCTTCTCATCTTGCTCCCTTCATAAAAGTTGTTCCATTTTTGTTATCTACAATTTCTTCTTCTACGCCTTTCACTAGTTCTGCACCGTGTTTGAGATATTCTCCAATTTCAAAAATCGACAGCATTCTACCCAAAAAAAATGTTCTTTCATCAGCCTAGCCATCCTGGGAAGACCGCTAGGTGATGGTGGCGGTCTTCCCAAGACCTCTACCCCCCAAACAGTGCCCATTTTGCCCCGTTTTACCCCCTAAAGCCTTGCGGTCACCCCTTGATGGGAATCAACACCGAGCCTGTACCTTTTTTATTACATTTATGTCCTTTTAGTTTGTGTTTATATCCTTGGGAAAGTATGTACGCAAATGTAAGGCTTTATAAGCCAAGGAGTCATTCCCATGGATTGTGTGGGTTTTTATGCAATTATGTAGTAGGACCAGCAAGGGGGCCCTCAACCCTTTCCCATTGGTCCATGTCACCATGTGGGCCTGGTCAACCTTCCTAGGTGGACATCTAGAATGGTGGGCTGGTCATATGGACACATGTGTGTAAATGGGTCAACATTCTAATGGGTTGGCCACCTACCCCATTCAACTTACACATGGTCAATGGTGCGCCCCCTTCCCCTTGAATTTTTTATTAGTTTTTGTGTGATATTCACACCTCATCCCAGCCCTTCAATCCACACCCTTAGATCTAAGGGTTGAGAATGGATTTGGTTGGAATCATATATAAGCTTGTATTTTTATGAGAAAAGCAATGAAAAATCAAAATTTTGTGAAATCCAAGAAGGCTTCTTGCGCCCCCTTCCTCTCTCCTCTAGTTCCTCTCCTCCAACCTCCAGTTCTAGAGTGATTTCATCTTCTATCATCCCCTCTTCACCTCCGGTGATCATCTGTGACGCCGCCGCCGCCGTTCGTGCCGCCTTCGAGCCGCCACGGAATCGTCTTCGGTTTTTTATCCTGCTGGACAGAGGTGTCTTCACAAAAATCCTTCTATCAGCAACGGCCTCTTCGTGGATTGAAATTTTTATGGTGTGTTTCCACCTTCTAGCGCCTCCTCCACAAAAAATTCCAGGTCCAAAATCCATCGTTTGTTATTTTTACATTTTCGGTCTTTAATCATTCTCAGATCTGTCCTGTCTCTGTCTACAGTGACAGCAGCCCTGTGTTTCCCACCTCCGGCCATCTTTTTGATTTGTCCAAACCCTTCCAATTTTACTGGGAGTTCTGTCCATCACCCCCTACATCCATGAAATTTCTTAATTTTTTATCAGCCTTCTATCTATTTTTAGAAATTCGTGTTCTTCCTCAGCTACAGTGTTATCAGCCAGATTCCAGATCCGACCCACTGCTAGTGAAAAACTCATAGAAATTCGTAGCCTTCCCCAAATCCAGATCCAAAAATAGTCCTGGTTTTGTAGCTTGATTTCCAACAACGTTTCTGAAGGACATAACCCCAGATTCGGACGTCTACCTCGCGGTCAAAGGCAATCCACAGGAAAGTTCTCTGCTGACTTGAGATTTAGGAACTGTGCAACAGGTCCTTGGAAATTCCATAAGTCCAGATCCCTGCAGATCCAGATCAGATCTCTAGGCCTCGATTAAAGGATTTGAAGTTAGCTTTCCAACGGCGCCAGTCTCGTGTCGATCCGACATTGGGGCTGATCGCAGCGCCCGTTCTCGCCGGGACGCGCGCTGAAAACCAGAAGCTGCAGATCCGTGGCCGGTTATTCTGACCAGTGCCGAACGGAGCCGCCCGGCCTCCGACCGGCGAACCAGCGTGCCGCCAGCCTGGGGAGCGCTTCCCGAAGTGTCCCCACTATAGCGGTGCCATCGGGTCCCACACGGCCCCTCCGGACAGCACATGGGCCCCACAGTCACAAGTTCGGGTGCTGCCGAAGAGACGCGAGAAGCCGCCCGTCAACCCGAATTCGGTCCTCCCGGGCCCGTTTGTGTAGCCCTTTACCTCCCTGCGTGGAGTGGGCAGTAATTCATTTGCTGTAATATGGTGTATTAATTGTCCCGGGAGTACGAGTTTCTGCCGGGTCCGTCTTTCCCACGCCGGGCGCGTGGAGGTATCGTTTTCGCTCCCTTCTCCGCATTTTGCTTACTTCATATATATTTGTTTATGCCGCTGCTAGAGAGCATGTGTAGGGATATCTAGCTCGCTTTATATGTTCATTACCGCTGCTGCGAGGGAGTACGTGACCGTCCCGTGACCCGATCCGGACACAAAAGAGAGCCGATCACCCTAGCTCATTGCCGGTTTCTCAACCGCGCACATCCGACGCTTCCCTCATTAAGGGGCATTCACGAGCTTGTCGTGTCCGTGGTCTCATCCCGCATCAATTTGGTATCAGAGCGAGTTGAGTCTAGGGTGTCAAAAAAAAGTGTCATTCATTAGTCATTTACGTCTAAGTCGTGTTTAGGGTCATCATTGTTTTAAAACAAAAAAAAAGTGTCTTTTGCATTGCATCCCATAACCCGGTATATCAAAAGGTGTTGTCCGAACGTTAGGCTACGCCTATCGGGAAGGCCGCACACTTACGCGAGTGATCTTCGGATCGATTAACTCCGCCACGTGCCGAGTTTTGGTTACGTCTAGGTGCATCATCTTGTAGTGTGCATTTGCCTTAGTCGGTGTCTCCTACTCCGTGTCTTGCATGCCCACTCGTCGAGGTACTGAATACTCACCCCCACCACCACCTATGGCGGAATCCCGAGTCTATAGTTCCGATGAAGTGGCCACATTGTTCCGAACTCTTGTGGGGAAATGGATGGGTTGAGTGAGCGCATGGATGAGTTAAGTACTCGAGTGGATAGGATGGAAGGAGCGAGTACCCGAGTGAATGGCCTAGGCACCCGCCTAGAAGAGAGGATGAAAGCCATAGAGGATAGGGCCGCTGGGTCGAACCAGTTTGTTCAAGGATTGGTCGGGAGAGTTGCCGCACTAGAGAGAGGTCCAGCCGAGGCACCACCGATTGCCCCAGTCCAAGCACCCGTCCCACCGACACAAGGTCAACCGGAGCCAGGTCAACAACCCCCGACTCCAAGGGTTCAAGGGATAGCTAATAGGAGGCACGAAGTCCCCGAGGTGCATGACTATGAGTCCGAAAATGAGCATCGGGGGCATGGTCGTGATTACCGCCCCACACGGCGTACCCACGACCAAGATATGGATGAACGGGCCATTCAGACCATTCGGGCCGACCCTCCCACCTTTGACGGGTCCTTGGACCCAAAGGTCTATCTTGATTGGGAGGCTGGTATGGACCGATATTTTGAGTGGTTCGAGATGTCGGACCAACGAAAAGTCAAGTACGCCAGGATGAAACTTTTAGGCCAAGCACAAACCTATTGGAGGAACATGGAGAACCTATTGTTTCATCGTCAAGAACCCCCGATCGATACATGGACCGATATGAGGGAGAAGCTTAGGAAGAAGTACCTCCCTACCTCCTACCGCCAGCGTCTTATAGAGAGGTGGCAAAGTCTCACCCAAGGAGACTGGTCCGTCTCTGATTACATCGCCAAACTTGATGAATACTACTTGCGATGTGATGTCACGAAGGAGGATTCCCTTACCGTCTCTCAGTTCCGGCGTGGTCTATGCCCACACCTACGGTATGAGCTTCTCCGCCTCAAGGTGGACAAGCTGGAGGATGCTTATCAAGTTGCTCTCGAGATGGAGCAATTCGAGGGTGAGTTCGAGTCTATTCCCCGGTGGTACCCCGCTTGTAACGACCCGAGAATCCGATTACCGGGAAGGCCCGATAACCCGAGACTCGTACCGCCACCCACGAGCCCGAAGACTCGGAAGGGTTAAAAGGATGGTGTGGAAACTACATAAGCATCACAGATAATTGCAGAAATTAAACAGTTATAATATTAAGCAGGAAATAAATTAACATTTTACATGGTCCACAATAAAATAACAACAATAACAGCAGGAACAGTCCACGACTAGTACAGTGACAAGAAAGAAAAGTACAGCTACACGGGGCATACCCCGGCTCTGACCTCTGGCACTACCTCTGGGCACCCGCACCACGCTGCGCTCCTGACGCGCTCCCCGAAGGTGGCGTCTCACCTGAAACACGGTGAAAACACGCAGGGAATGAGTCTCGGAACAAGACTCAGTAGGGATCACTCGAACCCTACCTCGTAAAACGAGAAACCACTACTCTAGCGGTAGGAAAGTACCTCGGAAAGGAAAGCCCTGCACTCTACAGAACTAGACCCTACGGCACGTAAACCGACACACGTGCCACGGTACGAGAAGACCGAAATCAACGGTCGAACCGTAAAACCCGAAGGTCGGAAACACACTACTGACAGTCTGACACTCCGTACTCGACAGGAGTACCACCCACTAGAAGCACAGCCGGTAGCGTCCCCTGACGTCTTACACCGCACCGCAGGTGAACCGCCTGACGTGGTAGGTCCTACCCGAGGCGCAAACACCGTACAAGTAACCGCAAACAAGTAACTAGCTGGGGTCACGCCCGTCGACGTGGGTCCAACCGCCCCCAACCACGTGTGCACACACAGACCTTGCGTCACTAGGTCTGGTCCTCTGACCGGTTTTCCCCCGTAGCCGGACTCTGGCTACCGACGAGGGGCCTACGGTAACCGGTCCACAAACCGTCTCGAAAGGTGGGTGCCCGTACACCACTCCCAGGTGAGACCAGCACCTCGTACTGGTGGGCTACGACTAGTGGAGGGTCACTGAAGGAGTAGACTCTCGAGTCAACGGAAAATAACGTCCGAACCGACAACGGGTGGGAATCACCCCATGTACTAGCTCCGTCGCACGGTAACCACGGTCGGAAGAGAAACAGACGCACTGCCCACGGTGAAACGCCTGACCGAGGCAAACGGGACTTCCGGACACCAAAGACACGGTCACGGAACTCCACGAGGTGCCCGGGACGCACACACGGCCCAAGGGGAACACCCAACAACGAACCAAATCGCGCTAGGGATACCTAGCGCGACAGGGCATGTCGCGCTAGGGTCCCCTAGCGCAACAAGGGTTGTCGCGCTATGGCCCCATAGCGTGACACGGACTATCGCGCTAGGGAACCCTAGCGCGACAAGGACCATCGCGCTAGGTCCTCCTAGCGCGACAATGATGATCGCGCTAGGACCCCATAGCGCGACACGAACCGCCAAACTGTTCATCTTCTCCGATGAACGCGCTCGGTCGGGGCAGCGCGACACTCAAGAACGCGCTACTGGAGTATAGAGCGTTCTTAGTCCGCGGCCGAAAACGGTAAGAACGCCCAAAAAACCCAACCACGCCCCCATACCTCCATAGGAGAGGGGGAAAACAAAGGGGAAGACCCCTGGGGGCCCCTAGCATGATTCTAGGCCCTCAAAACACGAATCCATGCATTGAATCCATAGATCGGGCGAGCTCTCCCCAAATCATGGAAAACCCCAAAAACGCTCAAACGATCCCCTCTCGGCCTCCCCGCGGCCTATAAATCACGGAAAAGATCGGCATGAGGCTAAGGAACGTCACCCTACCTCAATGGAGCGAATGCTCCGCCGAATCGATCACGAATCCTGAAGAATGCTCGAAGCTTCACGAACTCCCCACGCTTCCCACGCTCGCCGCACGCCCACGAGATCGCCTCACCGTCGCCCACGCGTCCGCGCCGTCGCCCCGCCGCCGTCCGAAGCCGGAGAGGGGTTCGCCGCGTCCGAATGGGAGAGAGGGAGAGAGAGGGGGCTCACGGTCGCGAGAGAGAGGAAGAGGAAGAAGAAAGAGAAAAGGGAAAAAGGAAAGAAAAAGGATTAGGCTTTATAGAAAATCCGAATTTTTGGAAAAATACCGAAAAATAGAAAAATACGTTTCCGGAATCCTCGGAACGCACCGATCGCAACGGTACCACTCGTGCCCGGGTGAACGGCCCAGTTAACCCGCAGCGAGCGTCCGAAGGAAAAGCCGAAACACACGCCGGGAATCGGAAAACACACGCGGAAAAGCCGCGGAACGCCTCCGGGCCTCCGAAACAACTCCGGATCGCGCCGATCCAAACACGAAAGATGTCCGAAACGAAATTTCGGACACAATAGAGCCGGACGCTCCGAAAACCAGATTCGGGACCCACGAAGAAAGATCCGAAAGGTCCGGGATATTACACCGCTCCTCCCCGTAGTGACTCCCGTGGCTCCTTAGATTCATACCCGAGGGGACCTATGGCTCGTCCACAGGAGCCCGTCCGTCAGGAGCCCTTTGCTCCTAGACCTTGACCTCCCCACCACGGGATCTACCCCCACCCCAACCACCGGCACCCGTTGCCCGTCCCCCGGCACCCATAGGCCGTCCCACGGCCCCGACACTCCCTCCTCTGTTGCCCACGGCACCTACACCACCCTTGTTGCCTACACCCCCTACCCGTCGGGAGGATAAGGGTAAGGCCCCTCTTATCGGAGAGAGCAGTCGGTCCCGGCTGCAATGTTTTCATTGTCATGGGTTTGGCCACTTCGCCAACCAATGTCCCACTCGTGCCACACAAGCTCTAGGGGTTGAGGAGACCTTGCCATCTGAGCTTGAACTTGTCAATTATGAGGCCGACCAAGCACTAGCCGATGAGTACTATGCCATGGGGGGAGAGTTGGACGGCTCACCCGCCGCCCAGGATGCCGCCACTTAGTGGGCTTGTGTCACCACCTTAGTTTAGGGTCATATATGAGTCGGTGTGATTTGTTTTGTGTGGTTTGTTTGGTTTGTGTGTCGTTTGTTTGTCTGCATGCGTCTTGTGCAAGCTCGTTGTCGTTCTCTTATGAGTAAGAGGCGAGTGGACTCACTTGATGAGTACGGGATCGGTTCCACATTTATACCCGGATCAGTCACCTATAGGGACTCAGCAGTGATTCTTAGTGAGTCTTCGAGCTGTTTTCTTCCCTTTTGAGAGTGCCCCTTCGGAGTGACCACTTTTAGCCCATAGTAGTTCGCATATCGAGTATATATGGAATGAGCAGGTGACGATCACTTGGAGCGGAGCATACCCACGCTACTTGGCACGGTGACGGATCCGCCGGAGTACTCGAGCATCCCTACCCCTACTCGACGGGGTCGAGTTCCTCCCACCCGGGGAGAGTTGATGAGAATCAACACCGAGCCTGTACCTTTTTATTACATTTATGTCCTTTTAGTTTGTGTTTATATCCTTGGGAAAGTATGTACGCAAATGTAAGGCTTTATAAGCCAAGGAGTCATTCCCATGGATTGTGTGAGTTTTTATGCAATTATGTAGTAGGACCAGCAAGGGGGTCCTCAGCCCTTTCCCATTGGTCCATGTCACCATGTGGGCCTGGTCAACCTTCCTAGGTGGACATCTAGAATGGTGGGCTGGTCATATGGACACATGTGTGTAAATGGGTCAACATTCTAATGGGTTGGCCACCTACCCCATTCAACTTACACATGGTCAATGGTGCGCCCCCTTCCCCTTGAATTTTTTATTAGTTTTTGTGTGATATTCACACCTCATCCCAGCCCTTCAATCCACACCCCTAGATCCAAGGGTTGAGAATGGATTTGGTTGGAATCATATATAAGCTTGTATTTTTATGAGAAAAGCAATGAAAAATCAGAAATTTTGTGAAATCCAAGAAGGTTTCTTGCGCCCCCTTCCTCTCTCCTCTAGTTCCTCTTCTCCAACCTCCAGTTCTAGAGTGATTTCATCTTCTATCATCCCCTCTTCACCTCCGGTGATCATCTGTGACGCCGCCGCCGCCGTTCGTGCCGCCTTCGAGCCACCACGGAATCGTCTTTGGTTTTTTATCTTGCTGGACAGAGGTGTCTTCACAAAAATCCTTCTATCAGCAACGGCCTCTTCGTGGATTGAAATTTTTATGGTGTGTTTCTACCTTCTAGCCCCTCCTCCACAAAAAATTCCAGGTCCAAAATCCATCGTTTGTTATTTTTACATTTTCGGTCTTTAATCATTCTCAGATCTGTCCTGTCTTTGTCTACAGTGACAGCAGCCTTGTGTTTCCACCTCCGGCCATATTTTTGATTTGTCCAAACCCTCCCAATTTTAATGAGAGTTCTGTCCATCACCTCGTACATCCATGAATTTTCTTAATTTTTTATCAGCCTTCTATCTATTTTTAGAAATTCATGTTCTTCCTCAGCTACAGTGTTGTCAGCCTGATTCCAGATCTGACCCACTGCTAGTGAAAAACTCATAGAAATTCGTAGCCTTCCCCAAATCCAGATCCAAAAATAGTCCTTGTTTTGTAGCTTGATTTCCAACAACTTTTCTGAAGGATACAACCCCCGATTCTGACGTCTACCTCGCGGTCAAAGGCAATCCACAGGAAAGTTCTCTGCTGACTTGAGATTTCAGGAACTGTACAACAGGAACTTGGAAATTCCATAAGTCCAGATCTGTGCAGATACAGATCAGATGTCTAGGCCTATATTGAAGGATTTGAAGTTAGCTTTCCAACGGCGCCAGTCTCGTGTCGATCCGACATCGGGGCTGATCGCAGCGCCCGTTCTCGTCGGGATGCGCGCTGAAAACCAGAAGCTACAGATCCGTGGCCGGTTATTTCGACCGGTGCCGAACGGAGCCGCCCGGCCTCCGGCCGATGAACCAGCGTGCCGTCAGCCCGGGGAGTGCTTCCCGAAGTGTCCCCACTACAGCGGTGCCACCGGGTCCCACACGGCCCCTCCGGACAGCACGTGGGCCCCACAGTCACAAGTTCGGGTGCTGCCGAAGAGACGCGAGAAGCCGCCCGTCAACCCGAATTCGGTCCTCACGGGCCCGTTTGTGTAGCCCTTTACCTCCCTGCGTGGAGTGGGCAGTAATTCATTTGCTGTAATATGGTGTATTAATTGTCCCGGGAGTACGAGTTTCGGCCGGGTCCGTCTTTCCCACGTCGGGCGCGTGGAGGTATCATTTTCGCTCCCTTCTCGGCATTTTGCTTACTTCATATATATTTGTTTATGCCGCTGCTAGAGAGCATGTGTAGGGATATCTAGCTCACTTTATATGTTCATTACCGCTGCTGCGAGAGAGTACGTGTCCGTCCTGTGACCCGATCCGGGCACAAAAGAGAGCCGATCACCCTAGCTCATTGTCGGTTTCTCAACCGCGCACATCCGACGCTTCCCTTATTAAGGGGCATTCACGAGCTTGTCGTGTCCGTGGTCTCGTCCCGCATGACCCCTAGACTGTTTGGTAGTACCCTAGCGGTCCTCCCATGACCGTTTGGCTCCCTAGCGATCTTGCGATAGACCGTTTGCCAGACAGAGAGTCCAAAACTTCCTGAACTCCGATTTCTTCGCCCATGGGCTCCTTGGAGACCTTGTTTGATCCATTCTCTCTGAGATAATCCTCTTTGATCGATTGTAATCCCTTTTGGGGGCTTTATCCCACTATTATCTCCATATTTCATTAATCTAGGACTCCTATTTCGAAGAATTATCTCCTAAATCTGAGGGAGAACTTTCTCGATTCCTACAACTCTATTTAAACTTGCCCAGTTCGTAGTGTACGACAGGGGGATCTTCTTCGATTCAGGGTGAAGCCATGTTGCACCGTCTACTCACATATTTGACGCTGGCCTGAAGAGGGACGTATTGTCTTCGATTCCCATGCTCAAGGGCTGTCTAACTCTCTTTCTACTCTTAGTTATTCTTCTCCCAATTTCACAAATCGTCACAAATCTCTATTTTCTACACTCTGTCAGCACTTTTCTTCATATTGCATGCACGTTTCCCGTAGTTGTGCTGCGTGATTTTTCTCTCTACTTGTTTCATTATCATCACAACACACACACCTATCTTTTACACCCTTCCATAGGGGTTAAAAACCTCCCCCCAGTGCGTTCTCCCTCAATCTTTATCCCTATTTTATCACTGCAGGATTGATGCTACACTCACAGTTTCTAATGGGTTTTCCTCTTGTAGTTTGATCTTTGTTTTACAGGAGAGCATAAATAGAATGTGAGGTTCTCTTCCTCTAGTCGGCTGGAAGGAGAGGAGGTTGAATCCACAAAGTTTCCCGCACCCCGTTCCTTAAGCGCGATCAAGTCTTCATCCTTTTCCAAGGTACACGGTGCCATTCCTCTCCTTTCTCCATCCTTTTGGCATTGTTAATCCTTGGTGGCGATCACGGTTTGTATTTCTTATCTTTCATCGCCCCTTTCCCTGTATTCATACTTTCATGCCTTTCATGATTCACATATGTTATTTGCATAGTTTAGGGGGCGGGGTAGAACAAAACATCAACAACCTCTATTTTTTTGGTGATCATTGTGGGACACCTAGTGCCAATCATGTTATTCATGCTCTCTTGCAAGTTTGGTGTGTTCATATGCATGTTTAGATAGAGTTTTGTCCATTTTCCTACTATTCTGGGTGTTTTCGGGTCTGTCAGGGGGCTACGCTCTTCTCCAAGACCCCTAAACGCACCTAGCGGTCATCACTGGGCCGCCAGGGCCTTTCTGCTGGCCTTGCGGTCTACCACTAGACCGCATCAATGTTCGAAACGGTCATCTGGTAGACCACTTTTTGATTATGGCAGGTCTGCGTGCAGGCTCGTGGGGGCGTCTTTCTTGGGCGATTTAGTTGACCTCCTGGGGCCGGATCGCTTTGTTCTTGGGCCCATTTTGTAGCCCTTTGTATTATCTATCCATCCATATTTCATTTGCATTATTTGGGTCCTATTTGCATAGTTTAATTGTGTCTTCATTTTTGAGTTTTCTGCATAAAGTCTGCATGCAGGTCTAGGGACAGATTCACAGGTACGTCTTTGGTTGATGATTTGATTGGCTTCCTGAGATCTGATTGCTACTTCTTGCTTCCAACTTTGTCCCCTTTGTATTGTCTTTCAATCCATATATCATTTGCATCATTTGGGTCACGTTTGCAAAGTTAAATATTATCTCCATTTTTGCATTTTGTTCATAAAATCTGCATGCAGGTCCAGGGGTAGACTCACCGGTACGCTTTGCATTGGTGATTTAATTACCTTATGGGTTCCGATTGAGTCTTTTTTTGGTCATGTCTTGTTGTCCTTCATATTATCTTCATTTTCATATATTGTTTGCATCCATATCATCTTGTTTTCATAATTAAATCATGCCATCATTTTTCAGTTTTATGCTAGATTTCTGCATGCACTCCGGTGCACATAGGGCCATGCATTGCATATCATAGTTGCATTCCTACCTTGGTAAGTGATCCTCTTGCCACTGTGGGGATTGGGGGATTATCTATTTAACTTGATTTTTTGTTGTTTGATATATTCGTTTCTTGCATGGGCGTGCCAGTCACTAAGTGACAAGTTTATTGTGCGCTCGATCTGACTTGGTCAGACGAAAGTGAAGTCTATGTCGGGACCGACAGTCTGTCATACCATAAAGGCTACGACGTTAATTACATCCTCAGAGAAGGAGGAAAACCCTTGATTAATTGCCAAGATAGTGGGCCACCGAAGCTTAATGAATATAGACCTAAGCAGGAATAAATTGTCAGAAGTCTAAAAAGACGGATATGCAACATTGATGAGTGGTCATTCATGTATATAAAGATGCATGGCAGAAATAAACCCAAAATGGCTTACGGCCGGGAGCCAGCAAATGATTCTTTTTGTTGATTAATTATAGGGCATTCATGAATTAAGTGACATAGGGTAAATGGGGGGATAAATGGGTTGGTAGAAGTATGAATGGAGGATTAAAATGGTGCGAGGTTTGGTATATGCTAATCTGATGAAAAGAAGCATAGGGATAGGCCTAAAATGGTGTGGGGTATCGTAGAAAAAGAGGGCTAAACGGCACGGTCCCATTGTGGATTTAAACGATGCAAAGGGGGGGACGGGCGTGCCTAATAAGGCCACGTCGGTTTAGGGCCAATGGAGTTAGAATGGCTTTTCAGTGTAGGGTTAAAACGGCGCGGAGGGGGTAGGCGCCGGATTAGGGCGCGTCGGATCTGGAGCGCGTCGGTTTGAAGCAGAATTCTGATATTTTGAATTGTTGAGTTACAATGTGATTCTGTTCAGCCCTTTGATGTTAATTAAGGTTGATCATTAAATGAATTCAAATTCTAACTATCCTACAGACATGGCAAATCAAGACTTGTGTGAGGTTCCTACTCAAGCACAGTCCATTCTCAGTTCAAAGTCGGTTTACAGCTCCCAGAGCTAAGGTTCCATAATGATTCAGTCTAAGTACTCAGACAAAAATTTGGCAGCACCTCCCCATACCCAGAGGGTTGCGGGGGGAAAGTGGAGACATTCCCACAGAAACTGGGGTAAGCTCCTTAAAGTCGGGAAGCCAAACGATGACCGGCAAACCCAGATGGATGGAAACCCCGAGGGCTAGCCTACGAGGGGCACCAATGTTTCATGGGTCAAAGGTAATGTTCAAAGGGATGGCCAGAATGGGAGGAAATCTCGAGGGCTACCCTACAAGAGGTCCCTTACCCACAGCCACCACCATTCCCTTGAGGAATGTGGATTTAATGTCGGATCAGAAGATCCATTTCTATTCACCTTGGAGGGCTTATAGGGCTCCACGCCATAGGAAGACGGGGTCCTATAACCTTGAGGTGATTCTAGAGAAAGGACAGTATGAGTGTGTGATGGGGAATGTCCCCCCTCCCTGGTCACTGGACTATCATCATTGAGAAGACAACACAAAGCGACTGTCACCCATATACAGGAAGAGGGATGGGCCACATCGAACATACCCTCACCCTATCCTTCTCGGGGCAAAAGGAAATGCGATGCCAATCATTCGACCATTAAACTATGGATGGCAGGTCAAGCGCATAAGGATTAGTTGGTTAGCATTTAGAAGTTAGCCGTGAGTTGATGAACTATAGAGATCGTGAGAGGCAAATACTCGAGCGACTAGCAGGCGGTCTACAGGGATATAACTATGCCGCTGAAGATACTGCGCCCAGGTTATAGGGATTGCTACATCCCTTCTAGTTCATGATCATGAACGGAGGAATCATGACAAGGCCAGTCCCGAAGGCAATAGGAGGTGCACATACACATATGTCTCCGGTGGTAAAACCCACGATGAGCACGCGGTGTACTCAATATACTCAACCCACTGAGAGAGCCCCGGGGAGGGGGGTGGCATTAATATAGCCCTTTGGATAAACCAGGGCAAGTTCGGCATCGATGGAAGAAATCAAAGAACAATAACATGCGACGAGAAAATGAATGCAATCAGAGAGAGAGAGGGATTCAAACATAGCTTAAGAAATAACCCAATATCACATTCGGCTTGGCGTTGTCGCACAGAGCCGTTTCATTACATCTTAATTTCATCCATCACAGAAACGAGGGCTAGAGGAAGAAAGAAAAGAAAAAAAATGAAATGGGATTGCGGGCTCATATCATCGCCCGTATGCGTACAGATCCTCACACGGATATAGGTAGAAAGGGGGGGAGGAGATTAACAGATGAAACGCCTAACGCCCAACCTCTGTTCTTAGCCGCAGAAACAGAGTATCGGAACTGGGGCTCTCCTTCCTTGCACTGGACCTCACTTCTCTGTTGAAGAACGGTCACCGATCGCCCAGGGCAACCTCTCTTAGCTTTTCTTTCTCCCCAAGCTTCTCCTCTCCAATCCCCTTTTTTTCTCACTCACGCTCTATCTGTCCTCATCTTTATTCACCTGCTGCGAATGACTCTTTCTTATTTTCACTATTCATGTTTTAAAGCATTCTTCTTGTTCGTCTATCTCACCTTGGTAGCCTTAGTTAATCTCTCCTTCATCACCATCCCCTTCCCTTCTAAACAATTGCCATCTCCCTTAGCTTCACCTTGACCTCCCTTCCTCTCCTTAGATCTCTCTCCTCACCCCATATAGTCTCCTCCAAGAGCAGCTTCAACGACGAAGGTGACTTCCTTCCGACGTAGACGACATCTTCCGCGAGGTGGTTCGTGATCCAAGACCAAGAGAGGACGGCACCGTCATCACCATTGCTGCTACTATCTCCAAACTCCAAACTCCAGGATTTTCTTATTTTTATTATTTTCGTGTTATTTCACTTCATTGTAATCTCGTAGCGTCGTTAGTGCAATTTTGTTTCGCATTTCCTATACTCTTTCTTTTAAGTTAATAAAAAGAGTTGTTCTTTTGATCTAGATCTTGCTCTTCTTCCAACTCTACCTCCTTCTTCTATCTATTCTTTTCCACTTCAGGCAACTATTTTCTATAACATAGGTGCATAGTCATAGGCGTTTTTAATTAATTGTTAGAATCGTTCTTTGTTTCATCACTTTTCTTCAAGCAATCAAATCACAAATATTTTTCAAAGGAGTCTAATGTTTTTAACTTGAAAAATCTCTTCTTCCCTGTGGATTCGAGCCGTTCTTGCCATAGTGCTACATTTTCTTTTGATCATCTTGTGCGAGTTCGGTTTAAGATTGTTAGTGCGCGTGTAGTACGACATACGCTTTCACGTTATCAACGGGTGAAAACCATGAGGCAAAATTGTGATGAATTACATGCTTGCTAGAACTTTCTTGTTCATGACATTCTAGTGCATAGCCTGTATGGTTATGAAGTACATTCTTGTTAATGAAAGGCCACTTTACCTTATATCTTACTAGATCATGCTCTAATATTCCTTGACATTCTTCATATCTCTATAGTTCATATCTTGTTGTTACTATGGCTTATTCGTGTGTTTTATCGTAATTTCCATTGCCTTATCATTTAGAACAAAAAACGTAATTACTTAAAGCTTGCTTCCATGTTGATGTAAAGATACTATTGGGCAAGTGTGCTCATTACCCTACTTTTCAAATCCTTTCAGGAAACTCTAGTGGATCGGATTTCGAGTATTCCGATGATGGGTCCGAGAGTGATGGTTGAAGACTCGAGAGAAGACTTAGTGTGTAATAAGTCCTTATGTTAGTCTGGAGTCATATGATGTAATTTTTACTTTATTGAGTCATACTATGTAATTTTCATTTTATTGAGTCTAGTTGGAACTATGTCAAAAGAGAATCAAACATTCATGTACTTTCATTGTTATCAATAAAAGTTAGATTTTGTCAATTACTGTGTCCATTCATCTTTTATGTGAATGATTTGCACTCTGATTATATTGCTAGCATGAGGCATATTGCCGACTGCCTACGTTCCCCAAGTTACTTCCACTGTACACATATGGCTCTGGGCGTGGCATTCCTCCTAGCATCACCTGGCCTTTTCGGGTCTGGTAGTGTAATCTTGTTATAGCAGGTTGCCCATTCGAACAAGACCCGGGTCTTCTCCTTGGGAAAGGAGTATAGCTTCTTCATTTTGTTCCGTAGGGAGGGGCCCTCCTGGGGTTCAGCTGGTTTGGCAGGAGGTGGATCAGCAACTCCTTTTTCTTTATCTTTTCGCTGCTCAAACGCCTTGAAGTCTACAGTATGAACTTTCTTGGGCGTAGGCCGCTTATCTGCCACTTTGGCTTTCTAACTGGGGGAAACAAGGGCAAAAGAATATCTTGCAAGGAAGGCCTCGATCTCCGCCATCACATTGTTTAATTGGTCGAAAGACCTGATTTCCATTCCTATCATCCTCTCGAGGACTTCCCACTTCAAATTTTGCTTACAAATCTGTACAACATCTTCTTGATGTGGCGGCCGCCTGCATCTCATGCTGAGATTGCGCCACCTTTTAATGTACTCCAGGGCTATTTCATCATTTTTCCCCCTGGAAGCATGCAATTCGGCCACAGTGACCTCCCTTTCAACAACGTGGAATCGCTCCCAGAACTTTCGTTACAAATCTGGCCAGTCGCTAATGGACCCGGTCGGTAGGTTCGAGTACCACTCGAAAGCGAGTCCTGTGAGAGAAGACCCGCTCGTCCATTGCCAGATCGCCCACCACGTTCATGTAATAGGCTATGTGCTCTTTCGGCGATCCTTGCCCGTTGAACTTGTCAAACTTTGGTGGCTTATTGACGTCGGGAGGGAGTCTTTTAGTAGCATGGTAAGCTGGATATGACACCTTGTATACATCGAACGAGGCATAATCATCACCTCCTCGGTCTGCCAGCTTCATATCTATTGTTTGTTCAACCATCAGCTTGCTCACCATTGCCGGGTCCACCGGATCTAGATAGAAGTGTGCATACTACATCTGAGGTGTTGCTAACACCGTGGCTTGAGGCATAGCAGCGGCAATCCCCTGAGGTTGAGGAGCCGGCGGTGGTATTAGTGCCATGCCCCCAACAGAGTTGTGTAGCGGCTGAAAAGCCATCATCTGAGGTGAACCTTCAAGCTCATCGGCGCCATGCCGCGATGTTTCAGGAGAAGCTTCCACCTGCTTTGAGGCTGATGCTTGCATGCTCAGCTCGCTCAATTGCTTTTTCAGCATCTTAATCTCATGTTGGTATTTCAGGAGCAGCATCATCATTGTTGGATCGAGGGTGGAAGGGCTAAGTGCTTGCCCTCCTCCCTCCATCGAAGCATCTGAAGTAAGGGCCAGCCTCTCACCCTCATCTTCGGTGGTGATCACGTTTGGAATCATGGCGGCCACATCCGTGCTTGTTTCCCCAACAAGGGCTTGCACTGCATCAGCCGCAGCCTTTTTCCTTCCAGTGACAAGACCGGACCTCTCAACGATCCTAATCACTTCTTCAAATTCTTCTGGTAGAGACCCATAACGGCCAGCCACACCGGCCATGTTATAGCTGAATATCTGGAGGTGGTGGTCCCTCCGCATCACCCTCCTAGGTGGCTGCCCAGGGAATGTTAGCCTATTGAACACCGAGATCCTCGGCGTAGCTTGTTCATGGGAAGATGGTCCATAGCAACTAGACCCTTCATCAGCAATTTCTTCCGGGTTGACTTGTACTCCCCAGTCTTCATTTTTTGCAATGTTTATAGCTTCTAAGAGCTGCTGCGTACCTTGAGGGGTGTTCCCAAGACCCCAAAAATATCCCCGGATGGCCTGGGTGATATCATCATGCCCATCTATGGGGCAAAGTATAGGTGGTGACATCTTGTGCTAAGCCGACATCCGGTAAGCAAACTACCGCCGTCCAGCTATCTTGTTGCATCTTCAGTCGGAGGCATAGACATTCACCTGTCGACTGTAGCCTTGGAAGGATAGTCTCTGAGGTGTTAAAGTTGGCACCTCTATTCTCCTTTCTTCTTCTTCTTCTTTTTCATCGAACCTGTCAACCTGAACAGGCTCCCGTTGAATAGCAGCCGGGGCCCGCCTTTGCTTGGGCACCCATACTTGTTTTAGCATGGTCAGCTTTGGGGCCAAATCCCCCCTTGACCCAGACTTGACATGGTCTGGCTTGTCTTGAACTAGTGCTTGGAATGAGTTCCGCACTGGCACATTTACAACCACCCGGTTGGGTGAAATCATGGCCTGCCGGCCGTTCAGAAAGATGCGGACTCCTTCGATTAGGATGGATTTGCCCGATGTTGAAATCTAGCCTTGCAATATGCCGGTATTCTTCTTGGCCACCCTCCTGGTAGCCGGTGAGTGCCTTTTATTGTTGGCAACATGGGAGTGAACGTGGTGGACGTAGCAGCCCACCGCAGCAGCATTAGTTGTGGTCACCTTTGCAGCAACGATCGGCTTCATCTCCTGGACGTCCAGGAGCTCAACAAAGGCTACCCCCAAGAAGTTGGGGAAGCCCACAACTGGAGGGAAATCACCGAACTTCATAGGAATGGTCAGGTAGCCGTACTTGGCGTGATCGGCAACTATGAGTGGTCCGAATGAGACAGCCATCAAGTTGATCAAGATGCAACCTATAATTTTAGATTTAAAGCAAGTTAGTATTTTAGGAGGAGGCCGTTGTGCCTCTAATCCTGCCGAGAAGATGAAAGGAGGTTAAGTCCCACCGGGCGTGCCAACTTGTGGGAATCACTCTTTCTTTTGGTCATTTTTATTTATATTTATTCTGGGTTTATTCGGTTTTTATTGAGTGTGTGGGCGTGCCAGTCACCGAAGTGACATTTATTCGGGTTCCAAGACTGGGAGGGTCTGAAACCATGGGTACGCTCCGTCTGACTAACCAGACGATTGTGGGTATCGGGTCGGGACTAAGAACCCGCCGCGCCAGGAAGGTCACGATGTTAATTACATCCCCTCGGAGATGAGAAAACCTTTGATTAAACGCGAGAAGAAGGGGACCTCGGGCCTTAAATCAATATTAATTAAAGAAGGGAATGAGAGCTCTGAACTTCAATAAAATAGCCCCTATTGAGGGGTAAATAGTGGAACAAAGTCGATCATTAATTGACCAAATCATATATGGACAAGAGCCCTAATTTATATATGTGTCTGCCAAAGATATGGCAAGTTTGATATCTGGAATTGGATCCCAATGAAAATTTGTTTAAACACAACGGGCTATTGGCCCAGAGTAGGGTCAAACAATGACCATGATGGGATGATCGCAAGGTTCAAGCATGACCCGTAGAGGCCTTGTTAATATCCCCTGGACCCGGTTATGGTCCAAATGGCTCCCTACAAAAATTTCTATTCTACTCTGGAAAATTGTTTTGAATGCTCTTCCTACTGATAACAATGTTCAGCGGGTGGGTATTCATTTATGTTCCAAATGCTGCTGCTGCAGATGGCATCGTGAAGAAACTATCAAGCACATTTTCCTGCAAAGTGACTTAGCTAAACATATCTGGTCTCATTTCAGTTATTTGGGGCTAGAAATGAACTCCAATTCAGTGAGAGCCTTTATATGCCAAAATATGGTTAATACTCACCAAAAATCTGCTCATGGATTATTTATTCTGGCAGTTATTGGTTATGGTCATTGGGAGATATGGAAAGCAAGGAACGCTGCAAAATATGATGGCAAATCCATTTCTAACAATGGGCTCCTTCATCACATTATCTTTAAAGTCAAGACTCTGTGTGCTGTTGCAAATTTAAAGGAATCTGACAGTATTAAGAAGAAATGCCTAGAGGAATTTGGAATTTGCACTCGGGCAATGTCCAACCCTCAACTAAAGATCATCAAGTGGATTTGGCCCCCCTGGCCCTCTCTCAAACTCAACACAGATGGTGCATGCAAAAGCAATGGTGAATCTGGGGGAGGGGGTGTTATCAGAGACAGTAACGGCAACATCATCCTTGCCTATTCTCATTCCTATGGCATTGCTAATAGTATAATTGCTGAAGCTTGAGCTTTGCTTGATGGTATCAAGTATCTTCACACTATTGATACCAACCTTGCTCTTATTGAATGTTATTCCAATTCTTTAGTTCGCATTATCAAAAAGGAAATTCAATGCCCCTGGTCTATTCTTTCTTACGCTGGAGAAATTTGGACTCATCTATCTGAGAAGGACTCTATTGCCCATGTCTACAGGGAAGGAAACAAAGTTGCTGATTCTCTAGCTTCCTTAGCTTGCTCATCCAAATGTAATTCCTTTTTTTCTTTTGATGAGCTCCCTACAGCTATAAAGGGAATTGCTCGTTTGGACAAACTGGGTATGCCCAGTATTCGTATGATGTAATTGTAATCTTTGATCTTCTAATAAAATTCACCTCCTAGGTGATGAACGATGGAGTATGCACTCTCTCATTCATCACTAGGTAAGGCTTTTTGGGGAAAAAAAAGGGAGGTGAGAGTTTTATCTTTTATTCTTGTGTTTTATTGTATGTTTATTAGTTAGTTTTTTTTTGTTACCTATACATTATCATATTTTTATCAAGGTTCATACCAACAATATTATTGTTTCCTTGTCTTGTTCATCGTTGATTATTTATGTATATTTATTCTTTTATCACCATTTCTCTCCTTCCTTTCATCCCTTTTAATACGCAGAAGGGCCAAGGACCAGTGCGTCGATGCATGGCCCAAACTGTGTCGACGCATAGGCTCATGTAGAGGGATGCAACGCCCGTGCAAAGGGGGCTGACATAAGTCATTGCGTCGACACAGGAAGGCACTACGTTGACGCATGAGGCCTACCAGGGCTTAGCGTGATTATCGCGTCGACGCCATGAAGTGCAGCGTCAATGCACAGGGGGAGAATACTAAGGGCTGCGTCGACACAGCTTCCAGGCTGCGTCGACGCAACTGCAGTTAACGCTCACTCCGGCCTTTGCTTATCAACCATTTGTTGTTTATTTGTTTATTCTTATTATTGATTGATTTTTTCAGAAGTTCATGGGATGTTAAACTCCATCTATCTTTCTTTGATTTATTCTTTTGGTTTTATTCCTTTAGTTTCTTTCTTTATTATTCAAATTTTCTTTCTTTTGTTTCCTCTGTGTATGGCATGCATCTATGCATGGATTGTTTATGCAGGGAGTGCAAGGCAGCATGCAGGATTTAAATGATGCGTTTATGTAGTAGGATTGTGGTACGAGGAGGAGTTATGTACTCGCGCATAGTGGAAGGCTCCAGATGGGCCTAACCCACCCTTCATCAGTCCACCATTTAATATACCACAAGTCCCAAGTCATGGCATTCAAGCATGCATATAAAGATACATGGGGTTTATTTTACACAAATGAGACATGCATGATGCATGGTAAGCATATGCTTAGCCCAGGAGAAAGGGAGCTATCGGAGGGTGGTTAATAGATCAACAGGTAGGTGCGTCGACCTGGCCACATCAAGCGTCGATGCATTGAAGGTTTGGCCGACCGAAATTGTAGATTGGCCAACCGAATTGAAGAATTGGTCTACCGAAATTGGCTGACTGACCATGAGTTGCAAACATGCGCAGGAGGTCAATGCACATAGCTTAATTCATACGCATGATGCATGCATGGTCTAATGCAAGTATGGGTATTAATGAACTGCTCAATGCTGATGGAATGCGTGAGGGAGTGGGCTTAATCATGCTTATGCGGTTCTAGCATGTAGGGTGTTTCTATTCAATTTTTCAGTAGGGCATAAAGGGGTCGACTCCTCTCAATGCAAGGCTTAGCTGGGACGAGGTGAGGTCAACGCGGGGCTTAGCCGGGACAAGGTGAAGTCGACGTAGTTAGGTTTACCTCAGAGAGCAACGGCCTGATTCAGGGGGAGTCGACCCAATGGGTCGACCCTTGCTACAGTAGAACCTTAATACATTCAGAAAATGCATGAATGCATGAATGAGCACAAGCTGATTTCACTCCTTTTATGTATCTTTAACATTTCTTTGAGTGACTTTCTGTTCTTTTATTGCTGCCAGCATGACACATTTTTTTAGTCATCTTCCTTGTTCAAATTTGCTCTTCATTTGTTTAATCACCCTGCATGTGCAAATATATTCTAATCTTATTGATCACGTATTCAGTGTGAAAGTGTTCTCCTTAGCATCATTCTGAGCTCAGCATTTATTTAGAGTTATGTGAATGGTTCAGCTCATGTTTTAACGTTAATCTATTTTTTTTATTAAGTCCATGATTCTGAGAAAAATTGGGTAGCACCTCCCCTAGACCCAAGCATCTGGGGGTGAGAAATAGGAAGCACATCCACAGAAGTTCTGAGATGGCTTCTGAAAGTAGAGTAAGCTAAGACCGGCTACTCTATATGTAGCGACCCAGATTCCGGATACCCGATGTACCCGGTAGGACTACCGAATACACGTGATACCACTTGGAACCCGCGATGACTCCCAAGAGCGGGAAAGCTCCGAAGGGATAAAGGCATGTGTAGAGTACATTAAAGCCACAGAGATATAACAGAAGCAATTAAATTTCATTAGATCGGCTTGCTAAAGTAGCAGAAATAAAATTACTTTTTAATTAATAGTTTCAAATTAATAATTATATACCACCAGAGTCAGTCCAAAGCTAAAGACAACAAGTCTAGCACAGTACAGCCGACAGAAAGGAAAGACGTACCTAGAAGTCGGGGGAGACCCGACGCAGGTACCAGCTGGCCACAATAGCACGCTACGAGCACGCGCACCAGGAACCATGCAGAAGTAGAACGAACGACGTCACCCCACCTGAAAAGCAGGGGTGAGCCTCGTGTCACTGGCTCAGTAGGGGTCACGCGGATCCCCACTGAAAATCACGCAGCAACACGGAACAACAACAACAAAACAACATGTGTAGTAAAGCAGGAAAACTACACTACAAAGCTATAAAACTACGCTACAAGCAGTAGTAAACAGACGGGAAGTAGAAGTAGGGAACAAGCAAGGAAGGGGAAGAACCCGCGCCAGACAAGTGGCGGCCGAACTAACCTCGGCACCCCAAACTACTCCAACCAGTGACAGAAGGGCGACTCTAATCTAACAAAGTCAGAAGTTATCGATCTGCCGACCCAACACCAGGTCTAAGACGAAGACCTGCAAGAACATACAAAAGGTCTAGAAAAGACCCACACAGACAACCGACAGACTCGACAACACGCACGATCAGAACATCGTGCACACTGCCCCACGCACGACCAGAACATCGTGCACACTGCCCCACGCACGACCAAAACATCATGCACGTAACAGGACACTGACCTCGGGTGCAGCCACGGAAAGGCCAACCCGAAAAGGTCACGACGCGCAAGAAACGCGAAGAGCAGTGGAGAGCCACGCGTCACAGACGGACGCACCTCCCCACCAGAGCAATGGCCAGTTGCGTCCACAGACGTCTTATGCTGCACCACAGGTGTCTCGCCTACAATACCACCGAAGCCACGGTAGAGTCGCAGACACCCGCACATAAGCAAACAGCATCAAGTAACTAGTCAGGGTCACGCCCGTCGATGCATGTCCTCAGCCCCTGACCACGTGTGCACACACTGGCTCTAGCCTAAGCCAGGTACTCCAGCTAGTTTTCTCCCTCGGTAAGATGCTACCGTTGGCTGGGAGCCCATAGAAGTAGCTTACAAACCGTGTCTCGGGAACACCCCTCTGCCACCACCAGGCGGATCGGCACTCAAAGGCTTAGGGCTAAAACAATCGGAGGCGTACAAAACACAAAACTCCGAGCACAAGTGCTAGAGTACTGACAGGCAGACACGATGTCACACGTACTACGAAGCACCACCGGCAGTACGGCAACTGCCAACAGACTCAGGACTAGGCAACTAGATCTACCACGTAACGATCCTGAGTCGAACGACTCAAGGGCAAGATCATCATAGACAGCGGGACAAGCCGCCAATCGGTCTAATCCTAAGCCACGAGAAACAACGCTCCGTAGAAAACGACTCACGGAGACCTGAGGGGACACCAGAGACACTCAGCACACCTGGACACACAGATCGAGGTAAGGCAAGACCTCGAGGCATCCAGAACCAGTGTCTCGGACTGGATAGAACTGCCAAGACACCCACACAAGGTCACCCATCAACCACTGGGTCACCCAGGGTTGATCGGAACCAAACAAAGACGCACACAAGAGTAGGATAGAGAATCCTACCCAAGCAAGAGGACTCCTGGCCATCTTACAACGTAGTCTTAGCCCTCATAGGACGTCAGGAGACATCCACGGGACAGCGGGTAGACCACAGGGACAAGCCAAGACAAGCAGAAACCAAAACGACGGAAATCGGAGTAGAAGGACTGTAACATACCACCCCTAGACTGTTACACGAACGTGACGGTCTGGCGCTGGCCGTTACATTCCAACCGTGACGGTCTAAAGTAGATGCGTCACAACCACGTGACGGTCAGGAGGAGAGCTGTCACACACACCGCCCTAACCAACCTCTAGAACACACAAGGCACGTAACGGCCTACACCAGGCGAGTTACACCGCTCTGACGCGCCCTACCCGGGCCATCAGGGCCACCAAACCTCAACTCAAAACGACACCTGAATCACGTAACACGCTTGACCAGGCGCGTTACATAGCCTAATGCCTCAAGGCAGACGCGTCAGGGCCAACAGGCTCAAGTCAAGAAAACCACTGGCCGACAGGCACGTAACGGTCCGTCACGGACGCGTTATAGACACCTAACGCACGAGGGCGGGGCCGTTAGAGCCAACAACGCAGCCACCCAACTCAGCCAGAACAGCACGTAACGGCCTGGGGCAGGCGCGTTACACTGCTGTGACGCACGGGGACACCACCGTTACACTAACCGACTCAACGGGTCAAAGCTGGTCAAACGGAACGTAATGGCCTAGCTCGAGCGCGTTACACACACCTGACGCACTAGGGCAGGCGTGTCAGGGGAACCAACTTAACCAAACTACTAAACGACAAAACAAGCGTAACGCGTTGCACCGGACGCGTCAGGAGGCTGTGACGTGCCACCCCTGGGCCGTCACACTCCCAAAACCACTAAAAGCATAAAAATGCCCAAACGATGTGACGGTCTGTCATGGGGCCGTCAGGGACTGTGACAGTCCCTGGAACGACCGCCACACCAGTCACGGAGGGAAAATAGAGGGTTGGCCAAAACAGCCCGTTCCACGCCCCATTCACGCCGAAGCGCAGGGGAAACAACCCACGACGATGAAAAACTACATTAGAAGGCTAAAAAGCCCACATGCACAGGTTAAAACGCTAGATTGGGGCGATTTTAACAAATCGACCCTAGAAGATCAACGAGGTTCCCGGGCTCCTACCGGCCTCGAATGACCACCGATCGGCACGAAACAAGCATGGATGGGACCCTAACGTCCCAACGGTTAGTTCAACACTAACCGAGCTATAAATGGTTGTCGTTTTCCAGCGAACCCTACAAAACTCGAAAATCACGGTTTAGGCTAAACAAGCCCAAACTCGGCCATTTTCACGTCAAAAGACGTGCAATGGCAGGGAAAACAGAGAGGACGAAGTGAGGAACCATCACCCTACCTCCACCGAAGAAACCGTGTCCCGAAGGGACTAAACCACGCCGAAAACTATGCCGCGAGCTCAAACGTCTGCTTTGAATCCACCGTTCGGGATCGCGCCAAAACCACACCATCTTCGCTCTGTCGTGCACCCAGTCAACTCCACTGCATCCCCAACACTCGCTCCTAGGTCCTTCGTCTGCAGCCGGAGCCGAGGAAGCTCGAGAGGAGAGAAAACGAGAGAGAGAGACGGCGGAGGCAAAATGAGAAGGGAGGAGAGAGGAAGGAAAAGAAAAAGGAAAAGAAATTAGGAATTTTCCTAATTTCTGAAAAATCCGATTTCTGGCCCTATCTCCGAAAAATAAGCAAAAATAGTCGAAACGACCGGCACGAAGAGTACATCATCGCTGCAGCATCCACGAGTCGAGGAACATACAACTAAACTCACCGTAGGGTTCCGTAACTAGTACGAGAGAAAAACCCACACGGATCGTAAAACTCAACTCGGAAGCCACCAAAGCGAACCGAAACAAATCCAAAAGATCCAATGAAGATCCAGCAAAACCTACCAAGGATCCAGAGCATTACATCCTCCCCTCCTTTAAGAAATTTTACCCTCGAAATTAAGGACTAACAAAGGAGAAGCAGGGAAGAACAACCCAACAACACCACCACGGAAACAACACCAATCACGAGAAACACAGCTCAGAGGAGCACTGTCAGACTATAATCACAAGCACATGCTCTGGATCGAGCACGACACAAGCGAACACAAGTCCGACACCTCCGAAACAAGGCAACGTCACTTACGTCCCGCAAGGGAAAGAGACACGACTGCCACAACAACTAACAACCGACCGAGAAACACAACGACAGCACGGCAAGCGACCGCTTACACGAGGAGACACAGTCCTCTCAGCTGACCACTCGACCACATCATCGGCTGATGTGACACAACCTAGGACTTAACAAGTAAGCACATTTGGCAATCAAGACGGACCGATAATGGCGGCCGCTCACCCGTCACTCACCCAAGACCCGGGGTAACTTGGAAATGCCAAGTGGAGGTTGTGTGGGCTGGGCCCTTGCTGGTAGAGGGCCAGCAAGGCCAAGTTTTGTTTCCCCAAGGGTATGGCTGCCCAATTCAAGGGAGCTGACGAAGTGCCAAGGGCACGGGTTACACTCCTCACCCCACGGTGATCTCTTAAAGTGATGGTGCTTAAAGATTGGACTCTCACTTCTCAAAGCCAGCGGAGTTTATGAACTAATATTAGGGAGAACAAGCACTAAATGGAGCTAGGAGTGGAGCACTTACTCGACCGGTTTGAAGAAACCGGTCCCGTTCGGAGACGTGGGCGAGCGGGAAAGTGTGGGCTCCCCACACGCCGCACCGGGGTAGCTTGACCTGCTCAAATTGTTACAACACTACACCCCATGCAAGGGGGGGAATCGTGGGGAAGGGAAGATGATGATTACATCCAAACACTACCTCCTCACAGGGAGGGGCCTTCAGCCGGCCAAGCGGGGAGGGAAATTCGAGCTAGAAGTGATGAAAGGAAGCCGATGCCGAATCTGTCCACGTTCTGGAATCAGGGACCAGCAGTCGAAGATCGCACCTCTGTGACCTCTCCTGATTTTAGCTGATGACGGGACCAATGGGGAAATCTTCGTAACTGGATCAGGATGACTTTAAAATTTTTTTGATTTCTTCTGGTGCCGATTCTGGTCTGGGTGGAGGCTCGAATAGGGTGGCAGATTCTTGGACTGACAGCTTTAGGTTTCCAACAGCAGGAAGAAGAGGATGCCCCGACAGCTCCCGGACTCAGAATCAAGAACCGCCAAAGTTTTTGGAACCGTGGATGAGTACTCTTTGCAGAAGAACTGGCGGGGAAGCCAAACGATGCCGGAGAAGACCAGTGAACTCTGAACAATGGTGACAGGTCGGTGCAGACTGTGGGAAGTAGAACCGCGTACCCGAGGGAGAAAATTGATAACTCTGGCCCACGGACGTCGATCGAAGTTTCGCTTCTTGATTCTGAAAGTAGACAGAACGAGGAACAACTTTGTAGAAGAATTCTTGGCCTGATTCGTCGAGGTTCGTCGTGGTAAAGCTTCTACTCCGGTTCATGTGCTCAGCATGGGCAGCTCTGCGCAGTTGTGGGAGAACGGATCTCCCTGGTAGCACGGAGCTCGGATGGAGATGAAACCACCGCCGTTACGAAGAAGACTGGTAGACTATTCCGTGGATACCTCTTGGGACTTCAGATTCACTGGGATGTGGTCGGGGTCGCCTCTACAAACTGCTACTCTTCTGCTGCCTGTGAACTAAAAAATGGAGGTTGAAGATGATGGGGGAAATGGGGTATATGGGAGGGGAAATGGAGGTGGATGAGTGTGGGGAGAACCCTGGCTGTGAGGGGGTCTAGGAGGGGGTGTTCCAAGGTGTGGGAGGGGAAGAATAGGGTCTGAAAGGGGGTCTAACAGGTGGTGGGAGGAGGAGCTACGAATTTGGGCTTGGAGGGAGAAGAGGGAAGGTGAGGGGGGCACAAGTGGGTGGAGGGAATGTGAGTTTGAATTTCCTTTAATGTGGGGTGATCAATGGTGGTCTTGGGGATGGGAAGAGGTGCCTTGGGAAGGTGGAGGGCTGCTTGGGGAAGGGGATGGGTAGTTGGAGGTTGGAGGGTGGGGTGTGGATTGGTGGAGGGTCTATTGGGACTAGGGGGAAGTAATGATGGCTTGTGGGAAGTTGTAGAGGAGTTAATGGAGGTAGGTGGGAGGGTGGAGGTGGTTGGGAGGGGAGGAGAGAGAAAATTTTTGAAATTGGGTGTGGAGGAGAAAGAAAGGGGAGTGAAAGAGAGAAATTAAGAGAGGGATGGGTGGGGAATCTCTCCCCTAGGGTCTCTCACCCAAATAATGGAATCTCTCCACTAGATAAGAAGTTTGAACTCTCAAAATGGTAAGTTTTTCATTCATTGATTCATTCCCTTGAAATGGGGGGAATGGGGCCCTATATATAGGCAACCCACATTTTACAATAAGACCCTGACAATTGACTCAATGACAAATAACCGAGGGGGTAGGGGGAGCCCTTGGGCCAAGCCCAATGAATTGGGCCCAATAGCTAACTAAACAACCTAATGACACTCAAACTTAGGGAAATAAACACAAGACCTAGGAACTTGACTCAAATAAAAGGGAAAATACATCAAATGACTCAAATAAAAATTACATAGGACTCAAATTAAATAACTAGACCATGCCGGATGCAACCGGGGTGAGGAGACGAGCTGTGAACGTGGGCATGGGAGGTGATGTCCCCATCATACTCTCGGGGTGCGCAGAACTCGACTCCATCGAGTAAGTGTCCTTCCCTCCTTGGAGGGTGTAGAAGTGGTACTGCCCTCAAGTCTTCCGAACGAGACCGATCCATCCACCTGCCGAGATAGCGCTCGTATACCTTGCTCCTAGTGGTAGTGGCCTGTTCATCCAATATTCATTCAATGCGCTCACGCTGGGCTCTCTTGGCTGGTGGACTCTCCTCACGGGTGGGTGCTCTCTCAACAGAGGGAATATGCTCAATATCTTCACTAGGTACCACCGTGGGTCCCTTATATGGCACTAGGTCGGCTACATTGAATGTAGGACTCACTCCATACTCCTCGGGGAGATCTTACTCACAGGCATTAGCGCCAATGCGCCTCAGGACCTAGAAGGGACCAGCCCCACGTAGCCTCAATTTGGAGATGACTCCTGGGGAGAGCCTCTCCTTCCTCACCATCACAAAGTCACCCACGTGGAATTCTTGGTGACGCCGAAGGGAGTCAGCCTGCCTCTTATAGATCTCATTTTCCTTGCTAATGTGCTTGCGAAGGTTTTCATGTAATTTTGTGAATGTTGTCATTCTAGGGGTGATAGGTGGACCTGGGCAACCAAAAGTAGACCTATCATGTAATGATGCAGTGTAGACTTTGGTCAACCTAGGTGGGCCGGAGCACCCGTAGGTGGCCCTATCATGCAAAGTGGTGATAAATATCGGGGGACCCGGACATCCGTAGAAGCCTTTGACATACTTAAGACCCATGATGAATGAAGGTGGACCATTACATCCGAACATGGACCACTCATACTTTCTACTTGACATGTGGGTGATATGAATGAATGGACCCAACATAGTGTTCATGCCAAGTGGTGTGTTGTGCCAAGATTTATGCATTGTTGTGCCAAAGAGGTCTCCTATGTGTGGGCTTTTGGACTTCCATTGGAATGGGTCAAAGGGGTCTAGGAAGGTAGATATCATGAAGTGGGGTACTTCCTCGATCCCTAGGTGTATATCGCCCAAAGTCATGGCTCTCATGGTGTAACCTGGGTCATGGATGATGTGGGTTTGGCCCAATATGGTGGGTGAGGGTAGGAAAGGGTGGGTGGTGGGTAAGATGGTTGGTGGGTCACATGGGGATCTAGGCTCCCATAGGAAAGGGTCAAAGGGGTCATGGAAAGGGCTACTTAGAGGGAGGGACTCTATGTCTTCAAGGTTCCCAAATAGTGAGTCATCCTCCTCCAAGAAAATTGGGCCAAGATCTCTAGTGAGTTGACCGTTTAAGGAATTTAGGATCTTAATGGGTGGGGGGTAGGTCGGAGTAGGTCGGTCGGTCTTTACTTCCAAGGGATCGGGTCTTTTGATCATAGGCTCCTCCTCCAAGGGGAGGAATGGGTCTTTTGGTGGAGGAGTGGAGATAGCCGGCTCATGGTACTCCCGGGGTGGTGAACATGGACGGGCTTGGGTTGGGCTTGATAGGGGAAGTACTTGGGTTGGAGTTGGGGTTGGGGGGGGGAGAGTGGTTGGTTGAGAAGGTCCGGATTGGGGTGCATAGATCTTTCTAAGATCATCCCTCATTTCAACCTAAGATTCAATGGGTGCTTCCCCTTTGACTTCTCTCAAACCTACAATGTACTCCCATTCTTTCCTAGCTTGGCGCCAGAGCAAACTCTTGGCATAGTTGACTTGGATAGGCCCCAATAAGGTGAACCTCCCAAAGTGTCGGTCTATGGAATTTTCCCATTCTTGATATATGCTAGGGCGGGATCCATCAAACACAAAAGCTTCTAATGGGCCTATGAGTGGTGAGTATGCCAAGTATGAGGTAGTCATGATGGTGGACAAGGGTGATGCACAAGTGAATAATGCAATGGCCCTAGGACTAGACTTAGTAGAGACAAGTCTAAAACTTGCTCTGATACTAATTGATGTGACACAACCTAGGACTTAACAAGCAAGCACATTTGGCAATCAAGACGGACCGATAATGGTTGCCACTCACCCTTCACTCACCCAAGACCCGGGGTAACTTGGAAATGCCAAGTGGAGGTTGTGTGGGCTGGGCCCTTGCTGGTAGAGGGCCAGAAAGGCCAAGGTTTCTTTCCCCGAGGGTATGGCTGCCCAATTCAAGGGAGCCGACGAAGTGCCAAGGGCACGGGTTACACTCCTCACCCCACGGTGATCTCTTAAAGCGATGGTGCTTAAAGATCGGACTCTCACTTCTCAAAGCCAGCGGAGTTTATGAACTAATATTAGGGAGAACAAGCACTAAATGGGGCTAGGAGTGGAGCACTTACTCGACCGGTTTGAAGAAACCGGTCCCGTTCGGAGACGTGGGCGAGCGGGGAAGCGTGGGTTCCCCACACGCCGCGCCGGGGTAGATTTACCTGCTCAAATTGTTACAACACTACACCCCATGCAAGGGGGGAATCGTGGAGAAGGGAAGATGATGATTACATCCAAACACTACCTCCTCACAGGGAGGGGCCTTCAGCCGGCCAAGCGGGTAGGGAAATTCGAGCTAGAAGTGATGAAAGGAAGCCGATGCCGAATCTGTCCACGTTCTAGAATCAGGGACTAGCAGTCAAAGATCGCACCTCTGTGACTCTCCTGATTTTTTATGATGATGGGACTAGTGGGGAAATCTTCGTAACTGGATCAGGATGACTTTAGAATTTTTTTGATTTCTTCTGGCGCCGATGCTGGTATGGGTGGAGGCTCGAACAGGGTGGCAGATTCTCAGACTGACAGCTTCAGCTTTCTAAGAGCAGGAAGAAGAGGATGCCCCGACAGCTCCCTGACTCAGAATCAAGAACCGCCAGAGTTGTTGGAACCGTGGACAAGTCCTCTTCGCAACAGAACTGGCAGGGAAGCCAAACGATGCCGGAGAAGACCAGTGAACTTTGAACAATGGTGACAGGTCGGTGCAGACTATGGGAAGCAGAACCGCGTACCCGAGGGAGAAAATTAATAACTCTGACCCACTGACATCGATCGAAGTTCCGCTTCTTGATACGGAAAGTAGACAGGACGAGGAACAACTTTGAAGAAGAACTCTTGGCCTGATTCTTCCAAGGTTTGTCGTGGTAAAGTTTCTACTCCGGTTCAGGTGCTCAGCAGGGGCAGCTCTGTGCAGTTGTGGGAGAACGGATCTCTCGGGCAGCACGAAGCTCAGATGGAGATGAAACTACCGCCGTTACGAATAAGACTGGTAGACGCTTCCGTGGATACCTCTTGGGCCTTCAGATTCGCTAGGATGTGGTCAGGGTCGCCTCTGTAAACTACTACTCTTCTGCTGCCTGCGAACTGAAAACTGGAGGTTGAAGATGATGGGGGGAAATGGGGTATATGGGAGGGGAAATGGAGGTGGATGAGTGTGGGGAGAACCCTGGCTGTGAGGGGGTCTAGGAGGGGGTGTTCCAAGGTGTGGGAGGGGAAGAATAGGGTCTGGAAGGGGGTCTAACTGGTGGTGGGAGGAGGAGCTACGAATTTGGGCTTGGAGGGAGAAGGGGGAAGGTGAGGGGGGCACAAGTGGGTGGAGGGAATGTGAGTTTGAATTTTCTTTAATGTGGGGTGATCAATGGTGGTCTTGGGGATGGGAAGAGGTGCCTTGGGAAGGTGGAGGGTTGCTTGGGGAAGGGGATGGGTAGTTGGGGGTTGGAGGGTGGGGTGTGGATTGGTGGAGGGTCTATTGGGACTAGGGGAAGTAATGATAGCTTGTGGGAAGTTGTAGAGGAGTTAATGGAGGTAGGTGGGAGGGTGGAGGTTGTTGGGAGGGGAGGAGAGAGAAAATTTTTGAAATTAGGTGTGGAGGAGAGAGAAAGGAGAGTGAAAGAGAGAAATTAAGAGAGGGATGGGTGGGGAATCTCTCCCCTAGGGTCTCTCACCCAAATAATGGAATCTCTCCACTAGATAAGAAGTTTGAATTCTCAAAATGGCAACTTTTTCATTCATTGATTCATTCCCTTGAAATGGGGGGAATGCGGCCCTATATATAGGCAACCCACATTTTACAATAAGACCCTGACAATTGACTCAATGACAAATAACCGAGGGGGTAGGGGGGAGCCCTTGGGCCAAGCCCAATGAATTGGGCTCAATAGCTAACTAGACAACCTAATGACACTCAAACTTAGGGAAATAAACACAATACCTAGGAACATGACTCAAATAAAAGGGAAAATACATCAAATGACTCAAATAAAAATTACATAGGACTCAAAATTAAATAACTAGACCATGCCGAATGCAACCGAGGCGAGGAGACGAGCTGTGAACGTAGGCATGGGAGGTGATGTCCCCATCATCGGCTCCAGTGCCAAAGGCAACAGGTAACACCTGGCACACAGGACAACAATGACAACACTGGACCACAGGCACAACTAAGTCAGTCCTCACTCAGATATTACATCTGATCGAGTCGCAAGCTAACTCTAAGGAAGAAGAGTACAGCAAAGCTAACCGACAAGACTTGGTCCACACAGAGACACAAAATCATAGAGAAATAGAGCCAAAACAACAACAACCTCGGGGAACGCTACTCAAGGACTACGAACACGCCTCGAGAGCACAACACCCAAGAAAAGAGATACAGAGCAGAGGGTACTTAATTAGCAAAGGATGCCGACAAATTCCCCAATACTCGTAAATGCCAATGCCAATAGCAGAAAATCACTAGCAATAGCACAGCAACAACAACGTCAAGGCACAAGAAGCCAAGACGAAGTCACATCGAGAAGGAACAAACCTCTCGACCCGTGGGTAGCCAACCCACACGCTTCAGCTGCATACTCAACAACGCACGCAGGCATCAGAAGAGACCTCGATATCCGCATCTCAGTACACACCAGACGCCTTCGCAATCATGGAAGATCACAAATAACATGCCACGAGTACCGATCTCACGAACAACCGATCACAAGGAGCCTAAGTGCAACAGGAGAAGAACACCAGCTTCAGCACAAAGCACAAGGAAAAGCGTTAATCTTAGCTTACCTTCATGTCCTAAAAATGATAAATGTGCCTTCACAATACATCGGCCGCTGGACACGGCACGACAACCACGGTGCACAGCAGCTCTTAACACCATCATGGAGTCCAAAGCCAAGCAACCGTATAGCAAAAAGTAGATCAGGCTCAAAACAAAGCAGTCCACACTTAAGCAGACATGGGATAAAGGCATCACCACGACAGCAATTCCAAGGCAAACCTCGAGAAGATTCCACCAGACGGGACGAGAAGCAAGAAGCTCAACCACGAAAGCTTACCAGGAAGGGAAAATCCTAGCTTGCCTGAGCAACTTCTCAAACACGGAATCTAATCGAGCACTTCAACAGAAGCAAGACACATCAGGAGCTGAACAGACTCAAGCCGGGACGACCAAGACAACGTGAGAACGTGCACGGTCATCAAACCATGGCTAATGGTCAACAGCAACATGAACAACATACGGAAAAAACCTCGAACAACGTACTGCAGATTCAAGCCTTCCGATGAACACTGCCAAGTACAACATGATCGAAACAAGCACAACGACAAAACGAAACACCTCATCACAACCTGACGAGAGCATAACCATCTCGTACAGTGCCAGAACAGCACGCACAAGACAACATACGAAGAAAATAATGCGATAAACCATCGCAACACCAAAGCCAGCTGAAGACTGTACTGGACTCTCACGACTCGGGATACCGTATATCTCAGATTCCCATGTACTTCACACGATAATGCTCTGATAGCTCAGAAAAGAACTCTGAACATCTCAGAACACTACTCTGATACCACTTGTAGCGACCCGGATTCTGGATACCCAGTGTACCCGGTAGGACTACCGAATACACGTGATACCACTTGGAACCCGCGAGTCCTCCCAAGAGCGGGAAAGCTCCGAAGGGATAAAGGCATGTGTAGAGTACATTGAAGCCATAGAGATATAACAGAAGCAATTAAATTTCATTAGATCGGTTTGCTAAAGTAGCAGAAATAAAATTACTTTTTAATTAACAGTTTTAAATTAACAATTATATACCACCAGAGTCAGTCCAAAGCTAAAGACAACAAGTCTAGCACAGTACAGTCGACAGAAAGGAAAGACGTACCTAGAAGTCGGGGGAGACCCGACGCAGGTAGCAGCTGGCCACAACAGCACGCTACGAGCACGCGCACCAGGAACCACGCGGAAGCAGAACGAACGACGTCACCCCACCTGAAAAGTAGGGGTGAGTCTCGTGTCACTGGCTCAGTAGGGGTCACGCGGATCCCCACTGAAAATCATGCAGTAACACGAAACAACAACAACAAAACAGCAGGTGTAGTAAAGCAGGAAAACTACACTACAAAGCTGTAAAACTACACTACAAGCAGTAGTAAACAGACGGGAAGCAGGAGTAGGGAACATGCAAGGAAGGGGAAGAACCCGCGCCAGACAAGCGGCGGCCGAACTAACCTCGGCACCCCAAACTACTCCAAGCAGCGACAGAAGGGCGACTCTGATCTAACAAAGTCAGAAGTTACCGATCTGCCGACCCAACACCAGGTCTAAGACGAAGACCTGCAAGAACAGACAAAAGGTCTAGAAAAGACCCACACAGACGACCGACAGACTCGACAACACGCACGATCAGAACATCGTGCACACTGCCCCACGCACGACCAGAACATCGTGCACACTACCCCACGCATGACCAGAACATCATGCATGTGACAGGACACTGACCTCGGGTGCAGCCACAGAAAGGCCAACTCGGAAAGGTTACGACACGAAAGAAACGCGAAGAGCAGTGGAGAGCCACGCGTCACAGACGGACGCACCTCCCCACCAGAGCAACGGCCAACTGCGTCCACAGACGTCTTATGCTGCGCCACAGGTGTCTCCCCTACAATACCGCCGAAGCCACGGAAGAGTCGCAGACACCCGCACATAACCAAACAGCATCAAGTAACCAGTCAGGGTCACGCCCTTCGACGCATGTCCTCAGCCCCTGACCACGTGTGCACACACTGGCTCTAGCCTAAGCCAGGTACTCCAGCTAGTTTTCTCCCTCGGTAGGACGCTACCGTTGGCTGGGATCCCATGGAACTAGCTTACAAACCGTGTCTCGGGAACACCCCTCCGCCACCACCAGGCGGATCGGCACTCAAAGGCCTAGGGCTAAAACAATCGGAGGCATACAAAACACAAAACTCTGAGCACGAGTGCTAGAGTACTGACAGGCAGACACGCTATCACACATACTACGAAGCACCATCGGTAGTACGGCAACTGCCAACACACTAGGGACTAGGCAACTAGATCTACCATGTAACGATCCTGAGTCGAACGACTCAAGGGCAAGATCGTCACAGACAGCGGGACAAGCCGCCAATCGGTCTAATCCTAAGCCACGAGAAACAATGCTCCGCAGAAAATGACTCACGGAGACTTGAGGGGACACCTGAGACCCTCAGCACACTTGGACACACGGACCGAGGAAAGGCAACACCTCGAGGCATCCAGAACCAGTGTCTCGGACTGTACAGAACCGCCAAGACACCCACACAAGGTCACCTATCAACCACTGGGTCACCCCGGGTTGATCGGAACCAAACAAAGACGCACACAAGAGTAGGATAGAGAATCCTACCCCAAGCAAGATGACTCCTGGCCATCTTACAACGTAGTCTTACCCCTCATAGGATGTCTGGAGACATCCACGGGACAACGGGCACCACAGGGACAAGCCAAGACAAGTAGAAACCAAAACGACAGAAATCGGAGCAGAAGGACTGTAACGCACCACCCCTAGATCATTACACGAACGTGATGGTCTGGCGCTGGCCGTTACATTCCAACCGTGACGGTCTGAAGCAGACGCGTCACAACCACGTGACGGTCAGGAGGAGAGCCGTCACACACACCGCCCTAACCAACCTCTAGAACACACAAGGCACGTAACGGCCTACATCAAGCGCGTTACACCGCTCTGACGCGCCCGACCCGGGCCGTTAGGGCCAACAAACCTCAACTCAAAACGACACCTGAACCACGTAACGCGCTTGACCAGGCACGTTACACAGCCTAACGCCGCAAGGCAAACGCGTCAGGGCCAACATGCTCAAGTCAAGAAAACCACTGGCCGACAGGCACGTAACGGTCCGTCACGGACGCGTTACAGACACCTAACGCATGAGGGCGGGGCCATTAGAGCCAATGACGCAACCACCCAACTCAGCCAGAACAGCACGTAACGGCCTGGGGCAGGCGCGTTACACTGCTGTGACGCACGGGGACACCACCGTTACACTAACCGACTCAACGGGCCAAAGCTGGTCAAACGGAACGTAACGGCCTAGCTCGAGCGCGTTACACACACCTGACGCACTAGGGCAGGCGCGTCAGGGGAACCGACTTAACCAAACTACTAAACGATAAAACAGGCGTAACGCGTTGCTCCGGACGCGTCAGGAGGCTGTGACGCGCCACCCCTGGGCCGCCACACTCTCAAAACCACTAAAAGCATAAAAACGCCCAGACGCTGTGACGGTCTATCGTGGGGCCGTCAGGGACTGTGACGGTCCCTGGAACGACCGCCACACCAGTCACGGCGGGAAAACAGAGGGTTGGCCAAAACAGCCCGTTCCATGCCCCATTCACATCGAAGCGCAGGTGAAACAACCCTCGACAATGAAAAACTACATTAGAAGGCTAAAAAGCCCACATGCACGGGTTAAAACGCTAGATCGGGGTGATTTTAACAAATCGACCCTAGAAGAGTCAACGAGGTTCCCGGGCTCCTATCGGCCTTGAATGACCACCGATCGGCACGAAACAAGCATGGATGGGACCCTAACGTCCCAACGATCAGTTCAACACTAACCGAGCTACAAATGGTTACCGTTTTCTGGTGAACCCTACAAAATTTGAAAATCATGGTTTAGGCTAACTAAGCCCAAACTCGGCCGTTTCCGCGCCAAATGACGTGCAATGGCAGGGAAAACGGAGAGGAGGAAGTGAGGACCCATCACCCTACCTCCACCGAAGAAACCGTACCCCGAAGGAACTAAACCACGCCGAAAACCACCCCGCGAGCTCAAACGTCGGCTTTGAATCCACCGTTCGGGATCGCGCCAAAACCACACCATCTTCGCTTCGTCGCGCACCCAGTCAACTCCACTGCATCCCCAACACTCGCTCCTAGGTCCTCCGTCTACAGCCGGAGCCGAGGAAGCTCGAGAGGAGAGAAAACGGGAGAGAGTGACGGCGGCGGCGAAATGAGAAGGGAGGAGAGAGGAAGGAAAAGAAATTAGAAATTTTCCTAATTTCTGAAAAATCCGATTTCTGGCCCTATCTCCAAAAAATACGCAAAAATAGTCGAAACGACCGGCTCGAAGAGTACATCGTCGCTGCAGCATCCACCAGTCGAGGAACAGACAACTAAACTCACCGTAGGGTTCTGTAACTAGTACGAGAGAAAAACCCACACGGATCATAAAACTCAACTCGGAAGCTACCAAAGCGAACCGAAACTCACCAAAACAAATCCAAAAGATCCAATGAAGATCCAGCAAGACCTACCAAGGATCCAGGGCATTACACTATATCCCAGAATTGGGTAGAGAGAATGCCCCCAGGACTAGCCTACAAAGGGATCTCTACTGACCCAATGATAATTCTGTTTCCAGCCGCATCATGCATTTTGTGTAGTTAATTATTGCTGGCTCTAAGGCCATTAATGTCCAGCGCTCCGATGAAACATCCACCAGAGATCATGCTATAAGGTAGCAAACCCTGGGGATTGAGGGTGGTTGGAGAAATCTAATCGGTATAAACCCGTAGTGTATCCCTTCCCCAATAGCAGGCCCGTTATGGCATCCGTCAACAAAACTCAGAGAAGTACGTTATCGCCCCGACACCTGAGACCACAGGTCATGCTGGGAGAACTAGCAAACTCGTGTCCCAGAGGGGGACTTGAGATTACAATCTGATGAACAACACCCAAGAGATATAGGGTATGATAAAGACAAAACTCATTAGGGCGATTGAGCAAGCAGAGAAGGTGCTTTTGTGTGAGCGGCGTGGAAGCCAGAGTGATTTCTATGCATCAAACAGCAGCCTCTTAATGGGCAAAGCTTGAATGGAAGGGAAAACAACAGAAGCACATATTACAGCGGATTTGGGACTGAACTAGAGTCCCCACAACCCATGAACTTGGGTGAGGAGGCACATGGTCGTTTCCATGCACACCTGGTATACTGAGCAGCAGGAGAGAAATATATATATTGAATACATAGATATTGTGCGCGCTGAATACACAAGGGAGCTGGAGATCAAGGCAGGTGATATAGACCTGTCCGGGGGCATTGGGAAAGGGGTTTATGAGCTTAATATTGCCCCTGAGGGCGTCGTTGTGATGACCAGGACAACTGCGATCTGTTTCGCAGGCTGGAAAATGGAGTGGGATCCCAGAGCGGACTTTCATATAGCATGCGGAGAGGGCCAGAACCCAGACCCAATCCATTAATGTTGGATAGGTTGGGCCTGAGCTCCTCTTGCAACATCACGCTCTCCTCCAAGCAATAAAACAAAGAGGGGGAAAGAGAACATAACAGCAGACTTACAACGATCTGGAGACTGGAATGAAGAAAATGAAATTCGCAAGGATAAACATATTTATGCTTGAACACAAAATGGACACTTCATTTATTGTCTTTGCATAAAAGAAATACATCACCCAGCACCATTTCATCTAGGAGGCAAGCAAATAGAAAGAAAGGAAAACTCATACATAGCAGAGAACAAGGAAAAGAAAAGGGGAGGGCGGAGCATTGACTCCTCTCCCTCCCCAAGCAGCACACCTTCTCCCTCTCTCTTTTTCCCTCTTCTTCACGCAAAGGAGCACAGTAGAAAGAAGAAGAAAACTTCTAGAGATCACCCTTGAACAGCACCAACAGGGGAAGCACAGCTGCCGGTGAGAAAGGGAGAACAACCGGAGACCCCCTTTCTTCAAGACATGCCCCCCTTGTTTTATAGCTGTAGAGGCCCCTTTTCTTCTTTTCCAAGGCAAAGGAGGGCCAGAATGTTCTCCAATCATTGGAGATTCTTCCCCCACGTGTCCTATACGGTTTGTACGGCATTCCAGAAGGTGTTTCGATCGAGCTTTTGGGAGAGCACGCGATGTACGATCTTTTCTACATCTTGAGGGTGCGTCAACGCAGCTAGTAGGTTGCGTCAATGCAGCCTGTTACCAGGGGTCATCCTTCAGCTCACTGTCTTCGATTGCGTCGACGCATCTATCACAGTGCGTTGACGCAGCCCGTTACCAAGGGCCTCTTTTCCGTCTTGTCTTCAGGTGCGTCGACGCAGGTTAGGAGCTACGTCATCGCATCCTTTGTTCAGATTCTTCTTTTTAGCACGAGCAGTGTTGTGGGGTCGGCGCCACTCCATGGGTGCGTCAACGCACCCCCCTTTTTTACAGCTAATCTTGCTTGGTCTTTTGATGCCATGTTTCAAGCGTCCACAAGAGGCTAGGTCCAATTTGAGTAGGAAAAGAGGATGGGCCAGCACCACCATTGTTCCTCCTCCTAGCCCCATTTGTAGGAGGCACGTACTCCCCTACCACCGCTTTGCTATCCACCCTATCAATGGGTGATCCTTCATGAATCGCATAGTATGTGATATGTCAAATAGTTATCAGAAAAATCACAGGCGTGAAGGCTAGATCTAAACTACAAATATTATCAAAGGCCTTACCATAAGGACCCAATGGACTCTCAGGTCGTGCTTTGAGTTGCTCTGATTTTTTCCCCACAGCTCGGGCAGCCCGACGCATGATGTCTTGAAGGGTCCCAGGCGTATCGGCTACTTCTAGCTCGGGGATGAGTTATAGTGGACCGACACATCCTACCGCATTAATAGAGTGCTTCTGCCAGGCTACCATGATGTCCCCAGCAACCAAGCCCGAAGGGAGGGACATGTACTTCCACTTTCGATCCCGACGAAATTGGCAACTCGCCAGGAAGTGGTCCAGCCAAAAATTCACCCGAGGCTTGGCAGATGATCTTCACCGTGAGCTAGAAGGCTGCCTAGCTTCCCCAGCCTCGCGTATGAGTTGTCTAAGTGCCCCTGTGTTGGAGATGCGCTCGACTGGATGCGCTCGCCCACTATGTTATCGGGCGTGCAAAATTCGCTCCACGTCTCCGCGAACATGAGGAAAACGTGCTCAGAGGAAGTCAGCATCAATATCCACAGACGGCAAATCATCCTTCATCAAACTGGTCTCTTCAGCCCTTTTAATTGCTTGGGCCGACTGACGAAAGACATTGCTACGCTCGAACCACCATCGAGCAAAGTGAACGTACATCTACCCCGATCGATCCTGCGATCGAAATACCCATTGGCCCCCATCACCGCGGTACATGAATTGAAACCATGAGGCTGCAACTATGTGGGCATCCTTTTGACGATATAACCGATGGGCCAAGACAAACTCCGATCTTGGCGGGTCTAACTGGTCGTAGCCAAAATTACGATCTAAGCGGTGCAGGTAGTATGGCTCCAAGATGTCTGTGCTGCCCCGGTGTAACACTAGAACGCTTGGGCCGGTGCTTTGCACCCAGTCAATCAGAATCGAAGCTCCCATATCTGCCTGATAGGGAAGTCAATGAACCAGTCTGTTGCCTTCTTCAACTGCATAGGGGCGATGATGCAATGAACATCAATCGAAAGGTAGACCCATATTGTTGCCTAGCGGCAGAAAAGCTAAGCTGCGACGAGCATTTAAAAGTTGATGTTGCACGTCAGCCTCTGCTTGATTAAGGAACTTGAAGAGCAATGGTGCCCCAAGATTTCCCACTTCAACACTAGGTGCAAAGCCTGAAAATAGTAGACCAGCCCAGACACTTAGATAATGAAGTGGAAGCTGCGAACTTTTCTCCATGGGGTTCTGATGGCTGGTCAGTGCTCCCAGTGAGTGATATATATTGGCTACCACTGCAAGAGCCAAAGCCAACTATTGTCCCTCAGCTAACAAGCATGTCGGGTATAACACCTCGGCCCATAAGGTCTCTTCTTCTCCATAAGGGCACACGAAGGTAGAGAGCCAGTATGCTAGATATATGCAGCCAAGTACGTGATGTCCAGAAGGCCATGAGGGTTCCAACCTTCTTTTGGTGCATACAAATGGCAATGGTGATGCCCTAGGTTGATCTCCAATTGCTTATAGTGCTCCGACGGGGCACCATTTTTGGCAAATCCCTTATAAAAGTAAAAAGGACCGTTATAAAAGTGACGAATCCAAGCATTTAGTGTCACGTGGTCCACCCGAGTGGATTTATCCTTACCAGCTCAGGCCAAATCTCTCCAATCTTTTATCAGATATCATCGCTGAAGCTGATCTCGTACCAGCCCGCTTCGACAGTCCTACTTCGGTGCAATTCGTGCAGCACCACCTCTTCATACATATGGCTGACGATGAGGAGTCCTGAAATTCGATGCAAAGACCATAAATCTAATGCAGTCTCTCCCTCCGCAGTGACAAAAGTATTCCACCTGCTGTTGAAGCGCTCTATCAGTGCATGCAGTAGTCCCGTGTTTAGGGGATACCGGTATAGGGCAGCTGTTACAGCATGTCTAATCCTACCACCTCCAACGGCACCCGGTAGTAATGGAGAACTCCCATCAGCCATTCTGTGGCCCCTGATGAGAATGATGTGAAGGAACCACAGCCACCGGTCATACCAGCTCACCACATTCAACCAAAGAATCATGTCCAGCATACATAACAGGTCGTAACTATCCTTTATGTACTCCCGGCTAGAGGGTGCTAATGCCACCCCAGATATGTGCTCGTGAGAAGCCCGATGGTGACCATGTAAGTCCTAGCTCACCAAAAATAGTGACAAAACTCGGACACGAAAACCTTCGTATTGTGCAAAGAATCCCAAGGACTCAATGTCCAAAAATTCCATGGGCCACTTGAATCCCATCGGGAAGCTGGGATAGGAGGAACTGTAGGTTCCAAGTAAGCCATCCCGATCACGTAAAATGGCGACCTCCACTCGACGGCACTCACCTGGCACAAGGGGGTCATGGTCCTCCATCCCCACCGGCACAAAACTCTGTAAAAATGCACAAAGGTGCCGATCCAAGGGAAGATGATGTGTATAAGAGCCGAGGTGATCATAGTCCCAGAGCTTTCCTGCATGCCTGATCCGATTAAGTTCCACTGTCCCCTCGCCCTCGCCGGCCTCGGTCACTACTCCTTCGGCAACCCAGTGGTATCCTTGATCCATAGTGCTGAAGACCTCTAATGTGATCATCACAGGGGGAAAAGGAAGGCATCAATCATCTCGTGCGACGTATAATAGGAGTTCATCAGGCCTCTTGCTGCGACGACTCCGAGGCTCGGCGATCACTTTCAGAGTGAGACATGGCATCAAAAGACTGTTACAATGACAAAGAAAAAAGTTAGAGGGGCAAGTGAAAGGACACAGGCACACGAGCCATCCATCGTCATCATTGATTACGACCGACGTCCCGTGGGGAGCATTTGTTGACAATAGAAAATTTATTGAATTTTGATATTTTTTATGATATGGTAGATACTTATAGAGAGATTGACAGAAAAATGGTCAATATCTGGTCCAGCCAGTCAATGTTAGATCGAAAATCATAAATTCAGAAGCCAAAGTGTGAACAGTAAGAGAAGAGGAGAGAGGAGAGGGTCCCTCTTATAGTGGTTGTAGGGGCCACTAGAGACGAGTAGGGGCACTCGCCACCCCTAGGTGGTCCAAGTAGGGTCGGCCAGCGCCCCCACTTGGATCAAGTGGTCACAAAGAGCGTCCCCACCTTGAGCAAATGCCCAATCAAGCACCCCCTACCCTATCCTGAGCCAAAACCAAAAAGAGCGCTCTCTACCTTGAGCCAAAACCAAATCGACCGCCCCCTACCTTGAGCCAAAACCAAATCCAGCGCCCCCCACTTGGAGAAAATCCCCAATCGACCGCCCCCTACCCTGAGCCAAAACCAAATCCAGCGCCCCCCTACCCTGAGCCAAAACCAACTCCATTGCCCCCCTACCCTGAGCGATACCCTATTCCAGCGCCACACCCACTTGCACCCAGTACAAATTCGAGTGCCAACGCTCTACTCTGCAGATCGACCAACTAGGTGTGCCCAACGCATCTACTCTTGTGAACTGGGGGTGGTGGTGGATATGAAGGGGACCAAGTGGCGTCACTCAGTGCCCCTAGGTGGTCCTCATGGGCCCTTCTTCCGCACCCAGCCTCTCTTACACATCACCTATAAATATAGGGGGTAAGAGCCTGAGCACACATAGATAGACGGACACACTAACTAGCAAAGAAGCATCTAAGGAGTTCTGATTTTTTTCTACATCTCTTTGGGTACTGCTACTACTGCCTCATTACTATTGGGAATTATATTTATTTTTAAGACCAGTGTTATCAGAATCGGAACAGACCGGTCCGACCATGAACCGGTCTAGGAATCGGTCTGATTAAGGCCGGTCCGATCTAATATTAGAAAATCAGAGGAATCGGACGAATCGATGTTCGACCGGCGAACCGATCTGAACCGATCCGACTCGATTCACCCTTTAAAATAGAAAAAAATAAACATAAAAATATTTAGATATTCAAAATGATAGTTATGTGTGAACAAAATTATCTTATTATTATTGATTTATTGTTATTTATCACTTTATTTTAGGTATATTTAAATTTTAAATTTTTAAATGAGCATACATGTCAATTGTGAAAAGTGAAGACCAATGGAGTATTGCAAAATTTTAAACTCAATTTATTTAACCATGTTATTGTTATTTTTTTACTTGTATAGTTATATAATCATGATTAATAATTATATATGTATGTTGTTTTATTTTAATCATTATATCTTATTTCTTATTGTCTTGGGCTATAGAATCGGGTCGGATCATGTATCAATATTATGATGGCGCCACGGTTCAAATCGGTTCGATTGAACGGTCTAACCGGTTCGAACCGAACCAGCTCATTGGCCGGTTCAGACATTGGTTCGGTTCTGATAACATTGTTGAAGACTATATTTATTTCCTAATAAAAGGGACTTTACATCAGAGCGTTGCCAGCTAGTTGCCCCAATGATATATCTTCTTGAGAAAAGATTCCAGTTACCCCAAGGTTGTTCAACGCCCCAAGGTTGTTCAACGCACTAGCCAGTCTTGAAGAAGAATTCCACTGTCTGGCCAGTCTCATTTCTGTAAAGAAGAGGCCCCCAGCCAGTTGCCTTAATCTCTCTGTTTGACTCTCGATCCTAGTAAACTTCAGCCCATTTAAATGTGGCTTTGGTCAATTCTCACTTAATTTTTTCAGTGGGTCTAGTCCACGTTAAGTCGACTCAACTGGTCCAACTTACACAACTATTCAGCCCAGCTTACACAACTATTCATATCCAACTAAGTTTGTATAGTCACCCAGCTATTCTAGTTCATGCAACTATCCAGCTGCTCTAGTTTACCCAACCCACCCCCCCCCCCCCCCGCAGATAGCCGCTCTAGTTTACCCAACCCCCAGTTTACACAATTGTCCCAGTTTATACAGCTGTTTTCATCCCTAGCTTATACAGCCAATCAGCTGCTCCAGTTTATATAGCTATCCGGCTGCCCCAGTGTACCCAACCCCAGTTTACACAATTGTCCCAGTTTATACAGTTGTTTTCATATATTATCTACTCCAGTTTGTCCAACTACACTCGTTTCCTACTGATGGACCACTTTAATTGGGTAACTATCCCAGTCTAAATCGGCCATTTCATTGTAACCCTATGTTCAACCATGGTTTGGGTCATAATTCCCCCACATGTTTACTTTATCCTAGTCATCCCACATTGCTGACCTAAATCTAGTTTTGCTTCAGGTCAGTTATGATCTAGACGTCCTTTACCTTCCAGATACCAGTTTTGTTCCGAATCAATTATATCGCGGCTGCTCCTCTTATAGATGTAGTCGTGCCACCCCCTCTGTGCAAGCCTTGGCAATGGCACAGTGTCGTGCCCCATTACATGGGCATAACTAATGTACCAGCATACGGCACTTTCGGGCCTGCAATCATTCCTGCGTGTGGGCACACCCTGGGGTCCCCTGCACACCCATTCAACCCCAGATATGTTGCATTAAGGAGTGGCACTCCGGGGATGTATTTCTGCTCAGGAGATATGTAGTTCTAGCATGTCATCCCCCAAGCACATTCATGCCTGCACGCTGGTGTTTCAAGGCCTAACCTGGGTCCTTGCACAGCCAATCGAACACCAATAGTGCTACATCTAGAGCCGATATCCTCCCAGCATATCGCCCCACTTGGGATAGTGCAATAGCACACAGTCGAGTTCTTTTTACCAAAGCAATGACTGTAGACACGCCAAAATTGACGCTTTATTGATTGAATCTCATGTCACTATGTTAACGCCCCAAAGTGAACTTCAATATTTCTATAATATAAAGTTTTTCTATTTTTATGACTCATTCTTGCATTTTGGTGATTCACGACTTTAGGAAGGGCGTGTTTTAAATAGCGACCTAATCAGGGGCGTGATTTTAAGAAAGGACGACCAAAGAAACGGGCGTCAATTCCTGGTATTTTACGAGTCCTCTCTGATTGAAAATCAATGATTAACGTCCTTACTCAAGGCGTGTTTTTAATCAACGCCTTTGCTTCAGGCGTCTTTTTGTAATTTTCAAATAAAGAAGGTTTTATTACCCAAATTGAATCCAGGAAGTGACGCCCTGATCCTGGTCGTGTTTTGAATTAACGTCCTTGGACAGGTCGTCAATTGTTGAATTGACGCCCTTCTGTAGGTCGTGTCTCCCCTTTTCGTGTCCTTCTTGAACTCATCTTTCCTGGAGAGTTCCCTGCCTTTATTGGTCACCTTGATCGATCTGGGAACTAGAGTCCTTGCCGTTGATAACCATTGCCTGTTCTTATCTTCCGAATCTGTGTCTATCTTTGATCGAAACCATATAAAAGGACTCCCCGGTCGATCTCGCGCGAGTTTACAGAACACACAACACAGAGAGAACAGAGAGACAGAACACAGGGAGCACACAGCAGAGAGGAGTTTTTTTCTTCATCTGTGTGATTTCTTCATCGTCGTCCTCTGCTTCCTGCTGCTCTGTTGGTTCTCCCCTTTACTGTTTACAGGAACAGCGGGGTTTCTCTCTTTGTTTGTGTTTGCCTTCATCGCATCATCACGTCCATTGTTTTTTTTCTTCTTTTGCATTAGTACTGCATATCCTCCTCTCACCCTAATTCTCTAGGGGTTTTAAAACCAAAAAAGGTGCGCATGCTATATTCATATTTCATCATCCTATTGTTTATTTGGATTGATACTACACTCACTCTCGGCTGATCCATTTCTCTTTTATTTGTTTGTTCTTCGTTTCAAGGTAATCAACAAGGAAAACCCCCTTCATCGGCCGGCCGATAGAAGGTGGAGGAAGGAATTCACATCCATCCCGCATCCTATTATCACCAGGTATTCGCGATCATCTTTTCTTCTTATTGAGGTAACCCCTCTGGCGATCACTCTCCTTATTAGCACCACGTGCTCTTTTACACCTTTTTTTTACTATTCTTCTTATTATTCTTCATATTCTTATTATCACTCTTATTTTCCCCTTTAATTAGTGGATTTTTCCATGATCCACAAATTGGCGATCACGGTGGGACTTCCACTATTTTTCTTTTGATTACCATCTCCTTTTGGCACCCACGTGTGCCCTTTCCCCTTTGGCACCCACGCGTGCCCTTTCCTTTGGTACCCACGGTACCCCTCCCTTGTGCCCCACGGGCACCCTCCACTGTGCACACTGCACACTCCCCGGGATCAGCCAGTTTGTGTTAGTCTACTGCTGTTGTTGAATTAACGCCTTGCACAAGGGTGCCTTTTTATTTAACGCCTTCATCCAGGGCGTCTTTTCTCTGTTTAACGCCTTCCACGAAGGCGCCTTTTATCATATCTGCTGCTTCTGTGAATTTGCGCCCTCCTCTCGGGCGTCTTTTTATTTGGCAGCGCCTGACACCAAGGCGCGTTTTTCTTCGATCGTGCGCACCACTTATATTTGACGCCCTCTGTCAGAGGCGTCTTTATCATATTTAGCGCCTCACACCAAGGCGCGTTTGTGCATTGTCCGAGAGCCCCTCCCAGAATTCACGACAGCCACGCTGTCGTCTCTTTTATTAGTAGCGACGGCCTCCAGGTCGCCTCTTTCCTGTGTGGTTTGCAGAACCTTACTGTTTCTGTCTATTCATGTTGGATTCATATTCACATTGAGCATTTGATTATATTGCTGTGATTGGACTATCTTATACTGCATTTTGTGGCATTTGGTTGAGAGACCTCCTCTCTCTACACTAGGATTCCACACACCTTTCTTGGAATCGGGACAACCCTCCATTGAGCATTCCGTCTTGGACCGGAAATCCCTTTTCCAAGACCTCCGTAAGTCCCCGCACCCGTGGATTCCCTCACGGACGCTGGGCTGGTTGTACCCTTGAAGTACCCGGAGTTTAGAGAACCTATCATTGGTGAGGAAAAGAGAAAGAACCTAGTTGACACGGAGGCTACACTTGGATCCAAACTAGGTTTCACTTTGCAAAGAGGAGTGAATTATTCTGTAATTTAACTCACTCTAATCTCAAACATAACACTAAAATCTTGCCTTCATCTCAACTTGTTTGCATAAATTTGGTTGGGTTGATTTGCTTAAGCTTGTTTCGATTGGGTGATTGATAGTGTGACAATTCATTCATAAAGTTTTCTCTCTTTTTAAGCATGCAACTCCGTTCAGGTAAGATTGTCAACATGGCAAGCTACGGATATTCCTATGATGATGTGGAGGAGAACGTTTTCGGTCAATCATATGAGGTTCCCCAAGATTCTATCTATCATGAAGGGAATTACCCCCCTCCTCATTCTCATTATCCTCAAGTTCATGTGGTTGATACCACTACTCAAGAGGTTGTGCCCTCTTCTCAGGCTTTACCCTCCAACACTTCGGGGAACCCCTCCCCATCCTTCAATGTTACCGATTTGATTAATGCCCTATCTCAATTAGATGACTCCCAACGGCAGGCAGTTCAGGCCGCTTTGAAAGGGAAGTCCGTTCCCTCTTCATCCTCCAATCCCCCTCCGGCCGAGAGTGGCCATCACCTCACTAATGACCAAGCGGTCTTGCACAAACCCCCCTCTTGTCCACCAACCCCTGGTGCGGCCATGCCGGCCCAACAGGCGAGCTACTCAGCGGCTAGGCCCCAATTCTTTCAACCTCCCCAAATTCTAAGGACGCCTATGCCAAACACCTTCATTCCAAATTCGGCCCCGGTCGAGTCAGACACTAATGCTTTGCTCCTTCAGAAATTGACTAGCATGGAAGAAAAACTCAACAAGGTTACTGCAGCCAAGAATGCCCCAGAAATCTCCCTTCCTACATTGCCAGATTTTCATTTACCACCTTCTGAGATGCCGAACTTTCGGCGATACAATGGAACTGGTAATCCTTTTATCCATCTGAAGGATTTTATGTATGAAACGTCCTTTTGGAAGGGCAACAAAGCCTCATTGGCTTATTTGTTTAGAAGATCTTTAGAGGGGCCAGCCCTCGAGTGGTTCTATTCCTTGGATTCGACAGATGCTAGTGATTTCGATGTGGTTCAAAGAAAATTCTTGCAGAAATATAGGGACCGGGTTGGACCCTCCCTTTCAGTTACAGACTTGGTTGCAGAAAAAATGAAACTCGAAGAGGACTTCATCATATTTGCTGATAGATGGCGGTCAATGGCCGAGAAGTTGAAAGATACCTTATCAGAACCGGAACAGGTTAAGATGATTATATCCAATGCAACCCCTCAGTTCCGGCATATACTGGCTATGAACAGATTGACCACCATGGAGGAGCTTTATGAAAGAGCTCATTATATTCAAACCCAAATGAAAGATTCGCCCATCATGGGCATGTTTGAGCCAAAACCAAGGTTGGTTAAAAAGAATACAAATGTCAACAATAGCGGGCCCACGACTGAGGGCACCGTCATAAATGAGCAAGTTGGCGCGGTCGGCAACCCCACACCTTTTCGCCAATCTAACCCACGACCTCCCCCACCTCCATCGCAAGGCACCCTCTTTACTTCACCTTCACAACACCAATTTACTCCTCAACCTTCCTTTGCTCCACCACAAAACCAAGCGCCCCGCGCTGACCCTCCAGCTCCGCAACAATACCACCAAGTACCGCCACCCACTAATTATGGACCGCAACAACAACAGCAAAGGAGACCACTTGGCCCCAAAAGGGCCCATTATCCGCCATTGCCAGAAAGTCTCCCGGATATTTTCTATGCCTTAATGGATGCCAACTTGCTCATGCTACCAAAGGAAAGGGCAGTGTGGCCCGCTAATGTCGACACATCTCATTACTGTACTTTCCATCGCTCCCCTGGTCACAACATTGATCGTTGCTTCCACTTCAGAGACTACATTTATGATTTGAATGACCAGGTGGCATTAATTGGGATGAGATGAGGCAGTTTATCGCCACTATGAAGGAAAGAAGGCCTCCTCGGCAACAGCAGGCTCAGCAGCCACAGCAACCGGCTCCACAAGTACAACAGCAAGCTCCAACACCTCAGCAAGATATGGGGATTGTCCACAACCCACTGCCGGAGCACCCACCAAATTAGCACGTGAACCCTGTCACGTCTCTCCATGAGGTGGAGAGAGGACAGGGATGGCATGAATAAAACGCCTCTGTCGGCGCATTTAATCATAATCCAAATCAACCTCCGCGCCTTTTGCGTACGCTTCCTTCTTCTTCTACTCCCCAATTGAGCCGGGCTCTTCTATGCCCCATTAATCCACCTGCTCCCACCAATCCTCCATCCTTGCCAACCCGATCCCTCCTTACCCGTTTACCGCCTCCGCCGCCTACCACGCAGCAAACTCCGCCATCCACCACCAACCCTTCACCTTCGCCGTCTAGACTACTCCTTATCCGCCCGTCGCCAACGCCCGCTGCACCCACCACCACTACTCCTCCATCGGCAAGGAACCCTCCACCATCGGATCCCCCATCTTTTATACCCATATCTCTCCTCATTCCACCCCCCAACTCTCCTCGCATTCGGGTATCCCTTTCTGCTCCTACGCCTCCTGCAGGGGCATCTTTGTCAAACCATGCATCAATGCCCCCTACAGGGACTCCCTCTTCAAACACCCCTCCACCACTTCTTAACGCCAATACACCCTCCTCCTCTTCCAACCCTCCTCCTTTACTTGCCCCGACAGAGGCATGACAAAACGTGGCACCGCTCCGCAGTGGACGGATGTTCCAGCGCATCTTTCCCCAAAGAGAGCAAGAGCCCGCGCAGGGGCCGCAAGAACAAGAACAAGAGCAAGAGTCCGTACCAGGAACTCAGTATGATTTGTTAAAGCACTTGGACCGAACTCCAGCAAGAATTTCAATCCTAGAATTAATCAAAAGGTCCACCACTCACCAGCTGGCTCTGAAAGAGTATCTGTAAAAAGTTATGGTCAATGAAGACATCCCGGTCGAGCAGATAACTACAGTTTTGACGCCCGCTAGCAATCAGCCGGCAATTACTTTTCATGAGCATGAACTGGCACCACTTTCAGCAAGGAAATATGCTCTATGCATCACAGTCGACATCAATAAGGTGGCGGTGAAACAATGTCTAGTGGACACTGGGACATCTATCAATGTATTGCCACCGAGCACTTTGAAGATGTGCGGCATTCCTGAAAATCTGATTCGGCCGTCTACTATAACAGTCACAGCATATGACAATACTAAGAAGCCTCCTCTAGGCATGATCACACTGAAAGTCAGTTTGGGTCCGGCCACAATCACGGTCGATTTCTACATTCTGGACATGGATCCAACTTTTAATGGCATTCTGGGCCGCCCCTACATTCAACAGCTCGATGCAGTGCCCTCTACAAATCATCAGTGCCTTAAGTTTTCACACAAAGGCTGCATCATCAAAGTTACCAGTATGCCAATTCTGCCAGAGGAAGATATACATTTGACTTCATCAGTTCCTTCTATATGGCCTGCCAACAAGCCGTTGCTATCAATACTAGACCTCCCTTACCCACGGCCAATGTCGCCCAAGACTGTCACGACAGTTGCTATTACACCCTTGCCTTCCAAGGGGAGGAAGAAGAAAAGTATGATGAACACCCCTGGCTGGAACATTTTAATGAAAATGGGGTATCAAAACGGCAAAGGTCTGGATGCCAGTTGTCAAGGCAGGACTAGGCCTGTAAAGCCTCGGAAATTAATTGCAAGAGGCGGCCTGGGCTACAAAGGGCCGAGAAAAAATGAAGATGAGTCATGGGCAGTTATGACATCCACTTTGAAGACAGATCGCCAGCCACTTACTTGGACATTGAAGACACATTTTGTCACGGGTGGCGTTCAGAATAATGAGCAGACTACAATAATCACCTCCATTCTAGACTGTCAAGATGTTCATGCAAGACAGTTTGCTCGTCATATTGCACCATTGACCACTTATAAAGCCCTGGAGTCTCTAAGGCCCGATAAAAGAAGGAAGATGGATGATCCAGAGTCTGACTGGTATAGATGGTTCGATATGAATGATATTACTATTGCTTTAAGCCGTCTCTTTATGCCGACTGATCCGGAATGGCCGCCACTAATACATGAATTGATTGAAATGCCGGCTGTGATTACCGATAAGAGGCAGTTGCTGAGTGATCATACTGACATTGGAGAGCCAGATGTTCCATATGAAGAAGGATTTACAATAGACAGGCTGTGGGCCGGCCTCTTTTCCCTCACTTCTATACATCTGTCTCTTCTTGCTTCCTTACATTCTCACTGGTTTGGTCGCGTGCCGAGACCGCCACCGATTATGATCAATTTCTCTCCAAGTTCAATCCAAGTTTCTCTCCCGGTTCCTCCTTTGCTCCTCGAGCAATTATCCAAACTCTCCATCACACCCCCAAGCGGGTCATCTCTAATTCAATCTTTCTCCAAGCTTTCAATCTCCACTCCTCCTGTTGTTCTCCCTTCACATTGTTTTCTTCTAGAAAAAGAAAATAAAAATGAAGTTAAAGATAAAAACGAAAAAAAAAAAACGTCAAAATTCCAACTCTTCAGTCCTCCATCTCCGTTGAGGAGACTTCTTATCTCTTTTCCGAGTGTGTCCCGACCCAGGGGCCACTCTTCCATGACTCATTGATAAATCTTTTCTCCCCCTCTGGTGAGGGATCTCCATCTGTATCACCTCCTGTATCCACTTCTTCACCTCCTTCCCCTTTTTTAGCTTATTCTAATCAAGCTAGTTGTTCTTCTTCTTCTAATAAAATTCATGGGGTAGATTCTCATAAGAAATCCAAGGGTAAGCAGATTCCCCGTAGGTTTCTGTTGGAGTTAGCCAGAAGATGCCAGGCTTGTTTAGCTCTTCCTGAATTCGTGGAGAGTCCGATTATCCTGCCAGAGTTGGAATATGAGGATGCTAATGCTTCTTATGAGGGTTTGGGTGTCTATGAAATCATGAATGATGAAGACCCTATTGAAGAGGGGGATGAAAGTTATGAAGAATATGAGGACGAGGCTGATGCCTTTGCCAGTGGCATGAGAAGATTTGATGAACCATCAGCCTCTGTAGAAGAGCCTACCAAAGAAGTTAATTTGGGTACGGAAGAAGACCCTAGGATTGTCCTCATCAGCAAGAATTTGTCGCCCTCCGAAGAGGAGGCGCTTATTTTGGTACTTCAAGAATACAAGGACACGTTCGCATGGAGTTATGAAGATATGCCTGGATTAGACCCTGCGCTCGTTGAACATCGACTTACACTTAAGCCAGGGTCTGTCCCGATCAAACAACGGTTGAGACGTTTCCACCCTAACATGGCTTTAAAGATGAAAGAAGAGGTCGACAAGCTCCATAAGGCTAGGTTTGTTAGAGTCGTCCTCTATCCCAACTGGGTGGCTAACATCGTCCCGGTCATGAAGAAAGATGGGAAAGTTCGGATTTGTATAGACTTTCGGGACCTCAACCGTGCGTGTCCTAAAGATGACTTTCCCCTCCCTCATATCGATGTTTTGATTGATAATACAGCAGGATTTGAGACTCTCTCCTTCATGGATGATTTTTCAGGTTACAATCAGATTCGTTTGGCTGAGGAAGATCAAGAGAAAACATCATTCACTACACCATGGGGTACATATTGTTATGTGGTCATGCCTTTTGGACTCAAGAATGCTGGAGCCACCTATCATAGGGCTATGATGGCAATTTTTCATGATATGATTCATATTTATATTGAAGTGTATGTGGATGACCTGGTAGTAAAATCAAGGACACGGATTGAGCACCCTGGGGTTCTAGCTAAGGTCTTGCAGAGATCACGAGAGTATCAATTGAAAATGAACCCCAAGAAGTGTGTATTTGGCGTATCATCAGGGAAGTTGCTTGGATTCATTGTCAGCAAAAGGGGAATAGAAGTTGATCCCAACAAAGCTAAGGCCATCAGGGACATGCCTCCTCCCAAGAATTTGAAGGAAGTTCGAGGATTAATCGGGAGGTTGTAATTTATTCGCCGCTTTGTCTCCCAGCACTCACAACGATGCAGACCGTTTTACGAGCTTACTAAGCCGGGAGTCAAGTTTATTTGGGATGACAAGTGTCAGGCAGCTTTTGATGGATTGAAGGATTATCTGGCTAATCCTCCTGTCTTGAGGCCGCCGATTCCAGGCAAACCGCTTATCCTCTATGTTTCTGTCCTGGATGACTCCGTAGGTGCTGTCTTAGCTCAAGTGGATGAAGAAGGGAAGGAGAGGGCAGCATACTATTTGTCTAAACTTCTAAACCCTTGTGAGCAGAGGTACTCAGCCATAGAGAAGACTTGCGCTGCTTTAGTCTGGGTAGTTCAGAAGTTAAAACACTATTTCTTAGCTCACGAGGTTCACCTCATTGCACGCATGAATCCGATTAAATTCCTTCTCGAAAAATCTGTTCTTACTGATCGATTAGCACGATGGCAAAGCTTCCTTTCACAGTTCGACATCACTTACATTCAACAAAAAATAATCAAAGGCTACGCCATTGCCGAACATCTTGCTCACCACCCTCTACCCCGATTTGATCCTGTCAATTCGGAGTTTCCAGACGAAGAACTGATGTCCATCAATCAACCCCACGATCCTATGTGGACATTACATTTTGATGGAGCTCTAAATTCCCAAGGAAGAGGGATCGGCATGGTTCTTTTAACGCCAGAAGGGGTCACCATCCCATTTGCTGCTCGGCTCACTTTCCCTGTCACGAACAATATAGTTGAGTATGAGGCTCTTTTGGCCGGTCTTCAAACCGCCCATCAATATGGTGTTACTCACTTGCGAATTGTTGGCGATAGTCAGCTTATTCTGCATCAGGTGCTTGTCAAGTGCCGCACTGTCAATCCTAAGCTCAAACCCTACCAGGAGCTTGCTTCAGTTTATGCCAAACTTTTCACCAAGCTGATCTTTATTCATGTCCCTCGAAGCCAGAACATCCTAGCTGACGCTCTTGCCTCTTTGGCCTCTGCTCTAGTCTTCCCTCCTGAGCGTGATTTCCATGTTCCTCTCATTCATCAGCGTGACACTCCAGCTATCAAGGATCGTGCATTCCTCGATATTAGGGATAAGGTGCTCGAGAAGGTCAGACGGAGTGAATCTCTTAAAGGCGAAGAGGTCATGTTGTTAGATTGGGAAGAAGAGTTGGCTGATGAAGAAAAACCTTGGTATTATGAGATTGCCAGGTATTGCAATGATCAATCCTATCCCGAGGAAGCCACTGCAGAGGAGAAGAAAGCAATTAGAAGAGTGGCTCAACGTTATGTTTTGGTTGGAGGTGTGCTCTATAGAAGAGGGCTCACGGGTGTTTTGCTAAGATGCCTCGACGATGATGAATCTTGGAAAGTTGTGGAAGAGGCGCATTCAGGAGTGTGTGGTGGTCATGTGAACAGCCAGATGTTAGCTAAGAAGATCCTTAGGCTGGGCTTCTATTGGCCAACTCTAGAAGAGGATTGCTCCATCTATGTTCGAAGGTGTGTTAAGTGCCAACTGCATGCCGATAAAATTCATTCTCCTGCTTCTTCACTCCATCCTATGTCCTCCCCATGGCCTTTCTCCATGTGGGCTTTTGATATCATTGGACCTCTTGGTGACTCGAACCTCCTGACCAAGCAAAAGTCGTTCATCCTGACGGCAACGGAATACTTCACCAAGTGGGCGGAAGCGGAAGCTTACGTGGAGATTAAAGCATCAACAGTCTGCAAGTTCATAATGAAGAACATCATCGCGAGGTTCGGCATCCCAAGTACCATCGTCACCGACAATGGACCTCAATTTATCTCTCAAGAGCTCAAGGATCTCTGCAACAGGTATAATATTGCATTGCATCATTCTTCTCCCTATTATCCGCAGGGCAATGGCCAAGCTGAGGCAACTAATAAAACTTTGATCAAAATTGTTAAGAAGACGTGTGAGGCTAATAAATTTTCGGATTGGCCAGACAAGCTAGTTGAAGCTCTCTGGGCCTATCGCACTTCCATTCGTACCCCTACTGGGCAAACCCCTTTCGCCCTTATTTATGGAATGGAGGCGGTAGTCCCTTATGAGATTCTCATTCCATCTTTGTGAGTACAATTGGACAAGGAACTCCCTATTGATGAGCGTCGCGATTCGCTTCTTGCTCAATTGGAACTCTTAGATGAGAAGCGTCTGGTCGCCGCTGAGCATGCGCGCGTTTATCAAAACAGGCTATCACGTTTTTATCAAAAGAAAGTAATTGAGAGAAAATTCAAAATCAGTGAGATGGTAATCAAGAGAATTTTTGTAAAACCGGGTGGACCTCGCTCAAAGCTCCAACCAAACTGGGAAGGACCGTTTGTTATAAAGGAGGTTTATCCTGGCAATGCTTATAAACTGATTAATGCTGAAGGACAAGAGCTAACTCATCCTTGGAATGGTCTGTACCTTAAGAAATATTACCCCTAATCCAAAAACTAAAAAAAATAGAATTTTACAAAAAAAACACAAACAAAAACCAAATATATAGAATTTTCCAAAACCCAAAAAAATATATATATATTGAAAAGGGTTGCTATGGCACACAAGGGCTCAAGGTCTGAAAGGTCAAAATGCAGAATTCATTCATCAGTCTTGTTAACTCAAAAGGGGGTTGACACCCGCACACATTACACACTTAAACCGTGAACTCAAGTGGTGCAAAATCCGATGGGAAGTCAAAACCTGACTAAAGGTGAAGACGATGCCCACTCTTTTTCTCTTCGGCCCGTAAGGGAGGAAAGGAAGTCTCAGGGTAGATCCACCAAGCCTATCCGCCGCCCTAGTAGGTGGAAGTCAGGGCCCAAAAGGGAACAAATGCCACAAAAGCCCGAGTACAATTAGGTTTATTTTTCAGCAATGCAAATCAGATCCAAAGTGAAAGTCAAATCATGAAAAGAAAAGCATGTCAAGAGGGCAAAGTCCCCGCAAGGAAAACATTGGGCATATGCATGCAATAAATGAGGCAAAAGGCAACAAAGTTTCCCTACGCCAAAGACCGAACCCCAACAGGCATAGGGTAAGGGGAAGTGGTTTTATCTAGAGCTTCTCAGAATCTCTTATGGGCTTCCTTATATCTTCGTTTTCTTTGTGATAAGTCATAACCCAGCAGAATGGTCAAGGCCGACCTAGGAGATTGCACCATGCGAAATCTCGGGTATAAGTTAACTATTATCACGTCGCCCCCCTTTTGATTAATCAAGAAGGACCAACGAATTTTAAATGGTGACCGTGTAGGATTAAGAGCCCGGGTGGCTTTAGCAACCCAAAGAAAAAAGAATTAACGCCTTCGTTTAAGACGCTTTCTATTGAATTCACGCCTTTCTTAAGGTCATCTCTTTTAAAATAAACGCCCACATACATGGCCGTCTTTTCAATAAAATTCAAAAATGTTTTCAGATTCACGCCGTCACCTAGGGCGTCTTTTGTTTGAATAACAACCTAATCTAAGGCGCGTCTTTTGAAAAATAAAAGAAAAAAAATATAAAAGGAAAAGAAAAGAAAAGAGGAAATGGGGTTTATTCTTCATGTGCGTGCTTGCATTATTGCATAGGGCATCTTGATTATTGTTTGCATGCGTATGCTGGCGTGTTGCATCTCCTTTTTGGTTATTTCATTCGCCTTATTTGATTAAAGGCTTGGCCCCTTGACCCGCTACCCAGGTCAAAAGAAAAGGCACCCCTTGCTTATTGAGCAAGGGGCCAAGTCGAACAGATGAATTAACCTATTTATTCAAGTGTAAACCACAGCTACAAGTACAGGGCAAAGTAAAGCGAACACGAAGAACGTGGAAAAGAAGCGAAGTACACAACCACAAGTACACAACTACACAAGTGCTCAGGTAACAAAAATGTCAATCTCATATAAATATACATCATGAATATCTGAGTACAGGTGTGAGGGTGGAGGGGTACAAGTAAGTCTCTCAGCTCTCGCCTCCACCCTCCTCTCTCCTACTCTCTACCTCATCCTCGCCGTCCCGAGGAGGCGCTGGTGGAGGAGGCATGGGCCCCCGAGAAGAAGTTGGAACTCGAGCCTGGCCCCCTGCCTCGCTCCTCTCTCGAAGAGAAGAACCCGCCACGAAAGTGGAGCTAGTGAAGGAGTACCCCGCAGCACGAGCTCGCTCACGCCCTCGCTGGAGACGCTCCTCAGCAACTCGTAGCCGCTCCTGAACAAGGACTAGCTGCGTCCTCGAGTCTGCCAGCTCACGCTCATGTGCTACCACCAGCTCCTGGTACCGGGCACGCTCTGACTGCTGTAGCTCGTGGTGACGGGCACGCTCTGACTGCTGTAGCTCGTGGTGACGGGCACGGTCCGCCAAGTGCTCCTCCCGCTCTCGAGCACGCTCTCGTCGCTCCAGCTCAAGGGCCACCCGCAGCTCTGCTATGTCCTGAGGCAACTCCTCCCGTCGCCTCACGGTCCGCTCCAGCTCTGTAATCCGCTGCTCGCGGATCGCCAGCTCTGTCCCGGCCAGGGCAGCCTGGGTATGTGCCGCCTGTAACTGTCTGGTCTGCAAACAGGTAAACAAATCATCAGTTCCACAGTTCATGAGATAAGCAATGCATGACGAAAAAGTAAACCACTCACCTGGACAGTCATCGCCTGCTGTCCCTCGCAGACGCAAGCAAGAGCGGCTCGAAGCTCCTCAGTCTAAAAAGTGAATTTTATCAGTGCATAATTATATAATCAATGATTGAATGAGGTTTTGAGTTCTGGAATTTACCCGTGAGGCGAGGTCGCGCTCTGCAGCCTCGGCCCATGTGACCGCTCCCGCTAGCTGCTCTACTAGTGCGGTCACCTCTGCGCTAGGTCCCCTCGAGCTGGAGGCTTCTCCTGCATCCCTCCTAACGGCTCCCTGCTAGGCACACTGCATTTATTGAGATCGTCAGTGGCTAATCATCAATAATTCAATAAAAATTTATTTGCATATAGAAATAATTTAAACACTCACCAGGGTCTCGAGGTCAGCCCGTGTGGCGGCTAGCTGGTCCTCCAGGCTATGTAGGTGGGCCTGGGCATCCATCGCCGCTATGTCCCGTGCATCCTGCATTCATTTCATTTTAGTCACATGATAGAAACATAAGCATTTGCATTTAATTTAGAAATAATTGCATTCATACATACCCCTAAGACCCTCATCTCGGGTCGGCCGGCGTAAACCTCCCAGTAGCGCCGGAGGTACTCGGAGCTGTCAGTCGCCTGGGAGGTGACTCGGGTCCCGCCTCGCCGTCAGTCGGCGTACTGCTCCTCGAACCGTACTCTCCAGTCGATCGCTTTTCGTGCGACCGCGCGTCTTCTTCCCAATCCCTCGTGGCTCCCCGACCTCTATCCACTCCTGGTGTAGGCCCAGGGTCCTCATCACCAGCCTAAGCCGTAACGGCTCAATCTCGCTCAAGCAATGAACCCAGAGCTCATGCCCAAAGCGAGGTCGGCCCGCTACGACCCACGGCTGGCCCTCATCTGTCATCTCTGCATATGGTCTCCACTGCACCTGCATCCATAAACATGCATGTCATCAGCATGTCATCATAATCATAATAAATTCTAATAAACATAAAAAAAATGCATTCATTCATGCATACCAGCGAGGGAGGGAAGTCTCGGAACTCTCTCCGTAGCACCCACAGCTCGTAGCCGAGTGGGGCACCGAAAACAACCGGTAGCCAGCGCCGTGCTAGAGGGAAAGCACCCTCACCTCCTGGCCGTGGGTCGGCGCGCCCCATCGGCATGTACAGGTGGCTCCAAACCTGCATCCATGCATCGCATTAGTAAGGCATTCACATGCATAATAAAAAGAAGAAAAAAAGAGGAAAAATACATACCTGAAGAAAAGGTGAGAAGCCACGGACGGTCGTCTCTCGTCCTGTCCCCGTGGACAGGTCGGCCATCATGTGCACCAGCAGCGCAGCTCCCCAAGCGTAACTGCCGACTCCCTCTAAATCCTCGAGAATCCCTAGGAATCGGCAGTTGATGACGTCGCCCTTCGTCCCGAGCAATAGCCTCCCAAGCAGCAGCAGTAGGAACCTCCTCAAGTCTCGGTCTGCTCTCTCCCTATCAGCTGGGTCCTGGCAATAGACCGCCCTAGCCCTGTCTATCAACCTCTGTGAAAACTGCTCCAAGGACTCCCCTGACCTATGCCTAGCATCCCCTAAACCCATCACTGTAGTCAGGTCGGTGCGGAAGATAGTCCTACACTCGCTAGGCCTCTCATAGACCATCTCTAGCCCTAGCAGTCTCTGGGCAAGCTCAGTGTAGTCTGGTAAGGTGATCCCGCTCACTGCCTCCCCGTCTACCCTCAGCCCAGTGATCCTAGCTACATCCTCTAGGGTAGGAACCATATGCCCCCAAGGCATCAGGAATGCCTGGCTAGTCCTATCCCATCTCTCCCTCAGAACCTGGATAAGTGGTAGGTCGGGTCTGACTGGCTCTATGCTAAGGAAGGCCCCAAACCCCATAGCATCTACCCTTGCTCTCTGGAACTCGGGGAGGCCGTAATATGCTGCTCGGACCATGACCCAGGAGATCCGTGTCCTCATCAACCCCTGCACACATAAAGAAAGAAGTTTGGTTTAATTGTTCAATTATTCTTGTTGGAATTCACTTAATTGCCTTGAGATGTTGATGTTTGATTTGATTAACGACCATCCCAAGGTCGTGGTTTGCTTAATTGGCGCCCCTAAGGAGGGCGTGGTTTCTAAGAGAGCTTTGAATTAACGACCTACCCTAGGTCGTTGTTTATCTAAGAAACGCCCCGGTGGGAGGCATGGTTCTGAGGTTAATTTCTAATTTCTTAAAGGTTTTTTCAATTAACGCCCGTCCCAGGGTCGTAATTTCATTAAGTAACGCCCCTGCGTAGGGCGTTTTCTATTAAAATGGATTTTGGGTTTTAATAATTTATTCGGGAATTAATGAAATGGACGACCATCCCTATGGTCGTTATCTGTTGAATTGACGCCCCGATGGGGGGCGTTGTTTTCCAGGGGTTGTGAAAATTAAATAAAAGCAGCATGCGATATAAATCATGAAAAAAGATATAGTTGAACAAAAGCATGGAAATTAACAGCATGATTAATACGAAAAATGATAATTTAAATGGACGACATGCTCTAGGGCGTGTTTTCATTATTTTTCAGGAAATAAAATGAATTCGCGACCCAAGGTCGGGCGTCTTATTTTGAATCTGCGACACCCCTGGGGGCGTCTTCTTTCTGAGTTGCAGGTTCTTCTAGCCCGAAGGCTATGGAAAATACCGAAAAATGAAAAGAAAAAAGGAAAAAAGATGGGAATTAGGTTGGGGGCCTACCTTGTGGCGTTTGGGTTCTTCCCGTGGAGGGCGTGGTTGCCGTGGCCGTCGAAGGTGGCCGGGGCGAGGAGCGGCCGCCGTGGCCGGCGGTTCCTCATTCCCTTCTTCCCCTCCTTGTTCTTCTTCTCCCTCTTCGCCTTCGTCTTCCTCTTCTTCACTAACATTTTCTTCATCTCCCACGGCCTCGTCGTCGCCGTGTGTTCCCTCGTCGCCGGTCACCATCGTCGGTGCCTCTTCGGCCGCCACGGGAAGAGCCTCCTCCACGACGCCGTGCTCGCCGTCCAAGTCCACCACCTCCGTTCCCTCGTCGCCGGTCACCATCGTCGGTGTCTTTTTTGTCCACCGCCGGCCATTGCTTAGGGCTAGGGCTAAGGTGTGAGAGAAAGAGAGAGAATGAGAGAGAAGGGGGAGGGTTACGGTTAGGGTTGCAGTAGGGTGTAGAAGAGAGAAAGAGGGAAAGTGGACGAAGGAAGAAGAAGAAAGGAGGGAAAGTTAAGTCGAACGGTCAAAAAGAATTAACTACTTAAGGAAGGCCGTGTCTTATGGATTTAACGACTGAAACCAGGGCGTTTCTTGATAATTGATGACATTGCTTAAGGCGTTATTTTTGTTTGCATGGGGAATGATAACCGTCGTCAGACGCATTTAAGGGCGATTGATTGATTTGATGGGAATAATCATTACTGTTTTTGAGTAACGACTACGATTGAGGCGTTATTTATGTGAAACGTGACTTTGCTGAAGGCGTTACTTTGGAAATTTCAACGAATACTTTTGGAATATAAATCGAATTAACGCCTTGTCTTAAGACGTTATTCAGTTAACGCCCATATTTAAAGGCGTCAATTATGAGAGATCAATCATTGAAGACGACGTATGCTGAGGCGTCATTTATAGAATTAACGACTGGGATTGAGTCGTTATTTGCAACAGAACCGCAAGTTGTTGGAAGATGTGATCGAAACACTGTGTGTTATTGGCTCAATCAGAAAATTATCATTGATTTATTGGAAGAAAAGATTACATTTCATTCAATGAGCCATTTTGGGCCTCAAGCTTCTTAAAGCTATTACATAAGATTTCCACTGATCTCTGTCTTCTTCTAAGTTCTCCACAGGATGGTGAGCCTTGTTGATTTTCCACAGAGCTTGGATAGTGGTGCATTCTTCTCCATCTTCATTACCGCCGAGATCCCGTGTCTTAATCGGAGAGAGATGAGATGGATCTTCGAATACTTGTCGTGGAAGCCCGAGTTGAGGAAGGCACCGATGTGAGTTATACAGAACGAATTCTGAAGCGCCTATGAGTCGAAGGTCCGTCCCGGGAGAGAATCTCGCACGGAGTTCTTGAGTCTTGAGTATTCCCGGGGCGCAAGTAAAGAGGTTCTTTGGCATTACTTTGAGGTGTTCTCTCCATTCCACTCTCTTCTTGATTTGAGGAATCTGGTTCGTCACCCTATTGCTTATCCCAAGTGAACCGGTCATATAAGAGAGTGGGCTCTTTGAGAAGATTCTTGAGGATTGTTGGGCCTCATCACATGGATCGAACTTGAAGTGAAGGTCTACCCAACTAGAGAGAGCTAGCATGCATCCGTAGATGGGCCTTCCCATCGCCGCCGAGGTAAGCCCACTATAGAGATAGGCTAGGATAGCCGGTCCAACTCTCTCTCCTTCCCATAAGCTCACTATTGCGCTCAATTGGGCCTCCTCTAGGAAATCCTCCGTGGATGGGAATAAGAGTGCTCCGGCCAAGCACACCACGAAGGCCTTTGCTACTCGCTCTATTTCTTCTTCTTCTTTAGCTTGATCCGCTCTCTTGTACACCCATGAGGCAAGCTTTAGAAGATTAATTCCTTTAGTGACCTTGATTTGGTTCACTAAGTTTGGGCTAGGTATCAATGTGCTTAATAGTTCATGTGAGGAAATTGGTTTTGGCATGATGGCCATCTTTTCCTCATCCCCTTGCTTCATCCTCTTTAAGCCCAAGATCAACTCTAATTCTGCCAATAGGATGGTGGCTTCAAAGGTTGAGAATAGGAAGGTGTGAGTGGAAGGGTGCCATATTTCAATTAAAGCTCCTATGGCAGCCCAATCAAGGTGGATTTGATCATAGTGTTTGGCATGGGTAATTAGACCAAGAAGGTGCCATCTTGCTAAGTACACCCTCATATCTGAAGAAAATTTGGAGAGAATAAGAGGCAGCCACTTAATCTTTGTGAATCTCCTGGCTCCTGGCACATTAGGATAGTCCTGCGAAAGATGGACATGGAAGAGAAGAAAATAGAGACAGACATGAGCATACAAAAGAAATATGAAGAAGCCGTTTGAAAGAGCAGTAGTTCGGAGAAGATATACAAGAAGGAACAGAGAATCAATCTTTACCTGATTCATGGAAATTCTATTGCTGATGTGCACATTGATCTCAGGAAGCCTGGGAGTGGAAGTTTTGGGCCTTTTGATCGCTCTCTCCATCTTCGGTCTACAGGAAGGGTTTGAGCGAGTGAACGGCTTGTGAGAAGAACACGAACAGCAGAAGCAGCAGCAGAGAGCAGAGCTCTGAAGGATTGCTTTGTTTGATTTGAGGAAGTGCCTTCCCCTTTATGGAAATCTGGAGGGGCTTAAGGCTGTTCGGAGTTGGAAGGTTGGTTGCCATTAGGACTGGGTTTTGCTTTCGATTTGGAGTCGGAAGCGGGTGGTTAATTAACGTCTTCTGTTGAGGCGTCAATTATTGAATTGACGACTGAACAAAGGTCGTGTTTTATTTAGCGCCCCTGGTGGGGTCGTCTTCTTCTTGAACGCTCGGTGCATTTAACGTCTTAATGAAGGGCGTGTTTTATGTTTTAACGCCCTAATGTCAGGCGCTTTTCATGCTTTTGACGCCTTTCCATCCAGTCGTGATTTTATTTGCTCACATGTTTGACTCTTCTATATACTTTAATGAGCTTAAGTGCTATTCTTTGGTTAATTACTTTTTAATTAAGCACTTATGATCATATCTTGAGGGTTATTTCTGATCATTGTTATTAAGGGCTAATGAGTTTTCAAGTGCAGAAGATTGCAGGTCCGAGATGCTTGGATCGCTCGTCGGAGTAACATCATTCTTGTCTTGTATTTGTTTCCTGTAAGCATTGTTACTATATGGTATCTACGCTATTATAGCATATCAAGGACCTTGTGGTTCTGATGAACCTGGAATTTGAGTTCCCCTTCATCAAAAATAGTGATAGTTCCAGGAGAGTTTTGATCACACGGATAGGCCGTTGAGTCATTCAAGGTCTGGGACGATGGTTCCGCTTTCTGGGTTGATGCGCGGACAAACGGGCTTCGGCTTAGTGTCAGCTCAGAGATCTGGATTCTTGACCAAATATAGATGGCTTGGCAATATTATCCTTGATTATTTTCTATTTTTAGTTTGTTTTATCTTTTTCTTTTTAGCCCAGCATGCATCATGTAGGACTTTGAGCTTCATGCTGAAAATCTTCATATTATGGTAATAATGAAGGTCACTCGCTCTTGATTGAGTTGACATGGGATATTCCATTCCAAATTGAGTACTTTATTCTCTCTGAAGCCGCTCAGGCTATTTCCTTGAAACTGTTCCTTTGCTGGATCTTCATCTCAATTCCCTTTATTTTTCTGCAAATCCACCTTGGTTGTAGCACGTCCACATTGGCTGGTAACCGCTCTCCAATGGTATCTCCCTGTCATGCCCACGTGCACATTTTATTTACTTAGTTTAGTCTCCTTTATCCAGCAAATCGATGCTTCCTTGGAATCACCCGGAGTTTGTTTCACTTTGAATCTTGGAAAGATTTCCGATGATTAGTGTCTGAGGCGTGTCACATCACACCTTGGCATCTACTTATCAGTTCACTCCACTTCATTCCGTTTGTTGCACTTTCTCTCCATTTCATCTCACTCCCTTGCAAAGCAGACGCCAAGGCGGGGCAGCTGTAGACACGCCAAAATTGACGCTTTGTTGATTGAATCTCATGTCACTATGTTAACGCCCCAAAGTGAACTTCAATATTTCTATAATATAAAGTTTTTCTATTTTTGTGATTCATTCTTGCATTTTGGTGATTCACGACTTTAGGAAGGGCGTGTTTTAAATAGTGACCTAATCTGGGGCGTGATTTTAAGAAAGGACGACCAAAGAAACGGGCGTCAATTCCTGGTATTTTACGAGTCCCTCTCTGATTGAAAATCAATGATTAACGTCCTTACTCAAGGCGTGTTTTTAATCAATGCCTTTGCTTCAGGCGTCTTTTTGTAATTTTCAAATAAAGAAGGTTTTATTACCCAAATTAAATCCAGGAAGTGACGCCCTGATCCTGGTCGTGTTTTGAATTAACGTCCTTGGACAGGTCGTCAATTGTTGAATTGACGTCCTTCTGTAGGTCGTGTCTCCCCTTTTCGTGTCCTTCTTGAACTCATCTTTCCTGGAGAGTTCCCTGCCTTTATTGGTCACCTTGCTCGATCTGGGAACTAGAGTCCTTGCCGTTGATAACCATTGCATGTTCTTATCTTCCGAATATGTGTCTATCTTTGATCGAAACCTTATAAAAGGACTCCCCGGTCGATCTCGCGCGAGTTTACAGAACACACAACACAGAGAGAACAGAGAGACAGAACATAGGGAGCACACAGCAGAGAGGAGTTTTTTTCTTCATCCGTGTGATTTCTTCATCGTCGTCCTCTGCTTCCTGCTGCTCTGTTGGTTCTCCCCTTTACTGTTTACAGGAACAGTGGGGTTTCTCTCTTTGTTTGTGTTTGCCTTCATCGCATCATCACGTCCATTGTTTTTTTTCTTCTTTTGCATTAGTACTGCATATCCTCCTCTCACCCTAATTCTCTAGGGGTTTTAAAACCAAAAAAGGTGCGCATGCTATATTCATATTTCATCATCCTATTGTTTATTTGGATTGATACTACACTCACTCTCGGCTGATCCATTTCTCTTTTATTTGTTTGTTCTTCGTTTCAAGGTAATCAACAAGGAAAACCCCCTTCATCGGCCGGCCGATAGAAGGTGGAGGAAGGAATTCACATCCATCCCGCATCCTATTATCACCAGGTATTCGCGATCATCTTTTCTTCTTATTGAGGTAACCCCTCTGACGATCACTCTCCTTATTAGCACCACGTGCTCTTTTACACCTTTTTTTTACTATTCTTCTTATTATTCTTCATATTCTTATAATCACTCTTATTTTCCCCTTTAATTAGTGGATTTTTCCATGATCCACAATGACCCGGGGACCATCACTCTCGGCAGACTTGTCTCGCGACTTGCATATACGATAAGGAGAGCTCTTGTACCTCTGTAAAAATGTCTTTCATAGCTTGTTATCAAGGAAATGTGGATGATTGTGTATTTTATTCCCACTTTCATGATATTGATCATACATATTCAACATGAATACGTCTCCTCCCCTGTGTCACAGCCATTACGCGGCGTCATCTCCTTTTACTGGCGAAAGAAATAAGGTGTTTGGATTCCTTTCGATGTAATGAATGTCAATTGTCACGTCCCGAGATTATACAGCGAAAATAATCGGGTACGCGAACAGCCGGTATGGTAAGCCTCGAGCAATCAATATAGTCAGAGCGCCATAACAATCACATAAAGCAATTGCACGATAATGAAATCAAACTCTCATCTTTATTTCATATCATATAAATGTAATCCAAATACACGAATATTCAACTTTTAATCTAGACTCAAATAAAAAAGAAAAAATTACATATAATGACTCAATCTAGACATATTTTGACAACTCTAGGTCTTCACTCGATTCCATATATCCCTTAGTCGCTCTCGGACCCGCTACTTGAGAAATCTGAATCTGACCCACTGGTACTTCCTGAAAAGATTGAAAAATAGGTAATGAGCACACTTGCCCAGTAGGTATCTTCGCATCAATATGATTGGCAATGTTAAAGTGATTAATATCTTTAGCTTTAAAGAAAAAGATAAATCATGTAAATACAATCAAACAGGGTGATTAAAACCAAGTAACAAGATATGATCAAGCTTGAGATATGAGAATATGAATTGATCAAGTATAGTCCAACAAGAATATAACAATGGCCTTTCATGAACAAGAATGTACTAGAAAGTCATGAAACAAGTAAGAATGTACTCTTCACTTAGTAGCAAGTACTTCGTGTATCAAGTCTGTGTGATTCGTGGATTTTCACTTATTTATAAAGAAAGTACTCCCAGCGTAATGCGACGCCAGTAGCATCATACCCCATACTTTATATAGTCAGTTTCCGACAATCAGTCGAGGGGACTAGCATAGAGCCCTTGAACACAATCAGTGCTCGAACCGCATCTTCAAGTATAAATCAATCTACTTTCACGTTTATAACAATAAAGTTTGGCCATGTAAGTAACAAGTTCAATAATGGTCTTTAAGATACAATATCAATAAAAGAATGCTCAAAATAGGAATATGAGGGTTCAAGAAAATGCATTAATAACTAGGTTATGCCATGAAAACAAATCGATAGTATAACGGTACATTTTTTAACTTTCACAATTTACTTAGGTATCTTTGAAATAATGTGACAAGTTCTAGATAATCAATTGGACTATCTAGGATCATAAGAATATTAACCCTTGGGTCAAACCTCGAGTTAACTGTACTCAAGAAAACAGCAGTCGTTTACTAGGCTGTTTAATAAATAAAGCGGTCTAGTTATGGACCGTTAAGGACAAGACTGTTTGATATTTAAAACAGATTATCTGGAATATTTAGCGGTCAAATGAGGAACCGTCTAGGATCCGTTAGCGGTCTAGTGAAGGTCTGCTGGTAGGCTCTGGCAGTCAACAAGAAGGCCGCTAAGTTCCACAAATATGAAATATCGGTATAAGTGCTTTCTAGACAATGGGTTTTAATGGTACAACCAACTCGGCGTCCTAGTGGGAATCCCAGGCTCGCGGAGAATTACGGAGGCCTTGAAACAAGATTTCCTAATCTGTTGGAAGGAATATCCAAATGAGAGGTTATTAAGTCTAAGATTGTATTCTTAATGTGCATGAGTGTAGCTAATGGTCATATACCGGAATATAGGCCATGTACTTTATGAAAATGACTCTATAGATGAGAAAAGAGATCATTAAAATAGTGATCAAGGTAAACCATGAATAATCTAACTTTTAGAAACATGTATTTATTTACAAAAATATATGATTTTGGCATAAATTAACTTATGTTTAAAATAATCCTAAGGACAATAAAGAACATGAAATCCATTGTTGTGACAGTAATAAGACCCATAGTAAGAATTAATACTTAAAACAGGCTTGGAACATAATTAACTAAGCATAGTATAAGTTTAATGGGCTGTTCTTTATTCAATCTCAGGTTGACAGAATTCAGAACTTTAGCGGTCTATTATAGAACCGTTTACATACTGTTAGCGATTTATCGTGAGGCCGTTAACCAAATCTAGCGGTCCACATTTAGGCCGTTTGGCTTGACAGAAACTAAACAATTGAACTAAATGATAATCCAAGACATATCATGTCTGAAAATCAACATATATTAAACTTCCACCAAGATAGAATGAAGAGTAGGCTAACAATATGCATAGGAACCATGTACTATGACAAGAGAATTAATTTAGTTCATTTAGGGCTTAAGAAATATGCATGTATGCTACACTAGTTGCATAAATCCTATTAAAACATGAAATTCTCCGTACACAATGCATGAAATCAAGTGCAACAAGAAGGCTTTTAATCCTAGAATAATTTTTTAGCCGTTCATGAGATGACCTACCTCTGGAAACACCTCTAGACTTTGAATTTCGAACTGGAAGTCAACCCTAATTTTGCACTTCATGTGATAAATCAGAAACTTCACGTCCTAATAACTCTTGATTCTCTTGACCTAAAGATGTGAAATTTGGAGGGTAAGAAGATGATACTAAGGGGAACAGAAAGTTCTAAAGACACAACTTCTAAATACCTCATTTTGGGTCCCTAATTTTATGAGCTTCACCACACCGTTGCACAGTCTCCTAGGTCATTGATGTGAAATCAACAACTTTGGATACCTCTAACTCTCGGTGTGCTTGATCTCCTAGAAAGAAATTTTAGGAGGAGTTAGATCTATATAGTGTGAACAAAAACCTCTGGAGAACCTACCTAAAATAATGCTTCATTACCTTAGTTCCACGCGAGCCAAATGTAAGAGTCGCGCAAGTTAAAGCTAGGGTCTATTTATAGGGTTTTGCTAGAGTTTCGTATATTACATCAATTCTAGAGTCCCTAGTTGGTACAATCTCAACTTCTGAGAGTCCTTAAAATATTTACTAGACCTCCCATCTCGATCTCTTAGGAGATAGACGTTAAAAATCCAATCTTTTTGCTCTTTCTTCAACTCACGGAACTGATAGAACGTACGGTCTAAGACTGGACCACCAATTATCCCTTTACGATTTTACGATAGACCGCTATTATCATTGGGCGTCAAATTTGTAATTAATTTAAACTCTTTTATTCATTTATCTACTTAATTATGTAAATAGGGAGTATTTATCCTTATATCCCGTGAATAAGCTAATTAACCTTCTAGAATATGGGCCAAACTTCATGGGCTTTGTCCTTAAGTCCTTTGGACTTTATTTAAATAGGCTTGGTTAATTGATTATCATACTTGGGCCTTAATAATAATTTATTTAACCCATAAATTCATTTGTTAACCCATTTTGGTCTTTATAAATTCCTAGAAAAGTCTTAAATACTTCAGAAATATTCTATAAAATTTTCGGGGCATTACACCAATCGCTTACAGTCGGTGGGGATCTCGTCCAGTACTCGATTCCTCATATCACCTGGTACCTTCCCGCACGCTAGTCTCTCTCCTTCCTTCCTTTCCTCGCCCGAGGCCCTCAATGTTCGCATTGTCGGTTAGCACGGAATTCCATTTTGGGCCCTCGGCACATCTTCTTCTGGAACCCAACAAAGCAAAGAGAGAGCTATGGGGGTGTCGAATCCGTTGTTCTCCTATTTCTTTCCCATGCCGTTCCGAAAAAAGAGCGAAAGAAAAGGGAGAGAGAGGACTCCAAAAACAACAACAACAAAACACAACACGAAAATAACTGCACATCACTACAGTTAATTGTTTTTCATCACAGCAGTTTCTAACATATTCTTATATTGTTCTGCGATCAAAATTTTAATAACACATTCATCTCCCTCAGGATTAATCCAGCGATTTACTGGGCAACAAGTGATACCAAAGTCTAGGCTCTCACTGTTTTTAAAGATCTCACGATCTGAGGGCAAAAGCTCGTAAATGGTTGTAAGAATAGAAAGTTACTCTGTTGATTGTCTTCCATTGTTCAGCAGCCTTGACTTTCTTTTTTGGAAGATCCAAATGGAGCTCTTCCTTAAGAGTCAAAACTATGAACTGTGGGAGATAGTTGAGGAGGAAGACCTCTCTGTCACCCAATCCAAAGAGAACTGGACAGACACTGAAAAATATAATCTCTCTCTGAATGCCAGGGCAAAACACTTCCTTTATTGTGGACTCTCCAAGGAAGTGGTCTACAAATTAAATTAAAGTCTCAGCCTGCACCACAGCTCAAGATATATGGAATACACTGAAACTGGAGTACGAAGAGTCTGCCTCCCATACGCCACAAGCAAAATCAAATAAGAAGGCTAAAGACCATACAGAATCTGATAAGGTATGTATCTCCAATTTTATCTTTGATTCTGATTTTAGTAATGTTGAAAATGCATCAGGAGAACTTAACCTCTCGAAGGAAGAAATACTAGGAGAAAACATTAATGTTAATTTTGGGAAAACTGAGGTAAGTTCTCATCCTCACTTTGATGCATACAACGTTAACAGCATGCATACACTTTATAGTACTTTGTCTATACATGCATGCATTTTGAGTCTAAATGATTATGCATTACATACCCACATATGTAGTAGGCCAATCCCTGCGTCCTTCTTCTGGTGGGGTGGTTTGTCATGGACTCGGTTGGACTGGGCCGTAACGTGTCTAGTGATATTGGGCAGCACCGAGCCCGGTGAACATTCCCCTCCATAATTTCAATCATTGGAATTACACGATACATTTGGAGTCAGTCATTTTCAAGTGCACTATTAACCGCCCCAACTTTCTCACTTACAGACTTCGGATGATGAGGAGAGGCATGGGTACAATGTTTTTCCCTCTAAATTTTCCCATCCAACAATCATCGCTTTTGAAAATGAGGAAGGGGATGGTGGGGAAGAGGGGGGAGGACTATACTACCCTTCATTCCCCTTTTCCATGCCATAAAATTAAAATCACTGACTTTTCCGTAAACTCAAACCCCAAAAATTTATCGAGCAATAAAATTCTCCCCATGAAATTTTTCTTGTTAATTTTTTGTCATGATAAATCTATGGCTATGGGTAAATCATGTCGAAACCTGGTTTTGATGGAATCATCTTCTTTGAAGCATAAAATTTCCAAGCATGCACTGCACTAGAGTTATCATGCAAACACAAACTTTAAGAATATGAAAAGTTAGCAGTTAACGGACCTAAAATATAAGAAAGCTACTGAAATCTACATTCTCTTTCAAGCAGTTGAAGGGTGGGTGCGCCAGTCAGTAATGCCAGCGATGTCGGCAGGCAAGAACGGAACCGTTCCCTGTTTCTAAACCCCCACCCCCTCATTTAAGCAAACCCCATCCGTCTCTCTACTCTCATCTCTTCTCTCCCTTTCATCACCACCCCTCGTGAACTAGCTAGCGCAGCACAGAAGGGCCAAGCTGTAGTCTTTAAATACGAGCTCCTGCAGGCTCCCCCTCACCTCACCTCACCACACAGGAGAGGAAGCAGCAGCACGCACCCCCTGCGCACGCCTTCCACCTTCTCCTACCCTCTCGTCACAACCACCCTCTCCCCACCAGCACCTCTCTCCCTTCAGACGGATCTTTAATTTCCTCGTCAGCTGATCAGGAGAGATGGCGAGGATCGCCACGTCTCGATTCCTGAAGCTCGCTTACCGCTACATCCTCAACCACCTCCTGGGCTTCCTGCTCGTTGTAACCCTAATCGCCACCCTCCTGGATGTCCTCACCATGAGACACCACGACTTCGCCACGCTGTCCGCCTCGCTGCGGGCCGTCGAACCCCTACGGGCCTTCCTCTACGCCCTCCCCGCCGTGCTCGCCGCCACCATCCACTGCATGAAGCGGCCGCGGCCGGTGTACCTGGTGGACTTCGCCTGCTACAAGCCGCCGGAGGTGTGGCGTTTCCCTTTCGCCAAGTTCATGCACCACTCCCGCCACTTCCCCGGCTTCGAGCCGAGCAGCCTGGAGTTCCAGCGCCGGATCCTGGAGCGGTCGGGGCTGAGCGACGACACGTCCCTGCCTCCCGCCCACCACGTGATCCCCTTCAACTCCACCATGGCGGCGTCCAGGGAGGAGTCCGAGATTGTCATCTTCTCCGTCATCGACGAGCTCTTCTCCCGGACGCGGGTGAAGCCCCGGGACGTCGAAATCCTCGTCGTCAACTGCAGCCTCTTCTCCCCCACGCCCTCCCTGTCCGCCATGATCGTGAACAGGTACAGGATGCGGAGCAACGTCCGCAGCTTCAACCTGGGGGGGATGGGGTGCAGCGCGGGGCTCATCTCCATCGACCTGGCCAAAGACCAGCTGCGGGCGCACCCGGGCGCGCGCGCCCTCGTGGTGACCACCGAGATCATCACCCAGTACTGGTACACGGGCAACCAGCGCCCCATGCTGGTGGCCAACTGCCTCTTCCGCATGGGCGGCGCCGCGGTGCTTCTCTCCAACCGGCGCGACGACGGGCGGCGGGCCAAGTACCGCCTCCTGCACGTCGTGCGCACCCACATGGGCGCCGACGACCGGGCCCACCGGTGCGTGTACCAGCATGAGGACGCGCATGGGAAGGTGGGCGTCTCGCTGTCTAAGGAACTGATGGAGATCGCCGGCAGCGCGCTGCGCGCCAACATCACGGCCATCGGCCCGCTGGTGCTGCCCATCTCCGAGCAGCTCCTCTTCCTGCTCAACCTCGTGGGGAGGAAGCTCGTCAACCCAAAGTGGCGGCTGTACGTGCCCGACTTCACCCTGGCGTTCGAGCACTTCTGCGTCCACGCCGGGGGGAGGGCCGTCATCGAGGTGTTGAGCAAGAAGCTGCGGCTGTCGGCGGAGATGGTGGAGCCGTCGCGAATGACGCTGCACCGCTTCGGCAACACGTCGTCGTCGTCGCCCTGGTACGAGCTGAGCTACGTCGAGGCCAAGGGCCGCATGAGGAAGGGCGACCGTGTCTGGCAGATCGGCCTCGGCAGCGGGTTCAAGTGCAACAGCGCCGTCTGGAGGTGCCTGCGCGACGTGGATAAGGCCGGCAACGAGGGGGCCTGGTCCGGCTGCATCGACCACTACCCCGTCTACACACCGGAGGTGGACCATTAATTAGCTATATATATATATAGTTATAAATTAATTAGCCTCTTCGTCCTGCCGCGCAGGCTGCATGCAGTCCCCTCTTCCTCCTTAGACAGAGAGAAGATGCATGGTTGCAGCGCGGCCGGACAACAGGTAGTCGTCTCCCCCAACTGGCCGGGCCGGGGTTTGAGTGTACGTGTCCTTGTGTTACGTTGGTGCATGCGTGTGTGTGTGTGTGTGTGTGTGTTCTTCGGAGCAGGCGGCATGCATCGTGTGCCTGCCGCGGGTCAAAGCTAGGGTTTTTTCTTATTCTTCGTTTGTTGCAGTGTGATTGTTTCCAGATAGATGGATGATGGTAATCAATTATCAATTATATATATATGGCCGTGTTCTCTTGCTGCCCCCAGTGGACAGAATTAATTAATATATATATATATATATATTAAGTGTGAGCAAAAGCCTAGATCTGTCAAAGTGAGGGAGGCATAGTTAGACGTTTGAACAACGTCAATATATATTGGGCATGGTTTTTCTCTCTAGAACTTGGGTTCTGGATCAGAGCTAGCTAGTGATCTTGGTTAATTAGTACACTTGCAATTGGTTGCAACCCACACAACCACACGTACAAATTAATGATCACGTACGGCTAATTCTTTTGACGTACAGACTTGTCTATATATATTAAGAACGTACGTAACTAGCTAGGTGGCAATTGCAATTGTGGTTATGATAATGCCAAAGATTAAGATTGATCGATCCCAGGGGTAAGGTTAGCTTAAACCATGCAATATGGAGTTGGTTTATGTTGATCTTTAACAAAAATGATCATGACGATTAAGATTTGTAATTACAAAGGGGACATTAATTAATGAAGGTTGTGTTTGTGACATCTCCCGTTTGAAAGTATACGTACGTACTTTTAAATGCCTACTAATTAATTTTAGCTCGATCAATTATTAATTATATTAGATGATCCAATTATATATATAGTTGTAGAGGCATAAAATTAATGAGGGCTCTAGCTTAATAAATAATCTCATATCTGTTATCAAAACGATTTAATGATACACTTACATGGTCAGTCTTCACCCCTTAATTAATCTCACAAGTGTTTTACAAAACTCTACCTGATCCACTCTAGCTAGAGAGAACACCTCTCAGAAGCCTGTAAAAATACTTTCACAATTAATATTGACACCACCTATGAGAACCTCAGTCCACTCATGCTCTCACAGCTAGCTTTCACATGTAGGGCTTAATTTGTTGATAATATATATAAGATAGGGGCCTCCAATAATCACACATCATCAATATTGTTGAGAAAATAATCATGCACACTTATAATAAAGACGACTAATCTTCACTTCTTAACCTAGCTAGCTAAGAGGTACTCTTAAAAGTACAAAACTTGAACTAACTCTATTACCAGAACAACACACAATAGCCATGAAAATCTTTCCACAACAATAGCTAGCCCTAATTAATTAATTTACCTCTTTTTATTTCAAATTTAAAAAAATAGATTGGATTAAAAATAGAGTTGTCAGAGAAATTATACTTTTTTGTAACTATTAAGATCAATTGGAATCATTTTTCTTCGATTTTTTTTTATGTTAAAAACAAACATCAAGGATAACTTTCAACCAAAAGCAATTCACCGCGTGCCCGTTGGGCCCTTAACTTACGGATCGCGGCCTGTCAAGTTCCATTCAACAACAATCAAATCTAGAAGATATTCTCATCATATGCTCAATTCCTGTTCACGTCAGAGGAGATAACATTAAAAGCGCATGTTACTGGCTATAAGGATATAAAATTAAGCGGAAAATTCTATATATATACATTATCTTCTTATCTTTAAGAAACTAACCCCCAACATCCCTAAAATCTTCGCAATCTTAACCCTGTCACCCGGCCCGTATCGTCGTCAATCAACTGTTTAACTTTAATATATCTCCTAGATATATGCATGGTTTAAACGTTAAGAACATCGGAACATTCACAATCAGAAAAGGCGGTATTTCGTACGGTCCACTTCTGTCTAAAATCCGTCTGAAAATCTGTCAGAAAATACTTTTGTAACAGATTTCAGACGGAATGCGGCCGTCACATATTCTTGTTCAGAAATTTCAGACAGTTTAATTTTCCGTCAAAAATACCGTCTGAAATTTTAGACTAATTATTTTTCGTCAGTATTTCCGTCAGAAAGTACAATTTTCGGACAGATATACGTTCAGTCGCATATTTCGTCTGAAATTTCATACGAGATATTTTCCGTCAGTAATTCCGCCTGAATACGTTTCCATCTGAAATTTCAGATGGAATAATTACCGTGTGAAATACCGTCTCACTTTTCTATCTCAATAACGGTCAGAAACGGAGTCTGAAATTTCAGACGGAATGTTTACCGTGTGAAATACCGTCTCAAATTTCCATGGCAATTACGGTGAGAAGGAGCGTCTGAAATTTCAGACGGAACGATATTTGTGTGAAATACCGTTTGAAACGAACCGTGATTACATCGTCTGGAATTTCAGACGGCTAAAATTTTGTCTCAAATGCCGTTTGTGATTTCAGACGGATCCGTATGAAAATCCGTCTGAAATATCACAATTCATTTTTTTAAACCTAATATTATTATAAAAAACCTGTAAAAACATATACACCGAAATAAAAAGCCTGGTGATCAAATAAACACCACCGAAAATAAAAACTCAACACCCTGTTGATCAAATAAACACCACCAAAAAAAAACTCAACACCATGCTGATCAAATCACCACCGAAAAAAAAAACACATCACCCTACTGATCATCAACCTACAGTAAAAAAAACACAATAAACTCAAGAAATATCCGGCACATCGTCCATATCCTCCTCCATGCCCTGCTCATCTCCTCTGTCGCCGCCCGCAGAAGGATCCTCTTACATTAAAAAAATAATAACATAGATAAAAAAATTAGTACAAAGATAAATTAGCATAAATTGAAATCAAACATATCAAATTGATAACTGCATAGATTTTGTAGACCAACTAACCTAGCTGTCATCAGTATTTTAAATTAATTACATTTGGAGAATGCAATTATGAGCGTCGAGCTCAAACCGTGTCGATTTGGATTCCGTCAGTTCTGACAAGTCACTTTCATCTCCTAGGTCGTGTTGGAATGATCGGCACGCCGATCCGATCGGTATTTCAGATTTTAGACCCCCGGACCCGACTTGGGAGAAATTTAAAGTGTATTTAGAAAATGCACTTTTGAGCGCTGGGGCCAAATCGCGTATCCGATTGTGATTCCGTCAGTTCTGACAAGTCACTGTCATCTTCAAGATCGTGTTGGAACAACTGGCACGCCGATCCGACTGGTATTTCAGATTTTAGACCCCCAGACCCGACTTGGGAAAAATTTAAACTAAGTGTATTTAGAAAATACACTTTTGAGCGCTGGGGCCAAACCGGATATCCGATTTAGATTCCGTCAGTTCTGACAAGTCATTTTCATCTCCTAGGAACAGCAGGAACAATCAGCACGCTGATCCGACCTGTATTTCAGATTTTAGACCCCTGGACCCGACTTGGGAGAAATTTAAACTAAGTCTATTTAGAAAATACACTTTTGAGCGCTAGGGCCAAACCGGGTATCCAATTTGGATTCCGTCAGTTCTGACAAGTCACTGTCATCTCCCAGGTCGTGTTGGAACGATCGGCATGCTGGTCAGACAGATATTTCACATTTTAGACCCTCGGACCTGACTTGGGAAAAATTTAAACTAAGTGTATTTAGAAAATACACTTTTGAGCGCTGGGGCCAAACCGAGTATCCAATTTGGATTCCGTCAGTTCTGACAAGTCACTTTCTTATTATCTGACCTTTGTATGTGCTTCATGTAAGCGGCTGGATCGGTGTGTTCTTTTTGATTCTTGGGTTCTATGGTGGACTTCTAGGCTTTTCTCTCAGCCACAGGGCTTATTGACGCGTGGTTCAGAGGTAACTCTTTTAGACCTCCGGATGAACAATCAATAGCCAGCAAGGCCAATCAGCAGGTTAAGAAATCAGCGGCACCAGATCAAGCTGATCTGTCAAGAAATCAATAGTCAGCAGATGTTCCATTTTCAGAAACATTTTATTTATTCTTCCTAGATCCCATTAATATCATTTTCTTCTTCTCAACTTTCTTTCAATTCCTCAATGGCTCAACATGCAACTAAGTTTTTATGACAAGGGGTTAGGAAATTTATGTTTGACATCTGGGTGACATAGTGCATAACTGCATATCTCTTCAGTCTGTTCTAGAGTATGACTGAAGATGGTCTGAACCATGTTGAGTGGTGATAGGCAGATCTAAAGGGGAGGGGTAAATAGATCAGCCCCTTTTTTCTCTTCTTTGCGAAAATAAAAACTATGACTACCACAGTAGATAAAGAGACAGATATTGGTTACTATCTGAACAACTAGATGCACACATGATGCCAGAAAGCGGTCCTATCAAGTTTCTATCGTTGGAACAAGAGAGAAGATAAACCACAAGACAAGATCTTTAAGGTGGTTCAATCTCAATCTAGAGACCTACGTCCACCCCTCACACAACACAGTGAGGCTTCATTAGTGCCAAAGCACAACCGCTGATTCACAGCTTCTAACAGAGAGATACACTCTCACACTCCGCTGTCACACAGCTTGTAACTGAGAGATACACTTTCACACTCCGCTGACACACAGCTTGAACAGAGAGATACACTCTCACACTCCGCTGACACATAGCTTGAGGGATCACAACCCAAACCACACAGACAGGTGAACACACCTTCTGTCTTCCTACACGCAGGTAGGGATCTAATGATAAGAAGTTTGTTTAGAAGAAAAGCAAACAAAAGATGAAATGGCCAAACAGAGTATCGTAATGAAAGCGCTATGACAAAAAAGTCTTCTGTCTGGGAATGAGCTTGAGAGAGCCTTGGTTATCTTCTTCTTGTTGAATCTTCATAGCAGCCACTGAAAATGTCTTTTCGTCGTAAGGAAGAGAAAGTGTCTTCTTCTAGGTTCACTCACGCCGGCAGCATCAGGATGAAGAGTAGCTTGGACAGCAAGCTTTTTCCTTCTTCATTTTCTCCTCAGCACTCTTCTCCGTCATGCTGTTTTTCTCAAGCTCTAGCTCATGCTCCTCATCTCTTGGTTATATTGGATGACACCAACGTTGTTCTTTTTTACAAGCAACACCCAGAATGTAACATCCACATTATTTGATCTGCATCCACTTGTACAGTTGACTCAATTCTTGTCAGTTTCGCAAGAATGTTGGTAGGTAGGAGACCATAGCAGCAAGGGTATGATTTTCTTCAGATAATATCTCTGGCAAATCTTAGTCTTCTGACACCGAAGCAATCTGACGGCTTTTTCCAGAGCAAACGGATCCTCTGGATTAAATTCCGGATCTTAAAATCAGCTTCCGTCGGATTCAGATCCGTTCTGGTCGAACCAAGTGTGTCGACACTTCCCTGACAGTGTGTCGAGATAGTCCTTTGAAAAATCTTATAGACAGCTTCTGCTGGTTTCAAACATGTTCTGGTTGAACGTTGATGTGTCGACACTTTACCCCCAACGTGTCGAGACATCCCTGTGAAGTTCTTGAAGAACCATGGCTGATGAGTCGAAACAACACTAGACGGTGTCGAGACATGTGAGCCATGTGCAGAGATGTTGAATAAGGTGTCGAGACAGAAGCGCTTTGTGCAGAGATTATCTCAAGAATGTGTCGACACTTTACCCCCAGTGTGTCGAGACATCGGTGAGTCCAGATACTTAGTTAGAACGGCTTTAGCTTGAATACTTTTGGATGTGTCGACACGTTCTGTTAAGCCAGAGCTAAAGTTATTTGGAAATTCAGCATAATCTCTTCCGGATGTGTCGAGACATCACAGGGCCGTGTCGAGACATTACTTAGTGAGATTCTCCTGCACTTGCTTAAATAATTCACCAAGCCAGAAATAGGTTAGATAATTCTCAACATCTATTAATGATTTATGATTTGTTATCATCAAAACCAGGGGACACAACAAACCATGGCTTTTATATCTCTTCATGTCTCAACAATCTTGGGTTGTAGGGAGAATTCAGAACCTCAGGGGATCACTGCTTAAATTGGTTGAGATAGTAGAAATATATCTTAAGTATTTTACATTTAGGACCCCCGAACCCCAGATTTTCTCAATTCTTCTAAACTAAGTGAGTAATAAAAGTTTGAGCAAACCATATTTGCAACAAATAATATGACTTAAACATTTGAGAAAGTAAGAGAATAGAACCAAGCCCATTTGACTTACTCATCACATTCATTTGGCATGATTGGAAAAGAAGATAAGCAAGTATTGAAGATAAACAAAACTCCTTTTTGTTTTGAAGCATGTTGTAGAGTCAACCCCAACCCAATTTTTGTTTTTAATTAAATAACCAGTCTGATATAGCATTCACTTTTTGACTCAAGGAAACACGTTGTTTAGACGCCAGAGTCCCTGGCTACTCAGTGTAGCTTATCTTTCTGAATTCTTTTGAACAGAGGTGACTTTCCTCATCATGACTAGATTAACCTTTCATTTCATTGATGAAGGATCTAATTTGTCTGAAGAGAAGTCATTGCTCTGAGATTATAGCAACATGGTTTTTAGAGGCGTATTCTCTAATAGACTTCAAGATGGAAATATGTTTAAAGACAGTAAATGCCAAATCATTTCAAAAGCCAAGGAGCCAAGTTGCAGCGAAGTTTCAAACGCAGGGGCAAGGGTTATTTTCAAGACTTAAGAAATGTTTCAATCCTATTATGAATGCAAGTTTGGTAAAACTCAATGTAATGTTTCACGAAAATGAGGATTATAAACAGGAAATCATTTCTTTAACAGGAGTAATACAACAAAACCCATTCGAGGTTGTATAGATGAATGAAAATTTTCTCAACTCCCCCTCACTTGATGCTTGGTGAAAAGTAAAGGTTCAGAGCCAAGCGATGTGAGGTGGAAATGAAGGAAGTAGTGAAAAGAGGGAGTCAATGAAATCTCCATTTGTTCTTCAAAACCAAGGCAGCAATTACACAGTCTCGACACATGACATGAAGGTGTCGATATGAACACAGTTTCTGAGCTATATGTCTTGACACATATCGATGAGGAGTCGACCTGTTCAACAGGCATTGTTCAGCATGTCTCGACACATATCAGCACACCAAACTATTCCCTGCTAGCTTCTGTGATTCTTCATTTCTGACAGACCCCTGCCATCTTTTACTGCCAATGCCTCTGACTATGTTCTTTCAGACTGTCATTCAAGAAGGGTTTTACCTTTTGCAGCCACTGAGAAATGATTGATTGGATGCTAAAGCTTTAAACATGCTTATGCACTGGAGATCAACAATGCAGATAGCAATGCATAATTCTGACTCATGGTACTTGGCGGAGGCCTATCCTCACGCATGAGGAGAGTTTCTTGACGGACGTAACCTGTCATTTCACTTCTCAACATTTGATATACCATGCAGTCACAAGATGATGTTCAATTAAAGACATTTATAAGGACAAGCAAGCTCCCCCTGAATGTGATCATCATTCCAGGCAAGGTTCATACACCAAATGGACCAGATCTAAATCAATTCAGATATGCTTGTTTCAATCATGGTAAAGACAAGTAAGCAGATCATTAAGGAGGAATTGATAGCTCAAACCTGAGTGGACTGAGGTCTGCACAGACCAAGCTCTCTCCTTAGAGTTGTGAACCTGTCATTGCTTAAGGGTTTTGTGAAGATGTCTGCAATCTGATTTTCTGAGTCTACAAAATGGAGCTCAAAGTGATTTTTGGGAACTTCATCCCTTATAAAGTGATGCCTAATTTCAATGTGTTTAGTCCTAGAGTGCATGACTGGATTTTTTGCAAGATTTATAGCACTTGTGTTATCACACAGAATGGGTACACAATCAAGATCTATTAGATAGTCTTGGAGTTGATGTTTGATCCACAGTACTTGGCTGCCACAACTCCCTGCAGCAACATATTCTGCTTCTGCAGTTGAGAGTGCAACCAAGTGTTGTTTCTTGGAAGCCCAAGAAACCAAACACCCACTAAGAAATTGGCAATAGCCACTAGTGCTCTTGCGGTCCAGTTTGCATCCTGCATAATCTGCATCTGAATATGAAATAAGTGAACGTTCACAAGATGCAGGATACCATAGTCCCAATTCTTGAGTGCCAGCAAGGTATCTAAAGATACGCTTGACAGCAGTCAAGTGGGACTCTCTAGAATTAGACTGAAATATAGCACAAAGACAAGCACTAAATTGAATGTCTGGTCTAGATGCAGTTAGATAGAGCAATGATCCAATCATACCTCTGTATCTCTTCGCATCTACAAGAATACCTTGTTCATCTGCATCTAGTGAAGTGGCAGTCCCCATTGGAGTTTTTAAAGGCTTACAGTTGGTCAGATCAAACTTTTTCAGTAACTCCTTCGCATACTTGGCTTGGTTGATAAAACAGCCCTCATTGCTTTGACTAATCTACAGGCCAAGAAAGAATTGAAGCTCACCCATTGGGATCATTTCAAATTCATTGGTCATGAGTTTAGTAAACTCCTCACACATTTGAGGTTTAGTGGACCCAAACACTATGTCATCCACATAAATTTGAACTATCAAGATGTCTTTACCTTGTTTCTTGGTGAATAGTGTCTGATCTACATTACCTCTTGAATACCCTTGTTTGGTGAGATATGAACTTAGCATGTCGTACCAAGCTCTAGGTGCCTGCTTCAAGCCATACAGGGCCCTGTCCAACTTATAAACATGATCTTTGAAATATGTGCATTCAAAACCGGAGGGTTTCTCTACATAGACTTCTTCTTTAATAAGACCATTAAGAAAAGCACTCTTAACATCCATTGGCTGCAGTTTGATCTTATGAGAACATGCAAATGCTAGCAAAATTCTAATGGCCTCAAGTCTAGCAACAGGAGTAAAAGATTCATCATAATCTATGCCAAATTCTTGATTATACCCTGGAGCCACCAGTCTAGATTTATTTCTTACTATCTTTCCATCTTCACTTAGCTTATTTCTGAACACTCATTTTCTTCCTATGATAGATTTTTCTTTAGGCCTTGGAACAAGATGCCATACTTTATTTCTTTCAAACTGGTTTAACTCATCGTGCATGGAATTGATCCAGTTTTCATCTTTTAGGGCTTCTACAACATTTTTGGGTTCAATTTGAGACACAAGAGCAAGTTGTTCAATTTCATCCATAATTTTGAAATGAGACCTAGTTTTGGTGCGGTCATGCAGATTACCTAAGATATTTTCCAACGGATGATCTTTCAACACTCTTAGATTAGGTTGAGCATTACCTTCATCTGCTTCGGTGACTGGAGTATTAGTTGGTTCTCCTTGGTCCTCATTTGCTTGGATTTATTCTTGTGGAAGTTCCTCTCTTCCTCTTATGTTTAGGAATTCCCCATCATCATCTTCCCTGCAAGGGTTGTTATGATCAATCTCATCGAAAGTGATGTGAGGGGATTCTTCTACACAAAGGGTCCTAACATTGTAGACTCTATAAGCTCTAGACTTGTCAGAGTATCCAAGAAATATCCCTTCTTCACTCTTGGGCTCAAACTTATCCAGAACTCTTTTGTCATTGTTATGAACAAAACACTTTGACCCGAACACCTTCATGTGAAAGAGAGATGGCTTTTTACCTTTCAACAGCTCATATGGAGTCATTTTGGTGAGGGGTCTTACCATTGACCTGTTGATGATATAGCATGCAGTGTTTACCGCTTCAGCCCAAAATCTCCTAGGTAGATGCCTTTCAGCAAGCATTGTGCGTGCCATTTCTATGAGAATTCTGTTCTTCCTCTCAACTACCCCATTTTGCTCAGGAGTTCATGGTGATGAAAACTTGTGAATTATTCCTTCAGTCCTACACAAATGTTTAAAGTCAGCATTGTCGAATTCACCATGATCTAAAATAATGTTGGAAATTTTAAACTTACCATCTTGCTTCACTTGCATATACAGTGCCTGAAACTCTTTAAAGGCATTATTTTATGTGCAAGATAGAATACCAAAGTGAATCTAGTAAAATCATCCACCAAGAAATAATCATATCTTTTACCACTTAATCTAGCTGTTTTGGTTCGGCCAAACAAGTCCATATGGATTAGTTCAAGTGGTTTAGATGATGAGTTTTCAGTTCTGCTTTTGAATGACTTTCTAGTCTATTTTTCTTGAGCACATGCATCACAAATCTTAGTGTTTAGTTTGAATTTGATTTCAGGCAGACCTTTGACAATTAAATACTTTACCAATTTATGAAGAGTGTTGTAACTAACATGTCCTAGTCTGCGATGCCACAAACAGGCCAATTCAGATTTTGATGCAGCAAGATAAAGATTTATGTGAGCAGGGTCATCTAAGTCAATCATGTACACGTTATTGACTCTTTTGTCTAAAAACATGGTTTCCTTTGAATTTGGTTGCAAGATTTTACATTCATTAGAGTCAAAAACTACAGTATGACCTTTATCACAAAGTTGACTAATGCTCAGCAAGTTGTACTCCAGACCATCAACAAGTAATATTATCAATTGAGTTGGAGGGGTTCTTACCAACTTTACCTGAACCAATGATCTTTCCTTTATTGTTTCCTCCAAATGTGACATGTCCAGCTTCCTTTTCAACCAGGAGACAGGATTTTATTTTTTCTCCAGTCATGTGTCTTGAGCAGCCACTGTCAAGATACCAACGGTTATGCACGACTGTAAGACACTCCAGCACAAGGAATTAAGTGACAATGTTTGGAACCCAAGGACAGTTGGGTCCCAATAGTTTCTTCATTTCAGCAAAGCAAGATAAGATAGACTTCAAAATCCAAACTTTCTTAGCATTGTTGCTTTGTTTGGTGTTCTAATTTTTCTTCTCTTTAGTCTTTTGGACTTTGTGAGTTTTGGAAGTGGTGAAAAAGGACTGTTGATTGGTCCATATGTTCCAGTTTGTTGGTCTAGATAAGTAGGAAGTGTCATATTGCCTAGGTCGTTGGGGTTGAGTGAACCTATGACCATAGGGAGCATTATTACTCCTTACCCATGGAGGTGTCGTTTTGTAGAAGGCAAAGTCTCGACCTGTCCACTGTTCAGTCTGTCTATAACTGTTTCTAGATGGTGGATGTACATGTCGACCTTCTGTAAGGAAATTGTCGACCTGTTGGTGCAAGCCTGGAATTTTGTTGGGCATTTGACCTGGTGGGTGTCGACCTATTCCATGGAGTGTCCCGACCTGTTTTAACATTATAATTGTCTCTTCCTCTGTGATGTGCAGGCTGAGGCTTGGACGATTGTCGACCTGTTTGGGGTTGTTTGTGAACCTTTTTGGGTTGTTGGAAAATTTGTTAATTGGATCTCATATCTTCTCTTTTCCTTTGTTTTCAATGTTTTCTTGGTCTGTTGATTTGGAGGTAGATGCTTCGGAAGATGAGACAAATGAGGTGATTTTTAGCCCAAATATTTTCTTTTTGGTAGGCTCATATCCTAGCCCTTCTCTGTTGAAGTTAATTTTGGTTCCTAGCAGGGCATGCAAGTTTTCACTCCCGTCAACAAATTTTTCAAGAGCGGTTTATTTATCTGCTTGGTCCCCTTGAAGTTTCTCATTTTCTTTCAACAGTTGAGAGTTGACCTGTTTAAAAGCTTCAACCTTTTCATTACACAAATTATTGTCCTTTGCATAGCTTTGCATTTTTAATTTTAATTCATCAATTTCATCTCTTAGCCTTTCATTTTCATCTTCCAAATCTCTCATTTCTTTTCTTCCTTCCTCAAGATTTTCATTCATTTTTCTTAAATCTTCAATTTCATTTTCTAGAAGGATTATCTTTTCATTGAGAGCTTTGTCATGCCCACAGGATTCAACCTTCTTTTTTAAAGTTTTATTTTCTTTTCTGTATACTTCATATTTGTTCATCAGTTCAACGTAAGCTTCTTCCCAATCATCAATGGAGAAATGCTCAAAGGGAGAGCTCACCTCACTGTCATTTTCTCCTTTGGCCATTAGGCAGAGATCATATTGTTCCTCTTTAGAGGAGTTGTCTTCAGTTTCTTCTTCATCACTCCAAGTGCACACCATGGCCTGCTTCTTCTTGTTCTTCCACCTGGGCATAACTTTCTTAGCTTCTTCAGGACATTCAGACTTGATGTGTCCTGGTTTCCTACAAGAGTAACATACAAGCTTTTCAGATTTTTTAAAAATTTTCAGGTCTTGGCCTAAAACCTCTTCTTACCTGGGGCTTCTTCTTGGTAAAGCATGTACCTTCCTTAAAAAGTTTCTGAACTTTCTTGTCAATAGGGCAACTTCATCTTCTTCAGTGTTGTTGCTTGAATGCTCATCATCAGATAGTTCCTTGGTGCTTGGTCCAGCTTTAAGAGCCATGGGCTTCTTTTTACTTACAGCAGTTTCTTTGTTCTTCATATTCATCTCATAGGTCATCAGGGACCCTATGAGTTTCTCTACTTTGATGGTGGTTAGGTCCTTTGATTCTTCAACCACAGTGGCCTTTGTATGCCAAATAGGAGTTAGTGATTTGAGTATCTTTCTTACTATCTCCTGCTCAGTGTATGTCTTACCTAGCTCAGTCAAGCCATTAGTGAGCGAGGTTAGCCTAGCATACATGTCCGAAATGGACTCATCAAATTTCATTCCAAACTTCTCATATTCAGATACCAACATATTAGCTTTAGTTGCACGTACCTGCTGTGTCCCTTTATATATTACCTCAAGGTGATCCCACATTTCTTTTGCAGTTTTGCAAGTTGACACCCTTGAGTATTCAGTTGGATGAAGGGAGCACTGCATGATATGCTTGGCACCCCAGTTCAGAGTTGATTACCTGATTTATTCTTTAGTCCATGTATCTTCATCAGGAGGCAGCTCAAATGGTCCCTTGCTGATCACTCGCCAGACTTCATGATCCTGGGCTCTAATGAAGACCTGCATGTGATTTTTCTAGTAAGGATAATTTATCCCAGTGAAAAAGGAAGGCCTATTTACATAATGTCCTTCAGCCATAGGACCTTTAGAAGCCATATCACTAGTTCTCTTAAGGTTGTTAGACCACATTCAGAGAGACTAGCTCTGATACCACGTGTTGAGTGGTGATAGGTAGATCTAGAGGGGATGGGTGAATAGATCAGCCCCTTTTTACCCTTCTTTGCGGAAATAAAAACTATGACTACCACAGTAGATAAAGAGATAGATATTAGTTACTATCTGAAAAACTAGATGCACACATGATGCCAGAAAGCGGGCCTATCAAGTTTCTATCATTGGAACAAGAGAGAAGATAAACCACAAGACAAGATCTTTAAGGTGGTTCAGTCTCAATCTTGAGACCTACATCCACCCCTCACACAACACAGTGAGGCTTCCTTAGTGCCAAAGCACAACCGCTGATTCACAGCTTCTAACAGAGAGATACACTCTCACACTCCGCTGTCACACAGCTTGTAATTGAGAGATACACTCTCACACTCCGCTGACACATAGCTTGAACTGAGGGATACACTCTCACACTCCGCTGACACATAGCTTGAGGGATCACAACCCAAACCACACAGACAGGTGACCACACCTTCTGTCTTCCTACACGCAGGTAGGGATCTAATGATAAGAAGTTTGTTTAGAAGAAAAGCAAACAAAAGATGAAATGGCCGGACAGAGTATCGTAATGAAAGCGTTATGACAAAGAAGTCTTCTGTCTGGGAATGAGCTTGAGAGATACTTGGTTGTCTTCTTCTTGTTGAATCTTCATAGCAGCCACTGAAAATGTCTTTTCGTCGTGAGGAAGAGAAAGTGTCTTCTTCTAGGTTCACTCACGCCGGCAGCATCAGGATGAAGAGTAGCTTGGACAGCAAGCTTTTTCCTTCTTCGTTTTCTCCTCAGCACTCTTCTCCATCACGCTATTTTTCTCAAGCTCTAGCTCATGCTCCTCATCTCTTGGTTATATTGGGCGACACCAACGTTGTTATTTTTTACAAGCAACACCCAGAATGTCACATCCGCATTATTTGATCTGCTTCCACTTGTATAGTTGACTCCATTCTTGTCAAGTCCGCAGGAATGTGGGTAGGTAGGAGACCATATCAGCAAGGGTATGATTTTCTTCAGACAATATCTCTGGCAAATCTTAGTATTCTGACACCGAAGCAATCTGAAGGCTTTTTCCAGAGCAAACGGATCCTCTGGATTAAGTTCTGGATCTTGAAATCAGCTTCCGTCGGATTCAGATCCGTTCTGGTCAAACCAAGTGTGTCGACACTTCTCTGATAGTGTGTCGAGACAGTCCTTTGAAAAATCTTGTAGACAGCTTCTGCCGGTTTCAAACATGTTCTGGTTGAACGTTGATGTGTCGACACTTTACCCCCAACGTGTCGAGACATCCCTTTGAAGTTCTTGAAGAACCATGGCTGATGAGTCGAGACAACACCAGACGGTGTCGAGACAAGTGAGCCATGTGCAGAGATGTTGAATAAGGTGTCGAGACATAAGCGCTTTGTGTAGAGATTATCTCAAGAACGTGTCGACACTTTACCCTCAGTGTGTCGAGACATCGGTGAGTCCAGATACTTAGTTAGAACGGCTTTAGTTTGAATACTTCTGGATGTGTCGATACATGGGTCGGATGTGTCGACACATTCTGTTAAGACAGAGCTAAAGTTGTTTGGAAATTCACCATAATCTCTTCCGGATGTGTCGAGACATCACAGGGCCGTGTCGAGACATTACTTAGTGAGATTCTCCTGCACTTGTTTAAACAATTTACCAAGCCAGAAATAGGTTAGATAATTCTCAACATCTATTAATGATTTATGATTTGTTATCATCAAAACCAGGGGACACAACATTCTCCCCCCTTTTGATGATGACAACCATGAATCATTGAATCCAAGTATTCATATATCAATACAATTAAATTTGTTCTAGGAGCCATCAACCAAGCAAAATTGATCCATTCACATAACCATTGAATGTTAGCATTTTTCAAGCATGTAGCATTTACAACATCAACAAGAAGGCTTGATTCACTAATCAACCAAAGTTTTGTACAAATCAAGCAAGAATGTGTGTTCAAGTAGTTACACTGCAAATCTACATGCAAAATCTAGAAAAAAATCTAACTACATGCTGGATGCTTGATGATGCTGGTCTTCAGTACTTCTCCCCCTTTGTCATCAGCAAGGAGGGGGAGGAAGCTTCGTTGGTGGAGACATGGTGCGGGTGCCTGCAGAGTGAGGGATATGTGCCTCTTGGAAGTCTTGCCACAGGTTAGAGATTACAGTTGCCAGAGAGTCAATCCTCTGAGTGAGCTGCTCATCCCTTTGTCTGACAGACTGTTGCAGAGACTTGATATTATCATGGATGTCCTTGAGCCAGCCATGAATCATTTCACATATATATTCTGTTTCAGCCCGCTAGTGGGAGGCCTATACTGGAAAACGTGAAGAGGTGGCCTCAGTCTCAGGAGGAGGGCACCATTCATCACCTGTATCCTGTAGGGCTGGTTGGAGTTGAGCTTTATGCAAATGAATGAGTTCAAGAATTTCAGTGCCAACCATATCCAGTTTTTTGTATACAACATCCATCTTAGCCTCAGCTTTGGTGGTACTATTGACTGCACGAGCTGTGTCAGTGTGCACTGTTTCGGCAATCTTGGCTGAAGCATCAAGGAACCTGTGGCTGTCAGAAAAGATCTTCCCCTTTAGCCGTTGGGAGGCATCTAGTAAACGAGAAGTATTAGCATTAACGGTGCCCTCCAGATTGGAGTATGCCTGAAGAGATCGGTTGGTCTCAGCGGTCATATGCGCTCTGATGGATGTATGTGCACCAGCCACATGTGCTCTAATGGACGTAGTTGCACCGGCCACTTGTTCAGCTAGCTGAGTAGATGAATCCATCTGTTTGGCACACTTAATGTTGAGATTACCTTGTTCTTCACGGATTTCATAGGTGTGCCTTACCATTTCAGAAGTTTTCTCCAGGGTTTTAGTCTGGGTCTCTTGGAGCCTTCTCATGAGTCTGCATGTGCGATCACAGACACTTATCAATGAGTTCATGAAGCTGAGCAACCTTTGATCTGACTTAGTTTTGTCATGCATGAATTTTTCCCATCGGCTGTTTTGAGCTTGCTCATAATGAAGTTGTCTAGCTTCCAGTCTATCCACTTGTAGACTGATCTGACGATAGGAGGAATTCAAACTCCTAAATTGGGCAATGAGAAATTGAAAGAGGGCAGGATGAATATCCATTAAACTACCAGTGGCACCAAATGCAGGACCTTGTGAGGTGGAGGCCTCGGCATGAAATTCAGGAGGGGCATCCCTTGCAGTGAACACTCTAGGCTCATTTTCTGGAGACAGAGGAGGTTGGATACCAAAAGCCATCATCATCCCAGACTGGTCCATGGGATCTGCAAATTGATGCTGCTGAAGAGCCTGCTCAAAGTGGATATCTGCATGAAACAGTTCCTCATGCTGATCTAACTGTGCTTTTGAATCTTGTTGGTCCTGTGTGGGCTGACCTTGTGGAGGCTGGTCCTGTGGAAGCTGTTCCTATGGAGCTGGATGAATAGTAGGGTAAGGTACATGTCCAGGTAGATTCCTCACCATTTTGTCACCTTCCTTTTTGAAGTGCATATAGTTTTGGATGAACCTCAAGGTGTATACATTACTCTGGGGAATGGATATGGACTTCTCTTTATCAAGAGGAATGCCAACCTTCTGAAAGATGGCAGTAAGATGTGCAGCATAAGGCAGGCTACACATGTTGTAAGTGCAACTATCCATAACCTGAAGCATAATATCGGGAAGACAAACATAGTATTTGTTAAACAGACAGTAAAATAGGAATCTCTGTGTCTCAGTAAGTCTGCTTCTGCCACCCCTTTGTGGGGTAATCATGGTAGTGAAGATATGATGCAGTAGACGTTGCAGTGAGGGAAACCGATTGGTGTCAAAGTATTTCACCAAAAGTTGGGTATCATCCTGAGGATTTCTAGGCTTGCCAGTCAGAAGGGTGTAAGCTGCAGACAAATCGATTTCAACCTCAGATTCTATTTCCCCATCCTGGGGTATGTGTAAAGCTTTGTGAAGAAGCTTAGTTGTGAGCTTGATGGAAACCCCTTTAACTACAGTCCGAAGGACTTTCTTTTTCTCATCAAAGAATAAGTTCTTGTAGAACTGTTGAACTAAAAATGGGTAGTATACCATGTGCTCAGATAAAAGCTGTTTCCAACCTTGGAACTCGAACAGCGGTAGTAGCTCAGGGAAATACACAAGCATATCTTGGTCATTAAAATCCACATACCTAGGGAAGAGTATTCGTGAGGGATCAAGTTCATCTTCCCTGGAAGAGTCAGCATCACTAGGCTTCGGAGTAGCTAATTGAACTTTGGCCTTCCCTTTTTCCTTGGCAGATAGACGTGGCCGTTTGGTCTTGGGTTGCGGCGACGAATCCTTATCGGTGTTGGACCCCTGGGCCTCGGTAGCCCTTTTTCTGGCTGGTTCTGCAGCTGGGCAGTCCTCAAAATGCTTGGATCTCCCTTCAGAAGGAGCTTTCGAAGTAGCGGCCTTCTTGGAAGTGAAGAGGTGGTACTCAGTCTCAGGAGGAGGGCACCATTCATCACCTGTATCCTGTAGGGCTGGTTGGAGTTGAGCTTTATGCAAACGAATGAGTTCAAGAATTTAAATGCCAACCATATCCAGTTTTTTGTATACAACATCCATCTTAGCCTCAGCTTTGGTGGTACTATTGACTGCACGAGCTATGTCAGTGTGCACTGTTTCGGCAATCTTGGCTGAAGCATCAAGGAACCTGTGGCTATCAGAAAAGATCTTCCCCTTTAGCCGTTGGGAGGCATCTAGTAAATGAGAAGTATTAGCATTAACGGTGCCCTCCAGATTGGAGTATGCCTGAAGAGATCGGTTGGTCTCAGCGGTCATATGCGCTCTGATGGATGTATGTGCACCAGCCACCTGTGCTCTAATGGACGTAGTTGCACTGGCCACTTGTTCAGCTAGCTGAGTAGATGAATCCATCTGTTTGGCACACTTAATGTTGAGATTACCTTGTTCTTCACGGATTTCATAGGTGTGCCTTACCATTTCAGAAGTTTTCTCCAGGGTTTTAGTCTGGGTCTCTTGGAGCCTTCTCATGAGTCTGCATGTGCGATCACAGACACTTATCAATGAGTTCATGAAGCTGAGCAACCTTTGATCTGACTTAGTTTTGTCATGCATGAATTTTTCCCATCGGCTGTTTTGAGCTTGCTCATAATGAAGTTGTCTAGCTTCCAGTCTATCCACTTGTAGACTGATCTGACGATAGGAGGAATTCAAACTCCTAAATTGCGCAATGAGAAATTGAAAGAGGGCAGGATGAATATCCATTAAACTACCAGTGGCACCAAATGCAGGACCTTGTGAGGTGGAGGCCTCGGCATGAAATTCAGGAGGGGCATCCCTTGCAGTGAACACTCTAGGCTCATTTTCTGGAGACAGAGGAGGTTGGATACCAAAAGCCATCATCATCCCAGACTGGTCCATGGGATCTGCAAATTGATGCTGCTGAGGAGCCTGCTCAAAGTGGATATCTGCATGAAACAGTTCCTCATGCTGATCTAACTGTGCTTTTGAATCTTGTTGGTCCTGTGTGGGCTGACCTTGTGGAGGCTGGTCCTGTGGAAGCTGTTCCTATGGAGCTGGATGAATAGTAGGGTGAGGTACATGTCCAGGTAGATTCCTCACCATTTTGTCACCTTCCTTTTTGAAGTGCATATAGTTTTGGATGAACCTCAAGGTGTAGACATTACTCTGGGGAATGGATATGGACTTCTCTTTATCAAGAGGAATGCCAACCTTCTGAAAGATGGCAGTAAGATGTGCAGCATAAGGCAGGCTACGCATGTTGTAAGTGCAACTATCCATAACCTGAAGCATAATCTCGGGAAGACAAACATAGTATTTGTTAAACAGACAGTAAAATAGGAATCTCTGTGTCTCAGTAAGTCTGCTTCTGCCACCCCTTTGTGGGGTAATCATGGTAGTGAAGATATGATGCAGTAGACGTTGCAGTGGGGGAAACCGATTGGTGTCAAAGTATTTCACCAAAAGTTGGGTATCATCCTGAGGATTTCTAGGCTTGCCAGTCAGAAGGGTGTAAGCTGCAGACAAATCGATTTCAACCTCAGATTCTATTTCCCCATCCTGGGGTATGTGTAAAGATTTGTGAAGAAGCTTAGTTGTGAGCTTGATGGAAACCCCTTTAACTACAGTCCGAAGGACTTTCTTTTTCTCATCAAAGAATAAGTTCTTGTAGAACTGCTGAACTAAAAATGGGTAGTATACCATGTGCTCAGACAAAAGTTGTTTCCAACCTTGGAACTCGAACAGCGGCAGTAGCTCAGGGAAATACACAAGCATATCTTGGTCATTAAAATCCACATACCTAGGGAAGAGTATTCGTGAGGGATCAAGTTCATCTTCCCTGGAAGAGTCAGCATCACTAGGCTTCGGAGTAGCTAATTGAACTTTGGCCTTACCTTTTTCCTTGGCAGATAGACGTGGCCGTTTGGTCTTGGGTTGCGGCGACGAATCCTTATCGGTGTTGGACCCCTGGGCCTCGGTAGCCCTTTTTCTGGCTAGTTCTGCAGTTGGGCAGTCCTCAAAATGCTTGGATCTCCCTTCAGAAGGAGCTTTCGAAGTAGCGGCCTTCTTGGAAGTGAAGAGGTGGCCTCAGTCTCAGGAGGAGGGCACCATTCATCACCTATATCCTGTAGGGCTGGTTGGAGTTGAGCTTTATGCAAACGAATGAGTTCAAGAATTTCAGTGCCAACCATATCCAATTTTTTGTATACAACATCCATCTTAGCCTCAGTTTTGGTGGTACTATTGACTGCACGAGCTGTGTCAGTGTGCACTGTTTCGGCAATCTTGGCTGAAGCATCAAGGAACCTGTGGCTGTCAGAAAAGATCTTCCCCTTTAGCCATTGGGAGGCATCTAGTAAACGAGAAGTATTAGCATTAACGGTGCCCTCCAGATTGGAGTATGCCTGAAGAGATCGGTTGGTCTCAGCGGTCATATGCGCTCTGATGGATGTATGTGCACCAGCCACCTGTGCTCTAATGGACGTAGTTGCACCGGCCACTTGTTCAGCTAGCTGAGTAGATGAATCCATCTGTTTGGCACACTTAATGTTGAGATTACCTTGTTCTTCACGGATTTCATAGGTGTGCCTTACCATTTCAGAAGTTTTCTCCAGGGTTTTAGAGTGGGTCTCTTGGAGCCTTCTCATGAGTCTGCATGTGCGATCACAGACACTTATCAATGAGTTCATGAAGCTGAGCAACCTTTTATCTGACTTAGTTTTGTCATGCATGAATTTTTCCCATCGGCTGTTTTGAGCTTGCTCATAATGAAGTTGTCTAGCTTCCAGTCTATCCACTTGTAGACTGATCTGACGATAGGAGGAATTCAAACTCCTAAATTGGGCAATGAGAAATTGAAAGAGGGCAGGATGAATATCCATTAAACTACCAGTGGCACCAAATGCAGGACCTTGTGAGGTGGAGGCCTCGGCATAAAATTCAGGAGGGGCATCCCTTGCAGTGAACACGCTAGGCTCATTTTCTGGAGACAGAGGAGGTTGGATACCAAAAGCCATCATCATCCCAGACTGGTCCATGGGATCTGCAAATTGATGCTGCTGAGGAGCCTGCTTAAATTGGATATCTGCATGAAACAGTTCCTCATGCTGATCTAACTGTGCTTTTGAATCTTGTTGGTCCTGTGTGGGCTGACCTTGTGGAGGCTGGTCCTGTGGAAGCTGTTCCTATGGAGCTGGATGAATAGTAGGGTGAGGTACATGTCCAGGTAGATTCCTCACCATTTTGTCACCTTCCTTTTTGAAGTGCATATAGTTTTGGATGAACCTCAAGGTGCAGACATTACTCTGGGGAATGGATATGGACTTCTCTTTATCAAGAGGAATGCCAACCTTCTGAAAGATGGCAGTAAGATGTGCAGCATAAGGCAGGCTACGCATGTTGTAAGTGCAACTATCCATAACCTGAAGCATAATCTCGGGAAGACAAACATAGTATTTGTTAAACAGACAGTAAAATAGGAATCTCTGTGTCCCAGTAAGTCTGCTTCTGCCACCCCTTTGTGGGGTAATCATGGTAGTGAAGATATGATGCAGTAGACGTTGCAGTGGGAGAAACTGATTGGTGTCAAAGTATTTCACCAAAAGTTGGGTATCATCCTTGCCAGTCAGAAGGGTGTAAGCTGCAGACAAATCGATTTCAACCTCAGATTCTATTTCCCCATCCCGGGGTATGTGTAAAGCTTTGTGAAGAAGCTTAGTTGTGAGCTTGATGGAAACCCCTTTAACTACAGTCCGAAGGACTTTCTTTTTCTCATCAAAGAATAAGTTCTTGTAGAACTGCTGAACTAAAAATGGGTAGTATACCATGTGCTCAGACAAAAGCTGTTTCCAACCTTGGAACTCGAACAGCGGCAGTAGCTCAGGGAAATACACAAGCATATCTTGGTCATTAAAATCCACATACCTAGGGAAGAGTATTCGTGAGGGATCAAGTTCATCTTCCCTGGAAGAGTCAGCATCACTAGGCTTCGGAGTAGCTAATTGAACTTTGGCCTTCCCTTTTTCCTTGGCAGATAGACGTGGCCGTTTGGTCTTGGGTTGCGGCGACGAATCCTTATCGGTGTTGGACCCCTGGGCCTCGGTAGCCCTTTTTCTGGCTGGTTCTGCAGCTGGGCAGTCCTCAAAATGCTTGGATCTCCCTTCAGAAGGAGCTTTCGAAGTAGCGGCCTTCTTGGAAGAAACCACCTCTTTCTTCTTGCCGCGGGTGACCGGTGGAGCCATGGAGAGTGGACGGGCGGGTGGAAAGGACATGGAGAGTAGCTAGGGCTAGCTGGGGAACTGGCGTAAGAGGTAACGAAGGAGGGAGCTGGGCATCGACCTCCACGGCGTGGATGTGCAGAGTCGCCGGAGAGAGAGAGAGAGAGAGAGAGAGAGAGAGAGAGAGAGAGAGAGAGAGAGAGAGAGAGAGAGAGAGAAATAGGGTTGAAAAGGAAGAGAGGGTGAGAAATTTGTTTTCACCGTTGAGTTAAATGGGGAAAGTTGAGATTTTTATTTTTGAAAAAGGCAACCCTGAAGATAGAAATGGTGTATATGCCCCTATGTTAAGTTCAGATGGTTTAAGGCTTATAAGCTCATTTTTTAGTAATAAAAGTTTGAGCAAACCATATTTGCAACAAATAATATGACCTAAACATATGAGAAAGTAAGAGAATAAAACCAAGCCCATTTGACTTACTCATCACATTCATTTGGCATGATTGGAAAAGAAGATAAGCAAGTATTGAAGATAAACAAAACTCATTTTTGTTTTGAAGTATGTTGTAGAGTCAACCCCAACCCAATTTTTGTTTTTAATTAAATAACCAGTCCGATATAGTATTCACTTTTTGACTCAAGGAAACATGTTGTTTAGACGCCAGAGTCCTTGGTTACTCAGTGTAGCTTATCTTTCTGAATTCTTTTGAACAGAGGTGACTTTCCTCATCATGACTAGATTAACCTTTCATTTAATTGATAAAGGATCTAATTTCTCTTAAGAGAAGTCATTGCTCTGAGATTATAGCAGCATGGTTTTTAGAGGCGTATTCTCTAACAGACTTCAAGATGGAAATATGTTTAAAGACAGTACATGCCAAATCATTTCAAAAGCCAAGGAGCCAAGTTGCAGTGAAGTTTCAGACGCAGGGGCAAGGGTTATTTTCAAGGACTTAAGAAATGTTTCAATCCTATTATGAATGCAAGTTTGGTAAAACTCAATGCAATGTTTCACGAAAATGAGGATTATAAATAGGAAATCATTTCTTTAACAGGAGTAATACAACAAAACCCATTCGGGGTTGTATAGATGAATGAAAATTTTCTCAACTCCTCCTCACTTGATGCTCGGTGAAAAGTAAAGGTTCAAAGCCAAGCGATGTGAGGTGGAAATGAAGGAAGTAATGAAAAGAGGGAGTCAAGGAAACTCTCCATTTGTTCTTTAAAACCAAGGCAGCAGTTAGACAGTCTCGACACATGACATGAAGGTGTCGATATGAACACCGTTTCTGAGCTATATGTCTTGACACATATCGATGAGGAGTCGACCTGTTCAACAGGCACTGTTCAGCATGTCTCGACACATATCAGCACACCAAACTGTTCTCTGCTAGCTTCTGTGATTCTCCATTTCTGACAGACCCCTGCCATCTTTTACTGCCAATGCCTCTGACTATCTTCTTTCAGACTGTCATTCAAGAAGGGTTTTACCTTTTGCAGCCATTGAGAAATGATGGATTGGATGCTAAAGCTTTAAACATGCTTATGCACTGGAGATCAACAATGTAGATAGCAATGCATAATTCTGACTCATGCTACTTGGCGGAGGCCTATCCTCACGCATGAGGAGAGTTTCATGATAGACGTAACCTGTCATTTCACTTCTCAACATTTGATATACCATGCAGTCACAAGATGATGTTCAATTAAAGACATTTATAAGGACAAGCAAGCTCCCCCTGAATGTGATCATCATTCCAGGCAAGGTTCATACACCAAATGACCCAGATCTAAATCAATTCAGATATACTTGTTTCAATCATGGTAAAGACAAGTAAGCAGATCATTAAGGAGGAATTGATAGCTCAAACCTGAGTGGACTGAGGTCTGCACAGACCAAGCTCTCTCCTTAGAGTTGTGAACCTGTCATTGCTTAAGGGTTTTGTGAAGATGTCTGCAATCTGATTTTTTGAGTCTACAAAATAGAGCTCATAGTGATTTTTGAGAACTTCAACCCTTATAAAGTGATGCCTAATTTCAATGTGTTTAGTCCTAGAGTGCATGACTAGATTTTTTGCAAGATTTATAGCACTTGTGTTATCACACCGAATGGGTACACAACCAAGATCTATTAGATAGTCTTAGAGTTGGTGTTTGATCCACAGTACTTGGGTGCCACAACTCCCTGCAGTAACATATTCTGCTTCTGCAGTTGAGAGTGCAACCAAGTGCTGTTTCTTGGAAGCCCAAGAAACTAAACACCCACTAAGAAATTGGCAATAGCCACTAGTGCTCTTGCGGTCTAGTTTGCATCCTGCATAATCTGCATCTGAATATGAAATAAGTGAAAGTTCACAAGATGCAGGATACCATTGTCCCAATTCTTGAGTGCCAGCAAGGTATCTAAAGATACGCTTGACAGCAGTCAAGTGGGACTCTCTAGGATTAGACTGAAATCTAGCACAAAGATAAACACTAAATTGAATATCTGGTCTAGATGCAGTTAGATAGAGCAATGATCCAATCATACCTCTGTATCTCTTCGCATCTACAAGAATACCTTGTTCATCTGCATCTAGTGAAGTGGCAGTCCCCATTAGAGTTCCTAAAGGCACACAGTTGGTCAGATCAAACTTTTTCAGCAACTCCTTCACATACTTGGCTTGGTTGATAAAGCAGCCCTCATTGCTTTGACTAATCTGCAGGCCAATAAAGAATTGAATATCACCCATTAGACTCATTTCAAATTCATTGGTCATGAGTTTAGCAAACTCCTCACACATTTGAGGTTTAGTGGACCCAAACACTATGTCATCTACATAAATTTGAACTATCAAGATATCTTTACCTTGTTTCTTGGTGAATAGTGTCTGATCTGCATTACCTCTTGAATACCCTTGTTCGGTGAGATATGAACTTAGCATGTCGTACCAAGCTCTAGGTGCCTACTTCAAGCCATACAAGGCCCTGTCCAACTTATAAACATGATCTTTGAAATATGTGCATTCAAAATCGGGGGGTTGCTCTACATAGACTTCTTCTTTAATAAGACCATTTAGAAAAACACTCTTAACATCCATTAGCTGCAGTTTGATCTTATGAGAACATGCAAATGCTAGCAAAATTCTAATAGCCTCAAGTCTAGCAACAGGAGCAAAAGATTCTTCATAATGTATGCCAAATTCTTGATTATACCCTTGAGCCACCAGTCTAGATTTATTTCTTACTATCTTTCCATCTTCACTTAGCTTATTTCTGAACACCCATTTTGTTCCTATGACAGATTTTTCTTTAGGCCTTGGAACAAGATGTCATACTTTATTTCTTTCAAACTGGTTTAACTCATCATGCAAGGAATTGATCCTATTTTCATCTTTTGGGGCCTCTACAATATTTTTGGGTTCAATTTGAGACACAAGAGCAAGTTGTTCAATTTCATCCATAATTTTGAAATGAGACCTAGTTTTGGTTCGGTCATGCAGATTACCTAAGATGTTTTCCAATGGAGGATCTTTCAACACTCTTAGATCAGGTTGAGCATTACCTTCATCTGCTTCGGTGACTGGAGTATTACTTGGTTCTCCTTGGTCCTCATTTGCTTGGATTTCTTCTTGTGGAAGTTCCTCTCTTCCTCTTATGTTTAGGAATTCCCCATCATCATCTTCCCTGCAAGGGTTGTTATGATCAATCTCATCGAAAGTGATGTGAGGGGATTCTTCTACACAAAGGGTCCTAACATTGTAGACTCTATAAGCTCTAGACTTGTCAGAGTCCCCAAGAAATATCCCTTCTTCACTCTTGGGCTCAAACTTATCCAGAACTCATTTGTCATTGTTATGAACAAAACACTTTGACCCGAACACCTTCATGTGAAAGAGAGATGGCTTTTTACCTTTCAACAGCTCATATGGAGTCATTTTGGTGATGGGTATTACCATTGACCTGTTGATGATATAGCATGCAGTGTTTACCGCTTCAGCCCAAAATCCCCTAGGTAGATGCCTTTCAGCAAGCATTGTGCGTGCTATTTCTATGAGAGTTCTGTTCTTCCTCTCAACTACCACATTTTGCTCAGGAGTTCGTGGTGATGAAAACTTGTGAATGATTCCTTCAGTCCTACAAAAATTTTCAAAGTCAGTATTGTCGAATTCACCATGATCTGAAATAATGTTGAAAATTTTAAACTTGCCATCTTGCTTCACTTGCATATACAGTGCCTGAAACTCATCAAAGGCATTATTTTTATGTGCAAGATAGAATACCCAAGTGAATCTAGTAAAATCATCCACCAAGACATAATCATATCTTTTACCACTTAATCTAGCTGTTTTGGTTCGGCCAAACAAGTCCATATGGATTAGTTCAACTGGTTTAGATGATGAGTTTTCAGTTCTGCTTTTGAATGACTTTCTAGTCTGTTTTTCTTGAGCACATGCATCACAAATCTTAGTGTTTAGTTTGAATTTGATTTCAGGCAGACCTTTGACAATTGAATGCTTTACCAATTTATGAAGAGTGTTGTAACTAACATGTCCTAGTCTGCGATGCCACAAACAGTCCAATTCAGATTTTGATGCAACAAGACAAAGATTTATGTGAGCAGAGTCATCTAAGTCAATCATGTACACGTTATTGACTCTTTTGCCTAAAAACATGGTTTCCTTTGAATTTGGTTGCAAGATTTTACATTCATTAGAGTCAAAAACTACAGTATGACCTTTATCACAAAGTTGACTAATGCTCAGCAAGTTGTACTCTAGTCCATCAACAAGTAATACATTATCAATTGAGTTGGAGGGGTTCTTACTAACTTTACCTGAACCAATGATCTTTCCTTTGTTGTTTCCTCAAATGTGACATGTCCAGCTTCCTTTCAACCAGGAGATAGAATTTTATTTTGTCTCCAGTCATGTGTCTTGAGCAGCCATTGTCAAGATACCAACAGTTGTGCACGGCTGCAAGACACTCCTGCACAAGGAATTAAGTGACAATGTTTGGAACCCAAGGACAGTTGGGTCCCAATAATTTCTTCAATTCAGTAAAGCAGGATAAGATAGACTTCGAAATCCAAACTTTCTTAGCATTGTTGCTTTGTTTGGAGTTCTGATTTTTCTTCTCTTTAGTCTTTTGGACTTTGTGAGTTTTGGAAGTGGTGAAAAAGGACTGTTAATTGGTCCATCTGTTCCAGTTTGTTGGTCTAGATAAGTAAGAAGTGTCATATTGCCTAGGTCGTTGGGCTTGAGTGAACCTATGACCATAGGGAGCATTATTGCTCCTTACCCATGGAGGTGTCGTTCTGTAGAAGGCGAAGTCTCGACCTGTCCACTGTTCAGTCCGTCTATAACTGTTTCTAGATGGTGGATGTGTCGACCTTCTGTAAGGAAACTGTCGACCTGTTGGTGCAAGCCTGGAATTTTGTTGGGCATTTGACCTGGTGGGTGTCGACCTATTCCATGGAGTGTCCCGACCTGTTTTAACATTATAATTCTCTCTTCCTCTGTGATGTGCAGGTTGAGGCTTGGACGGTTGTCGACCTGTTTGGGGTTGTTTGTGAACCTTTTTGGGTTGTTGGAAAATTTTGTTAATTGGATCTTCTATCATCTCTTTTCCTTTGTTTTCAATGTTTTCTTGGTCCAAATGTTTTCCTTTTGGTAGGCTCATATCCTAGCCCTTCTCTGTTGAAGTTAATTTTGGTTCCTAGCAGGGCATTCAAGTTTTCACTCCCATCAACAAATTTTTCAAGGGAGGTTTGTTTATCTGCTAGGTCCCCTTGAAGTTTCTCATTTTCTTTCAACAGTTGAGAGCTGACCTATTTAAAAGCTTCAACCTTTTCATTACACAAATTGTTGTCCTTTGCATAGCTTTGCATTTTTAATTTTAATTCATCAATTTCATCTCTTAGCCTTTCATTTTCATCTTCCAAATCTCTCATTTCTTTTCTTCCTTCCTCAAGATTTTCATTCATTTTTCTTAAATCTTCAATTTCATTTTCTAGAAGGATTATCTTTTCATTGAGAGCTTTAGCATGCCCACAGGATTCAACCTTCTTTTTTAAAGTTTTATTTTCTTTTCTGTATACTTCATATTTGTTCATCAGTTCAAAGTAAGCTTCTTCCCAATCATCAGTGGAGAAATGCTCAAAGGGAGAGCTTACCTCGCTGTCATTTTCTCCTTTGGCCATTAGGCAGAGATCATCTTTTTCCTCTTCAGAGGAGTTATCTTCAGTTTCTTCTTCTTCTTCATCACTCCAAGTGCACACCATGGCCTACTTCTTCTTGTTCTTCCACCTGGGCATAGCTTTCTTAGCTTCTTCAGGACATTCAGACTTGATGTGTCCTGGTTTCCTACAAGAGTAACATATAAGCTTTTCAGATTTTTTAGCATTTTCAGGTCTTGGCCTGAAACCTCTTCTTACCTGGGGCTTCTTCTTGGCAAAGCATGTACCTTCCTTTCTTAAAAAGTTTCTGAACTTTCTTGTCAATAGGGCAACTTCATCTTCTTCAGTGTTGCTACTTGAATGCTCATCATCAGATAGTTCCTTGGTGCTTGGTCCAGCTTTAAGAGCCACGGGCTTCTTTTTACTTACCTCAGCTTCTTTGTTCTTCATATTCATCTCATAGGTCATCAGGGACCCTATGAGTTCTTCTACTTTGATGGTGGTTAGGTCATTTGATTCTTCAACCACAGTGGCCTTTGTATGCCAGATAGGAGTTAGTGATCTGAGTATCTTTCTTACTATCTCCTGCTCAGTGTATGTCTTACCTAGCTCAGTCAAGCCATTAGTGAGCGAGGTTAGCCTAGCATACATGTCCGAAATGGACTCATCAGATTTCATTCTAAACATCTCATATTCAGATACCAACATATTATTTTTAGTTGCACGTACCTGCTGTGTCCCTTCATATATTACCTCAAGGTGATCCCACAATTCTTTTGCAGTTTTGCAAGTTGACACTCTTGAGTATTCAGTTGGATGAAGGGAGCACTGCATGATACGCTTAGCACCCCATTTCAGAGTTGATTGCCTGATTTGTTCTTTAGTCCATGTATCTTCATCAGGAGGCAGCTCAAATGGTCCCTTGTTGATCACTCGCCAGACTTCATGATCCTGGGCTCTAATGAAGACCTGCATGTGATTTTTCTAGTAAGGATAATTTATCCCAGTGAAAAGGGGAGGCATATTTACAGAATGTCCTTCAGCCATAGGACCTTTAGAAGCCATATCACCAGTTCTCTCAAGGTTGTTAGACCACATTCAGAGAGACTAGCTCTGATACCACGTGTTGAGTGGTGATAGGCAGCTCTAGAGGGGAGGGGTGAATAGATCAGCCCCTTTTTGCCCTTCTTTGCGGAAATAAAAACTATGACTGCCATAGCAGATAAAGAGATAGATATTAGTTACTACCTGAAAAACTAGATGCACACATGATGCCAAAAAGCGGTCCAATCAAGTTTCTATTGTTGGAACAAGAGAGAAGACAAATCATAAGATATGATCTTTAAGGTGGTTCAGTCTCAATCTAGAGACCTACGTCCACCCCTCACACAATACAGTGAGGCTTCACTAGTGCCAAAGTACAACCGTTGATTCACAGCTTCTAACAGAGAGATACACACTCACACTCCTCTATCACACAGCTTGTAACTGAGAGATACACTCTCACACTCCGCTGACACACAGCTTGAACTGAGAGATACACTCTCACACTCCGCTGACACACAGCTTGAGGGATCACAACCCAAACCACACAGAAGGTGACCACACCTTCTGTCTTCCTACACGCAGGTAGGGATCTAATGATAAGAAGTTTGTTTAGAAGAAAAGCAAACAAAAGATGAAATGGCCAGACAGAGTATCGTAATGAAAGCGTTATGACAAAAAAGTCTTCTGTCTGGGAATGAGCTTGAGAGAGCCTTGGTTATCTTCTTCTTGTTGAATCTTCAAAGCAGCCACTGAAAATGTCTTTTCGTCGTGAGGAAGAGAAAATTTCTTCTTCTAGGTTCACTCATGCTGGCAGCATCAGGATGAAGAGTAGCTTGGACAGCAAGCTTTTTCCTTCTTCGTTTTCTCCTCAGCACTCTTCTCCGTCACGCTATGTTTCTCAAGCTCTAGCTCATGCTCCTCATCTCTTGGTTATATTGGGTGACACCAACGTTGTTCTTTTTTATAAGCAACACCCAGAATGTCACATCCACATTATTTTATCTGCTTCCACTTGTACAGTTGACTCCATTCTTGTCAAGTCTGCATGAATGTGGGTAGGTAGGAGACCATAGCAGCAAGGGTACGATTTTCTTCAGACAATATCTCAAGTCTTAGTATTCTGACACCGAAGCAATCTGACGGCTTTTTCCAGAGCAAATGGATCCTCTGGATTAAGTTCTGGATCTTGAAATCAGCTTCCGTCGGATTCAAATCCGTTCTGGTCGAACCAAGTGTGTCGACACTTCCTTGACAGTGTGTCAAGACAATCCTTTGAAAAACCTTGTAGATAGCTTCTGTCAGTTTCAAACATGTTCTGGTTGAACATTGATGTGTCGACACTTTACCCCCAACGTGTCGAGACATCCCTTTGATGTTCTTGAAGAACCATGGCTGATGAGTCGAGACAACACCAGACGGTGTCAAGACATGTGAGCCATGTGTAGAGATGTTGAATAAGGTGTCGAGACAGAAGCGCTTTGTGCAGAGATTAACTCAAGAATGTGTCGACACTTTACCCCCAGTGTGTCGGGACATCGGTGAGTCCAGATACTTAGTTAGAACGGCTTTAGCTTGAATACTTCTGGATGTGTCGAGACATGGGTCGGATGTGTCGACACGTTCTGTTAAGCTAGAGCTAAAGTTGTTTGGAAATTCAGCATAATCTCTTCCGGATATGTCGAGACATGACAGGGCCGTGTCGAGACATTGCTTAGTGAGATTCTCCTGCACTTGCTAAAACAATTTACCAAGCCAGAAATAGGTTAGATAATTCTCAACATCTATTAATGATTTATGATTTGTTATCATCAAAACCAGAGGACACAACAAACCATGGCTCTTATATGGCTCTTATATCTCTTCATGTCTCAACAATCATGGGTTGTAGGGAGAATTCAAAACCTCAGGAGATCATTGCTTAAATTGGTTGAGACAGTAGAAATATATCTTAAGTATTTTACATTTAGGACCCCCTGAACCCCGGATTTTCTCAATTCTTCTAAACTAAGTGAGTTTTGAAAACTAGGGAGTTTTAAAATTTCAAATGAACATAATTGAGTAATTCCATCAAAATAAAAACATAGTAAACACTCACCTGTGCGGCCTGTGCTGTGGTGGTGGTGGATCGATAAGGGACCATTCCCGCCTAGGAGAGGAGGTCACTGATTGCCTTCAAAATGATTGTCTGATGGCTAGAGATCTCCTGTTGGAACTGCTCCTACTACCGCTGCAAATCAGAAATCTGCGATCGGACCATGTCCATCATGTCGCTAGCAGAAGCGCTTGGGCCAGGTGGAGGTATAGTGAAGGCACTGCTACTGCTTTGGGCAGAGCTAGAACTCGCACACGATGATATCACCGCTCTAGTGTCCAGGCTATCCCCAAAACCATATAGTCGGCCTTTCTTCGGTACGCCAGCTACTGCCACGCACTCCACCGGATCCAACTCCGGCTGCTGCGTGTCTCCCTCCCCGTGCTTCTCTGTCACTGCTTTGCTATATGTTTCCTACAAATTGAATAAAATAACTAGTCAATTTCATATGAATTTCATGCCGATTTAAATGAACGGTAGAAGTTGCATATGTAGATAAACTTACCACTACTGACTTAGCTATCTCACTCATAAATTGATCTGTCCCCTTCTTTTTGTGTGTTCTGTCGAACACCACGAGGAACGATGGAGGTCGATTAAGCTCCACATCCTGTTATACAATTAATAGTAAAAAAGTCAAATATATTAATAAATTTTAAGAAGATAAATTAAAATATTACTTACCGTTTTTTGTTTATGAGCCGCGTAAGAGATGGACCCACTCGTATGCACATTTGCGCCTGGTTTTGATGCCATGTTTGCTTTGGCTTTTTCAGACTTTTCTATCCAGTTGGGGTCGGTAAAATGGTCAAAAGATGTCTCCCAATCCTCCTGCCTCATCCATAGAGGGCGGTGCACCTTCCACAGCTGTCAGTCTTCACTCCCACCACTCAATTTTTTAGCGTGTGCTCGGGCCTCATGTATTTTCCTCTTGTAACTTGACTGAATAGTAGACTCTCAGGCACGATGACATCTCGCCGCATCATGTCCACACGTGAATTGAAAAGATCGATGTAAATCAATTAAGTTTCACACTTAGTATACTGTTGTGAATTGAGTTTGAAAAATACATGAATTAAATGACGAAATTACTTACTAAGAACATGTTGTACAATGAATCGCGGACGGCCATCGGAAAATCTCTGAAAGTGGATGCTGGCCCGGGCACATGTGCCAACATGAGTTCGGTGGAATGATGGACAGTTGTGTGGGGTTCAAATTTTTTACTGCAATTGCAAATGTCAAAATATTCATATTAGACAGTTGAAGGCTAATTAAATAATGAATGTAATATAACCTTATAGATTTACCCGGATATCCAACACGGGCAACGTCCATCATAGGCCGTGCCTCCCTCGTGAAGACTGCCGGCATCGTCAAGTGGCTGAGTGGTGGGGGTGTGCCCTGTACAAGTGGGAGGTGGTGGGAGGGCACTGGGATCTGTAAGAATAGATTTTCACAAGTAAAATGAATATTTTGCTGATTTTTAAGAAATAACATATTTAAGTAAGGAGGGCACTGGGACCTTTACATACCTGCAGCGGGAGGTGGTGGGAGTGGCGTCTGCACAACATGTGGGACGCCACTGAGACTTGCAAGAATTAATTTTCATAAGTAAATTAAATATTGGGAACTTTAAATTAAAATATACATACCTGCAGCGGGAGGTGGTGGGGGTGACGTCTGCACAGCAGGTGGGACGCCACTGAGACCTGTAAGAATTAATTTTCATAAGTAAAATAAATATTGGGAACTTTAAATTAAAATATACATACCTGCAGCTGGAGGTGGTGGAGGTGGCGTCTGCACAACAGGTGGGATGCCACTGAGACCTGCAAGAATTAATTTTCATAAGTAAAACAAATATTGGGAACTTTAAATTAAAATATACATACCTGCAGCGGGAGGTGGTGGGGGTGGCGTCTGCACAACATGTGGGAAGCCACTGAGACCTGCAAGAATTAATTTTCATAAGTAAAATAAATATTGGGAACTTTAAATTAAAATATACATATCTACAGCGGGAGGTGGTGGGGGTGGCGTCTACACAACATGTGGGACGCCACTGAGACCAGCAAGAATTAATTTTCATAAGTAAAACAAATATTGAAACTTTAAATTAAAATATACATACTTGCAGCGGAAGGTGGTGGGGGTGGCGTCTGCACAACAGGCAACGAGCCGACACTTGAACCTAAAAAAAATCTTTTAAGCTAGTAAATGATGTAAACATTTATATAGCTAACTTTTTTAATAGATATACATGTGCCCAAAGAAGACGCCAAATAGGAGGGAGTAGAGCCCTTGTCATTGCCCTGTCTCCTCCCACTCCCAATACGACCTCCTCGGACCATTTCTTTATTACTAACAAAATAATTAATACATATTAATCCTCAATTGCATAAGGCTAGAATCTCTGTTATTAAAAATTATGCAAAAGGGTAAGGATATCTCACTAAATTATCAAAACGTGCCTCCCTCCTCATGTTGATGATATATCTAACTCATCATCATCTTCGTCATCCATAGTAGCCTCATCAGATTCAAACTCTTCCTCTTCATCTGATTCGTCCTCCCCTCTAACATCAACATTTAGCTCCATCGAATCGACTTCTTCCACTTCATCTTGCGTACGTAATGACAGTGGCTCATCAGATTCGTCCAAATTAAACCTCGAGGAACCGACAACGCCAACTTTGTCTGATTGATAATATTCAGCACTAGCAACCTCTGAGACATCTTCACTCATAGTTAACTCATAAGTGGGAAAGAGTTTTGAATTAACCCCGCAAACTGCCCACCAATCTCTATTCTTAGATGATGGATAGCTTGAATAATACACTTGCTGGGCTTGTGCGACTAAAATGAACGGTTTATAGGTCTTAAGTTTAGACCTATGTTTGACATCGACAATCCTATAATTATCGGCATGTCGAACAGAACTAGGATCAAACCATTGACACTTAAATATGTATACATGATTGTCTTATCCCAAATACTGAAGTTCTAATTCTTCAAGAATACCATAGTAGTCCAATTCAAGTTCATTGTATAAACTTCCCTTAACAGATACGCCGTTGTTCATCGTAGACTTACCTCGTCCATAATCCCTTGTATGAAATCTGTATCTATTCACAATATATCTTGGATAGGCACGTGCAACGTTCGAGGGGCCATAACTTATCTGTTGTACTCTTTGATCAGTAATGAGACCTTGTTCAACCTATATTCAAATTAGAGTAGTTAAAATAATAACAATTACCTCAACATACATAAATACAAGCATATATATTCAACGATGCCACTAACTCAGTTTCTCAGTCATTTGACAAAAAACTTCTCGCGTTCTTTTTCAATCTCCACGTCCTGGATATTTGGATATTTTTCAGCTAATTCTGAATCAAATTGCCTGCAATATAAATACACTACTACTTTAAATGAACTGCAGAAGAAGGATGAACAACTTATGGACTTGTTAGAAATGTGAGTTAAGAACTTACTCAACATAAGGTTCAATCTCGAGGTAATTCAGAAGAATATATATCTCAGCAGCATGCAACTCTCTATCTTCGAGCGTGCGAGTCAAGCAACGTCCGAACGCACGTCCAGAATGTTTAAATATAGAGAGCCGATCGGACGATTCATCCACTCCCCCATCATCATTACGTGGAGGTCGAGTATGATGAGTTTGAATCTCTGGCTCAAAGTACATAGAACAGAAGTTCAAAATTTCTTCAAGAAGGTATGCCTCAGCAATCGAACCCTCCACATGTGCCTTGTTGTGAACTTTCATTTTTAATTCATGCATGCACCTACAACAACAAGTCAGATGGCAACGATATGTACCGGCCATAGATGACATTTAAGTTAACAAAAATTCTCAAATACCTCTCAAATGGATACATCCATCGAAATTGTACTGGCCCTCCGACGATAGCCTCGTATGGCAAATGAACGACCAGGTGCTCCATCGAATCAAAGAATGCTGGAGGAAATATCTTCTCTAGCTTGCAAACGGTTGTGACCACTTTTTCTTCGATAGTTTGTACATCCCGAAGTCTGAGTTCTGATGCACATAAAATCTTGAAAAAATGACTCATCTCAGCCAGTGCTCCCTATATCGGCTTTGGCAACAAATCATGAAATGCAATGGGCAGGAGCCTCTTCATGAACACATGACAGTCATGACTTTTCATATCATATATTTTTCCCTCATTAACATTCACACAACGGGCTATGTTGGATGCATATCCATCTGAGAATCTCAACTGTTTCAACCACTGGCACACTTCCTTGATCTATGTATCATGAAGCACGTAAGTTACTTTAGGCTGCACAGTTTTTCCATTTACATTCTGTAGTTCCAGTTCTTGACGTTTACAAAGCATCTTCAAGTCCATACGCGCTTTGGCGTTATCCTTTGTTTTCCCTTTAACATTCATGATCATATTAAACACATTATCAAAAAAATTCTTCTCGGTATGCATGACATCTAGATTGTGTCGTACAAGAAGAGTTGACCAATAAGGTAATTCCCAAAAAATACTTTTCTTGTTCCAGTTGTGATCCTTTCCAAAACTAGGGAGTTGTCGTGTGCTACCAGCCAATTGTACTACATCTGGTAAATTGTGCACCCGTTGTGGATGGGCATAAATCTCACACAATCACAAGAGAATAATGATGTGAAAAACATGGAGAATAATGATGATTAATGCATAAATAAGGGGAAGAAAAGTTTGCACGTGGTGCAAATATGGAGATGTGATCGCCAGAGGGGTTACCTCAATAATAATAAAAGGGAGATCGCGAATACCTGGTGAAGATTGAAACGCGGGATGATGTGAAGTTCCTTCCTCCTTCTTCAATCGGCCGGCCGATGAGAAGGGTTATTCTTTTGATTACCTTGCAAAAAAGACAATGAAACAACAAAGCAAAAGAGGGGATCAGCCAATGCAAGTAGTATCAATCCGAAGATGAAGTTAAGATGAGGAAAAGACCAAACATGCGCACCTTATTATTTTGGTTTTAAAACCCCTAAAGAGGAATTAGGGAGAGAGGAGATATGTGATAAATCTAATGCAAACGTGAAAAGGAGAAAAAGGAACAGGACTGATGATGGAATTGATTAATGCAAAACGTAAAAAGGAGCACAGTGGATGATCGGTTGATGAAGATAAAACAAAACAAACGAAATAAAAGAGAACCCTGCTGTCCCTGTTGACAATAAAGGGAACCAAGGATGGACGTGGTTGACCGGATGAGGAAGCAGAGGAAGCCGAAGTCTTCCTATCAAGCACACGACAGTAAGGAAGCAGAGGCTCTGAACCTTGAACCTCTGGAGCTTTTCTAATCTCTTCAACCTCTGGAGTCGTCAACCTCTGCCTCGATCGACCAGATCATGATTTTATAGGATTTCAGTGGGAGATAAGCTCGAGTTTGGTAAGATAAGGATAGGCAATGTTCAAAAAAGGCAGGACTCTACCTCCAATTCGAGCAAGGAGACTATTGGAGGCAGGACTCTATACAGGAAAGAGGAGTTAAAGCAGGATACGAAAGGTGAAACACGACCTTGCGAAGGGCGTCAAATCAAGAATTGACGACCTTCATCAAGACGTTACTCAAAACACGACCTCTCACAAGGGCGTCACTTCTTGGATTTAATTTTGGCAATAAAACTTACTTTATTTGAAAATTATGCGAACACGCCTATGATTGAGGCGTTAATTTAAAACACGCCCTGAGGAAGGACGTTAACCAATAATTTTTTTGATTTTGAATTTACTTTAAAATCGGATAATACCAGGAATTGACGCCCTGACATTTAGTCGTCCTTTCTTGAGAAAACGCCCTAGATAAGGTCGCCATTTAAATAACGCCCCTCTTCAGGTCGCGAATCATAAAATGCAAAAATAAATCAAAACCACACACAAGAAAATAGAAAAACTTCATATTATGAATATATTGAAGTTCACTTGGGGCGTCATCATAGTGACATGAGATTTGATCAACGTAGCGTCATTTTTGGCGTGTCTACAGCTGCCCCGCCTTGGCGTCTGCTTTGGAAGGGAGTGAGACGAAATGGAGGAAAGTGCAACAAATGGAATGAAGTGGAGTGAACTGATAAGTAGATGCCAAGGTGTGATGTGACACGTCTCAGACACTAAGCAATAGAAATCTTTCCAAGATTCAAAGTGAAACAACTCCGAGTGATCCCAAGAAGGCATCAATTTGCTGGATAAAGGAGATTAAGCTAAACAAGTAAAATGTAAGGCAAAAGGTGTGCGCGCGGGCACGATAGGGAAAGACCATTGGAGAGCGGTTACCAGCCAACGTGGACGTGCTACAACCAAGGTAGATTTGTAGAAAAATAAAGAGAATTGAGATGGAGATCCAACAAAGGGACATTTTCAAGGAATCAGCCTGAGCGGCTTCAGATAGAACAAAGTACTTGATTTGGAGTGGAATGTCTCATGTCAACTCAATAAAGAGCGAGTGACCTTCATTATTGCCATAATTTGAAGATTTTCAGCATGAAACTCAAAGTCCTACATGATGCATGCTGGGCTGAAAGAAAAGATTAAACTAAACTAAAAATAGAAAATAATCAATGATAATATTGCTAAGCCATCCAGATTTGGTCAAGAATCCAGATCTCTGAGCTAACACTAAGCCGAAGCCCGTTTGTCCGCGTATCAACTCAGAAAGTGGAACCATCGTCCCAGACCTTGAACGACTTAATGGCCTATCCGTGTGATCAAGACTCTCCTGAAATTATCATAGTTTTTGATGAAGGGAACTCAAATTCCAGGTTCATCAGAATCACAAGGTCCTTGATATGCTATAATAGCGTAAATACCATATAGTAAAATGCTTACAGCAAACAAATACAAGATAATGATGAGCGCGATGTTACTTCCATGAGCAACCCACGCGTCTCGAAACCTGCACTTTCCTGCACTTGAAACTTATCAATCTTCACAATTTCAACATCAATAATCTTCAATTCAAAGTATGACATGATCATAAGTGCTAAATAAAATAGAATTCCAATGACATAATAGCACTTAAGTTCATCAAAGCACACAGGAAGCAAACTCATAAAAAATGCCTTAAGTCATGGCGTCAAAATTATGAAAAATGCCTTAACATGAGGGCGTCAAAAAGAGAAACACGCCCTTCATCAAGGCGTGACATTCATCGATAGTTCAAGAAGAAAACGCCCCCGTCAAGGGCGTTAAACAAAACACGACCTTAGCAAGGTCGTTAATTCAACAATTGACGCCCTAACAAACGGCGTTAATTAAGCAAACTTCCGTTTCCGAACCGGAAGCCAAACCATATCCTAATACCCATCAACCTTCTAACTCCGAACAACCTAACCATTATAAAAGGCAGGCACTTCCTTAGATTTAATCAAAGCAAACTCTTCTAAACCTCTGCAATCGGCTCTGTCTTGCTGTTCGTTCTTCTCCTGCAGGCACTTGCCCGAGCTCTTTCTACAAAGCAAAAGGATGGAGAGGATGATCAAGAGACCTAGGTCTTCTACCCCCAGGTTGACTGAAATCCAAGGACATATCTACAGCCGAATTGCTCTAAATCAGGTTAGTGAATTCTTCTATTCTTCTTCTGCTCATATCCGAATCAAAAGACATTCAACTGTTCTGCTGTTCACCTGCATGCTCAATCGTGCATTCTTCTCTGTTCTTTGTTTTCCACAGGACTATCCATTAGTGCCAGGAGCTAGGAGATTTACAAAAAACAAGTGGCTTCCCCTTATCCTTTCCAAATTTTCTTCTGATATGAGGGTTTATCTTGCAAGATGGCACCTTTTGGGCCTAGTCACCCATGCCAAACACCATGACCAAATTCATTTAGATTGGGCAGCCATAGGAGCTCTAGTTGAAATATGGCACCCTTCCACTCACACCTTTCTCTTCTCAACATTTGAAGCCACCATCCTATTGGAAGAACTAGAGTTGATCTTAGGCTTGAAAAGGATGAAACAAGGAGAAGAACAAAAGATGGCCATCATGCCAAGGCCAATCTCTTCTCATGAATTGCTAACCTCATTGATATCTAGCCCAAACATAGTGAACCAAATCAAGGTCACTAAAGGAATCAACCTCTTGAAGCTCGCCTCATGGGTGTTCAAGAGAGCGGATCAAGCTAAGGAAGAGGAGGAGATAGAAAAGATAGCAAAGGCCTTCGTGGTGTGCTTAGCAGGCGCACTCTTGTTTCCATCCATGGAGGACTTTCTAGAGGAGGCCCAATTGAGCGCGGTGGTGAGCTTATGGGAAGAGGAAAGAGTTGGACCGGCTATTCTAGCCTATCTCTATAGTGGGCTTACCTCGGCGGCGATGGGAAGGCCCATCTACGGGTGCATGCTAGCACTCTCTAGTTGGGTTGATCTACACTTCAAGTTCGATCCATGTGGTGAGGCCCAACAACCCTCAAGAATCTTTTCAAAAAGCCCACTCTCTTACATGACCGGCTCGTTAGGAATAAGCAATAGAGTGATTAACCGGATTCCTCAAATCAAAAAGAGAGTGGAATGGAGAGAGCACCTCAAAGTGATGCCAAAGAACCTCTTCACTTGTGCCCCGGGTGTACTCAAAATGCAGGAACTTCGTGCACGATTCTCCACCGAGACGGACCTTCGTCTCATCGGTGCTTCGGACTTCATACTATACAACTCTCACAGATGCCTTCCTCAAATTGGACTTCCAAGGCAACACCTAGAAGACGTCTCTCATCTCCCTCCAATCAAATCAAGAGACTTAGGCAGCAATGAAGACGGAGAAGAGGCTATCACAATCCAAGCCCTATGGAAGATTAACAAACTCCATCAACCTGTAGAAAGCTTAGATGAAGACAAAGATCAGTGGAAAAATTATGTAACAGCTTTAAGAAAGCTAAGACCCAAGACGGCTCATCAAGCATTGTAATCTCTCTTTTCAAAGTAATAAAAATGATTGTTTTCTGATTGAGCCTTACTGCTGTGCTTCAGATCAAATCCTCAAATAATCTGTCGTTCTGTTGTGAATAACGCCTCAAGAAAGGACGCAAATTTCAAAATGGACGCCTCAGACAACGACGTTTTCAACATTCCTGTTCATACATTTGACACCTTCACCCATAGGCGTTACTTAAATAACGACTTAGAACAGGGCGTTAATTGATTCAAATTCCCAAAATATATTCGTTGAAATTCCAAAAGTAACGCCCTTATCGAAGCCACGTTTCAATCAGGTAACGTCTCAATCATAGGCGTTAAAAAAATGGTAATAATTACTTCTCTCAAATCAATCAACGCCCATTGAATGCATCTGATGACGGTTATCATTCCCCATGCAAAATAAATGGACGCCTCGAGCTACGTCGTGTATCTTAAAAAACGCCTCAAGATACGTCGTTATTTCAGCAAGACACGCCCTTCCTCAGGGCGTTACCTCTTTTCGAATGCTAAAAGGGCTTTTCCCCTTTCTTCTTCTTCCTCCGTTCCATTTGCCCCCTCTCTCTTTCTCTGCAACCCTAACCGAAGCCCTCCCCTCTTCTCTTCCTCTATCTCTCTCTCACACTCTCTCCCTAGCCCTAGCCATGACCAGAGGAGGATCAGTCAAGCGGCAGAGGGTGGCCGCACCGGAGGTCGTTGATCTCGGAGAAGAAGACCACACCACGGAGGAAGCCCCTCCCGTAGCGGTTGAAGAGGAACCGGCGGCGACGGCCGACGGCGAGGCCGACGAAGGCCCAGAGACCCACGAGGAAGACGAAGGAGACGGAGAAGGTCAAGAAAATGAGGAAAGGGTGGAAGAAGATGAAGGCGGTGAGGAGGAAGGTGGAGAAGAACACGGTGATGATGAACCACCGCCCACGGCGGCGGCCCCTCCTCGTGCAGGCCAGCTACGACGACCACGGCAGCCACGCCCTCGACCCCAGGAACCGAAGCACAAGAAGGTAAGCCCCCAAACCCAAAATGTATTTTTATTTTTTTTAATTCCATTTTTACTGATTTTCCATAGCCCTCGGGGTATAAACCCTGCAACCCAGGAAGAAGGCGCCCTCACGGGCGTCGCGATTTCAAAAAAACATGCCCAACCCAAGGGCGTTGATCACATTATTTCCATGAAAAACAATTAACCTCATGAGAACACGCCCTAAAGCATGTCGCCCAATTAAATTTACATATTATGCTGTTTAATTATCGTATGCTGTTATTTTTATTTCATTTTCTGAAAAACTCAAAACCACGCCCCCCACCAGGGCGTCAATTCAAAACAGACGACTGTAGATACGACATTTTAGCATTATGCTGAGCAGATCCCTATTACACTAAGACGCCCCAAAGCAGCTCGCACGGTTAAGTTAGTTGAGTAATCTCTAATTTAATCTAATAATCTGTGGCTTCTTGAATAATTCTTGTTAATGGGCTTGTGACCATTCCTACACAAAATAAAAAAAAATGTTAATGGGCTTGGTCCATCTTTTTAATCCTAAAAAAGGGGGAAGGTTCATCATGTGGGCTTGGCCCATTCCTATTCAAAAAATATACCAAAAGAAAACATTTGTGCTAATGGGTTTGGCCCATTCCTATTCAAAAATAAAAAAATACATATAGATGTGTGCTAATGGGCTTGGCCCACTTTTGTTCTAAAAAATAAATAAAATTTAATGGACATGGCCCCATCTTTTATTACATAATTTATTTCCTCACTCCACTCCCGGGTCTCTAGGATCTTGCCCCCCCCCCCTCTCTTTAACACTCTCTCTCTCTCCCCTTCTCACCTCCTCCGTAACCCACCACCTCTCTCCACCCCCCACACACACGTAGAGGCCGACTCCTTCTCACCACGACTGACTCTTTCTCTCCAGGATGATCCTCCACCATCTCCGGGGATCACTCTCCCTCTCCATTCTCACCACCGCTGCCCTCCCCGATTGCACCGATCCCCTCACGTAGCCACCGTCTCCACCCACGGTATGCACCCATCGTCGAACTCTCCTCCCCTCTTGTTCTCACCATGACAGCCACCTTCATTTCCCTCCTCTCTCTAGTCAACCCACACCCGTGAGCCCCTCTCTCCAGTAGCTGCACTCTCTCTCCCTTCTCTTCCTCTGCACGCATCACGTCTAGCACTGATACCCCCCTACTTGCGTTCGACTTTGCCGAGACGCCACCGACACCGTCATCATCGTCCCCAGCACCGTTTGCCACTGCCGTGAACCCGCTGCGCCTCTGCGAGCTCGCCGTGCTGCCCAAGCCGCTGCATCTGCTCTAACCGCTTGGCCGCCGTGAAGCTCCTGCCGCTGACGCCACCTGCCAGCATGCTCCGTCCGCAGGTTGCCCAACCGCCGTGAGGTCCCCGACGCTCCACCCTCACACCGCCGCGGCTACTCCCGCCCGCCACCGTCTCCACCGCCCCTCACCACCCCGGCCGCCTTCGCCGTCCGACGCACCCCCTTGCATGCAAGCCCGTCGCCGAGCTCACCGGCCACCGTCGCCCCGGCCCTCCTTTGCAGCACCCCTACGCCAGCTCCACGACCCCGGACGCGAGCACGTCCGTCGCCGGCCACGTCCACGCCGTTCGCCACTCCCCCAGTCACCCACGACACCGCCGCCGCTGCCGTATGCATGCATGAGTGTTCTGGTAGATGCGTGTGTGTAGGTGCGTGTATGTGTCCGTATGGAATGAAAGAGATGCTCCGGACTGATCAGTGTTGAAGCCCGTGAAATGAAGAAGGTTGAGTTCCCTGGGTGGTCAAGTGCACTAGGGAAGCTGTTCTGCTGTGCTGCGTGCCTGGTTCATCCTCACCTTGCCGAAGAAGCTCATCCAAAGCCCATCATCCATCTCTGAATAAGTTTTCTCCCCCCCTTGTTGTCTGGTTTTCATTCAGTTAGTTACATATGCATGCATTACTTGTCGTTCATATAGTGTCTCTCTTCCTGAGAGACCCCTCTTTGTTCATTCATCATATCATCTGCCTACCTTTTCATGTCTAAAAGGGGTTTTTAAATACTACCAACCAGGTTAGTGTTCTCTTATGCTATTCTCAATATCAGCTTCTAAAGAATTGATGCTACACCACCGTCGTCCTTATCTCGTTGATTGTTTCTCTTCATTTATTTTCCGTGCAGGGTTAACCAGTCGGGGATCCCGCTTCTTCCGTCGACCAAAAGAGTAGGAGGTCGTCCCTCCTTTTGAGGCACCCGGCTATTGTCTCTCTCATCTATCCTAGTTCTTTCCTTCATCATTATTATTTGTTGTTAAATTTCTATCCTCATCCTCCTTTACGTTTCGTTTAACAATAAGTCTATCTCCTCTCCCTTATTAGTATTATATATCGTTAAACATCCATCTCCGTTCTTCTCTATCTTATCTAAAATAAAATTTTCATCCTATCTATATTTTCTTAGTATTCTTTTCCTATATCGTGCTACCTTATTCTACCATCTATCACCCGATTTCTCTCTTTGCTCTCTCATCTTTCTCTTAAAAAAGATATAAGAACATAAAAATAATAAAAGCCACAAAACCCCAAAAAATATACAATAACAAAAAAATAAAACAAAACAAAAAGAATAATAAGAATCAGGGTAACCAAAGAAGGCCCTCTTCGTCGGCCGACCGACCGAAGAGGAAGAGAGGATCCGCACTGCTCCCGCTTCGGCGGCGAACGCGATCAGGACATTTCCTGTGGGGCTCTCAGCCCCTGGCGATCACATCCCCTTCCCCCTTTCTTTCCTGTCAATTTTCCCTTTTGCTTAAATCCTGCGACGGAAGTCATTCCTCGCGAAGGTGTACGTGACGGAAGTCATTCCTCGCGAAGCCTTTTTTTTATTTCTGTCATTTCATTCCTTTAATTTCTGCGACGGAAGCCATTCCTCGCGAAGGTGTACGTGACGGAAGTCATTCCTCGCGAAGCCTTTTTTATTCTGTCATTTTATCCCCTTAATTCCTGTCTAAACCCTGCGACGGAAGTCATTCCTCGCGAAGGTGTACGTGACGGAAGTAATTCCTCGCGAAGCCTTTTTTATTCTGTCATTTTATCCCCTTAATTCCTATCTAAACCCTGCGACGGAAGTCATTCCTCGCGAAGGTGTACGTGACGGAAGTAATTCCTCGCGAAGTCTTTTTATTCTGTCATTTTATTCCTTTGATTTCTGCCTAAACCCTGCGACGGAAGTAATTCCTCGCGAAGGTGTACGTGACGGAAGTCATTCCTCGCGAAGCCTTTTTCATTCTGTCATTTTATTCTTTCAATTTCTGTCTAAACCCTGCGACGGAAGTAATTCCTCGCAAAGGTGCACGTGACGGAAGTAATTCCTCGCGAAGCCTTTTCATTCTGTCGTTTTTATTCCTTTAATTTCTGTCGAAACCCCGCGGAGAGTAATACCTCGCGGTGGTCTTACGTATGTACATATAATATTTATTATTTATGCTGCAATAAAAATCCCGTAAGGCCAATGTCTTGCGGTGGTCTTAATATGTACATATACATTCATTATTGCTAATAGTATTATATTGTTGTTAGAACCCCATAAAGACCAATGTCCTGTGGTGGTGCGTCTTGGTTCGTATTGTCCCTGTAATTGTCTGGAGAATGATATTCCATTGTAATTTCTGAGTCTTCGTGCCTCCCCATTTCTGTTACTTAGATTCTCGGATTTTCCGGTATATAAAAAACTGCTCGTGGAACGGTAAGTCACGTTTACCGGGAAGGGGTCAGTTTACGCGAGAGGGTCTTCCGACCCCTATCTTCGCCACGTACCGGAGTTCGTTTCGCATCCTTCTTTCCTTTCTCTCCTTTATTTTCTTGCTCTTCTTGAGTTGATTTCGTCATTTCCATCTCTTAGGACAGGCGAGGGTGGACGACACTCTTTTACCGTCTACACCTTTTTGGCGATCACGGTGGGACCTCTTTTGTTTCCTCTGGTTACCCACATATTTTTGGCACCCACGTGTGCCCCTCCTGATTGCGCCCGCGTGCGCCACATTCGTGCTCCCATTAGCACTCCACTCGGCACCCACTGTGC